>CM065420.1:16713384-17913384 GCA_033060865.1 Dorcus hopei
CTGTAAATACAAATGAAATATCGTATATGTATATTTATATATCACAAAATCTTTAAACTGGACACTAAATAGCGCACAAAACACTTAACGTTTAACGTGTCCGGTTTAAAGATTTTGTGATACAATTTTCATCGGACAAGAATCAACTTTAAATATATTTATATACTCTTTAAATGAAGTATATTGTATATGTACCAGATATCCATTTTTTCCACGTATATTGTATACAGCGTGTCCCAGAAATGCATATAAAGCTTCAGGTATTTCTTTTCTACATTCCCTAAGCGTCCCAAAAATGCAAAAATTATTTCTTAGGGTTTGTTAGTTTCAGCACACGATACAAAATACGACGTTGCTTATGTATGCAGTTAATTCGATTTATAGAGGGGCTTCAGATTAAATAAATTTCAAGTATGTGGTTGCAAATTAATTGCCTTAATTAAATATATATTTTACTGTTCTCTGCACTGAGAAAAATAGTACCAAAGGGTACGTTTATATTAACAAGATTTCGCGTTACAAACCGACTCAGCTTACTACTGCAAAATTAACACTATATGGTTTGTTGTTTAGAGTATCATTTCCTGTCATGATAAAATTACCGGAGTACACACATAAAAATGTTTGGGATAAATTGTTATCCTCCTAATCGGTGTTAAAATACGGATAGAGTTTTACATGAAAAGTTGTAAAGCTCATCATATTTAGTGATATTGTAATCTTTTCCCGATTAAAATGCGTCTAAAAATAAGTGTTAAAAAAGGTGTAATAATTTTACTCCAACAAGGATAAGCTCAACTCCTGTTTAACACCGTACACTAAAGATATTATCCATAATTCGTTAATTCAATAAGTAGGAAATAAGTTACACTAAATAGTAAAATATTCTATCTGCATTGGTGAAACTCATCACCGCATTTAACCCAAAAAAGTAAAAGTGTCATCCTAAGGGTGTTAGTTCACACTTATTTACTTTTCGTCTATTGGTAAATTCTGCTGTATGAGCAAAGGGGATTGACGTTCTCATTACATTACAAGTTATGACTAGTAAATGCCTACCAACCGTGGTGAACGCTTACTTTACAATGCAACCGTCATTTTATTTGCGTATTAAATAAAAAGTGAGCAAATAAAAATCAGTTTAGAGTAGGCGGTGCAAAGAAAATGTATGTCTGTGATTAACTGAATTAATTAATGTAATACATTCATGGACTGTCAAATTTATTGACTTTTTATTTAATCACAGACATACATTTTCTTTGCACCGCCTGCTCTAATCTGATTTTTATTTGCTCACAGGTTATAATAGCAACAATAGTGGTGGATTTCACAAACGTTACTTAAATTTAATCAAGCGTTAAAAGTAAACGTTGCTGTGCTGAAGGTAAAGGAATAATAATTCTTAATCAATGATTAAATTTAATCGACTTTTATGAAACTCAGCATAACCTAAGTGGGTTAAAAATAGTGATTTAATAACAAATGACACCGTAGATGATAAAAGCCTTATTTACCGGGGAATATCGGCAAGGTCTTATGAATATCTATACTCCAATTCCTCCCGCAGTAAGCAGTTCAATTATTTCCGCACAAAGAACAAGGGTTTTTATTTGATACTTTATTTGTTGTTACGAGTATTTCAAAAACAATAACCAAATACCTGAATATCTAACATTTATTTCGTAAAGTTTGAGGTATAGGTATAAGGAATCTCTGTAACAGATACAATATTGAAAAAAGTACATTGCTGTCTTTGGAGTACTTAAAATACAAGAGTTAAGATACAAGTGACTGCCCCAACAGTAGAGATTCTTTCATTTTCTGGATAATACTAGCTCCCTTACGGATAGAAATGCATGACACTTTCCCCTTACGGATAGAAATGCATGACACTTTCTGGATAATACTAACTCCTTTAGGGATACAAACTTCTACCTCAGAAGTTAAGTCTCTCCCTTTTCCTAGATAATATTAACCCCTTGAAAGATAGAAATAACTACCGCAAGGATTAAAATGTCACTTTTGAAGACAACGCTAACACTTTCTAAAGTCAAACATCCTAACTCCATTTATTTTAACACCGAAAACGGATGGACGCGAGAGAACACCGAAAAGGAGTTGAAAAAGTGTTAGAATTAACTCCAGATTTTTATGTGTGTAATTAACAAAAAGTCAGACATAACATTTTATTACTAATTTATTCAGCATAATATTTCATTACGGTTTATTATATCGTGCGTTCAATAAAAAAAAACGGTCTATAAAACGCTTTAATTTTTGTAAAATATTTTGTAAATTCGTAATAAACGTTTATTTTTGAATGTCTTCTTCTAACATCGCTCCACTCAAAAGGCACATTGCAAAAATAAATGTTTACTACCAATTTATTAAACTTTTTACAAAAATTACACTCTACTTGACCGTTTTTTTTTTTATTGAACGCACGTTATTTTAACACTAGGTATTATGTAGATGATAATTTTACATTCTTAAACTTAAACAGTTTCATTGTGCTAAGAATCATGATTAATTTAGAGTAAGATGGATCTTATAACATGACAGCATTATACTTTTACATTATACTTTTATTTTATCGACGTGGAGTGATGTTTTATCAAAATCGCAAAATTCCATTTTTCTCAGTGTACGCTGCTGTTTTTAACAGTAACCCAAAAAGCAGTCGTAGGTGGGTGAAGCGCGTTTTAATTATTTAATATTTTCTATTTAATAACATTTTCCGTCCCGTTTTCAGCCGTTTACTTCGCAGTTTTCTGATAAAAGTGCTATATTTGGAGGGTTTGAAACCGTTTTTTGCGGTTTTAGAATGAGGAGATATAGAGGAATAGTTTTACCTGAAGGTTTATATGCATTCCTGGGACACGCGGTATGTATACATATAAGATCCAAAAATAAAGTACATTGCCCAACACTATAATGCAATGCGAGGAACATTGCTGCAATAAACGGATATTGCTCGTCACTTTACATGATGGCAAATTATGTTTGCATTGCACATGTATTGTCAACATAATAAAAATTAAATATTTCAATATGTTACTGTGCACTTAAAACGCAACCTGAAAGGCAAAATTTCATAACGTTAAAAACATTCTACACTGCAATAAAAATGACAGCAGGATGCAAGGGAAGCAATGCAATAAATCTTGCACCAGTTAATCTTAAACTTTCATTAAGAAATTGTATTGTGTGAAGTGGCCTTAATAGACAAAATTATAATAGCTTGAGCTGAGTTCGTTTACTTACTCCGTGTGGGGATGGAGTAAAACTAAAGTGAGAGCGAAGCTGTTTTGATACAAGTTAAAGTGAGATAAAAGTGCGAAAAGAGTAAATGGAGTGAACGGAGTTGAATAAACGATTGCCACAGTTTATACAAGGTGAGTCACAACTCAAAGTCTGCATCACTTGCCCTTTCTAAGAATGTAAGGTGTTAATATGTTATACTGTATGGTTTAAAAAAATTACAACCAATTTAATGTAAAACTTTTTCGAATCAACCATTAAATCAATTTCTTTTTTTAATTTTTTTAGTATTTTCATTAGTAATTAATTATCTTTACGTTACGTTGCATTAGTAATTAATTATCTTTCCGTTACAACAGGTAACGAAGTCACTTATACAAATCACAAATAAAATAGGCCCAATAATACTGCCTTGCGGAACATCGGCTGAATCATTAAATAGTCGGATGTATTAGAAACTCGAAATCACAATTGAAGCATCAATCATCAAAGAGGATATCTATTTTAAAAAATTGAAATAAAAATATTTATTTAGAACAATAGAAAAAAGTAACTTGTTAGGTATTTTCTTTTCACGAGTAGCAACTCTGCAACTTTTAACAAAAAACTTAAAATATTTTTTCTGTTTGATTCTTTCCCCATTTACTGTATTTTTTTAAGTTTTAGGAATAATAAAATAGTTATTTTTATTTCATATTTGACTGATTTTTACTTGTTAAATTTTCGAACGTGCCCTGATTTTATTCGATTTGTTAGGGAATAGTCTGCTCCGTTTTCTTTTTGAAATGGAGACAGAAAAGTTCCTTTATAATATTAGTTTGTTAAGAATGAACCGAAGAATATCTAGGGTTTACTCTTTGCATCAAATTCTAGAGATTCTGTAACCGTACTGTTCTGAAGCTGAAATAAAAGACGCAAAGGGGGAATGCAGGTATGAATGTCCTCTTCTTTTTATCACGTTATTACAACACTTAAAGTCAATACCAGCCATTAATTACATCCCACCGCATACATGTTGAACTAGACAAATGCGAAAACGTGCGTAAGATTAATGTAAGTAGTTTGTAATAAAAAAACAGGCACGTAATTTATGACGCCTTGTTTCAAGTTAACGTAAAAACTCTAGATAATTAAAATACCTAAATAAATTACGTGGAAGTAATTCCAAATCATTTTCTGTTTTGGTGCTTTAAAGACTAAGCAAATTCATTTGGGGTAGCTTATTAAAGCCTTCGACATTTTATTTTATTAGCTCGGCGACACTTCAAATTACAAAAGTAACCTCTAAACTGACATTTGTTTGACATTACCCATATTTTAACATAACCTTCAAGATGACATTTGTTTGAAGTTATTTTAAGCGCCAAGCAATGTCACCAAACACCAAATAACAAAACAGAATTTTTCTATATTTAAATTAAAAAATAAAGAATAGAAAAATAGTAACAAAATTCACGATTCATTTTAGCGCACTTGAACACATTAAAAACGTATCTTATGAAACTTTTTTTTTAAATTCACATACGCAGTTGTAATTTGATAAGTGAAAAATACTGACTGACGTCAAATAATATGTAGGTATATGTATACGTTCACAAGTACGTCGTATTTTGTTGATTTTCTTTAATTACATCTGAAAGGTGTGATACAATTAACCTTGAGGCTTAACGCTGAAATAAGATTTGTTTCTAAAAATAATTTTTAGATTCGAGGTAATATAAATCAAGTCGACGTTAGGTGCACAACCCCCCATGGGAGAAAAGGTTTTCTTGGTTTTCTGGAATGTTCTTGCCCCGATTTGAGCGCAGCGGAACACATCGCTCCATTTCTGCCGCGCGTACTCACTTTTTATAATTTTAATTTTATATTTATGGTCTTCATATCGCGAACAATATTTAAATTTTATGGCTCGCGCTCTATTGTGTTGTCAGTATCAATTTTGATCAACGTATCGCGGTTATTGTGCGCGATCATAAATATGCGTGCGCGTAGAATAACAGGACATTTATTTTACGTCTTATTGAGAATATTCAATACGTTTGACTGGCTTCAAGCGATTATACGTCGTGTAACTTTTCGTACTACGCACTTGAATACATTTAAATAAATTTCGTTTGATGCGGAGATTTAATAAAAATTCCGCAAATTTTGTCGTTTCCGTTTCACACTATACGCTCACGCATTCTCAGTTTTTTTCTTAAGCACTTCGGTATAAAACAGGTTGTATTTGACCCTCCAAACTTTTCAATTCGAAAGTTATTAATTATTAATCATAGACCATAAAATCTGAGCTCCTCGGTTTTACAAAGTCACGGTGCAGGTTAACCGAACTCAACGTGGGGTCACCTGTTAACGTGCTGGGACGTCAGACCCCTTTCAAAAATTTTCATCTACCAGATACCTTCTAGGTCTACTAATTGCAGAGTGGTTATCAGATGGAGGCTGCGAAGGGATGACGTTACAAGATTCTTCTGTGCTCCGACTCGATCGGCGGCAGGTTATCGATTAATGTCGATGATTAGATTTTTTCCAGTTTAGTACAGAACGTCTATCTTCGTTTGTAATCTATCAAAAGTTAATGCTTTCGGTGGGATGTTATTATTCGTGTCGAAATATGAAAGGGAGATGAGTACTTTGAAGCGTCTCTTACAAGGCAATTCTTTGGAAATTGTTCACATACTGATGAAAGATAAAAATGATAAGATACTGATGAATTTATTTAACACAAACAGTAAAATTTAAAAAAAACTAAAACTTATTTAATTTAAAATTAACTAAACTGTTTGAATAGCAAAAGGGAAAGAACAAAGACACCTAAAACCCAGCGGTTTAATAACAGGGGTTTGAAGCCGACCTTGTCAACGTGAAAAACATAGGCGCACCATGTAATTTGACCGGAGTGTGTTAGAGGAGGGCTTTCGGGGCCCCGTTAATTTGTATTTACATGATTTATCGCTTTTTGTTTTTATTCCTCGGGCGCCGAGATATTTTACAACAGTCCGTCACTGTGGGAGCCCCCATTCTAAGTTTTACGATTGGCGCCTGCAAAATTTACTTAAATTATTATACAGTACGCGTACGTCTGCTAAGGTCATAGCTGTACTTCATTAACAACATTTTGCGGATAGTTCGTATGTGGTCGGCTTATTGAACTTAGGAAGTATCCGCGTGCTGTATACAAGGTTTAATTTTTCCTTTTTCTCACTAGACGGTACAAATCCAATAAGAAAGGTATAAATACAATTCTGGTTTTACAACATAAATAAGTAATGTAACGAGCTGCGGCCGTTAAAGTTTGCACCATCATCATCATCAACAGGGATTTCTCGTAAAAGGAAACAAACAATTCACTAATAAATTCAAATGCAGATAAACAAGGGAGAACGTTGTATGTACGTAAGTACAAAGAACAAACGTAGCTGGTGGGTGTACATCGTGTGAGATAGATCACGTCGGTCGATGGGTTCGGAGATAATTTTGTTGCTCGTGTTTTCAGCGATGGAAATAAACACTAGCTCAAGGTTATATAATAATCTCCAGATCGATTCCGACCCAATAATTTCAGGCCATTGTTTGAGTCTTCCACCTACGGCTAGAAGTATAACAGCGGAGAGAGAAAAAAGTTTTAATCGAAATATCGGGCCGCGGTGAAATTGGTTGTAATTTATTTACGACTTCGTGAACACCTCGTCGTTATTGTGTTACAATGGAAAAGTTTCTTCCATTTTTGACAAGCGAATGTTCAAGTTTCGTCGTTTTTGTATATAATAATCTCGTGCCTACGTTAGGAAACACTTACAGGTGTTACAGTCGAACGTCTAAACTAATGCATCCATTGGGTTACGTAACGCATGGGTATTAAATATCTCGTCGGCTTCAGGGCATGAAGATGAGAATGAGAATGAGAATGGGAATGGGAATGGGACGAGCTTGTCAGATCGTTTTATCTTTGAGACGGCTTTTTTATCTTAGATTGCCTACCTACTTCTAACAACGCAAACGAAAAATAATATTGTTAATGTTAAACCTGGAAGAAGAAACATATTTTTTTTTCTGGGAAATTTCATCATAATATTTTACCGCAACTAACAAGGTGATAAAGTATAAGACCTGCTTTGACCGTGAAGCAAATAATAACTTGCTGAAAGTATTTACGTCTTGGCGGTTGGTGATTTTTATCTTCGTGTGAAAAGAATTTAGTAAAGTAGTTCCTTTTATATACCTACCCCTGTACATAATTTCAGGCCAGAAAGTTTAAAAATTAATTAAATTTACCGTTATGTGGCATAATCTTTAAATGCAAATCGTTTGTCTTTCCCATGATGGAAGTAGGACTCCGTTAGCTGTCCGTTGTGACAGCATTTTTTCCCTTCTTTTTGCCCACCTACCGGCTCACTTTTAATTACCGCAAATGCGCTTTTTTTCCGCTCAAATATGATCATCGTACTTAATCACTTTCTCGGATCCGGTTTCGAATATGGTGCGTGGAGTGCGCGCCGCCTACGAAAATGGGTAGACGCAGAAAGAAGTATCGTGAATAATAATAAACATAGCGCCATCTGATTCGTCGGTTGATTCTTGCGATCACGTCACGGACGTCGGCGGCGGCGACGGAGCGAGACCCGTTCAGGTGAAATATTTGCTCCTCATTAGCAACAATAATGACGAGTTAAAATAACATAAACGTGGACAATTAAGGTACAAGGTTTTCTGCATTAAAAAAAAAACCGGTTCGGTTAATTTTATACGGAGTCTTTCTTTGGTGAAATGTTAGTCAGTTAGTTGTCCAGGAAATACTACTAACGAATTTGAACGCAGATCAAATGTTATTCAAAATTAAAACAGACCGATTTCCTAACCTCAAGGTTTTACTACCTAACATAGATCATAAAATTAAGAGGTGGCTTAAAACAGAAACGTTTGGTTCATTATAAGAAACACTCTTTATATGTATAGGGTGACTGAGAATTATTTCGCCAAGGATTACGCAAAAAAGTTCAAAAAATTCTGTGGAACAGCTTCAAAAGCTGTAAAACTTGATCGTAGCACATAATCGATGGAATGCCGTTACGTTATTAACCAGCTGATGAAAAAGCAATGCGAAACTCGTACGGATAAACTATGAAATTAAATAAAATCACTTGTATTATTTAAAGTCGTAAGAATTTTCTTCGTATGTACAGTTGCGGACAGAAAATTTTGGATGTCACTGTCACTCATCTGACGTACACATATAGGAATTTCTTAACTTTTACGTCAGTGGAATCACAGTGACATACGAAATTTTCTGTCTGCAACTGTACATTCAAGCAGGCTTAAATGAAAAGAATGATTCTTGGGGCTGCATTATTGACAGCAAAATCTTGGAACAATTATAAATAATATCACGTTATTATTATTGTAAATTACACTTATAATTCCAAAAGTGCTCTATACTTTTCAGAAACGAGACAATTATTTTTTTTAATTCAAACAAAATTACTTCACGTAAGGCCCCCAATCTCCGACGAAGATTAATTGCAGATTTCTGCGAAAAACAGAGAGAGAGAGAGAGAGACGAGCACGTATGTGCAGTGGCGTAAAAATTATAAGAGCTTCTTCTTAGCTAGCTAGATGATGTTTTAATGAACTATGGTGCTTATTCGAAGAGTAAATTGCGTTCCTCGTTATAAATACCAGTCATGGAGCCAATTACGCTACGAGATGATAAAAAAGCGTAATTAGTTTTTGATAAACACGCGGTGGATCGTGCAGCCGTTGTTCGGTGTGTAATTATTATGAATTGAGGCTAATTATTACGTGAAAATTATTTTTCTTTTGGACACTTTAATCTTAAAAGGTGAAACAAATCCTTGAACTTCCTCATTCCACATTTTAGACCCCTAAAATAACTTCTTCTTTTAAGGATGTAACGGGTTCACTTAAAAGCTTACTCGTTTTACTACGCTTTACGTTTATAATAGAAATTTATTTATGAAAGAAATGACCATTGGATTCTACCACTTTCTGTCAGTTTCTGGAGTAGTTTCATTGTACAGAATTTTGCAACTTTCCCTTCAAAACAATTCTGATTATAAGTGAATTTTCGGGCGTTCAAGTTGGCCTCTTTATACTACCCTATTTCCTTGTATAAGATGTGATTCAATTTCTAAAATAAAAATTAGAATAAGGCTACAGATACGGGGGTAGTTTAATTCCACCAAATGTAATAAAGGTGTAGAGTTAGAACATGTTCTATTTTTCCAGATAGTTTTTACTTCAATTTATATCTTGATATAATTTATTGTACAAGTACAAATTAATTTTCTATATTTTTGATAGCAGGAAGATGATTGTAAATAAAAAAATAAATAAATTTGTTGCTCTAAATTGCTTGTGATAAAGTGCTTTTGATTTGATAATAAAAATTAACTGTTCGACTCAATGACGTTTGCTCTAATATTCATTTACTTTTCGGTTTAGTTTTTATAAAACTCTTTCTGCTGTATATTAAACTTTTAAACCACGATCCTTTTATAATACAGACAAATGTAATTTCATACCTTTCGTAATCTTATAAAATGCAGCACATCCAATGAAAGACTAAAATAAAAACCAAGGATTGTTAAACAACAATCATTTGAATTTCAAATGGGGTTGATTAGACATTCCACACATTGCACACAATATGTAAGAATGAATTAATTATAAATTTGAATAAAAAAATTATCACAACAGACTGTGCAAATGCTGATGCAGATATTGGTTCCCCAAGGAAATGTCATCGGCCCATTACTTTTCTACTGTATGTTAATAATTGGCCTAATGAATGGTCTTATACAGGATGGAGAGGTGTACATACAATACATACAACAGTGATTTCCACAAGTATAATATAATAAACGCAAATGTATTGATAGAGTCAATGTCAGTTATCTTTTTATAAAAAATCTCCTTTGTATATTGGCTCCAAATTTTATAAAAGACTCACTGTACATATAAAAACGAAATATAAAGCAATACTTGGTAAAAAAATGCCTTTATTCCAAGCTTAATGGTAAATTGTATTTATTTCAGGTTTGAGATTGAGGTCTCAGGATGCCAACGCACGTAAAAAAAACATGTGACAAAGCCAACAAAACGCTAATGAAGCTGGCAAGATTAATGCCAAACATTGGAAGCCCCAGGCCAAAAAAAAACGGCGGGGGCTAGCTGGAGCCGTGAGATCCACGATCCTGTACGCAGCCCCCATCTGGACAAATGCACTGAAGTTCAAACACTATGAGGGTCTGCTAGAATCCATTAACAGAAAAATGGCCATCAGAATAACCTCTGCTTATAGAACGGTCGCCACTGAGGCTATTCTGGCGATCGCAGCTGTTCCACCCTTGAAGCTAGTAGCAGAGGCAAGGTGGAAACTGTATCATCACCGAAGAAGGAATAATGGACTAATGGCAATCATCCTGGGACTCCTATCGAGGTTGGACCAAAACGTTCATTAAAGATCTACACAAATGGTGTGGTAGAAAATTCGGGGGCGGAGATCACTTCACCACCTAGGCGATGACGGGACATGGTGTCTTCGCCAGCTATTTGCACAAGATAGCGAACGATTCTTGCTGGTATTGAGGCTTAACAGACACCGTAGAACAAACAGTTTTCGACTGCGTGAGATGCGAAGAGTAGAGACAGGAAGCCAGACGGAAAATCGGAGCAAACATTACAAAAGAAAACGTGGCAGTACTACTACTACAAAACGAAACGCAATGGAACAATATGATGAGCATGTTAAGGAACATAATAAGAACTAAAGCCATAGAAGAAAATGATTTATTTAGCCGATAAAAATCAGAACAGGGAAATTTCTGATGAAAGGCCTTACGGCAGATACCAGAAATCAGTAGCTTGAAAAGAGGATAAGGAGTTTAGTTGGTAGGCACCCCTGTTGAAGAACCATGAAGGCGACAGCGAGGGTGAATCCAACACGTCTCACGCTTGTATTACCGCGAAAGATGTCTATGAAGATTCTCCAAATCTCTATAAAAAAAGGGTTTGAGATTAAACTTAACTTGACATTCGCTTATTAGTACATTTGTTTGTTGTGTTACATAATCTGCCTTCAAAATGTATTCGTCCTAAAAGCAATAAAACTGTGCGAAATTGGTTCTTATTGAACTACCCCTAAAATATTTTCATCCTTGCGATAAGTACAAGTTTAATACGTGTATAATACGGGTCTTTAAATTTTTAAGTCCACAGCTTAATACTTTCGCAAGGAAGTGTATGTAACATTTTATAAATGTTCTTATTTACAATAAAGGCAACTCATCTCATCTAATTTACTTCTACGAAGTGCGTTGTTTTCATTTCTGCTCAGAATAGTTTCATTTGGAAGAACCACTTCTTTCCATCTGAGAAAAAGTTTCTTCTTTCTCTTTGATGCTGATGCCAAAAATAACCAGCAAAACTATCTCCAAGAATGATAATTTCTATTTGGCTACGCCTGCCATGCTTCTTCCAATCAATCCCAAACAAACTTGGGGGATGAAGTTAAAAGTAATTATTGGATGTTTCGTTTTGGGTATTCGTCCGATTAGCAATAAACCTGTTCGAAATTGAACCTTTTTGATATGTTCGTTATGTTTTTGGACCCCTTTATACTCACTGAGTTTCGAAATATGTAAATCCCAGACGTACCAACAACATGGTTCCTTTTCCTTCAATTTGGAAGGCAGGATCTCATTTATTTGCTTATTTTTTGCGCGAGAATTTATCACCATTAGCAGATGATCACGTAAGTGATCAATAACACCCAATAATTCCCCCGGTAATTGCTACAAGAATGTCTTTCACGACGCAACAAAAGATGTGCCCGGTCGTGACTCGGTCGGCATAAGTAGAGATCGGCGGGCGTGTCCTGTTCGATGGTGGAACGCCATACCTACAGCGTATTATTACCGCGATAATAATTTCGAATACTCATTCCGAGTAACGATTCCCGGAGTCGTGATTAAAGATTGTACACTCGATACCGGCGGGGCTAATAACGTTCGGCACGTTGACAATAATGGGACTCGTGATATCGAAATTTCGGCCCGGATTCCTCCTTAATTAGCGACTTACTTGCGCGGAATCGCAGGAGCCTTAATGAGCTTATAAGATTAAGTCCATGAGAAAATTACTTCGGGGCACACTAGTTCGCTCCCGTGGTCAGACAACTCTGTTAATCGTAGGCTAGTTCGCTCCGGTGGTTGTATGCTAGTTCGCTCCCGTGAATTTAGAGGATTTAGTAATTCTAGGAATCGGAATGCAAAAAGTCACTTATCACTTATTCAATAATATATTGTCTTTATATTACATTATATAGTGTTGTATAAATTATTGTGTAATATTTGGCATAAATCTGTATGACATACATTTTACAAATTGAAAATTACTTATTACGTTTTGATTTAATAGTAATATTTTTTCATCAACAAATTCCTTGCGCAAATGAACAACCCTACGATATACCTTTTTTTGTACTTTAGCGCTACGAATTTTAATGTAGGTATCAATTTGAATATTTTTCAAATTTTCTAAAAATTGAAATATATTAGGATGGTGGCTATAAAATAAAGAATTAAATTTTGAATGAAAGCTTTCACAGGCATTCGTTGTTCTTTCAAGAGACGAACTTTTCTCAGCCCACATATAAGGTGGGAAATCTGCGTCTTCGGAAATATAAGTGTCCACCAAGTAATCGGCGAACTCGTGAAGTACAGCACGATTAGGTAATATTTCTGCAAAGTCGATCGCAAAACAATCACCTACTTCGGAAGGATCCAAAAATGGAAGGCCAAATACATATTTTAAGTATTTTCCAACTTCTGTATCTTGGTTATATTCTGTTGACAACCCAAGCTTTTGTATTTTCCTCCACCTATACAGAGATAGACAATATATTAAATTGCGTACATTATTTTTTTATAAAACTTACCATGACTGCGCAAGATGAAATCTGCATCCTTTTAACACAGCGGAAGGAAAGACTTGACGCACAGCAGAATGAATAGCCTTTTCGAAATCCGTAGAAAATTCCAGGGTTAAAATTGATGTTGAGTTTTGAACACTCGTCTTTTATCCAATTGAATGCAGTAATATATGTACTTGCTTGTTTATTTGGCAGTAAAAGGAAAACTAAAGGAACATAATGGCCATTTTCAAGTCCGTGAAGAGTGAATAACTGATAAAAAAATTTTGGACAACATTTAAATGTCCCATCTACATAAACTGTTCGTAACTGACTCAAAAAATTAGATTGGATTTACATGAAAAGGCTATAAAATTTGCGATTGAGTCATTATTTAGTAAAAATAATTCATTTTGATTTGTTAGCACCTGTACTGCATTTAATGCATCATGCACGTCTTGTACTGAACTTGGTATTTTCGGAAGAACTTGCTTTCGGCCATTATAAATGTTTTTCCTCACTAGCTGCATGTCATTTACAGTTACCGTCTCGATATTTTCTTTAGATAATTCTTTATGTATCAGCTTCATAGGTTTCTCGCATATATCATCCATGGCACGTCTTTTTAAACAGTTACTTAATTTCTGTCTATTTAAAATAGAAACATCACTACTCTGATGGTTATGGTTGTTATTACTTTCAATGATGGTGTTACATACATTTGTACTTTTAATATAAGATTTACAACCACGTTGTATGCACTGCCAGCGTTTCACATTCCCAGAAAGCAGTTTATGAAAATTATATTTATAAGTATTAACAACCAACATTGGTTTGCCTTTTTCACTCAACATTTCAGACACTTCTAGCGAATCCATATCGAACACAAATAGAAAACTAATCAACGTGAGCTTCAACTGAATAATGAACATAATTGAATAATCCTTCTACCTCCAACCACCCCACCGTATTTATTGAATTCCGAGAAAAAGTATCGGGAGCGAACTTACCCACTACCCTTTTCAAACAAGGGATTTAAATTTGACCGCCGGAGCGAATTAGTATGCACCCAATTACTTCTTGATGATAAAACCTTTTTACAGAAGAGAAAGTCGGCTATACCAATAACATATAATACAGAATCCAATATTTTTTTATCGAGAAAAGATGGAATCTTGTCTTGATGGTTTGAAAACGTATAAAATTCTATGACAAATGGTTTTTGTTACATCCTACTTATCATACGTATTTCCAACCATTCCCGTGCATTCCTCTCAAAGATTGCTGATTTATTAAACGTCTCGCACATTTCTCACGTGAATTCCAAATTGAATATGTACATACATACATATCTAATAAAGTTTATATGTATGTGTGTATATTAAAGCAACAATCAAAATTAGAATGCTATGGTCCTTGTTAAAAAAAGTCTTCACCTTCATCTAAACTTTTGGCCATAAACCCAATTACCTACCCCACGTTTCTGTACCAGCGGACTTTTTACCGCTCCCTTTTTTTCCTCGCGCAGGAAATTTGTGAAAGCTTGGCTCAGGTGGTTTTGATGCACATTAACATATAGTACTTGAGCGATGATTGTTTGGGTAGATTCACGTGGGTTCACCTGTATCTAATTGTATTTGTGGCTTCGAATGTAACAACGGGAATTATGTCTTTATTCTTCTCTGCGTTGTACGGTTACGGTATGAGTTATCAAAATTAGGAATAACATCGAAACGAACAACTGTACAGGTACCGAGAACTTAGTTTTATGTTTCACAGTTGTAGTATGAACGGAGAATCGTAATGGGAAGCCTTCTTGCTTACGGTTCTTTAGTGAGGAATATATCTTTTGAACAGCACTAAGATGTTAAAAAAGTTTGATGAAAAAATAGAAATTTGGTTGAATTTATACAATTTTGAAGTATGGTTTAAAACGAATAATATCTTATTGGGTCTGCAAAACATGCGGTATACACACAACTCTCGCCTATTTCACTATTCGACCGGGTGTCTCCGAAAACGTAGGCGTCGTAGTAGGAGCCAGAAGGAGAAACCAACGCCTACTCGCTTGCATGTGCAGTTGCGTCACTTGTAAACACCAGAACCAGAGAGAGACGTTTGAACTTGGGCCGTTTTTGGCCCGTGCCCTTCGCTTCTTCTAACGGATATTCGGACGGAGTGTGCCACGTAGGGTACACCTACATACGTCATGCATCTTAATCAGTTTAAAATTCGTGAGTAAGTTTCAGGTGTTCAAATTGTTACAAATACGTGAGAGAATTATTATTCACAAAAAAAAGAAGAAAAATAAATTAATTGCTTTAAAGAATCTATCTATTTTTAACGATTGCTCATATAACTATGTATGTGACTTTATTGTAAAACCTGGAGCTTTTTTTATTTAATTTTCTTTAATTTTCAGTAGTTTTTTCCCCTGAAATTCTTCTTTCTTAATATAAAGAACATTTCTTTAAGTACACTATTCTCTTCTGTCCTCTTAGATTTCTTCTTTCATCACTTTAATTTCTATGTTAATTTCATTAATTAAAATTTTTAACTTAATGTTGGCTTTGTTAATGTTAACACAGTTTCTTTCTCTATGACTATTTCGTTAACAAAACTTTTATGTTCGCTTTGTTAACATAAAATTTAAATTCTATGTTAGTTTTGTTAATAAAAAGTTTCCATTCTATGTTTGTTAACAAACTGTTAAAAAACCTATATTTTTATTATTCTTTTGTTAACAAAGTTTATCTTTCTATGACTCTTATCTTTCTACGACTGTTAACAATAATTGAAATTTGTTTCTATGTTCGATTTGTTAACATAAAATTTTAATTCTACTTATGTTTCTTATGTTAATGTTAACAAAAGTTTCTCTTTCTACGGCTATTTTGTTAAAAAAATTAAAGTTTGTTGGCCTTGTTAATGTAAAATTTTAGTTCTGTTAGTTTTATTAATAAAAATTTTTAATTTGATGTTTGCTTTGTTAATGTTGACACAGTTTCTATTTCTGTGATTACTTAGTTAACAAAAGTTTTATGTTCGTCTTGTTAACATAAAATTTAAATTCTATGTTAGTTATATAAAAAAAAGGTTTAATTCGATGTTTGTTAACAAGATGTTAAAAAAAGTTTCTATTTCTGTGACTCTTTTGTTAACAAAGTTTGTGTTTCAATGACTGTTATCTTTCTCTGACTGTTAACAAAAATTGAAGTTTGTTTCTATGTTCGATTTGTTAACATAAAATTTTAATTCTATGTTTGTTTTGTTTTAATGTTAACAAAAGTTTCTCTCTCTACGACAATTTTGTTAACAAGAATTGAAATTTGTTTCTATGCTCGTTTTGTTAACATAAAATTTAATTTCTATGTTAGTTTTATTCATTAAATTTTTTAATTTAATGTTTGTTTTGTTAATGTTAACACAGTTTCTATTTCTATGATTATTTCGTTAACAAAACTTTTATGTTCGTTTTGTTAACATAAAATTTAAATTCTATGTTAGTTTTGTTAGTAAAAAGTTTTAATTCTATGTTAAAAATGTTAAAAAATAGCTTCTATTTCTATAATTTTCTTGTTAACAAAGTTTGTCTTTCTATGACAGTAACCTTGGATATATTTTTTTTAACCTTCATATTTTCTTCATCTTTAGTATTCATTCTGTTGTGTCCTTTTTGGGAATCTTCGAGTTTTTGGCACCATGCAGGATCATTGACATAATGAAAATTCAATAAAAGAAAGATCATTTAGGTTTTTGTTACTTATCATCAAAATTCTTTTCGTATCTTTTAGATTTCTTCAACGTCACCAATTTGTTGTATTTTGTCATGTTTTTCAAATTATTTTAAATAAATAGATCATCACGTTTTCTATTGGGGTGCCCTCAGAGAATTTTCATCTCGTTTTATTGCAAGAAGTGAAAGCAAGATGAGAACCCTAATCGAAAGCGTATTAGGTACGTTATCAAAACTGATTGTTTTCTAGAAAAGAAATTCATGAAGAAGAACTGAAAAAGTATTCCAGATACGGCCCTGTTTGGATCTACGTGTGCATTCGAAAGTTAGAATGCGTTTTGCAATGGAATCAAGTCATTAACCATTCCAAAAAATGCAGTTATAATGCCATTGTTTACAAAAAAGTCCTTTAGACATTATTACAATCATTGTTTAACTATTCCGTGAATATCTTTGCATGATAATTTAAAGAATTATGGCGACTACTTGGCAATGATCGAGCAAGTCGTTTAATTAAAAATCAAAAACATGGTAAACATGTCAAGTTCGATTGAACTACATAATTTGCCCGTTTTTCCCTGTCGACACTTTTAATTTATTTTTAAACTTTGTCAGTATTTCTTCAACTTGAAATCTTCTTGAGCTTTTAATTTTAATAGTTTCTAACAATCGTTCTTTTAATCGATTCGAATCTTGTTTTCATAAATTGCCAGAAGTATTAATTTTGAATAGAAACACTTATGGTATATATATTATATATCATGTATTTTCAAGGTCAGTTATGACCAAGTTCTTAGACTGACGGACGTATGGGAATGGATTAGACTAGATCCCGGACGGTGAAACTTATAATTAATGAGGATGGTAACGTTAATAATGATGGTACCCGAAATCCCCGTCATGAATCACAGACCTACGAAATTAAAGGTTGCCGATTATATTATGCAAAGCCGACATTAAAGTTGTAATTGCTGTAACGTACACGGCGTAATTACATTCTTTTCTTTACGTGGCACATAAATCAATTCGTACGAATTTCATCCACGGCGCGCGTGTAATTACACTTATTTTACAACTAATTAGATGGCGGAATTAATTCGTAACGCGACGATTGCATGTTAAGTTGAAATCTTACTTGCTTCCTGTTACCGAAAAAACAGACTTTTTCTTTAGCCGAATGTATTCCATTTGTGAAACCTTGACATTTGCGTTGTTATGTTAATCAGAATCAACAGACGTTTTCGGTTTTTATTAATTATTAATAAACAGATGTGGAGCAAAAAATTTTTGATAATTATCAACGAAATTGTGTAATTTCTATTTCGGGACGTCTAGTTTAATTCGTTCCGCACTGTGATTTAAACGCGATAAATAAATCCTGGAAGCAGAACGCTAACTAAGCAGAACGAATCAGAAAAGGGTCGAATAACTTGCAACAGATGTTTCGAATCAATAAAACTCTTTAACCGGCGTAAGATTTATTGATTAATTAATTTCGAAAGTAATATTAAAAGCTCCGATGAGATAGATACAAGTGGTGATAATTCTCCCACGTGATAACCCGGAAAAGAGTTCTTCTCTTGATTTACCAGGATTACCGACATTGATTTATTTTACTTGCATTGTACTTCATCGTTTCCACTTTCGTGCGGTAATTATGATCGATATCTGTAAGTAGGAAGGAATATTGTGTTGTCACTTAGCATTGAAATCTCCGCGCCACACATCCTTTTACCAGCAATTATCGTTGTTGCATTACAAACTTTATTACGCAATCCGTTGATTTATACAACTAATGCATAAATGAGATCGGTCCCGGGTGAAAATGTGTTATTACAGAACAGAAGGTAGTTTCTTTTTTCGTCTGCAGCGCTTTTGTTCTTTGGTGAATATTTATTTCATTATGGTGGGCAGTTTATTTGGTTGTCACGGTTAGCCGAGGATTCCGAGTTATTTAAGAAAAATTCTCCAGTACCCACAAGAACACAGGTCGGATAGATTTTATCTCTATCCGTTCGGCGGCCAAATAAATCCCCCGTCCTTGTCTGCTTCGTCCTTAAAATTAAAGGTAAATGTTTAGCTGCATTTCGTAGACTTTCGTGGAATTTACAGCTGCTAAAAATATTCAGCGGTGCATGTAAAAACGACGAAATTAATGATATTTGTGTTCGGTTACCATTGTCTAAGGACAAGCAACACGAACATCAACATATTTAATCACTTTTTTTAAGTTCATAAAATAAAGCGCGTGATCTGGCGAAAAGTAAAAAGAAAGAAGAAGAAATAGTTTCTTTGTTAACAAATACTATAATCGTACAGGTCAGATTAGAGCAAAACAACTTTTATTGAGAGCCAAATGTAAAGACCAAGAACAAAATAGTTTCGATTCATCGAAATGTATTTATTCATCTTCTTTACGTAAATACGCCACGCTCAACGGATGTGACAAGTAAATGTAAAGCATAAACGTTATTCAAGATTTGTAAATACAGATCTTAGAAACAGTTACGAAAGTATTTAAAATCCCCCAGTATATTATTAATAAAATGTTCGCAATAATTCCATGTAATTACAGAGTTATGTGGCGGCTTCTGGATTCCATTATTTCCGACGTCTCGCGAGATAAGGCAAAATAAGGCGGAGATGGGGGGGCAGGCCTATTATAAATACATTCTTCGCGATTTTCAAGCGGAATTCACTTAAAGAAACTCGCTACAAGCTCTTACGTCGCGACTTGAAGATATATAGCTCCACTTTTCGTTGTTTTGTCCTGCTGCAATTTGGAAACGTATGTGCTCTAAAAAACCCATTGTTCATGCTAGAAATATTGGCGTAGCACCGTTTTGCTGGGAATTATTTAGAAATTTTTCGAGCGAGCGAGAATTCCACCGCATGCACACGTGTTCAAAGTCGAACTCGCTTTAAGTATTTAAATTATTCTGCTTAAGTATGCTCGTTTATTTAACAATTAACGAGCTTGTTTACCTTATATTTAAGCGATGCAACGATTTCTGTTTTCTTTTTAAAATATAACTTTAAATTGGAAGCTTTAAAGCCTTCGGTAATTCGAATTTAACTTATTCAATTCTTCACTGTCTATTGCAAAATCCACTTGCATTTGCATAATGTACTCAAAAGGAATTCAGGTAGAAATCTCACAGGCGACGTCTTGCTGTTCCAGGGCGTTCATAATAATTGATTCCGGCTTCTAACACAATCAAAGATTAATGCAGTCATAACTATACAGCGTTCGCCGTTCATGACATAGGTAATTGACTGGTTTTATCGTATAATGCCATGCAATACATTTCCTTTGCTTGATTAGAATAACTCAAGCATTTCTTAACTGTCGTAATTTTATTTGATCCTTTGAATTTTGTAGTATACTGTACTATAATATCTCCGTCCGATAAAAGAAACACATATTTATCTGGAATTCTTCGAAAGTCAAACAATACGCAAGTACTTGAAACGCAACGTCTGCCTGCTGAGTATTAATTTCTAGGCGTAAGTAACAGGTAGGTGAATTCTCTCAACGGCAACAAAAAGCGCAACAGGTACCACTTCAAGAACCAAAAGCAAAATTTTATAATCCCCATTCACGGGCAACAATAGACGTGAAAATAAAACTTCATTATATGGCCGCCGAGGACTATTATTTTCGAGGCCCAGGTAGTTATGGCATCTTTCGGGTTGGTCTGTGGAATTTTCGCCGTCGGTCTTAAAACTTCTTAGGCGCACATCGCTGTGATTGATTGCTGTGATTGCTGGCAGATTTAATTCGAGGATAAACGGTTAAGTACAAGGATGATGCCGGGCTGTAATTATACCTAATCTTATGCCGCTGACTCTACATGAAAGATGTGGAAACGTCGATTTTATTATTCGAACAGATCATTGTACTGCTAATTAAATACGTCGAAACGGTTTGGAATTTTATTAAAATGTACCGTACTCTAACAGTAAAATAATTAAAGAGACTATTCTAATGCGAAGGCAAAACATTTAATTTTAACGTATCCACAAATATTCTCGGTTCTTTTTTTAAACCCATACATGTATTACCATAAAATATAGGAAAATCAAATGCACCTGCGAAGTTAAAAAAAAAAAACAAAAATTAAAAGGACCAGCTGTATTTTGGAAACTCGTCCTTTTCGTGGGCGGTACCTTGACAAAAAAAAACCTTTTTTTAACCTTCACTACTGTTTGGGGTTAATAGTATGTGCATATAGCGTCATGACCGACTTATATTTGCGTGTGGGTAAGAAATGCCGCTAATTGAAAGCCCACAGAGTCGGCCAAATGCGTGAATGTTAAAAAAAATAAGCGGTACGTCACTGCAAATTCAGCCATTGCTATTTAAAGTGCTGCCATTAAAAGTTAATGTCAATATTTTTTAATACAGAAGAAAATCCTACGAGTTTCTCAAAGTGCTTTTGATTAGAGACAGAATCAAAAAAGCAAACCAATTATGCTTACTACACATTGCAATGATTTCGAAACTTGTATAGAAAGTAATCCTTCTTCGATGCTTTGTATGTATGAGGTAGGTATGTATAAGTTCAAAAATAATTTATAACAACATGCATAAGCAAAGTTGAGGTCTTCTTATATGGAGTTCGTATTAAGCGATATTTTGTCAAAAAAGGGTCCGACGTAAAACATTTTTTGTCAAGATAGATTACGATCGACCTGATCTCAGAAACAATACTATCTGGTTTACATCGATCGTCAAAATCGTTACATTATACGAAACAAGCCTGAACATGGAAACATCGTAATGTGATGTAGTTGAATACATTTAAACACCTGTCCTTCTTCGGTGCGGTTTCTTTCTCCGAGATCTCTCTGCGCCGGCCCTCTTTAGATATTCCCCGAGATAAGTCTGCGGGCCTCCTGCAAAAAGGGACGAGCTGGGGGCACCTTAAATTATCAGTTGGCGATTTTATTTAAGATTATTTTACCTTAATAGTTTGAATTGCATCAATAGTTTTACATATTTTAATACTTTTCACCTCAATTTCAAACCTGAAAATATAGCTCTTACACATATTTACCAGCCACTTGACTGAGTTAAATAGAAAATTTTGATTTCACTGTTCAACTGAAAAATGCTTATTGTTGTTCTTCGGTATAAATTATGCATTTAAAACGATTGTTTACTGCAAATCGTCTCATTATTCATACGTTAATAGTGCTGTTTATGAAATCCGACAAAATAAGATCGACCCTGAAACTACATACATACTTGCTTCGCAAATTGTGTTGAATGGAATGTGCAAGCGAAAGATTGAAAGCGTCAAAATTGAATAAGTTATGAGCAGCATGGTTAATAAGATTTTAAAATTACAACGCGTTATTTACTCCTTGCAATCATGCTTTCTGCGAATTCTTGAAACATTTGTAACGTGTCGTACGTAAATTTCTTGTCTGTAAAGATGATTTTAATTACAACATATAAAATCGAAGCTTTAAATATTTAATAGAAATAATTCATTAGTAATTTATATTTTCACAAATTATGAAAGTTCCATATTCTTTTATATGATCTGAAAATAGTCAAATTATATCACAAAATCTTTTAACCGGACACTAAATCGCGCACAATACACTTAACGATTTTGTGATACAAATTTCATCGGACAAGAACCAACTTTAAAAAAAGTCAAATTATAATTGAAATGCAAAAATTTTAAAATATTTGTCAATTTATGAGTGAATGTAATAAGTAATAAGTTTTAATAGAATTAAGTGCCTCTCATTCCCCCCCGTCTGCCCTAAAAACCGAACTGCATTATGCTTTATTATGAGTTATGACTAATTTTAGTTACAATTAGACAACGGCCCTTATGAATCACTTTAAAGTAAAGCGTGTGTAAATATGTTAGAATATGATTGGTGAAAGTGGATAGTAAACACGGACAAGATTGAAAATTACGGAGAATCGGCACGAATATTACATAGATGAAATTTGTTCTAAGAAAATGTGAAGTCAAATCTTCAGGGGAATTTGGATACTAGGGGTGTTCAGTAGAAAAATTAGAATTTTACGTACCTACATACCTAGTAGGACTATTATTAAAGGATAAGCGGAAAGGCGAGCAATAAATGTAAAGAGCGGAAATTTCAAATAAGATTTACTGGGAAGGATTTTGTTGAGAATGAATTAAATACATAATTAGAAATGGATATCTTATACTACTATTATGTAACTACGCATAAGAGAATTAATAACTAAAATAAACAAACAAATCAGAACTGTACAGGGTGTTTCATAAGTGGCGACAAAGAATGAAAGGGGTTGTTCTTTTCATGTAAACATAGGTCTGACTTTACTAGTTAATAACGCGTGAAGTTTTTAGATGGCGATAACTTGATTGCATTACGTAAATGTCAGTTTAATAGTTGTTTATTGTTTAATGTTAGTTTACATCAGCAGATTTAGACGTCAATCTTCCGATAAAGTTTTCACAAGAAGACTACAAGAAACCGAGTGCACAAAAGTCTCCCGACTTAAAGGAAATAGTTTATGTTGTCGGAATTCATACAGAAGAACAGCTTTTGAAAAGAATAAATTTAGCTTTCGCCTGAAATCCAAAACGGGAATTTCCTCGGGAAGTAGTTCGTCGATGTCAAATTAAGTCTTGCAGCTGGAGAAGGTGGTTTAAACAAACCGTAAACACAATCTAGTCCTAGAGCAACCTTCATTAATACAATGTACATGTAATAAATTTAAAAAAAATTACATATATCAAATTTAAGCCCTTGTACCTAGTGCATGCGTAGACATCGGACACGTGTTTAAATGAGAAAAATGGTTTGAAATTCCATTCCATACAACCCCTTTAATTTTTCGTCGCGACTTTTGAGACACCCTGTGTAACATTTAAAGACATCTTTTTTATTTTCAGACGTAACTTGGAATTGGTTGATTGATTGAAGAACAGTGTATGCAAATGTAAACTATTAATCAGGATGAAAGGTTACTAATTTGCTGGGGGAAATTTTCAAGCATCAGAAATTAATTCCACAAGTGAAACATCCGCATTAGAATTAAGACGAATGAATAATGATAAGAGTAAAGTTTAAAGAAAACAATGCAGATTTAAAAAGAAAATTATTCTTCCGTTCTTAATAAAAATAATTGAAAGATGAACTTGAAAATAAAACTGTCGGAGTGTTTCTAAGAAAATCCCATGAATTAGAATTTGAAAAGTCAATTACGAATCTTTAAATTTTAGACAATATTAATTTTCATTATATTTCCTGGTGCTGGTGTCAAAAAAGTACAGTGGCGAGTACAGATACCATTTATTCCTAGATAGTATCCAGCTTTAATTGTTAGTTCTGAGATTAGGTTATAATGTCATTTCTAACAACTTCAATAAAGATTTTTTTAAAAGGTTTCATGACGTACACACAGCTGCTTTTACTAACAGATCTAATAACTTTAATAAAAGTTAAAAAGTAAAAATAACGCAGAAACAATTGTACTTAAATTGCCATCGTTGCATATAATGACATTTCAACGATAGCTACAGTTTTCTGTAAACAAAGAGTATGACCACATAGCTAATTTTTGGGCATTTTAGCTTTAAGATACGACCCAATCTCTGTGCTCGCCACGAGCTTATAAACGGTAAGCAAATAAAAATCAGATTAGGCGGTGCAAAGAAAATGTATGACTGTGATTAAATAAAAAGTCAATAAATTTGACAGTCCATGAACGTATTACATTCACAGACATTGCACTGCCTACTCTAATCTGTTTTTTTTGCTCACTATTTAAAATAGTAAATAATACTAAAAAAATAAGTTTCATAAAACGAGCCGCTTTGTGGCGAGTTTTCTAATTTACAGATCCGCCAAAATGTTTTATGAAACGTGTATTTTTTTAATTCTTTTTTCCATTTTGGTTCTTAAATGTAAAAAAATACAAGAATCTGCGTCGTTTTATAATTCAAATATATAAAAATTCTGTTTTATTAAGTGGCGGTTGGTGTCATTTGTTGGCGCTTAAAATAATTTCCAACAATGTCAATTTGGAGGTTATACTATAATTTGAGCTGGCAACAATATCAAACAATTGTCAGCTTAGAGGTTACTTTTGTAATTGGAAGTATCTACCACACTATAAGCACAGTATAAGAAAATATTCAGTAAGGACACTTAAACATCATTGTCAAAAAAAAACGCCATTCTATTTGATACCCTTATGGAAATGTAATGTAATCTATAAATCAGTAGGTATCCAACAAAAGAACAAATGTGGTGACAGTTATACTGAAGTATCCCTACTGTTTAGATTCTTATACTGTGGTATAAGTAATTACCTAGTAGCGTCACTTAAACGTCAGTGTCAAAAAAAGCGGCCATATTGTTTGATGCTCTTATGAAAATGTAGGGTGGGTTTACAGAAAGGAAATCAAATATTTAATTACGATTAACTATTTGATTGAGCTTAAAATTCGTGTTGCCATAGAAATCAAATTGTTAAACTAAGGCAACGCTAATTTTAATCTCAATCAAATAGTTAATCGTAATTAAATATTTGATTTCCTTTCTGTAAACCCACCCCTAATGTAACTTCCAAATCGATGGGTTTCAAATAAAATGGTAAATATGACAGTTATACTCGAGTAACGCTCCTGTGTAGATTCTTATACTGTGATATCTGCATACGCTGTTGCCAACCTAACAGAATAAAATTTCGGATGCTTTAATGAGCTACTTTATGAAACCAAAACGAGTTTCATAATGTATAGTCATTAATGCACCAAAATAGAACATTACACTAAACAAGCAACGAAACTATAATAAAGGATCGAGAAGAAAAAGGATTTCAAGTTATTTTTAAATACATATTAGCAATTTCGATTTTTTCAAAAAAAATGAGCATTTCTTATTTTGATAATAAATTAAGAAGCAAATAAAATTAATTTCAACGTATTGAAAACTTATGGTTTCATATCTTTTTCAATTCACGGTTCTCTGAACTAGAAACTTGTGTGAATATCTTGTGACAGAAAAAAAATCATGAGAAAGATAATTTTATATAATCTCTTGAACTGAAGTGATAAGTGAAACGAGCTACGCTCCGTAAGATAACACTATCAAGTCAATATTTACTTGAGAATAAGTGAAACCGCGCTATTTTGTACAAGTAAAAGTATTTTATTAAAATCCGGAATTGAGTATTTTTGTATTGTTATAAAAAGTGAGCAAATAAAAATCAGATTGGAGTAGGCGGTGCAAAGAAAATGTATGTCTGTGATTAACTGAATTAATTAATGTAATACATTCATGGACTGTCAAATTTATTGACTTTTTATTTAATCACAGACATACATTTTCTTTGCACCGCCTGCTCTAATCTGATTTTTATTTGCTCACAGGTTATTTCCAAGTTATGACATTTTTTTTAAATTTATAGATGTTGCAGCAATATTCGTGGTAAATTATTACAAAACTTTTTCATTTTTTTCTTTTGATATAAATATCTGGGGCCCGATTCTCGAATCGTGCGAAAAGATTCGTATGCGAAAATTTGTATAATTTTGTACAAGAGTCTACGTCATTTTGACATCATTTTTGCAAACGAATCTTCTCGCACGGTTCGACAATCGGGCCCCAGACCTTTAAATGAAATTCCTATATTTTGAATTTTTTTTTATTACATGAGCAGGCGATAAAAATATTAGAATAAGTAATAAGTTCAACGAGTAGACGATTTTGAAGTACTACAAGTACATTTTTAATAGAATATACTCGTATACGGCCTCATTCAAATTGTTTTGGAAATGCACGCGCTGAAACTGAAATTATTGAACAAAAGTATTATTTAAATTTGAATTTGAATTCAATGAGTGACGCCGCGCCGTCGCGTCGCATTATCTGTTGCTATAAAAATATGAAAATACGTTGTTAATATCATCGATTACGTGATAAAATTGTATCCAATGATAAGAAAAACGCGCGCCAAAACAAAGCGCGGAAATATAGACGATGAGTAAAACAAGGAACCCGAAAATATACATATACAGGATTGGTATGTTTTGACTCTTTAATAGGGAGAAAATTGGTAGACATCGAAACCATTCGAGAGCATACCGGTCGATTGTTAATCGAGGAACTAAGAAATGTCAACGCCTACTGCATTAGAACGACCTACTTTAAGCTGCTGCAGTTTAGAAAGGTTCGTTTCGATAGCTGTGCCGAGTCGAAAAGTTTCACTTTTACACCGTCGTGTTTTTGGGAAGATTAAAAGGATGCTCAAGTTTGTGTGCGAAGGAACTTGGATGTGGCTCACAAGAAAATAAAATAAAACGCAGTGACAACGTACCTTGAAAAATCCTTAAATTACGCCAAGGTGATGTCGAGAACGAAACTCGGTAAACAACACGAGGAAAAAATAAACCGTCATGTAAGAGGCGAGCACGGTCGTTATTGTTTTTGGAACGAGAGAGAGATTCGTCTCTTCTAATTAACCACAGGTGTTAATTAAAGTGTCACATGCTATCACTTTTAATTAGGACTTCTCGAAAATCGAGAGCGGGCGGGAGCATAAAAATCGAACAACAAACATTCGTTTTTTCGCCGAGACCGGGTGCTGGTTGTTGCTCAAACGACGTCACACGACCGACTTGAATCAGGTAACTAAACTTTCGTACAGGTAACTAACTGTCTTGAGAGACTGCCGTGGACGGCCTTCGCGCAGTCATCACCGTGTTCTCTCGCTATGTGATCTCTTACGTAATAAATTCTGTTTATTTCTTAATCTTTTTTATCTTGGTTAAATTGGATTTGAGAATGTTTTTGTTTACTTTGGCGCGGAAACCTAACGTATTCTTGTACGTTATAGGTACAACGTACAAACTGTAGAGACGTGTATTACTATTACATTTTTTTTTTATATGTAACAGATGCTACGACAGAGGCGGAACAAGGTTTTGGCCAAGGAAAGCACCAAATGAAGGCGTAATACGGTTTAATACGAGATCTTCGTATAAAGAAATGGAGTCAATAAAGAAAAAAAAAAGGATTATTATATTACGGGAATAGAACGCAACCTTTTGTACTGAATGGTTGCAGAAATTGGAGAAAACACAAAAGGTGCAAGCTCCTTCAACGTAATCTACCGTATGTTTCGTTTTGAGTTGGAAACAAATGCGTATTTCTGGTCGTCATAAATCTCCTGACAGTAAGGCCCCAGACATTAAGGATAGAGACACAGGCGGGGTTCACTGAGCAAATCAAAGCTTATTCTTTCACTTTATAATTCGTCATTTTTGTCTTATCTTCGCCTATCTCCTAGCTTCAATTAAACAATCGGTATGCATTCCGCTTCCAGATGCAATTTAATTTTGTGGCTCTTCCAAAGTAATGCATCATATATTTCATTCCAGTTGAAAATATACGCGTATATCTCACACGCACTTGTGTTCAAACTCCAGTTACATACTATCCCAGTGCTCAGCATGCATGATGACTAGACGTCTTGCATTTTATATTATAATCATTTTTATCATGTCCCCGCCCTTTTTCAAGTTTCAATGAAACAATCAGTATATTTCAATTCTAGTTATCCACCAAAATACATATGAGATACCGTGCTTTTAACTATTCCCAAGTCCCACGTGATTAATCAAACTTATGCTTACGGTAGTACTTAAAATAAAATGCCCTAATTTACAATACAAGAATAATCAGTGGCGTAACCCCACAAATTAAACGTAAAAGCAACAAACGTAATCTTAAATAATATTATCAATGTTCAAATCTCTACGTAACTTAACAAAGTTAGACGCACGCCTATGTTCACTTTGGTTGCATTTTTTAACGACACCTAATTATTTTACAGTGTCGCCAATCTGCACGAAACAAATTTTTTATGAAAGGTAGTTCATTTGGTCACGTGGAACGCGGAAATCGTTGAAGACATTATACGTTGGAAGAGAAAGGCTACGTAAAAGCAAAATATATTTTCCTTCTTTCCATTAGAAATTAAGATTATGAAGTCTTATCTGCTGTGACATTTAAAATTATTTATTTTACAATAGAGTTTCGATACGGTGAACTAATTGATGATCTAATCTCCGCGATTTCATATCTGTTGTTACGTTTCAAAAATATCGTACGAATAAGTTTGCAATATTTGAGAATTTCGGCCAATTTAGGGTTGCAACCCTGACTCCCCAAGTATTGCGGCGCATTGATCGCCAGAATCGAACCGCCCACCGATTCCTTATGTGGGCATGTGGGAAAACTGACGATTGTTATTGGTCGGCACTAACTTCATTTGCGATTACTCTGCGTCAACCGTTTCGTTTTGTTGCACGGCGTTACTAGTTGTGCTGGTTTCCATATCGTGTATGTGAATTATCGAGGTTTTTGTTGGGAAATATCAGGAAAACTTATATACTTCACCAGACGCACGGCCAACGTTTAGGGAAAGCTTCTTTTACTACAGAGGTTGTTGCTGTTTAGAATGCAGGTAAAAACACACATGTGATACTACAGTGTGTTTATTGCATTAACAACTTAACGTATAAAGCATCTACATACATAATAAAATAAAATGAATAGAAAGGGATTAAAAAAATTATATGTGTGTAATATGTAATGGAAAATAGAAAAGAGATGTGCTTCCTTTTAGATTGAGACATTTTTTGAAAAACAAACAAAATATGTACACACTACACAAGAAATCTGTATGTATTTATGTATATGTATGTACTTTACCTACCTAGCAAATATTCAACTCAGTCACACAAAATAAAATACATACTCGTACATTTGTTTACTTTCTTTTATACGTATTCACTTGTAAACTACTTTTAGAATCACTGCTACGCACATAGTAAACCACCACTAAAGCTAAACTGTGGAATAAACGCGTCTTCACGCTTTCGGGGAAGTCCCTATGTATGTACGGTTTGTGCAATTCACTCTAGTGACGCACAATTTGTTCACTATTCAGAGGTTCATGTAAATATTTTTGTGTTTGCTGCAGTAGTTCACTATATCGAGACTCTACTGTATTAGGTTTCTTCATTATACTATATTTTTTTCCATTACAGTCAAAAATAGAACACTATTTTAATTATATTTACATGTTGCAAGTGTTTTAGAAATATGAAACCTGAAAAGAAATATGAAATACTAGATTCTTCTTCATAACTTTATCATAAATGAATTTTTTTTCTTTCATGATCATTTAAATTTAGTTATTCAAAATTGTTATCCAATAAATAATCCATGACAATGTAAAACAAACTTCCAATGAAAAATAGAAGTCGTTTTATTTTAATAAAAAAGTTGACGGATTATAAAGATATTGTTATAGAAATATTTCCGTTTTTTTAATCCTAATTTACATTTTAATTACTTTTTACATAGTTTTTCTTTTTTATTTGCAAAACTTTCTGTATGAGGCACACTTAACTAAAACGTACAGCTGTGAACATACCGAGCGGGAAAAAGTAAAGCTTGCGTGCGGCTCTTAACAAGTGCAAGTAAAATAGACCGTGATTTTCTAGATGTAGAACAGTGATGGATACAAAACCGACGTTATTAAGACTCACTGTCATATCCATCTCTGTTCTACATCTAGAAAATCGCAGTGCATTTTACTCACACTCGTTAAGAGTTGCATGCAAGCAAGCTTTGCCTTTTCCCACACGGTATATTATTTTTAGTCATACAACTTATACTCGTAAATAAAAAAAAGTAACGATTTTGATTCTACACGTTCTGCAAACTTATTAATCGCAATTCAAATCAACCCACGCAAAATTCAAATATCTACAGAAAATTGCGACATTAAATAAATTTGATGAATTTCTCACTTGTTTGCTTTACTCTACAAGAGTAAACGTCAAACAGTTAATGCATATACACGAGAAACGTAATTTAATATAAACAAACCTTATCACAGTCGAGATAGAAGTAGACTTAATAAAAATAGGAATTCTTGCAACTCAGTTCGCATTTAAAAGGAAGGTGCAATTTTAATGTCTTGCGAGACTTTCATTTCTTAACGATTTTTGATGATGAATTTAATCAAATACTTACAGAAATATATCGTTCAGTGAATTTTGACGAAGTTTCACTTTAACAAATCTGTATGTATCACTGTATCTGTATGCAAGAGCGAAGTATCACTGTATCTATCTGCAACTTGCTCTACATCATCATTTTCATTTGCAATTGTACTTTTTCGTTGTTACATTAATTTATTTAATTCACTTAAAGTTTCAGTAAAAGATCTGTGTTTAAACTAAAAAAAAATTATAAACATATATTAAAAGTGATCTTAAGGAAATATGTCTTCTGTTTTTTTAAGGCAACTTAAAAAAATCCAAAAATTCAAAGTTGTCGACCCATTCCGATATGTTAAGTTTTTTTTTTGCAAAGTGAAATGCAACAGTGTTGTAGAAAGCTTGAAAAATTATAGCTCTATTGTGTATGTAAACTTGTAGGGTTGGATTAGATAACAGGAACTCCAAGTCCATGGGAAACTGTCTGCTTTAATCCGGCATGCAACAGTTGATATCTCTATCTCTAGCTAAGAGGCTCACGCAAATCACCTTGTCCACGTTGTATCTCAAGCTCAAGCAAAAATTATGCTTTCCAGACGTCGTCGTCGTGCGTTTTAGATTTTGGTATTATTTTAATTGGCCGTTGCCCGCTTGCAATGTGGCATTTACGAAGCACAATGCGGCTATAATTTTTATGATTTAAGTATTTTCACGCTACAGCGATGGGATTTCACTCGAGGACATGTTCCGTCGAGGTTCACGCTAAGTACGAGTTCATTTGCTGGTAATATGTAGCCTTTACAAATGAGAACAACGACCACGAGATTAAAATCTGCAACGCGCTCTAGCTGAATTAATGTTATGGGCTGAAGCTAAATTATTAATGCTAGGCTGTCAGGCGTGCTAATATTTTCTCGATTTGAAAAAGAGCGCTTGAGTCTATTGTTCGAGTTGATTTTTGCGTTAGTCTGCAGCACGAAATGGATTGCCTGGAAACACAACTTGAAATGTTTCTATAAATAGAATACAAATCAAAGGTATTTATTCAAAAATATAAACGTGTTGGTAATGCCATATTAAATGAAAAATGACTTTCTAAATATGTACTTAGAGCTTTTTTAAGGTAAGGTTCCACTGAGGCGACCTGTAGCACGTAATGAAACCGTTTTCAATTGTGGAATACTAAATTTATCTATCGATGTAAGGATTTAATTTCAAATCAAAATCGTTGATACAGGCGTACATTAAGCGTTGATTTATGTTTGGGTCATGCCAATACTTAGTTCCCAGATGTGTGTTGTTTATTATATGTATAATAAATTTAAAAAGTTTTAATTTAAGCATTCCCCGCACGAATATGCATATTTATGGCCCTGTTTGGCACGACGCTCGAAATTCCGGTCGTCAAATTTAATGCCTTGCCTCTTGTGGCACGATAGGTGGTCACCATCTCCACTGTTACCTGTCAGCGACTGATTTTTACAACGTTTTATGCGCCAATTTATTAATTACTACACAGAGATCGTCACTTCCAACGAGGAAATTCTGTGGGAATATTGCAGCTGCCTCAAAAGCTCCCCGATAAATCATTCCTAAATACGCCGCGGCCTTTTTTTTTTCGAGAGCGAAATAAAAAATACTTGCTTTCGTAACTTATCATCGCGCATTTAGAGGTATGTAGATTTTCGTAATTTATTATGTTGTTGTGACTCGACACCGCACCGTTCAAAAGGCGTTGCACCTTGTGAAACGCGAATTCTGGGACCTGATTACCGTTCTAAGGCTACAAGGCATTTTATCAACTAAAAAGAATACATTGAATTAATAAATAAACTTACTAAAATTGCTCTGATTTATTATTTTAGTTGTCGTAAGCAAAAACATATTCCACGATGAAAAAGTGGCATTCTTCTCAGTATAATTATACCCCAAAAATGCCACGCTGACAATCCCACAAAATTATTATTTTGATTACGGGCAGAGACTATTACCTATACATTAAGCGACCTGTTTATCGCAGCGTGATGCTTTCTTCGTAACGCTGCTTTTATGGAAGCGCTTTTAGTACGAGAACAACCAACTAATCGGCCCATTCGCTTAAATGCCGAATGTTTTGCGTTATGGGCATGCAATTGGCCAACTCGATAATTTGGTGAATGCAACGTTAAGTGAGCTGAACGGCGACATACATAAATACTTAAGAGCCATGCGAGACGTTTGTTATTATAGACCAGATAATATCTGACCGTTTATTCAATTATGTAAATTTTATTTTATTTAAATTATGGGAACCGGTGGTGACTTGAATAAATTATTAATTTTATAGGAACGCTACGCTGTGATTTGTGGAAAGGAATTTATGGACGCGTCACCTTTTTTCGAAACTAAATAATGCACGAAGAGAATTTTTATTTTGGTTGAAATTCGTTGGAAAACAGGAAATGCATATCTGCCATCTATAAAAATGCATAAACATAAAAGGAGAAGCTCAAGTATATTTTCTCAGAAGGAAGGATGCTTGTATGCTAAAAATTTTCTTATTGTTGGATACTTACGACTGTTCGTAAATAATTATTAAAATTTCACAGGCCTGAGGCAAGGTAGAAAAAAGAACGGCAAAGAAGAAAGACACTAGGATGCGCCTTGTGGTCTCGGCGATCCTAGATAGTGGACCCAGCCACCCGCGCCCATTGGTTACTTCCACGGCTATCTCGATCGCTAAGTCACGCTCGGCACGCTGATGCGTGATCGTATTTGCAATAGAATGCAGTGCCACATCTTGCAAAACTATTTGTAGTTGAATCGTACGTAATTTTTATTTGATGGAAACCGTTATATGTATAACCGCGGAATGCCTATTCCGTTCCTCTTTCTAAGGATTAAGTTTTAAGACGATCTGTTATTATATTGCGTAACTAAAGTATTAAAATTGTTACTCTGTATCGAAGTGTTCTAAAATCGCAGAGAAAATCAAACAAACCGATCAGTAACGCATAAATTTACTGCTGACAAAAAAGATTACCAAAAGTAAACTTCGTTATCGCGTTAGATTTAACATCGACATATATTTGCCTAAAAATTTTTTGAAATACGAAATAGGAAGGAATGCGAGTGGAAACGAAGTACGTCAGATTGGAAGTGATAAAATAGGAACAAGCAAAAAACAACTTACCTTTCATTGCGCATTCCACGCGCAGGTCTTCGACTTCAAGCCCCATCAGAAGAAGAATGCGGTGATGAGTGATGATGCAGATTTCTTCTTCGCGCTTCTTTTTTCCACCTTATACTAAGCTAAACCTAAACTTACTTCTAACTTAATAAATAAAATGCGTGCGCGATACGTGAATTAGGATACCGTACAAAAAGGCGCTGTTATTAAGATACGTGGAGATTAACGCTAAAAGCAACATAATTTTCTAGATAACGAAACGAGAGGAAAAAAGAGACAATAAAACCAAGCGGTGTTATGAGTCGTTAACGACTAGAGTTACTTTCAACGTAAACATAAAAGTTTATAATTGGTGTCAACTGCTCCTTTCGTAAGCAGTGGCGACTCGGAAATACCAACCGACCAAGGGCGGCGCGGCGCGGCGGTTTTCAATTCTAAAAGAATTCTGAAAGGCAGGTGGTTTTCTTTCTGGGACGTTCGAAGCTCACGACATTTACATCGCACCGGGTGAAAGCTCCGAAGATGCAATGATTCTATTATGTTTTCAAAATGTCGAAATGTACGTTACTTTGATATATTATTATGCATGCTTGCTTACACATTTGCAATCTTAAAAAGTTCTAGTCGAGTGGGAACGTGATTAAAACGATAAAGTATCGGTTTTAATTAATGGGACGTTTTTATTATACATAATTAGAACCTTGCAGTTACAAAGTTCATTAATGAATCAGGAGATTGATCTGAAAAGAAAAGCACGATGCCATATGGCAATTCGCGTCTCATTTTATTACTTTAAAAATGCTCTGCAGTGATGCTGGGTTGGAAGTAAAGTGTAACACTAAAGAGAAATTATAGTCGTGAGAATTCCTGGTATCAATTAAATCTTGCTTTCCTTTCGTATTAATTGAGTTATTAGAGAGAAAACGAAATGAACTAAAAACCCTTCTTTTTATTAATAACCTCTTTCCAACATTTCTATGATTAATTAATTAACTTGCTTTAATCATTTCAACTTCATTTACAGTTGAAATTTACCGTGTGACGAGTCGCTACTGGACCTCAACAATGCCCAAGTGGAAACATCAAGGAGGCCACAAAAGACGCAGTAACATATACGCCATAACTTTCAGGCTCTCTGCACTCGAGATAGCTTGGGCTCTTGATTCCTGATAACGCGCGGTCAGCTTACCTGAAACAACAATATTTGTGTTAACAACGAAGCTACACACTACAAATTTTACTATAAAATCATCACATTGGTGTTCTTTTTGTTTTGAATTAACGCTGCAACAAGAAAAAGCGTCGCATGATTGTTGTCCATCACTGTACATATTAAATTATAGTAGTAAGAAAAATCAATTTCGTAAGCGAATTACTTTTTTGCTCGTCATCGATAAACAGCCGCGCTTCATAAATATTAGTACATGATAAACGGAGATAAATAAGTTTACTTAAAGATGTTTTTTAAGGGAAAAAGCAATCAGCTCCGTTTTAGCACGTTAATTTAATTCTTATCTTATTACATCATAAACAATAATAACTCGTATAAGTCATAAGCTCATAAGAGAGCAAATTTGTACGTATTTGTTTATTTATATCAGGCGGAAATGATGCAACTGCAACTATTTTATTTAGACGTTCAATTTCATCACAACTTGCAAATAGATAGTAAAATTAATTAAACACCTAATGCGGTAGTTTTTAAAGCAAATTTATTTATTCATTTTTTTAATTATCTCCACGTTTCAGGAAATTATATCAAGTTATCAGTTTAGATGAAACTATTGATTCTACATTTTTTGTGTCCTACTTTGTATGTTGTATTCTTTAGAGCAACTGGTTACAATTAAAAGTTACGTCCAGCTATAGGACACCTCCTTTCACTAATTGACTGACAAACCACAGAAATGGGAACGTATTTAAGTGCAATTAAACTCTAATAGTACCCTGAATACAGAAGCAGATCTAATCGAATTTAATTAATCGTTTTACCCGTAACGAGCGTTTGGTTTTATTTATAGAATGACTTCATCGCATTTTATTTTGATGTCCTTTTGAGCTTGCATTTCGAAAAGAGAACCTTTCAATTAAGAAAAGGAACCCCAACTTTATTTAATTCTTTGCATAACTTGCGTGTAACAAAAAGTCAACCTCGGGTTAATACAGTGGACCACCAATAACGAAGAAATTTAATATTATTTAAAGTCGCTTTTCACGTAAACAAATAAGTGTTTTATTTTATTCGGTAATTTAATACGGGGCGTATCGGATTTAAAAACAAACTGAACTTAACCTTGGCGAGTATTATTATTATTATTATTATTATTATTATTATTATTTGCACGATGTAATTAAATCGAAAAACAATATTTCCAAATAAATCCTAGGCGTCTTAACGTCTGCTGCAGGCGATGGAAAATCAAATATTTAACGAGTAACGTCACGGCGCAGTCACTCACTCACTCAGCTTCAAGTGCAAAAATGTCCACGTCGTGTGTTTGTTTGTTGACAGCAAAAATAATTACACAAATAAGCCGATACTTGTAAGATTTATCTCGCGAGCTCTTAGATTACTATGTATTTATGCACGTGAGTCATTGTGAATTGCTTCACTATGTTGCGAGGAAAGTGAAAGGATATTTAATTGAACAACCATCTTTTTGCATCTGCAGTTACTCAAAAAAAGATTCTGGTGCTGCAAAAGATAAGTGTGCATGTCATGGTATTTAAATTTGCACTGAGAGACGAATCAATAATCAAATAAGATTGGCACTGCACTTTTGTAATAGGTAGAATGATAATAGAACATATAACAGAAAACTATGTCATACTATACTTTGATTATTGAAATATAATGATGATTAAAGTTAAGAGAAATGCCTTTTTGGCCATATGCACGGAATAAATAAACTCTGCGTCACTTAGAAAAAAATAGAACATGTTCTATCTTCAAGCTGTATCTGCATCCCAAACAATTTCTTGTTTTAAATACTATTGTAGAAATCTTGTATACGAAAAAGGGTAGTGTAAAACAACCTTTACACAATGTTGTGTGAAACTTTTAATGTCGTATTATAAATTTAAGCTCAGCTTGGTGCGAAATGGCCATTAAAGATTCTGCTAAATCATGATGGGTGGGTTCAACTAATAACGCCATAGCAAAGCAATTTTCTGAATGACTTTAAAAGGCATTCGAATTGCTGATTCTGTAATGCAAGCTTTTGATCAAAAGCACAGTTAAGAGTTTCGACGTGTCGTTTACTGTACGTAGTAATCTCAGCTAGCAATTCATCAGAAAGGAATTCAGTAGATAATAAAAGTTTATTTATTATTTAAAACAATGATCTAGTGTGTGTAAAATTTGTTTGAGATTTCAACATTCCCAAGAAGATTACCTTCTATAAAACAAGGAAAAATTACCCTCGGAGTTCAAAGCGAATACATCACATACCACACATCACGGTGGTATCCAGAGATAATTTTCTCTCTCTTCGCCATCAGCAAAGTTATTCTATGTAGCCTATGAGTGTTATTACCTTAGTGACCATGCTAGTTAAGAGGGGCGAACGGGCAAGGGAAGGTAGGAAGGTCACGGACGGTCGGTCGGAGCGTGCAGGCCGTGGCGTGCTCCTCCATCATCTCTCTTCGCCGGACATGAACACGAGCAACACCGCCATGCCATTAGAGAAGGAAGCCCTAGAATATTTCCTACGTTGTTGCTACACTTGGTAAATTATAACATACGTTCGCGATATTGCGGAGACTGGTCTGTACCGAAAGCACCGGCTTGGAACAAAGATTGTCTCTTGAAACGTGGCCGAGTGCCGAGGCGAATAAAACGTCGATGGTAACTAAGATGTTTGTCGGGTTTTATGTTCACGGTTTTCCGTTAAAATTTTTTAATGTTTATAAGGTCATCGTCAGGGGTCACTTAGCCTAGACACAGAAATGAAGCGTTAAGGCGCGTTTTACATGCTAGCGAGTTAAATAGTTTTGACTCTTGTCTTTTTAAAGTGAACAACGAAAGAAATTATAAAGGTAATAGTAAAAAAATAAATACAGAATTAAATGGGATGATTTTTTTTTGTATGTACAGTCAAAACTAAAAGTAATGTCTTACCCATATCGGAATAACAAGGGGAGACATTACTTTTAATTCTGACTGTACGTTCGCATTCAACTAAGTCGATACTCTTAAGGGCTAACCCTGTTGTCAGTAAGGATAGAAAATTCTGAGGTCAAGTGGTTTATTGATTTGGTTGACAAATAATTCCTTTTTTATATTTTATTTATGTTGAAGTACATTGCAGATAAAAAATGAATTGTCTGAAGTATCTTTGGACATTTTTCTTTATTAGAAAGATAAATCTATTGGAAAAATCTGCGAATGACTTCTTGGCTTAGGAACCTCATCGCTTGCAGCAATAGCAGATTTGGTTTAAATTAAATTTAGTGATTTATAAAAATGTACGAGTAGACGCAATTTAATTAATTGGAATACTTATACTGTCGGTTCTTCATGAAACATACTTAACCAATTAATGAGTATTTAAGTGTGATTTCAGGAGTAAAAACACAAACTCAAAAGTCGTTGCCTTTCACTACGTGCACAGTTAATTTAATATATGGAACACGTTAATTAATTTGAGTATGTGTTTACTGCTCCACTAACCACCGAGAAGGTAATTTACAAATTATTATTTTTAAAGAAAAGCTTTTAAGTTTAATTTAATATTAGTTTGCAGATAGTGCATACCACTGCGATAATAACTTTAAAGTTATTATAGTTAGATTATGATCATAGGAAGAAAATGTTTTCTCAAGACAAGATAAATAATGTCTTTGACTTTATTTCCAAGTTTATTTCAGATTTTGCAAATTATATTCTCATTTGTGCTTCATAAAGTAACATTTCTTTTAAAAATAAATAACATGTGTGATGTATGACGACATTTTTCTCTGAATTCCTGATTTTTTTATCAAGTTGACGACACATAAAGCTAGAATAGTCAACCAGGATTATCTGATCGTGACATCACATAAAAAATGTTTAAAGTAAATGCAAAATTCAGAGAGAAACACTTAATTAATTAAAGCTTAAAGCAGTTGCTGAAAATGCACGAACGTACCCTGCGCTTCATGTCTTCAGACGCGTGTTGGGGCGTTATGTTACCACAAACAAATAATTGGACCACAGTATTGGACAAATGTCAGTACTACAAACCTTCGGGAGAAAAAAAACATTGAATTCATAGCGTTAACTTTAATTAGAAATTTAATTGAATAATAATAATAATGAAAATTTTATTAAGCATGGAACAAATTGGAGAAAATCTACAAAGCCATTTCGTAGTACTTTCCTGAACATTGTAAACATTACAAAAAGGCTTTCGAAGACGACTGACGTCAAGACGATTGTTGATATTATTTTAAAGATTTCCAGCAGATGTTGTGTCGTCTCCTTACTTTTATTGGTTTGACAAATATTTGCTTTAGCGCGACGCCTTAACATAAATGATCCCCGTTTATTGCGTTCAATTTTGCAGCTTACATATTTAACCTTATATCTTATACATACATCAAAAAGACTTCTTCGAATAATACAACGTAAACCAGTCTTTCTTAGGTACCCTATTGATTATCCCCTTTCTCTTTATTTGAAGTTTTTTTCTTTTGCTGTATATTCTTTCAATCAGTTAGAGGAAAAGACATCATAATGATTAATCGTTTGGCGTTCGATTGACTGTAAAACAACTAATTGAAAACTGAGTAATTAATTAATTTACGGAATTTTGATTAATCAATTTCTTGCCGGTCTCTTGTTTAAATGAGTTGAACTTCGTGAAACATTTCTTCATGTTTTGGCCCCACTTTAGGCGCCAAATTAATATACGTTGTGCTTTGAATGTTCTTGTATTTATTATCTGTAAAAGTTCTTCTAATCTTTTTTTCATTTCCTTCATCATGTTCATTAACTCATCCTTTTCTGAATTATTTTCATCCCCTTTTTTCTTCATTCTTTCTGTTCTCCTACGTTCTTCTTCTGCCATTCTTATTATTTAGTTATTTATTATAAATCAGTTTATGTATAATAAATTTACCATAATTAGTTTAAATTGGGAAGGAGAGAATATCCTCGGGTTTATACCAACCAAAAATTTCATGAAGTGCTTTTAACTTGTGAGTGTGTGTGTATACTGAAGATGACACCGTATCTACCGAAATACGTATCTACGGTTATAAACAAATTGTGGTAAGAGATCATTTTTTGATTTATTATTTCTAAACGTCAGTCTCCTTTACTAATAAAACTTTATTTACGATTTTTTTAAATGAATGTTTAATTTTTTTAATATATTTATTAATTTAGTCCCCTTTCTGCACACTGTGTCTGTGTTGTTAGGCATCAAATAAATATTTATTGAGTTCTTTATGCTTTGGCACCACTTTGGGCGCCAAATTAATATTTGTTGTCTTTTGACTGTTTTTGTAGTTATTATCATTTATTAATTTTTTTTTTGTTAAAATTGACTGAACCCAATACATATTTTTTTAAATTTCTCTTAGGGTATATGTACATGTATTGCATGTAAGTAAATCTTTGTAAGCACCAGGAAACTGCATTAGATAAATTATTTATGTCATAATTGTTTTTAGTGAAGCAATTATTACTTATTTACTTACAAAAGGCTGGGGAACCTTCCTTTTTATAATTTTACCGATATTAAAAAGAATTCCAGGATTAGAGCAAATAAAACAAAAAAAAAATAGGAAACGATAGAAAGATAATAAATAATTAATTTATTTCTATTTTGGGATTTTATTCGAGTCTTCCTCCCCTCAGTAAATTACTTACAAATGACTAAATTTTGAATGTCATTTACTGAGTCGCAAAGGAACCTTCTTTATTATAATAATTATACCGAAATGTTCAGGAAAAAGTCTCAGGAGCAGAGCAAAAAATAATAATAGTAAACGATAGAAAAAAAATCTGAATTTTGAGTACCATCTATTGACTTGCAGGGGAGCCTTCCTTGTTCTAATTTTTATCGTTTAAAAAAACCTTAGGAGAGGGACAAAATAAAACAAAAAAATAATAATAGTAACGCGATAGAAAATGTATTACTTTATTTACTTGCAAACGTCTGAGTTTTGAGTGCCATCTATTTACACGTAAGGGAACCTCCTTTATTGTAAATTTCCCGATATTTTCAAAAAATAATTCTGAATGGGGCAAAATAAAATAATATCAATATTAGTAACGATACAGTAGAAAAAAATATACTATAAACGGCTAAGTTTTGAGTGCCATCTTTTGACCCGTAGGAAACCTTCTTTATTATAAGTTTACTGATATATTTTCTATTAGAAATATATTCGCAGTCACTAGTCTTGCATCAAAATTGCAAACTTTCTTTTTTTTGCCAATAACCAGCGTCTGTCACACAAGAAAGCGAGAAATTATAAGGAAGTGACATCTCTTGACTTATTGCCCCATCTACTAGGAAGTGAACAGCTTGCAAATGACTGAGTTTTGATCGCCATCTGTTGACATCTAGAGGAATCTTCTCTATTATCATTTGATGTTTCCCATTACAAATGTACTCCATGGAAGGCGGCGTCTTTTGGACAACGAGAGAGACTTTTTGTTGCAGTCTTTTGATTCGTATCGAATTTTGGAAACTTTGCTGTACTCTTCTGCTAATAGCGAGTGACTACCACACGACAAGACTTATAAGAGTGCGACATCTCTTGGTGGACAATAGAACTTATTTTGCTTTATATTTATATTAACACCATGAAAATGGCGAGCTTTATTTCTTAATTTTTAGTCAATGAAGAAAAGGTTAGTAAAAAAAAGTCATATATTTTTTGATTTCGCACTTTTAGTGGTATTCAAGCGAGCGACATCTCTTGGCCGACAATGAAACTCGTTTGATCTTTCTTTTTATTTTAACACCATGAAACAGGCGGACATTTTCCTTAATTTAATCAATGACAAATTTATTTTTCGACTACCACATTCGAAAGTACAATTTTATCAGACTCATTCAAGTAGAGAAAGCGGTACTTTACCTGTCTAGGCAGATAAAATATTTTACCTGACTGTGACGAAACCTACTAGACCTATTCTGAAGTGCCATTAATCGATTCTAATTAATATTATTGTTTATCTATAAATGATAACCAATTAATTGTTTTACATTTGATTCTTTTTGAATAATACTGTTGAAATTTTTTTATTTTGGGTCAATTACTATGATCTTCAATTCCTGCATCGTCGTCGAATCCAATTAAATGACAAATTGATTTGTCATTCAAATTAACTCAAAAAGTGACAACATTTTTGCGCTCGCGTCGCATCTTTTGGTGTCATCGAAACACCAGCGTCGTTTTTAAAGTATTATAAGGTAAATGAAATATATTTTTTAAAAAGTTTATGAAGTTATAATCATAGATAGAGTAAGTGGTACTCGAAAAAATGTATGCACCATTGCAGAATAGTGTCTTTGTCGAACTCGTTTGCTTGCTCGCCGCGACTTCGTCTTGGCTCGCAACTTACAAACTCGTTCGACAAAGTGACACTTTGCCACCTTGGTACATAAATAACTATTACTTTGCTAATTTTACTAATTTCGTTATTCTGTACATTTGGTTCAATTATTTATTCTTTGAGTTTGACTGGATACCTTCCCTATTTTGACAGGATTTAGGCAGAAAATTTGAGCTTTGCAGGACGAATACATTACAGGATGTCGCAAAAGTTCCCGGAACTCTGTTAACTGCAATTTTTGGATGTTTTTGCGGATATTTCTAAAAATTATTGATGATTGTATTGAATTTTTCGTGAAATTTTACTCTAGAATGTGTTTTTCAATTGTTTATTTATTTTGAATTAAGCGCACTATGAATCATCAAAAGGAACGTGTCACAATTAAAAAATTGCACAGGACAGGAACGAAGACGATCGACATTGTTCGGACAAAGAGTTTTAAGAAATCTACTGTCTACGACATCGTGAAACGATTTAGGGAGACTGGTGGAACTGCGGATAGTCCTTGGAGTAGGCAACCTACTACACCAGAGAAAAATTTGTAGTGAAAAGTAACACAATTGTCGTTGAAATGAAGCCAGTAATAAATTGTATGAGATATTGACACAGTTGTAGATCATGTGAAACAATTGTGTCAATATTTCATACAATTTGTTACTGGCTTCATTTTAGCTACAATTGTGTTACTTTTCGCTACATATTTTTCTCTGTGTAAGCCAGAGAATGCTGCGCTGCCGAATTCGTCGCAATACCGAACTTTCAATGCGAAAAACGGCACAACAGCTCGGCATCAACAAGGATGGTCAAAACGAAGCTCAAAATGCGAGGTTATAAGATTGATCGCTCTTATTTTCTCAACGACGCGAAGAATGTGAAACGATTGCGGAAATCTCGCCGGATGCTTCGCCTGGTCGCTTGGAGAAAGTCCTCTTTACCGACGAGAAGATTTTTACCGTCGAGTCCCTCCACAATCGTCAAAACCACCGCCAATTACTCAAGAAGGGTTAGAAGATGTCTACAGCTACAAATACCATGGCTCGCAGCCATTTTCCGGCCTCTGTGATGGTTTGGGCAGGTACGTGCCCAACTGGGAAGAAACGTAAGAATCAACAACGCCAACTATCAGCAGCAACTTCTCTGAGATTTACTACTTAGAGCCATGACTAGTAGAGCACTTCGGCGGAAAAGGATTTACTCTTCGGCGAGCCTGGACGCCGGCACATTCGACCCAATAAACCATCGCTGTCTGCGAGGAACCGTTTCCCCAATTTTGGAGCAAGGGTACTTGACCTCCAAACTCGGCACAGCTCAACCCGATGGATTACTCCGTATGGTCTATATCTGTCTCGGAGCAGAAGATCTCGGGAAGGCGCTACAATGCAGTAGAAGCATTGAAAGCGTGTTTATGCGCGCCTGAGGCGAAATTACTGTGAAAAAGTAAAGGACCATCATAAGCATTTTCCTAAAGCGACTGCGTAAATATACTGAAGTAGTAGTTGTTAACCGAGTTGACAGTTGTTAGCCGAATTCGTTGAGTCCGCTGGCAATAGGCTTGACGCTTGGCCGGGGAACTATTAGGTGTGGGTTCGAATCCCCTCCTGGTGTGTACGGGTTCTATGTGAGAGACAGAGTACGAAGTGGGTTTTCTGCGTTTCCCCAGTTTGTAAGGCGAAGGAGAAATTAATATCCAAGACGGTCGTAGCCGCCCAACACCCCTCCCGAGAAGCTGTTGAACTTGGGGAATTAGTTGGAAAATTTTGTAATTTTATAGTGTATTTATCGATCCTGCTTTAATATATGTTTTTTATTCTTTGAACTTCGTAATTCGTTGATTGATACGACTGCTATGGACTGTTGAAATATTTCAAAAAATTCCGGGAACTTTTTTGAACTATGTATGTTAATTATCCCCCCTCCAAATTTGTAAGGTGAACATCGAAGGAGAAACTTCAGCTGCAAGTCGGTCGCAGCCGCGATGGCCAATACACACATGAAGATGAAATTTTAATTTGTTAACATAAAGTATTTAGATGCATTTAGAATAAAGAAAAAGTACTTGTCACAAAATACATACATATACATATTTTAATATGTTTAAGAAGATCGTATGTCTACATAAACATATCACACGAAGAAGCATTCTAAGTAAGAATAATTCTTGGTATTCCAAGAAACAAAAACATTTTCATTCCCTGAAGTTACCAGTACCAAGAAGAAACATTGCCTCGACACGTTCAGAAAAATTGGCGGCTTCGTCCTCTAATTGCAAGAGCAATCTTAATTATCGACATTTTCCCCCCTCGATTAGTATTCCGCGTCGATGCAGATGGTGTAATTATTATGTTCGTTACGTATCCTATATACAAAGCGAGGCACATTCAAAGAAAGCGTTCGAACGTGCAGCACGTAGTTTAGGATGTGTCCGTCGCGCGGCGCTGCCTTCGCGAACGTGATCATGAGCTCCAAGCACCCGAAGTCACGCCTGCTCAGGAATGTTCATTAGCAATCAGCCGTTCTGTTTGACCTTAGCTCGGGCTCGGATTCTCGGAGATATCGACGATACGTTAAGGCGGGCAACCGAAGACTTATTCACTCCGGCCAATAAAGCGGGCGCTCGTTTCGTATTTTATCAGCAACGCGCTGTATACGTTATTAACTTTTTATATTGGTATATAAATGCTTCGTAATCGTTTTGTTGGTTCGTTTAGATATGAGGTATTTTCTTGTTATGAAACATTTTTCTTGTTCGATCACAAGCGTGCACATTTTTTCCAGAAAAAAAATTGATTAGGAACGTTTATAGTTTCTATTATGAATCCATGAGTTAAACACAATGATTGCATTAAATTATTTTCAATACAGAATAATTTGAAAGCTGCTTGGTTTTTGCTTCAATCAATTTCATTTAAGAATTATTAATATTCAAGAGGAAAAATGTACTAGCAAACGAAGCAATAATAATCGTAAAATACAGGATTTGTTTGATTCTAAAAGTACAACGCTTAAATGGTTGCAGCAGTTTAAAGTATCTGAGATCTTAGAATCACCTGTAAGAGTTAAGCCGCGTACTGACTAAAGCTCTGAGTTGCTGGGAGCTAGTTCGACAAAAGATCTGAACTTTCCGCGAACCGAACCTGATCTGCGAAGTAGCGATAAAATGAAAAGGTTCGGAGATCGGGCAAGTCAGCTCTGAACTCATTCCCAGAGTGTGGAGGTGTGTCACTTGTTCTGGCAACAGCCGAATAATAGCGAATCAGTTCAGGACTTTCGTTCTGAAATAATTCCGAACTTCAATAGATTTTGGTGTGAACAAGCCGAAAACTTTTTAACTTGCTTTGAACTCGTTAGTTCTGAACTAGCTCCGAGCTAGTTCGGAACACAGTTTTTGATGAAGCGTGGCTCAATTTGAAAAAAGTTAAACAATTTTATTATATTCAACAATACAATTAAAAATAACACACCTGTAAAAGAAGAAGGCCCTAAACAAAAAGGATTAACAAGAAGATAAAATGAAATGAACGAGCGCTATAATCATTTCTTCAATTAACAGGACACTATAGTCAATATTTATGTCAATGATTAAAATATATCCTAATTAATAAACTTATAAATTAAAAATGGAACCGACAAGACAATGACATTTACTGACGTGGAAAAAATGTTTTCCTATCATTGTATGAGACGATGACCATTTGATAAAATAAATTAAAAAATCCGGACGTAATATTTATGGCCTGGATGAAGAGCTGCGTGCATTATAAATCGGGCCTTCTTAACGAATGCCCTCGTCCTCTCTCTCCTAGAGATACCATCGCAGATCAGGATTTATTTCGTTTGGTCGTTGACTTCACCACTATTTATTGATTTATCGTATCGATTACAGACATCAAAAATACATACATATATCAAACGCAGACGTTATTTACATGTTTAAAAGTGATTATGATTTCTCTTCGAGCTTTTATGGCGTATTTGCATTTACATAGTTTAGCAATCTCGTTTCTTCAAGTATCAAGATCATTATTCGATGTTAAGGTTCGAATTTAATGCGAGTTTAAATGACTTGATTTTAATTTTTTTATGGTTTCTAGTCAGGGAGGAACATAATTAAAATAAAAAATTATATTCTTGAAAGGTTCAATGCAACTACAAATTTGGTTCTATTTCTCAAACAATTTAATTTATGCATTAAATCAAAGGCTACCTGGAAAAATAGAATGTGTTCTATCTCCAAACCATACCCTTGTTCTGTAAAAAATGAACTAGGATATGAAATAGGGTAATCTAATATATTTCATAAAATCAATTATTTACATAAATTGAAAATCATTTTGCTTTAATAATATTACCGCCTAGTCATCCCTGAGCTTTTCTTTTTAAACTCGTTTGGTTTCCTGCGAAGCACGCGACACCTATCGCACGCTGGCTACTACACTACGCCTACTTTGATCTACTTTTACCCGCACGATTAGCATAATTACTTCCGCGAGAATATTGCTTTTTTATAACGGTCGTTAATTAAAATTCCGACAATAATTGTTAATCATGACCATCTGACCAAAACGGACGACATACATGATCGATTCCAGCAACAAAAGTGTATCGGCGGATATTTTAGCGGATGGAAGTTGATGAAACCAACAAGGAAACGAGGCAAATTGTAGGATGCCATCCGTTACTTAAAGTCGACTTTACAATCGGCGATGATAACGTACGAAAGTAGTTCGCCTTGTTTTCTTTTTCATCCTCTTGGCGCCTCTCTCGCAGAGTTGTTTTTAATCAGTCGGGCGAATTATAAACTGAGTAATTAAATTCTGCATGCGTTTATTGTGTGTTCATTAAGATAGAGAATGCAAATAATGATATGTATGCAAATAGAACACGCTTTATTTGCCTCCGGTGTAAAAAGTGTTTGTCGTGCAATTAAATGCTTAAACGATTAGAGTGAGATACTTGTTTCTTCGTTTAATCACAGAGAAATATGTTACATTTGTTGTTAATACGTAGTCCGTATCAAAAACCAACAAAATTTTCTAAATTAAACGGGTTTCGAGCTTTTTTGAAAATTTTATTATTATTATTATTATTAAAAAATACAGTACAATCGAATTATTTTAACTAATAAAAGGAAATATTTTAGAAACATTTAATTTAGTATGTATTTACTCAAAGCTTTCAGTAAATAAAAAAATTAATTTTAATCCCCATTCGCCTTTAACGACTAAAAGACCTTTAAGGCCCGATTTATTCACCTCCAAGTAAATTTATCTGGTCATTTATTCCCATAGTAACATTTGTGATCACAATAGTTACTATGGGAATAAATGACCAGATAAATTTACTTGGAGGTGAATAAATCGGGCCTCAGTCTAAATTTCTCGTTACTTCTATAATTGAAACTACAGAATTCATTAGTTTTTGACTCGTGGTAAAAGCTCGATAAAATTCGCGTCATAAAAGCTCGATAAAGGATCCGTGATAAAATCTCAATAAAGGAAATCGGCGGTATCAAATGCGCGTTTAAGCACTGATTAAATAACAATAAATTTACTGTCTTGACTAATTAATAGGCGTTTCCCGGAATTACGTTGGATTACAGGTGAACGATCACGCACAAAATTACGTAAAGTTCATTGAACTATGAGTATAAAGACAAAATAATTCGAATAAAAACTAATTTAATATTTACATTTTGGTCTTTTTCTGTAATTAAAAGTTTAGTTCAGTGGTTTTAATTAAATAACCTTTGGCAAATTGTTTGTTTACTGTTATATTAAAAAATAAAAATTCTATTCTCCGTTAACTGTACTGTATAATTAGGATACTCCGTCGCCATCTATATTAACATGGCGGAATCCAGAACCACGGTACAGCGTTGAGTGGTTCCGAAGTAAAGAGAACTACATACTTACAGGTATGAAGCTTTAATTTCACGTATTCAAAAGAAAACACCTCCGATTCTCTGAACAAACGAAAAGTTCCGTGCTTGTGAAAAAAGTACAGTAAAACAGTAATTTTTTTCTGCAAATTAAATTCTAACGTAATTTTAATTTTCCAATTATTTATAAAACGGGTTCTTACTTTTAATATTTGCACAGTGTGAATATTTAAAACAAAATTCTATTTGCGCTTTTCAGTTCTCTTGAAATTAAGGAATTCGACCTCGTTGTGTTAAACGAGTGTGCGACATCTACATTAAACCTTGCATACTTTCTCGCGCGGTTCGAAGGTAGACTCTGGAGTGTTGGACTTCGAATGTGGCAAGAACCTAGCTACTAGATGGCGCCTGTGTTCTAGAATCCCATCTTTGAAACTATAGTTTCGCGGTTTCATAGTTTTTTTAAATTACTTTTTACTTTATTGTCATTAAACGTGTAACACAATTTGAAGTAAACATTTAAAGAATTTTGTAACAATAGAAAATAGGAGCGTCAGTAATTCTATTCGAATTGATTTGTATGTGATGTGGGAAAGAACCAAAGAACCCTTTTCACAAAAAATAAAATAAAATAAAAAGATTGAATATCGTACAATATTTAGCAATACTAAAATACTTTTCTAAATGTACGTAAGTTAAGGTCGTGTTTATATTTTTTCACTTCTGAAGAAGCTATCAAACGATAGCGAAACGTAAAGTGTTAGTGCGCATTTTGTCTCCGTTTTTAAGAATTTGTGAGACAATTATTATTATTTTCGACCAATGATCTCATCAAGATATGGATATCGTCATTTAGTCGTTCTTTGAAATACATTCCTTAAAATCGTGGAGACAGTGATCCAATAGAAACAATTTAAGTTCACGTTTAAATCCTGGTAGATGCTCCTTGGATCACATTGATGAAGGCAGGTGGTGGTATGTTTTTAAAGCTCGATAATATACACTTCGTTCATAAAGGCTGGTGTTTTATGCCTGGGGATTAATAAATGATTAAAATGTTTAGTTTTCACTGACAAGTTGGAACTATATCGATCTTTATTTTTTGGAAATAAATTCAGATTTGTTTTGACAAAAACCGCAAGGTTATAAATGTAAAGACAAGGCAAGGGTAAAAGATGGAGTGGTTTGCAAGATTCAGAAGGCTTCGTACTTAACATTGTTCTAATAATGAATTGTTGCATAACAAACGCTTGCAGAACATGAGGAGAGCCTCCCCAAAATATTGAGGCGTAAGAGTGGACTGAACATAGGCACTATAGTACATTAATAAAACGTCAATTGAGGTTCCTTAATACACAACAATACCTCGATAATCTCGAACAAACAAGCTCAATATGGGCATTAAACTTAAGGGAAGCGTCTATATGTAAACCCAAACATTTTACACTGTCAGACACTGAAAATGATCTGGCTTTAAATTTGATTAAAATATTAGAAGACAACGGACCATTTTTAAACTGCAGTGCTACAGTTTTATTGAAATTAATTGAAAGTTGATTCAGTTTGAATCAATTGGACATGACATTAATAGCTGAGGAGGCAAGTTTTGCACATAGGTGTCTACACGAGGTGTCATCAGCATATTGGCACAATGATACAGATGGAAGCATTTGTTCTAAGTCGTTGACCTAGATCAGAAATAACAGTGGCCCGAGGATAGATCCCTGGGGCACTCCTTTACTAATTATTTTTGGGTTAGACAAAACCTTGTTGCGTACATCTGATGAACATTTGTTGAGATCTTCCTGATAGGTAGGAATGTATCCAATTTAGAGCTGCTCCTCTAACACCAATAGATTCTAGTTTGAACAAAAGAGTTTCGTGATCCAAAGTTTCAAATGCTTTGAATAAATCAAAATACAATCCAACGGGTGTGTCCCCCTTATCCAAGCAAGTCGTTATATAATTTAAATATTCAAACATTGCGGATTCTGTAGATCGACCTTTTGTGAATCCATGTTGACATTTAGATAGAATGCTGTGCTTCTTCAAGTAGGACTATAATCTTCTGTAGATAAGTGTTTCAAATACTTTAGAAAAGATAAAGGTAATAGAGATATCGGACGGTAGTTGTTTATGACGTATTTCGAAACTTTCTTTTTATAAACGGGTAAAACTTTAGCATGTTTGAGGGAAGAAGGAAATGAGCCAGTAGAAAAAGAAATGTTAATTGCATCTGCAAGGTTAGAAGATATTATGTGACAGACGTCTGCGAGAATGGTACCGGGAAGTCCATCGTAACCAGGTGTCCACTTAGAAGACAATGACTTTAGGGTTTTTTCAGCTTCGACTCTATGCGTCGGAAACAGAAAGAAATTAGAAGCTTGCATACTGCTAGCTTTAAGAAATTCTTTAGTGGAACGAATATCCAAAAGTTGTTTCTTTCATATACAGTCGTATAACTCGAATCTCAAGAGACCGGAAAATTACTTCGAGTTATAGAAATTTCGAGTTAAAGAAAGACATTTCAGTTACACACACTGTACAGGGACATCAGTAAATTTCGACTTACAGAAAGTTTCAAGTTGAGTTATAGAGGTGCGACTGTATTTGCAAGATATATTTCCATGCTACACTTAATCTTACTTAAGAAAGAATAAATGAGTTACCGTTGTTCCTCGAGATGCACATCAAAATGACATAATTTTTTGGAAAAGATATTTTGTTATACAAAAATGAGCCGAGCCTGATTTTTAATTTTCGGCTTTCCCCCAATTTCGTATGTTATCATCTAACTTTCGACCACACAACTTGAAACTGATATTTTTTATGTAAAATGGTGCATTATTATGGTCCGAAAAATACGGTTTCTTACAAAAACACAAAATGATAATGCAAATTGTCATTTTTTATACCGGGTGGAAAGTTTCAAACCCGAACATAGGAAACTTGCATTAAAAAGTACGTTTATGGATATTGCTGCTCGCCATTTAAAGATACAAAAATGGTTATGGTCTTAAAGGAAAGAGAAAATCATGACCATTAATTACCATGCTAAGATTATTGCTAAATGTTAATAATTTCGTGAAAATAAAATTTTTAAATTTCATCTGAAAAATCTAGTTATCACTATGTCATATTTGAAAGATTTAGGGCCAGTTTACAGAAAATTTAATTGCAATCAAATTTTAATGACGTTGTTAATTTGACAGTTCGCAATGTAATTCTTATGGCAACTTAATCGTGATTAGTTTAATTCGAAATTAAATATTTGATTTGCTTTCTGTAAACCCACCCTTAATTATTTTCTATTGATTGAAAATAATTTCTCCGTCACTCAAAATGTATCATAAATAATTACACAGAAGGAAGGACTTTTATTTTAGAAATCTTTTACAGTGGTGTTGAGCTTTGGATAGAGAAATTTATTTTCCGTGAAATTCAAGACATGAAAAGTTTTCTCTATTGGTTGGGATATTGTTTATTGCAAAACGGTGTCTTATTTGAATACCTGCTGTAAAATGTATTGTATTAAGAACGTTTAATAAAGTTTCAATGTGTAAATTATTCATCATACATTTTGAGTGACGGAGTGACGTGTAAATTATTTTCAATTAATAAAAAATAATTGAAGGTTTCAAATCTGACATACCAAGGAAACTAAATTTTTCAGATAAAATTTGAAAATTTAATTTTCACGAAATTATTTAGCATAACATAACATAACATAACATTTAGCGATAATATTGGCAAGGTAATATTGGTCATAATTTTCTCTCTTTTAAGCCTATTACCATTTTTGTACGTTTAAACGGCTAGCAGCAATCTCCATAAACAATGCAAGTTTCCTATGTTCGGGTTTGAAACTTTCCACCCGGTATACAACCAACTAAACAGTTTATCTTAATCCCGAAATATCTCACTTTTCAAAAAAAAGGAGGGTTCTATGTAATAACTAATAAATTATACATATACGAATTGTGTTCTCATTGGAACACAGCTTTACTTTGTGGAAGAGAATTTTCTTTCTCTGTGATAATTAAATTTCCGAGTTGCTGCATCTTTTCATTAATTGTACCTAACACAGTTATAATCATTTTATTTAATACATTTATAATTTTTTATACTCAGAGTATATTTCAATACACGCTTAATAGAATCGAGCTTTCATTGTATGGGCCGACAGCTTTTTCAATCTATCAATTATGGTCAGTATTAAAAAATGAGCGAATGATACTTTTTTCCCTTTAATGTTTAAGTTAAGTATTTAATAAATGTATGTATTTTGATGTCGGGGAAATATACGTGGACATGGAAGAATTAGCCAAATTGATACAGGGCGCTGTGAAAGAACTATTATACGAAATATTAATGTAAACAAAAAATAAATTATTTAGATATCGTTTTTAACAATATAACAATTATTAGACCAAGAAAATATACGCACTTAAATGACAAACTAAAAACAATGCACTAATAAGAATTATTAAAAGTCACTTCAATTTTCATTAATTTATAATAATAACTTATTTACTTATACTAGTCATTGCTGACATGTATTTCTGGTTGTATACATGTTAGGCGCAAACGAAAATGCAAACAGGATCGAACTAGTCCTACGGTAAAAGTAGAAGTAAAATAATTGTTTCTTCTAAAATATGTGAAGATATGAAAGGAGGAGAAATAATCATTACATTAAAAATATAATTGGAATTGGAAGTTTGATTGGTATAAAAAAACATCTAGATTCACAGGAAGACTAAATAACATTGAAGTTTTTTTGATATTACACTAAAAATGTCAACTATTTTTCTTCTAATTTTGAACTTTATTATAATAGAAATTAGATTTTTTTCTTTAGAATCAATCACACACCCAAGCATCAAGCGTATCAATTTTAAATCACCCGAACGTATCAAACGAATGTAACGTTTATTTTGTTTGCAATTACATCTAATTTGTTTTCGAGTTTAATTTCCCTGTAACAATGATGCCCGCCCCCCCTTATCTTAGGCTTACGTCTCGGCAATGAAATTAGGAATCTCTGAAGCGTGACGACGACGGCCTCTTCGTGTCTGTAAGTGACCATTGTTTAGGGCGAAGACGCTCCTTGGTCTTACGTGTTTTAATCCTAGCTACATACATATACATGTGCTTCGTTTTGCTCTTGTCAATTTCGTTGCATCGGTTGTCGAAATGATTAATTTTTTCTACCGCACGACGCGATTTTTTACTCAATCATTGGATATTCCAGGCGCTCGCCGAAAAATAAATTAAATTGGCTTTTTGCTCCTCGTCAGAATGCATTCGGCGATTTAGGCGCTGCCTAACAAAGCATGCAAATCGAATTTCACGGCTGAAATTTTTCCGAGAAATCGGCGGTAGTTTCGAGGTTACGAGCTTTCGAAATGGTATAGAAAACGTATCCTACAGGGAGGCCCAAATTTTCTTTTAGTATTAGGGGACGTTAGATACTCTTTGATAACCACGTTGCAATACGTGCTACTTCTACCTATACAGTTTTATAAACAAGTATGTTGTACTCTTATTTATTTTGTTTTTACGACATTGTTTGAAAACGTTTATGGAATACACGGTTTTCAATAGCCGAGCACAAATAGGCTAGAAAAAAGTCATCGTTTGAAGAAGTAACATACCGATAAGAGAAACAAACAAGGTATTCACATGTGCTCGGTGGTTCTCTCCTGGAAGTAATGTTTTTTCATGACACACGCTCGAGCACATTGTGAGAAAGCGAATCCCGTTCAGATTTTTTCGTTCCCAACGAACAATACGAGCTGCTATGAACTTCGGCCGAATATTTTATTTAAAGCTCGTCCTCGCACTTCGCCGTGAATAATACAAAGTCCCCTGGTTGTGATTGTTTTCAACAAAGTTCGCTCAGAATAAACGATAGCTGCTTCGTTTTGTAAGTACAAAGTAGATTATGAATATAAAGTGCGGATTAGCGCCTCGTTATTTTATTCTGCTCAGGTACGAAATAGTAATTTTTACATGGGTATTTATACTTGCCGGATAACTTTAACGAGTATCATCATAAACGACGGGTACATTTTATTCCTAAGCAATTTAATTAATAGATAATTCATGAAAAATATGATTTATGTATTCAAAATTCTTTTCAATTATTCAGATCACGTTCAGCTTTCGATTAAAAACCACAAAGAAAAAAAAGGCAAACGCTGTCGGCAAGTCTCGTGTCAATTCAAGTCAATCAGATAACAACATTCTCTTAAATTATACACTACTTGTATAATAAACGTAAATAATTTATGCAAATTTTATTTAATATTATTTTTTCCCCCCGATACAAACGAACACCTGCTCAACTCGATCAGCTCTAATTACAATGAAACGGTCAATCATTCCAATCACCTCTTCTTGGACGCTGATGACGTATCGCAACGCGACCTCCACTTTATATTTACTGTATGGGTTTGGCTTCGAGTTAATACCAAGAAGTACACCATGTGTACAATAGGAAAGTGTCAGAGGAGATTTACGTCCGTTTAATGGCCGAGCTGAAACCGGAATGAAAGATAATATGTAAGTTGGCTTTATCGATGGTGTGTTGTACAACATGCAACGTCTTTCTGCGAATATTAAATTATCACTTTCGAGAAATACTTTGATATGTGGGAGTGTTTTAGCTTGCCACATAAAATTATCATTGCTTAAGTCGTTTCTTTAAACTTAATATTAAAGATAACACTCAATTAATTGATTCTGACGAAATCAATTTTTGTTTTATTAAAGTTTATCGTTCGGAAACAATAAACTCCTTGTCCATCATTTAATACATGTAAACATCAAAGCGTTTATCTGTACATATAAAATGTAATGTCACAACATTATTTATTACACGATTAAAAAACTACTAAACGACGATAAACAATATAATAATTTAATCTGGTTTGAGTTTCTTGACTTTTCATTGCTGTTAATTAATTGATATTATTTTCGTCGCGACTAATTGAATTTTTTTTATTGATAAATAACAACTGAGCTTGAAGGTTTAACAAATTTCCAGAAAAGTACATCATTACGTGTACGTCTTACGTAAAATGCTCACCTGCATTACTGTGGCCGCAGCTCAAATTTTACAACAAAAAGCCGCATAAATCATTCAGCCAATGAATAAAAACCCGTTTCCGGCAATTGTCTTTAATTATTCGATAATTTCGTTTCTGAGCCGACGGGGCAAAGAACTGCTTTCGATATTGTTTTCTTGTCCTTTGTTTTTCGTTGCATGCAATTAAAATAATTCCGTGAATTTACGGTTTCTGTGTTTATGAAATGCCGCCGCTGGAACTTTCTAATTTGTTTCGTAACAATATCATTTCGCAAAAAGAAAAGAACTATTTTATTTTAGTTTATTACAAGAGCCAACTTTAAATATAATGCGTTCGTTCAGCTCCTGAAAAACAAGTCCAAAATCGACTTTCATTCTCAGATTAAATTATTATTATTTTTTTAAGCATTTAATGATTTTTTTCTATTAGCCTCAACTCTTCATTCATTTTTTCTCTCTCTCTCTTTTTGTCCTTAACTCTTTATACTTTTCCGTGTCAACGAGTAGCAAATCTCAATCACGCGAAGAAAACTTTCATAGATGGCAGCAGTTTAACATTTATGCAAAGAAAGCGAAAATCGCCTCGAATTGAACGAATTTGTCCTCTAAATTTGGCGTTTAAGATTGACGTGAGTCAAAGAAAAGTACTGAAGAGGGCGAAACCCGAAGTGTATGAATAAACTCAAGAAAATGTCCATAGATGGCAGCACCTAACTTTCTTTGTGCAAAGACAGAAAAATCTTGGCAAATTATCGCCTTAAGTTGAATGAATTTGTGGTACGTTCAAGCAAAAGTATGTGCTTAGAAGGCGGAACCAAAAATGTATAATCAAATTCTAGAAAATGCCCATAGATGGCAGCACTTTTCTTGTGCAAAAAAAGCGAAAAATCTTCACAAAAATCGCCTCGAATTGAATGAATTTATCGTCTGAGTTTTTAACGTTTAAGATCCTCGTTGTTGCAGAAACTTAAGAGAATACTTCATGATGGTAGCTCTGTAACTTCTATGGAACGTTGCTCTTCCAAATTCTGCCAAAAGTAGCCCAAAGTTGAACAAATTTTCTGTCTAGTTTTAACATTTAGGCTCAGTTTTACAATCGTGGAATAAGGACGGAATAACTGTTCGCTGAATATCCTTTAACGTTCCTCCATACCTACGTCACATCTACGTCCCGTTATTCTAAAAATAATGCCGATTGTAAAATCGGGCCTTAATATCAATATGATTAAAAAAAAAAGTACATAGATGGTGGAAGCCCAGAGTCATTTAAATTCAGGAAAATATTCGCTGTAACTTTTAGGCAATGTTGCTCCTTCAAACAAGAAAAACATTCTGGCATTCGAGTTGAATGAATTCATCCTGTAAATTCGGCGCTTAAGATTTATGTGGTCCAAGGAAAAGTGCTTGGAGGACGGAACTCAAAATGTATGATGAAACTCAAGAAAGTATCCATAGATGGCAGCATTTAACTTTTCTTGTGCAAAAAAAGAGAGAAATTTAACTTGAAGGCTTCCGCGGCCGTCGTCCATGTTTGAATTGGCTTCCGGTTGGAACCGCGTCGCGTTGGCTTCTTCTACTGCCGACGTTTCGTTCTCCATTGCAGAAGAACTTCCTCAGGCCTGCTGCTGCTGGTGGTATTGTTGCTGCTTCTCGTTAGTCGTTCAGACTGGAGAACGAAACGTCGGCAGTAGAAGAAGTCAACGTGACGCGGTTCCAACTGGAAGCCAAATCAAACAAAGAGAGAAATCTTGGCAAAAATCGCCTTGAATTGAATGAATTTATCGTCTGAGTTTGACGTTTAAGATACTCGTGGTACAGAGGGCGAAACCTAAAATGTTTATTAAACTTAAGAAAAGATTTCGTAGATGAGAGCTCTATAATTTCTATGGAATGTTGCCCTTCCAAATCGGAGAAAAACTCTACCAAAAACAGCCGACAGTTGAACAAATTTTTCGTCTAGTGCTGCGTTTCACAAAAGTCACTTAAATTAAATCATCGGTTAATAATAAGCAATCCTACACCTTCAACTACAGACAATAGATCTTTCCAGATAGTCAATCGCCGCGTTCGTAAGAACCAGCGCTCAAGTAGCATTCATCTGTGATTGGTGAATTTTTTGAATTTCTTTGAAATAAGCCAATCTCAGACGAGCGCTTGGTTCTTACGAACGCGGCCATTGAGATAGGAACGAATGGACGCTCTAAAAATAGTGACATCTATTGAGTATTTAACAAATTCGAAAACTGAACATTTATTAATTCCGAAGCTTAATTGGCTTATTTACCGCCAGATGACTCTTTTAAATAACAGAGAAATAAGTGTAATGTAGGGCTAGGGTACGATAATGTGACGTACGGTTATAATATGCTTTTAATTTTCCTTTTAAGCTTTGCATCATACCACTTAGTTATAGACTTTGTCTACATGTTACTTACATTTACAGGTTTCTTTTTTCCACTCTGCTATTATAAAAGTAGCGCCACCACGTGTTTGGTGAGCTAGCTCCAAACTATCACCGAGTTTAGCTCCAAATTAGGGCGTCATATTTAAAACATTTGATGAGCCATCTGCTAAGCTCTATTATCTGTGCTTCAACACATGTAACCATAGCAAGAGATGATTAAATTTAAGTAATGTTTGTGAAATCCGTTAATTTCACGTTTCAAATCAGTATGATTCAAGGAAAAGTACATAGATGGCGGAACCCCAAAGTCATTTAAGCTCAGGAAAATATTCGCTGTAACTTTTAAGCAATGTTGCCCTATCAAATAAGAAAAAAAAATTCTGGCAGAAAATCGTCTCGAGTTGAATGAATTTGACGTGGTTCAAGGAAATGTATAGGTACAGAGGGCAACAAATTTAAACAATGCAAAATAAATAAATATTATATTAATGAATTCTTTTCGCATTCATATCGATCCAGCAAAGCTTTCTCAAGCTTGTCGGGGGAGGCGTACTTTTGCGATCGACTTACTAGGTGCTTTATCTCTTAAAATATTAATAAAAGAAATACATAATACCTATATTTTTGCGGATGACGTGTGATTGCGACGTATTTAGAAAGTGTGTGTACATTGCAATAGTGCGTGCACACATGGATGTGAAAACGTTGAAAAAAAAACATCCGTTGAATGTAAATACCGTTTAAAAAAATGTGAAAGCACATGTTTACAGCAATTCGCTATGCGTTGGTCGTAATTAATTTAAAGACATCAGCGAAATTAAACGCCCGGCCATTTCCATATTGTATACACATATAATTACGTCGTCTATGTTGACAGTATAACTGTAACAATTAAATCATTATTAGTTCACTGAACTGGGTCTTTATTGCGTTGATTTGTCCGTGCCTCATTAAAAAAAAAAAGAAACAGATCGACGACGGAAGAATTTTTTAATTGGTAATTAAGTCGATCGGCAATCAAGAAATTTCCTGTCCAATTAAGAGCAGGCTTATTTTATGAAATTTTCAGAAAGCAATCTTTGGCGTAAACCCATCGAGTCAGGTGCAGAAAAGCACATCGAGCTTGTTGTAAACAGTTTAATTAATTCAAACTCGCGCAAGTAATTTCCAGGAATCCTATCAGCTCGATCGAATTGATTACTTTGTATGATGTCGTTGTATCCGAGAAGGCGACGTGGAACAACGGAGCGTGCAAAAACATTGACGTAGATTGCGCTATAAAATAAAATAAAATAAACCGACTCTCCAGGATGGATTGCAAAAAACCCGCCGTTTATATAATGGCGAATGAATTAACGAAAACCAACTGGTTCACACCCACTCGTATGTGATGTGATCACCTACGCAAATACCACTTCATATCACAAGCGAAAAGTTTCTTGCACTCTGAAGATTTCATAAAAAAAAGGATGTTACAAAAAACTAATCATCATAAATACATACAGACTTCGCTGAATGAATTACCAATGTTTCTTCTAATTCAATTATTGGAAAATTCCTCAAATTTACTATTTTGCAAGTACTTAGCCTATACTTATAATTCTATTATAATTCTAAAGACGCTGTTATTATCGACAATTTAGATTACGACATCCTGTGACCAATTTTTGAACTGACAGGGCAGGTCAGTGATATTGCAGTTGAGTTGTCGAGCTACTCTTCTGCTGACGTGGCCTCAAATAGGACCGAAACAGCTATCCAGAGGATACTCGAGGAATCCATTGCAATCAAAACCGACTTGCAACAAATTATCGATTCTTCCATTCTGCTAAACACTGTCATAGTATCACAATAACTTATTTGTAAGTAATATTAAGTACTTCATGACAAGTTCGAAACCACCAAAAGCATAATTATTTTGGTGAGTTTCGAACTCTATTCAGAAATTGTTCTAACTGGAACAAACCTATTGCCACTCACAGTTACACTCAGTTCTTGAGGTTGGGTTTAAAAAAATTCTTTCTTAAGTTTAATTAAAACCAAATATAATTCACAAAAAAAGCGTATCCATAACTATAACTTCGTATTATTTTTACTTCCACCAATTATCCTAACAGACTCTATTTTAATTATAGTAATCTATCCTCTTGATGTGTTTAAATCACCGTGGCATTTCCTATACCTTGTTCGCGCAAAGAAACTAATCTAAAGCCGCCGTTGCTTTTTCAATTGATTTATCTTTACGGCAAGTGATTTCAACGTGTATAATTAGCACGAGCGGTATTAAAACAATCGCAAGGAACATAATGATGTGTAATTTGATACCGATCGCGCCGCCGCCGCCATTCAGATGATAACTTCGGGGATGTACCTACTTTCCAAATAATGTCGTAAGATGAGAAGGCTGTTATAGTAGGTACGTGATTTAACAATAGATAGAATCTGTCTATAAAAATGTCCCAAGTGCCATTGCGTAACTCTCCTCAAGTTTACAATGCAGTTTAAGGGTTTCTAAAATAAGGGTAGTTTTCATTACGCGAAGAGCCCTTGTGTCATTGTTGAGCGCGTGTTTAATAAAAGCGGAGGAGATGCGGGCTTTGGATAAAATTTTCTTTCTGGATAAAATGCTGTGTATGCGATATCGTAAATTAAATTTTAATCATAGAAGACATCCACCGAGTGAGAGGTATCTGTTAAATGAATTACATTTTTTTAGTTTACGCGCTACTCAAGTAACATTTTTTTGCGTGTCGAAAAAAAGTGCAATCTCCGCCCAGGATGTTCCCTGTGCTAGCTAGGCTATCTGGATCTCTTCTTACCCAGAGGTATATGCTAACACCTTCGTGGCAACGCAGGTCATCCACCGGATGCTGAACAGTTCCAGCTCCGGCCCGTACGACAAATAACATCCGGCCAGATTGTTGCCTAAGCATCTGCACGCTTCATATGTATATCATATTAATAACTCCTGGATGTATTAATTCATACCTTAACTGTACATTTATTCGAAGCCTAATCGCGCCAGAGAAATTCAAATACACACCAGCACACGTCCTTTATCCAGTGCACGCGTGATTTATCACGGAATGCCGTTTGATATTAAATTAATATCATTTAAATGTATGTACGTAAAGAAAAAGAGCATAAAATGTAATCACGTTTTATCTTATATGGCAGAAGGCCGTGCTAATTAAAAGAATCGTATCCCAAGGCAGGTTTCATAACGTGTGATTAAGTGCGGTGGACTTATCATGTAACTGCAATTACGCATAAGTAAAACAGTGGCAGTTCAAGTATTCATATTTTTACCTGCAAGCAAAGACATGGTTTTATTTTGATTTGTGCAACTTTTCCTACAGCGTTGTCACATTCTTGCATTACTTTATGAACAAGTTCTATTCTGTTTTTAAATACGATCGGTTGTATCACTGGTTCTAAGAGATCTTTTTTAATTAGTGTTGTGGGAGAATTAGATCACCCAAGCCCTTAAATTCATCACGTGTATCAAAGTATTTGTGGAAAGTACAATGCACCTTGATTCAACGTGACCTATAATATAATTTGCTGCTGAAAATTTTTGGCATTAGGTATACTGCCTTCCAAATGTATTAAACCACTAAGATAAAGGTTCATTCATTTGGAAGACCATATACATAGCTTATATAGAAACCTGAGCTGAATCTATGCCTTCCCAAGATGACTAAATCTTTTTTAATTAATCAATACCGGTAGAATCTGGATCAGACATTCATGCATGTAAGTACGTACATTGGAAATAGACTATATGCAAGCAGTTCCGTTTAAAATAACTCATCTCATCACTGTACTCAATGAATAACACTGCATTATTATCAACGCATATTTTATAAATAAAACGGCGCCGCGATTATTACGTAAATTATCTTCGGCGTTTTGTATCACACTTCCAGGAACACACAAACTCAGTGACGTGTTCTAAAAAAAAAAAAATATGGCAAACAAAATCGTTCCAGTGATAACTTGCGATAGTAATTAAATAGCAAATAATGTCAAGGGCGAGGCTATAAATTAGTGCAAGTACTTACGTAATTGCATCCGAAAAAAGACTTTTAAAAGTGTTATGCTTATGACTTATGAGTCGTGACACATTGATTGTAGAAATTCAACAGGCGTTGATGGAAGCTGCTTACGTTTCGGTTTCTACATCAAAACATTTAATTTCTGTCTGTTTTTTTCCTGTTATTGAATTTGCTTGAACATTATTTTTCGTAAAAAGTTTCCAATATGCAAGAATGAATATCAACTTCGAAGACTATTTCTTTAAATGCAGTTCTGTGTACCAACATGTACCACTACACGTTTTATGGATGTGTTATTAAAGGTACTCTTTTTTTTAAATTTGTTTAAACTTTCGTTAATTTCAAAATTTTTACTTTTCCCTCTTTTACTCCGGCTTATTCAAGGTCTGTATCTCGAAGCCATTTTGGACTTTTTGTAAAAGGTATCAAAACACCTATTTCATCACATTCTTGACACAATAGATCAATTTAAAGTGTCACATTTATTAATTATTTCTCAACCCAATTGTACAAGCTATGCTATGACTTAACAGCCATAGTTTAAGAGCGTATTGCTGAAGCCATTTTAAATCAAAAATGCCTCGTTCGTAACGGATTTACAAGCACTTTTAATTTTAAAAGTTTATAAGCGGAGAGTATAGCATTTTTTTATTTATTTAGATTCGAAGAGGGAAAGAGGTCATCTGGATCTAAATTCTCTCGACTACTTCCCTTGGGAACACCTTAAAAGTCTCGTTTAAGCCAGAAACTATGACACTAGAGAAGAGCTTATATGCACCCATATGCACTCCAGGCCGTGAAGGCTTAAGGTTGTAATCTTTTTCTGTTCTCTCCTAAGTCTCGCTTTTTCTTTCCAATTCACACCCTCCCTTTCTTTTCTTTCCAATGCGAGCTCTGTTCAAGACTATTTTTGGTATTCTCCTTCTTTTCATTCTTTCTATGTGGCTTAACAATCTTAAACGTTCCACTTTGATTACTGGGGTAATCTTGGGTTCTTTGTGCATCATTTCTAGTTCCTTATTAGTTCTTCTTTTCTATCCGTCCTCTGTGTCTATTCCACCATTTATGGCTCTTAATATTTTCCTTTCCCACTTTTCTAGAGCATTTTCCTCTGACTTATTTAACGTTAACGTCTCACAGGCGTAGTGCAATGTTGTGGTATCCCAGTGTACTTTGCATTTTTTTTTCTAAATGTTATTTGTTTATTGTTATTCTTATTTCTTTTTATACTTCGTTGTTTTACTTGCGACGGCTCCTGCTTCGATGATGGATTCTGCCGTGTATCTCGTAGACTGATTCTTGCTTGTAGAGTGTATCTGTTGTGTGATAAATTTTGGATATAGATGGCATTCGCGAGCCTTCACATTTAAAATTATCTATGGCTGTGTGTGTATGCGTGTGTGGGTGAATAATAAAGAAGATATTTCGGAGAATAAAACGTAAAAGAAACGACAGTTTATTAGTTCAATTTCAAAGAGTTCCACAGACAAATTTATCCCGTAAAGAAGTTCGGAGTTTTTAAAAAGAAGTTTAATACGTCTGGACGAGTTTTTCACAAAACCGCCCTTAAAGCTTACTTATATAAGATTCCAAACTCCGGGCCTCGCGGTTATAAAACACGATCGGGAACTTTCGCTCACGGTAGCTAAATACGGCGCCCTCACTTGTTCATTTTCCAAACTCCTTACTACTACCTACAGTTTCCTTCTAACACCCGGATTGTCATGATTCATGACATTATTAAATAAATTTTTCTAATATTTACAATTCTAAGCTTAATTCCTATGTGTTTACATTTCAAAAATTCTAAATAATTTATTTATAATAAACATTTAATTTTAAATCTGAAAAATACACTTGAATTCAACAATTTCACAAACATTTCCTGTAAAACACATCTTATACATTACTCTCAATTTGCTTTATTACTTACAAAATTATTTCTTTATGAAATTAAAAAAAAATATATTACGTGTTGCTCATAAACACCGCAATATGTAACTGTTATTCTTACAGAAGAGCTTATTGTTAGAATTATGAACGTTACAGGTACTATTTGTACTGTTCCTGGAAGAGTTACTTCTTCAATTAACAGGCGAACTAAAATGTGTACACAAAAATTAGGTGGAACAACTTCTGTCATAATAAGTTCCAATTTAATACCAAATTAACTCTTGCCTTAGTTTCTTCTTTCTATTTTACTTCTTACTTGAAATTGCCGCAGCTTCATTACGACTAATGAACCTATGCAAAATGACCTAAGCAACACACCCTTAAGCTATGGTCGTTATGTCGTGGACTCCCTGTATGAAATTTTGTAATTATATACACACGTGAATCCTTTCTAAAGAGACTGCATGCATTGCATTTTTAATATTTCAATTAATTTGTCACATAGAGTAATAAACGTGGAATCATTACAATCACTAAACAATAAATAATTGTTGTATTGTATTGGTTAAATTATTTGTGGTATTTTTATTATTGCAGCTGAGCATAGCATAAATGATACCGATACCGCACCTCACCTCACCTCACCTCACCGCGTTCCATTTCTTTTCCTTGAAATAAAGAGAATAGTAAGATGAATTTTTATATTGTAACTTTTCTAGAAATTAAAGAAATACTACAAAAATTACAGTAAATAATAGTATAAACTTTCTATCTTTCACATAAGAATATAAATATTGTTTCTTTTACACGAATACTTTGCAGGTTTTTTAAAACATTGCCTATTCAGAAAATTATGCAATTACCGGCGTCTATGTAGAAATAAATTGTCTTTAAACTTTTAGTTTGATTAAAAATCGTTTTATGAAATATGCATACGTAGGTCTTCAAATTCCGATAATAGTAGAACCAATACATTTGAAATCAAATTCAAATAATAATTCATTCAAGAACCGACGAGATTATTCCAGGATTGATATCTTCTTATAACTTCGTCGGGTATTTATTACTTATACACCTGTCAGGAAATTCTTTATGTAGGAATGCTCTCATTGCATGCATTAAAAGAGGGTGCCCGCCTTCTTGGGGGTCACAAATATGTTGATTGTTGTACCCACCACATATGTAGGTCGTACATGAACGCTAACGAGATTTTCATCAAATTATAAAATGCCAGAAGAGAATAACGCCAAAGCAGAAATTAATTCATCAATTAAATTATTAACATCGATATTCATAGAATTTACGGTATTTACAGAAAAACTTATGTTTAAAAAAAAATTAGGTTCATTTTGAGTGAATCACTCGTCTTTAATTTCAACTATAAAACGCGAACTTGCGTGATTTAGTGACGTTAAAGCTGATCAAACGTTATTTAAGTATCAGAATGCACTGGAATTGTTGAGTCAGCAATTTATTAGTGACGAAACGAACCGTCTCAGAACTGTAACCGGATTGATGCAGCGTAAAATTACTAAAAATTAACTGCTCGCCTGAAGATTAATTTCTTCAGGCAGCGCAAAGAAAATGAAAATCAAGAGTTTGTTGCAGTTTCAACTTCTTTATTTCATTAGTTCTTAATTTACTCCTTCGTGTCACATCCTTTCCTATCCAATTAGTTTTGTTGCGCGCCTATTTATTATTAGCATAAACAGAACTGGCATTTTACGACCAATGTAACATTAACGGGCGAAAACATCGGAAATTTAAAGGCCATGGGAAAGCGGCGATAATTAAGACTGTGTGAAAGAAGAATGCTGACTTTAAGAGCAAAACGCAAACATTTATGTTCCGCTCATAAGGATAATATTTTAGATTCCATGTTCTGTCAATACATCATCGAAGACCTACATACATTACCCTCTCATTCTTATATTATTTAAAAGCCCTTTCAAATCGTTTTCTATTATTTTATTTTCTACCTGGAACCTCCTCGCTTGAATCTGGTTCAAAGATCTCGTTTGAAAAAAGGCAGGTGGGGTTAGAAAAGCAACACTCCTCGTAAACATCGTAAAATAAGCAAATAATACGAAATCATTTCGAGGAGTTGTCCTCGGCGATTCGAATCTTCATAAGCTGAAGTGCAACGCGATAGCATGAATTATTTGCATATGAATGTGGAGCTCCATTAATCTTTTATTGTTGCGTGAAGTGTTAACTGTCATAATAGCCAATTTGGCTATCTATAACGAACGACTGCATTGAAGTCTGTTGTATCGTTAAAACGCAATATAGCTAAAACAAAACAAGTTTTCAGTTTTGATTTTTATGTCCTCAGCTGTTTGGAATTTCAGAAATCTGATAACACAAGGCAGTAAACACTTCATTATTAAATCGTTTAAAAATATTATTAAAAAGAAATTGGAATTCGCAGAATATACTCTATAAACAAACCAAACATAAACAGTAACAAAATAATCACTTGTTATGACTGACGACAGTGTAAAGTCCACATTCACACACGTGTGTTTAAACCTCATTTAAAAACTGAGTCCAAACAAATGCAGCAAAGAAAAATTTTGCTGGTTGTACCGAAAAAGAAAAAAACAGCCCAAGACTCGGCAACATATAAATCTTACTTATATGTGAACGGTCCTAACGTCTTATTCACTGGAGAACCGCTCAAGACAGAAACCAGACGCCCTTATAAAAACTCACTCAAGGAGGTGTGTACCTTATAGGGGTAGATAAAGACATTTTAATAACATATCTGGTGACCATGGGAAAAATCCCGTCGCCCGGACTTTAATAACACTTACAGAACGACTGCGAGACGGAAAGCGCATATTAACGTTTTCTTTTGCATTATTTGTTCAACAATCGACGCGACGTGAAAAATAATACTTCAGTTTAAATAATTACCGAGAGAAATGTGTTTTGTAATGGCCTGAGAGAAAACTTAATGGCGTAATGTAAATTAAGTCGTTTTCTTGCGCGATGAAAGTCAGGAAATGGAGAGACTCACAATCAATGAAGAAAGAAGTAAATATTGCCTTTCATAACTTGTTATGTCGAGTAGAAGAACTGCACGACTGCTTTTTATATACTAGATAGTTCTTATAACACAAATTATTTTCTATTTTCCTTGCTTAGATTGTAGTAATAAATTCATATTTTTTTATATCACAGTTTGTTTATTCATTTATTAGGTACTTTCTTTTATTTTAAATCGATGTTGGCTAAAGGTAAAAGAAAGTAAATATAAGCAAACAAATTAAATCTTTAATGGACTTTGTTTTATGTGACAAAAGTTAAAAATACTTATTACTTTCCATATTGTACCAAAGATGTGCTTTTTCCCATACAAAGAACACATTCGCTTACATTAAAAACAAGCAAATATTTGAACTACTTGAGAACGAACTTACGAAGCAGACGGCCCGACGTTACCAACATAAAATTTCAACAGAATCATATCGAGTCGAGTGGTGCCAACGCTGAAATTTCTTCAGGCAAAGAACGTTCGTTACATAAGACAGATGTTAGCCCCATTTTAAAGGAAATAAAACAGTAATGAAACCCGATATTTTCATTACGAAACTCTATACTGTGTCAGCAATAACCATATAAAGTTCAGAAATTAAATTCTAAATTAGTTCTTTCATTGTCGATGTAAAATAAATAAATCTTATTACGCTCACTCCATCAGTCAGCATCAAGTGCTCTCACCTGAGACAAAAATGGCATAGTAAAATTGGGCGGTTTCACAAACGGATTCGAGATGAAAGACGAAGGACATCTGGCCAAAATCAGAGTCAAATTTCAGACAAACGTTGCCTAATCGACCAGCTTCGGTGTGATTATCGTTGTTGTAAAGACCAAGTGTCGTCCTTCGTATGGTCCATTGGACGAGTGACCAAGACTCGATCCTCAATTCTTGGTGTAACAATCGGCCACAAAGTGGACAAAGGCGGTGCGCTATTCTTTGGCAAAAGGTACCTTTAGATTTCTAGAATTTCAAGTTTGAGTGGGTGGTATACAAATAATGGGGAGGATTCGTCTTTTCATGCAGAATTTTGTCAATGATCTAAATTGTTGTTCAAGATTCCATTTACATAAATAAATAGTTCTTTTTTAGAACCCAACATAATTACATATTTCCTCAAATTACATGACACTACTTAACAGCCTATAATTTCTACTCATCGCGTGTCGATGTCGTTAATTACCACAAATATTCTTCTATTCTTCTTTTTCTGTGTTTACAATCTTTAAAGTTGTGAATGTAATGATGTAATCAGCTAAATCCTTGCGCTGTTATTATTTATTAACTATGCCAGTCCGTTTTTGCTAGTTAGTGCTTCCATCCATGCGAATCCACTTTGAAAATTCATTGCAAAACCCTAATGAGCACTTGCTTGAGTTGTAAGTAATTAAAAGACTTCCCCGCGGTCTAATTAATACCAACCTATTTAACCAGATCAGATCGTTCGAATCTTACACATATGATTTATGAAGAACGTGCATAATCATTTCCGAACAACTTCTGAAATTTTCTCCGACACGACAAAAACGTGTATACGACAAATATTGTGAATATTGACGTGCTTCGTTGAGTGCACTGTAATAATAAATGTTCCGGTCTGAGGGGCAAGTGGGCGCTTAAAAATTATGTTAATTTTTTGTAATGCACTCCGTGAAGCATAACTTGAGCTTAATTTTGAGCACAACTTGTTCGAGATGGGCGATCGTCTTGGGGCAGACAGAGACGTGCTTACTCTAGTTTTACGTTCGAGTGAGGACGTTCAATCAAAACATTAAGATCGTTATTATCGTCGTCTTGTTAAACGAGATTATACAAATTACAATCGTTTACAATTTGATGAAAATTCAAATTACGCGATTAATGAGATCGATAAACCACAAGGGAATGAAATGGTTAATATCCTATTTGTTAGCAAATTATATTTCTGTACAATTCATGCTTTTTAATTATATCATTGCCTTCTGAATTTCTAGCAATCAAAAAAGGAAATAACAAAGAATACTAATTTATTTAGTCATTAGATTACTTTGCAAATTTGCAGATGGTTGCTTGTAATTGTTTAATACGTACATTTCGAAATTTTGCTTTTACTTATACATTCAGTTAAAGAAGAAATGTGCAATTCATTGAGTGACATTTATAATACTACAGCACCTGTTAATATATAATTAATCAAGTTCCTCGTGGAAAGCCCACGAGTTTTCTTTTCCCGTAGAAGAGCAACAACACCATCGACACTATCAGCAGGTAGGTAATTGACATCGAAATACGAATTTTATCTAGACCGTGCTTCCTCTTGCATCACACGCAGAAACGTTCAAACGCCGACACGACGATAAATATTAATGCCGTATAAATAAATTCCTGCGTTGTAAATTTGTTTATAAATAATTTATGTCGACTTAATAATTATTTTTGTCTTTATTTGGCGCGCCGGCAGAAGAAGTTGCGTTAGCGTTTACTCACTCGGACTGATTTTTAATCAACCGCGAGTACGTGCGGTAATTAATGGAATTAAATTAATTTCGACATGACGCTGCTATTTGCACGCTTTTTGGATTCGGATTGCTTCATTACTGGCATGTTCTCACGGGGCACCCAAAATAAGTACATATTTTGTTTTATGTGGTTAACGACTTAATAGCATCTCATTTACAGTTAAGACACTTTTAAACTACTTATTTTGTTTATGTTTCAACAGGATGTTCATGTGCTTAGAAGTTAAGAGAGATTCTTTTAAATTAGAAATATACATTAATAACAGAATCGTTTGCGAAAGTAAAAAGCTATTGATTTGATAATAAATGGCTTGAGTAGACTGATTTCAGTGAACCTACCTACATAATACTTGCTCTCTTTCTTATGGGGAATTAACATTGTGCACCAAATGTGTATGTATGGTTGCCTATCGTCGTTCGGTGCGGGAAGCGAGCGGACGTGGGGACAGAGCGGCGATAGGCAACCATACATACACATTTGGTACATAATTATAAGGAAGTGGTTTTCTTTAGGCTTCTCACTTTGCCTAAATAGTCCTTTGGCTATTAGCACATTGAGATGCTATGACACAATTGAATTGAATTTAAAAATCAGTTATGTGTTAAATGTTATGTATTTTACATGCAAAAGAACAGCTCTCAATGTATTTAAAGATAGTTAATATTGTACGTAAGGGTCAGAAAATGAGGAAAAAATGGAAAAAGCAAAGAAATTACAAAGATCAATGTCATAAGAAAGGTGCAAAGGACGAGGAATGTAAGACGGAGATAAGTAAAAAAAGCGTTCTGTCAACAACTGTTACAATCGCAAAAGGAAAAAGTCCAAAATGACTATGAAGAGCTCGGAAAAGTGACTTTATGGAAAGGGAGGTAGAGTGGTTAGAACAAAGATATGAAAAAAAAGAAATTAGGAATTTTTAACAAGTCAAGGACATAAGAGGCGGACCCAGAAACCAAATAGTCTTTCGCAAGGATAAGAAAGGTAGTATAATTGGAGATGGAAAAGGTAGACTGGAAAGATGGAAGCAATATTTCCAGGAACTGTTATATGAGGGGGAGACGAAGGAGCTGGAGGAGGATTTAACAGATATCAAGAGGTTATGGAGCCAAAGTAGGAGATTTACAAACCCTAAAAATAACAAAAGCCCAGGAGAAAATAAAATAACAGCGGAAAATTTGAAATACGGTGGAAAATTCTTGAAACACAAAATTTACAAGTTAGCGAGAGAAATATGGAGCAAGGGCAAGATGCCGGAAGCTTGGAGTAGAGCAGTTATATTGCTCCTCTACAAAAAGGGAGATGTAATTATAGGGGGATCGCTCTACTGGATAAAGATGGGCCTGCATAAAAACCAAGGCAAAGCAAATGTATTGAAATTAAGGGAGGACAAAGGAGAGCAAGCAAAAGAGGCACTCAAACTACTGATTGATAATGGAGAGGCTTATAATTTTTGAGGAGGTGCAAAACTATATTATGTATTTGGGAAGTCTAATAGACTATAGATGTAGGTAGTGAATCAACGAAAATAGACCTAAGGCTGGCAAAAAGTAACAGGTGCGCAGGAGGATTAAACAGAATAATTAAATCAAAATGAGTATCAAGGAAAGTACAAAGCGGTATTGAGACACACACTGACTTACGGTTATGAACTATGGGTAATGACCAAAAAGACGCAAGTTAAATTGGAGGTTTGGGAGAGAAGGATGCTAAGGAAGATTTTTGTTGGGAAGAAACGGAGATGGGATGGGAAAGACGGACAAATGAAGAAATTTAACGTTTATATGGGGAAGCCTCCATAACCCAGTTTGTCCCAGAGGCTGGGACATCTCGTCAGACTAGATGAAAGCAGAGCAATTAGAAAAATAAGGTAGAAAAACCGGAGGGAAACAGGAAAAGGGGGAGACCAAGGAGGAAGTGGAATGATGCAGTGATGGAGGATGTAAGAGGAAAAGGACTCGATGATTGGAGAACATTGGTAAGGGACGAGAAGAGATGGAACAATTTCACCAAGCAATGAGTCTCATTGGCCTGTAAACGCTTCAATACTTATTCCATAAATATGTAAGATAGTTGTATTATCGCAGAGGGAAACATAAACAAGAAGTAAACAAAGTCGTAAATACATACTTGGCTCTTACCAGTCATACGTAATGCATTCGATTTTGAAATTTTAATATAATTTTTGTTGATTTGCAAACAATCGGTTTCGTGAAAGTTGTACAGATTTATTTCCACAACTTAAAATAACATAAATCCATCAAGTCAAGTAAATAAAAAATGAAGTTCATTATTCATTCTTATTTTTATATAAGAGACGAGAACGTAACAATTTGTTAGTTATATTTACATTGACAACTTTCTGCATACATGCATTTTAAATGAATGAACGTTCGCCTCTGGGCATGAACGATTATTTTTGAATGAAAAACAGGTTGCGAGCGTGTGATAAGGAAAAATGACCGCCGCTAATAACCTGCAAGATGCAAAACAACTTTCCAGCAAATAAAACAAAATTATTGAGGCCGTGTCAATCCAGAAAGCAGCTCCATTCACGGCGATTTCAACTCTCAAATGAATGGAATGCTGCAAGAATCGCCTCTCTCGGCCTCTGCGAGCGGCGGAATATTTTCAACGACCGTGTAAATTCACAATTGAATACGACGTGCTTTATTTTATTATTTCCATTGCTCCGTTCGTTCTGACAAGTCATCAAATCAATTTTATTCCAGTCGAAACACAATGAGGTCTCGTTTACATTATAACGGTCAAGGATTCTTAATGTTATTTAGCTTGATGTCATTGCTTCTCTCAGAAGATGATCAAAATAAAATTTGGAGAATGCAAACACAACTAGCAACAACATGCTGTTTATTTCCAAGTGGTTGTTACTTTTTTTTTTTAATTAACGTTTAAAAATGTTCAAACCATCACTCAATGACACAAAACAACTTTTATTATTAGCAGCGGAAAGTTATAATTACAGTAACGTACGTAAGCAAGCAATTAAAAAAAAATGTATAACATTACGGGACACGTTAATTTATTCCACATTGAAAAGAGGATGTGTAACTTGTTAAGAGACACGTTCGGCAGGATGCACTCAAAATTCGAAACCGTTCTAATTTTTTTTTTAAATAAATTACATCCAAATTACACATCAGAGTTATAATTTTTAAGCGGCGCCCGCGTCGAGTGGGGGCCTCATTAGCATCGGCAGATCGTTTAATTAAACGAATTAAGCGACTTCATTCGGCGTAAAATTTCAGACGTGTTCCGAGATAGCCGCCGAATAAATCCTTTTCATTTAAATATCACTCATTAAAGAAACACCGCGGGAATTTGTGTTATACAATAACTCATTTGTTATTCAACTTGGCAAGCGTTTAATGCTTGTTGGTATTGTTTCATGGTTACGTCGCCATTTCTTCTTATTCTTCGCTTACGTTTTATAAAATTAATTGAATATGTAAATCGAGGTAAAATATTCCTTCACTTCTAACGCCAAGTAAGATCATTTACGTTGCTTCTCAGGCTAACAAAAGCGTTGTTGATTTTTCAAGTAAACTCGAAATGTAAACACGTTTGAAAGGTCTTGGTTTTAAATATGCATTTCTCCCCCATACTTGCGACAACACAACCACCAGGAAATTAATTATTTTGCCTTTATTATTCCTGTTACAAAGTTTTACCTCAAACTATGCTTGGGTGAACATCAAGCAACAGCAAAGTACACGAAGGCAGGCTAGTACATAGATAAAATAATTATTACTGATCGCACGTCATTCGGTTATATTTGGCTGATCGTTTGTTATAGATCTCACATGAAAGTAACCGATTTAATGTACACGGTTATGAAAAGTGGAGTTTCGCAGGACGGTTTAGTTAGGCCGATACTCTTTCGCTTCTAACAAAATGAATTAAATGAATTGTGAAGACATGACCTTGACTGTTTAAGAGCTAACCAATGTCGCCAAGTACACACGCTGAAGAATGAATATAAATGTTGTTTTGTTAGTGAAATTCCTACTTCTTGTGGTAAAAATATTCACTCAAGATTCCACGTCAATCATGATTATGCGGCCATAAATCCGACGGCCAAAGAAAAAACCGAGCCAAACAATACTTATTAACAATTGTAATTCTCGCGATTATGACGTTTACTACAGTCCGGGCGTTACATTGTAAGTAAGCTAGCAGTAGTAGTACTAACGACAACAGAAATAGAAATTATTTAACTTACGAACGTAACTTTGTGCTTATAAATTCAGTACGGTGGTCGCGAACGTGACTTGTAAGGCCGCCAGTTTTATTTATTTTTGTTGACGCTCTCCTGTATCTTGCATCGGTAACCAATAAATAATTTTATTCCAGAGACATACTTGTATACGGAGTTCTCGTTAACGGACAGGTACGTATTGAAATTTTTTAGCTTCGCGATGTCGTGAAAGTATTTTAAAGCAGGCAGATGAAAGACTGTTTAATCCGTACAGCTTTGGAGTTAAATATTGAGGAGTTGTTTAATGTTAATTTTGCTCTGTGTTCATCGACTTCTAATTAATATTCTAAGCACCAAAAGAACTTGAATTTAGTACTGGAATTGTTGCTAGGTTTCCTAAAAACTAAAACAATCCTGGTAAAAACGAATCCGTTCAGAAACTCGATACAGTCTGGATAAAATCACCGCGTCACGCTCGCAAGAAGAGATTTCAATGCTGGCTCAGATCAGACCGCCGCCACACGACGAAAACATAAATATTCTTGATTTGAATTCCAATTGTTTGCATATGAGCCGTGTTATGGGGGCCGCTCCTCAAATAGCGATCATCCTTTCGATCACGACAATTCGTAATAATATCCTGGCCGTTACGAAGGAATAATGAATTGCGCCTGTAAGTAGATTTATGAGGTGCTTTTTAGTGAACGCATTTTTTATCGTTTTTACGACGGAATTGTTCGCAATCGGTTAGATAATAATTTATGGTCGGATTGTCAGGATTTCTAACTTTCCGATTGCTTGATTACGTTCAAAATACAAATCCAAATTCTGTTCTATTTGACTTCTTAAAATACAGGTGTATACCACATTCTTTTTTCGTTCGATTTAAGATAACGCAGCGTACGTTAACGTAATAATAAGGAATGCCAGACTGTCGTGTAGAACGAAACAAACATAAAAATTCGAGATAAGTAAAGTTAAGGGGGGAGAAAAATGCACGTAAGTCTGATTTACGTAGCAGACATTCTAAAATATCGCTTTCACGTGCGTTTACGAGCCCGCCGCGCTGCGTGTAATCCGAGCTTACGCGTTTGCTGACCGAGTTTCAAAATACCCACCAGACGCTTTTGTCTCTCGCATCTCTCTCTTAACAGAAGTCCTAATTCGTATCCACTTGAAATTTTTGAACTCGCTCTAAGATAAGGAGTTCGCAGGCTGATGAAGTTGTCCTTGATTCTCACAATCAGGAGAAGAATCCCACGCTTTACGTCGAGAGTACCGGAGATCTCGTGTGGTCCAAGGCGAGGAAGACAAATTCTCACACACTAAAATTCATGACTTGTTATGCTGACGTGACCAACGTTTGAATGTGTTGTTTAAAAACTTAGGAGTTTACCTTCAATTTAGGAAAAATAATAAAGTGCAAGTCGCAAAGACGACCGAGAAATCACCTAAAATGGAAACTTATCCATCCGCTTAATTCTCTCTTTTTTTGGGCCCCTACCTCAAGGATAATAATAACGACGGCCATAATAAAATTAACAATGCGTACGTGACTCATCGATTTACTGTATTACATTTTTATTGTTACGGTTAATTCTGAAAGAAATTATTAGCAAAAACGCGCGCGCGTTTTCTTCGCTTCCTTTTACGTGTTACGACACGACGACGATGGCCTAAAAACTTGTATGTAAGTACTAGCTTTATAATTGCTTTTGAGAATTTATTCTACGCGGAAAACTTTGCCGTCGCCGCCGCTGATTCCGTATGCTAGCAAAATGGTGAAATCCCGGCCGAAAAATGCCCCAAAGAAGTTGAAGGAAAACCGCAATCGACTGGCGTTAAATTAATTGTATAAATACGTGACACCGTCTCTTTCGAGCGTGACATTTCACGTGTGATTAACTAGCTTAGATTTAAGCAATTTATTTAAAGAAAAATGTAATAATAAAATATTTTAGTTTGTCCATGAGCTCTAATCATATTGCATCAATTGTAAATTCATCTGACACTAAGACTAAGCAATAAATCTGTATTTGTATTAACAATACGTTGTACAAGTGAATGAAATCGTACACGTTTATCATAGTCCCAATAAATAAATCAACCTTTCTTAGAGTTAGCTTTCTAAGTTACAACAGCCAACAGGTACTGGAACGTTAATTTATCATCGCTTTTTGTAGCGTTAATGCACCGGACGTTACGAAAGCGTGTATAATATTCGTTGCCATTTGATAGGAATTCACCAGCTAGTTGAGTTCACAGACGGCATTACCAACTGCGCCAGTTGGAACTTTTCAGCACAGTGCAAATTGTTCGGGTCGAAGCACACACCGTAAAAGCCACGAGAGTCGTTGATCTGCTTTCGAACCTTTCCTTTCTAGGAAAGAGCGCTCTTTAGAGAAGTGCACGTCTTCAAGTTAATAACGATGGAAGCTTGGGCTAACGCCGCAATTATTAATTTCTCATTGATTCTAAAATTACTGGTAATTACACGTGGCAGTTGCTTCCTTATTGAGAACGGCTGCGAGGTTAATTGAAGCAACGAAGCGTTTGGTGATACGTTCACGACATCAATAAATTTTTGGGGAAAAAACAACGCCTACCATCACGTACCTAGCTATTAGGTATATACCAAAATGATAAAACGTGAATAATCGAAATTAAAATCACTTTTTGCCCGCCGGTCCTTTCTTGTAAGCGTAATCTGAAGTGAATGACCAAGTGAAAAGACGAAAGAGGACGTTTATTCATGGTCACGTTCGTTCCATAATAACTTCTTGAAATGATAAAAGCTTTTTATTAGGTGTTAATCTATTTCTTTTTTAAGGCAGCGTTACCATTAAAAACATGTCCGTGTTTTTGTAGTTGTGTAGTACTTATGTATGTATGTACACTGTACACCCAATGAGTCTACGCACTCGGGTTCGTTTGGCGTTTTTAAAATTGGTGATCAATATTTGAATGGTTAATTTCTATTATGTGTGCTCACATGGGCGGTGAGTAATCCTTGAATAACAACAAATAAAGCAGAGTAAACTTTTTCTGTCTTATCAGTTGTTTGAAGGTTTCATTTTATCTCCTCAACATTTCTTTACCATATTCACTTAATTAATAAACAACCTGTAGAGTAGCTCAGAACTGTGACTTGCAAGGAAATATTTGAAGACTCTTCTTAAGTAAGAGGATTACAGCATATATATCATTCTATAATTATTTTTGATGAGCCCATCAAGCTCGTCCACTAATTGCGATTCCACTTAACCACGACGTTCTCTTTTCTTGTAGCCACGAACGCGGACGTCCATCATCGGCTCTTGATATTACGCAATATAAAAGTTATAACGCGACAGATGTAAAAATAATTATTTTCGTAGCGCAGGTCAACAAACTGTAAACTCTCTCGTAAAAGTCACAAGGATGTGTTTCGATTCAACCGGGGGGAAAAAACGACGGTCATCACGTTTTGTCCAAGTATGGCGCTCATCTCATGCCATCATACCCATCAATTTCCATCAAGTCGATTACTGTCGATGGTCAAAAGATCGTAACGTATGCGGTTTACGCATTGCTTCGGAAATTCATTTATATCAAACCAACTAAAAAAAGCTCGCGGACGACGCGACATTGAAATAATTTAATACAAAACGCGTTAATTAGTGGCATTATCGATGGCTTCTTTCTTAAATGAAACATTCTGTCGAGTGTTGTGTGGTTGGCTCCGAGAGGAAAACTGGACTGGCAAGTTGCGGGTCAAGAAGATAAAAAACAATCTTCATTCATTTCTTGGCACACCTAGCATCCGGTGTACGGCCATCGTGCGAAACATTTACATATCGTTTAACGATGCTTGGCTCATTTTTGGCTTTTCAGTTTATAGCGTATTATGTTTGTGTATGTTATTCCCTGAATAAATTTATATAATTGATGACTTGCTATAGCAATAAATGTCTTTGTTTAAATAAATTTCATCATAGTAACCAATATCACATGCGCAGACATGCACAGGGTGATGCTCGAAGAGCTGTGCGCTGTGCCATTTTGATAGACGAGCATCACCACGAGCAAGCGTTCACGTGAACCGCACTTTATAAAATGGGTTAACATGCAACCAATTTACAGTAAAAAGTGTGCATATAAATAAATATTAAATTATAGAAACTCAACCTCGAGTTTACTAATAGCAGGTCGACCGTGAGTGTTGCCATGTAACGGTTAGGAATTAAAAATTGAATCAAAATAGAACCACCGACTGAAGTAAATCTGCTCACTTTTATTTGCCGATGCCCGTCAAATCTAATCCAAACTAGACGTAAAAACTGGGGAAATTTGCTCACGATCGTGTGAATGAGCGCAAATTGATTTCTACATGCGTGCAATAAATTATGAGCGTGTGATTGCTGTTTTGGTAAAAAGCTACACTAACGTGCGCCCAGAATTACAAAAAAAAGGCATACGATGTGGCTTAAAATGTAAAACGTTTCTTAGCCCAAGATGTTCTGAATATTAAGCTGCGATAATACAGTCCACATGTGAGTTGATGTGATATTCAGATGCGTACCGGAAACGCAATAAGAACGGAAGTCCTCTTCTCAAAGTAATCGGGGCTTTCATCCGCCCGTCATTTAGAAACGAAACTTCTGCCTTTAAACTAAAATGAAACGAATTTCGCGCATTCAAGTTAAACCCAGTAAGTTACAATTGAAGTGGCGGTGCGTCGTTATATTTATAAACTCTTAATTGCCATTAGCTGCAGAGATAAAGGAAGACGTATCCGAACTGGCAAGGCAGATGCTGAACGGAACAGACTATAAAAGAGCTATAATCTTCGTTTTTAATCCGGAACGTATGCACAGCGTCATGTTCGTGGTTAAAAGCGAAGAGCCGCCTAGCATATGACCGAATAAAAATAAATTGCGATAATGATAGGTAATTTAATTAAAATTAGCTTCAAGGTCCTTGAATGCATTTCTTAATTACTAGTGCAATTATCTCGATAATGACGATAGAAGTGGTATGTATGCATTTTTTGCTTCACCCTATGTTATTAGTAAATACAATAAAAGTTCCGAAACAAATCTATTCGTCAATATATACTTTTCTCATTAAATTGTCCTGCCCCTTACAAGACGCCTGATCCGCCTGAAATTTAAGGATGATCAAAAGAAAATTTATAGTACCACAAAATTTAAAGCTAATAACTCCTTTTACCGGCGCTGGTCTAACAAGTTGTTCAAACACAGGCGCCACTTCTGCTCCAAAAATACGCCTGCACCAAAACAAATACACAAGTCCAAGCGGAATGCAAGAAATAGCTTTGGCTTTAGTAAGACTACTTATACAAGGTAAGTACTTTGTCGGGATTACATACAAAATAAACTACTTATTGTTTAAAGTGAATAAGCCATCAGACAAGAATTAGTTGTTGTTAGTTTAAAATAGTTTTATGGTATGAATAATTTTTTTATCATCACGTTTTAATAACTTTCCGCGATAATCGCAAAGAAAATGTTTGAAATAATTCGAGTATTATTCACGACTGTACGAGTAATCAATTCACATACGAGCCAAGAACAATTTAAAATCATAACAATTAGCTCATAGTCCAACCGTCGATGATGGAAACGCACTTAAAAGGGGTCCTCATTTGAAAGAAGGGCAATAAAAATTAATGAAGATTTAAAGGGACTCGTGCAGTCTATTAACCGAAACCCATTTGTTTAATTTCACTTCTTCGAGCCGAGTCCGAGACGAGAAACAAAGTACACATTTTTAAAGCCCATTTAGAAATTAACATACAATGGCTAACTTCACGCTCTCGTGAACCTGTTACGTAAAAATTTCTTGGAAGGATAAACGTACTTTGTTCATCAATCCGTTATATTGTCTTCTAGGTACTATTTTATAACTTGATTAAATGAAACCAACCCCGCGTGAGAAGTTCGTCTTTCAACAAATATTTTATTAGGTAAAGCGGCAAATACAATAAATTAACGACGTGCATATTTGAACAACGGGTGGTAAAAGTCCCTAGGCCAGCGCAATAATTATAATCTTAATGGGTGTAGATAAATAGCTCGCTGATAACGAAACGAACAGGTAAATAAATTCTGTGATAAGTGATAAGAAATTGTATGTAGATAGCAATGCTAATTGTGTAACCTGAATATTTGTTGCAAGTTGCTATGCTTAAATTTTTTTAGTAAAATTATGATTTGTTACTAAGTTGGCAAAAAACAGTCATTTGTTAAGATCGTTCGAATAATTCACGAATCATTTATATGCTCCAAAACTGGATATATTCAACGCAATCGGAAAGTTTCTGGCACATGATTTTTTTTTTTGATAAAATAGCCAAAGTTTTATTTTTCTTTATTTAACTTGTTTTTCTAAATTGTCCAATTAGGCCAGTTAGTTTGTTTTTTCTTTGGGTAGCAATCAAACTTCTAACTAAGTAGGTAGTCGCCGAGAAGAAGATCTAGAAACCATATAAGATTCTTGCTGGTATAAAATTAATCAAGTATTTTGTCGTACGCGATCCTTCTTGATCCCTTTTAGTAATGACTAAGGAGAAACTTTAAAAGCAGAAGAAAATACTTTTACTTATTTGTTGTAAAGTAGGAATTGGGTCTACTTCCGTTGGTCCTCTCCGTATTTCTTTTTGCCTCCTCATATTTTGTGCGGCTTGTTTTACTTCCTCGCATGTCACTCTTCTTTCTTTTAATGCATTTCTCACTTCCTTTTGCCACTTTGTTCTTTTTGTTTCGACTAACTTACTAGTAAGGTCTATAAGGGGGGGTGTTTTGTCCCTCCTGTTGTGGAATTTCGTCATGGGCGGGCTTCTGAGGCGGCTAAGCGGTGAAGGCTTTGATCCCTTAGGGTATGCTGATGATTTAGTTATACCCGTACAAGGGAAATTTAATAGCATTGTCAGGGACCGAATGCAAGTTGCCCTGAATGTAGTAACAAGGTGGGCCAAGGAGGAAGGTCTGAGGATCAGTCCTCAAAAAACCACCATTGTGCCATTCACTCGAAGGCGGAACTTAGAGGGTTTAGGTCCTCTGCATCTTCGTGCAAACGACCTAGTCTTGTCGGGGGAGGTAAAGTACCTTGGAGTGATTTTTGACTCCAAACTTACCTGGAACCAACATCTAGATAAGATAGTCAGGCGATCAGTGACCACTTTCGCGGTGACAGAACGTGGGGCTTAAAACCAAGTATGGTGCATTGGTTGTTCACCAGAATGGTCAAACCCACAATCGCTTATGCGGCTTCGGTGTGGTGGCCCAAGGTCAAGCAGAAGACCACCAAACTTAGACTGGGCAAGGTACAAAGACTTGCCTGTCTAGGCATAACGGGACCGATGAGTACAACGCCCACCGCTGCAATGGAAATCCTTCTAGACCTCCCTCCCTTACACATTGTGATAATGGGAGAGGCAAGACGAGGACTCCATAGACTGCAGAATTCCCGTCACCTACTTAATATAAGTATGGGTCATACAAGTATCTTTGGCAGCATAAGGGGTCCTTTACTCGACATGAGGACGGACTATATGGCTCCCAAACGCAACATAAACCTGCCCATCAAGATAGAAATTAATGAATCTGCTGAGCACCGGAAACTTGAACAGGATTTTCCTCCTGAAAGTCTGATTTGGTGTACAGGCGGCTCCAGAACTTAAACTGGTGCCGGGTCTGGAATATAAGGGCATAGACCAAAGGAGAAGTTATGCTTCCCGTTGGGCCAATTTGTCTCTGTTTTCCAAACAGAAATATACGCCATATTAGGCGGCTTTGAAGACTTTAGTAAGCTCAAAGATCTCTTCCAAACTGGTGTGGGAATGTTTAAGTGAGCTCAATGACCTGGCGGAGCACGCTAGTGTGGGTGCCAGGTCATCAAGGTATTATCGGCAACGAACTGGCCGATGAACCAGCCAGGCAGAGAGCGGGCATGGCATACTTTGGCCCTGAACCTGTCCTAGGCATAACCAAGAACGCTATCCAGGGCTTTTTCAGTGACTGGACAAGCCATAGAAAGACCTTCCTTAGAGGTCCTTGCAAGAAGAGAGATCAAGATCACCACGGGGTTACTAACAGGACACCTGACTGTTAAGGAGCACCTGCGGAGGATCGGTAAATCTAATGGACATCTAAACTGCAGACTTTGCAATAGGGAACCAGAGATGGAAATGCACATTTTGTGTAGATGTGATGCGCTGGCAAACCGTAGACAGCGCATATTCGGACATCTTATGATTGCTCCTGAAGACTTCAATACGCAATCAGCGAAAAACCTGTACCAGCTGGTACAGGGGACATGCATCACTGAATGGTTGCGTTAACTGAACCAGGGCGAGCACAATAAGTCTAAATGGCTACGGTGCCCCCGGCGCATTTTTGCAGACGGGTTCTGGTCAAAGGGGAAAAAAGGTGTATAATCTTTTCACGTCTCCATACCATCTAAACTTGTGATAAGGTTTAACGAAGCAGAAAAAAAATGTTTTTTACTTATCTACTTGTTCTTTAAAGCTCTCTCAAACCTCACTGGTGTAAAGTATTTTTTGGGAAAATGCACTTCTCATCTCTTCTTGCTACGTAGTTTTTTGTCTTCCTTTTGATTTTCTTCTGATACCCTCTGCTTCAGTTACCTTAATAATAAGATTCATCAATCTATCATTCTCTTCACATTCCTTATCATGTGAGTCGTCTTTCTAATTCCTCTTCCCTTGATCTTACCTTTAGGATCTACCTGTATCCTAATCTTCCCGACACGTCTCCTTTGGTGTCATCCTGATCTCCTTTTAGTACTTTATGTTTTCGTAATAATTCTATCATTCATCATTTTTTTCACGTACCCTTTTTCTACTTTTCTTCAACTGATTTTATTCGTTAATGTTTTATCATTTATTCTCCTTCTATGGCAGAACACGTTCCTTTCTTTTCCTTTTTGTCATAGTCCACGACTCTGCACATCAATATGGCTGTTACAAATTTCGTAAATATTTGTATTTTTGCCTCCTTTCTTTCTTCCCAAGAATGTCTTTTTTACGTCGTTATTTTTGTATTTACTTCATTTGCTTTCCTTTAGTTCCTCCACTTTTTTTACTGAATGCTCGAATTTTTTTCCAATTGTTTTGGAAACAATTGTTTGATTTTTTTGTGTCATGGTTTTCTATTTTCTTCATGTTTCTAGTGCTACCTTTCCAATTTCTGCTTAGTACACTTTTATTTTTGGTTGTGATGATCGAGTCATCGACATATTCACTCACATAACTAACTATCCTTTTTGGACCATTCATTACTTTATCTAAAGTTCTAGGACCAGCAAACATTGCAGTAGATGTTTCCATAGTTCTCGACATCTCTTTGTTTGGCTCTCTTCCATCATACAACTTTAAATTTAAAAAAAAAATTTTCAGTTTCTTAATTTAACTTGAAGGCTTCCGCGGCCGTCGTCCATGTTTGAAATGGCTTCTGGTTGGAACCGCGTCACGTTGACTTCTTCTACTATCGACGTTTCGTTCTCCATTGCAGAAGGACTTCCTCAGGGCTGCTGCTGCTGGTGGTGTTGCTGTTGCTTCTCGTTAGTCGTTTTCAGTTTCTTTTTTTATAAAGAAGTTTAATTATTTTGCCAACCATTTTTTTATCATGCCTTCCAAGGTTTTTTCTTTTCTTGTTCTTGATCATTTCCACAAGAAAATTGTCATTTATACCCTGTTATCGTCTTGCTTTTATTCTCTGAGTTTTCCTCCAAAAATCTTTGCTAATCGATGATGGATTTTCCTTTTCTGTTGAGTACCTTTCTGGAATTCTATTATTCTGCCTTCATTTTATTTTTTTCCTCATGTGATAGGCACAGCTCATTCCCAACCCATTTGTTTTCAACTGTTGTGATTCTTTGAGCCAAAGAAGAAACAAAAGATTAATTACTTCTTTGAGTAATTAACCTTTTTATTCTTCTTGAATTCATGTCCAGGATTTCATTTATGGTTATCCTTTTTTTTTAGCTATCTGTGTTTTTTTCTTCTTTCTTGAACTCTCCCCTAACTAACGCTTCCAAGATTCATTTACTAGCTTTTAATGTTTCCATTCTTCTTTTTTACCCCCGTTACACCTATGCAAGATACTTTTAGGATATATCAGAAACTTTATCATTTGCTGAACTATTTTAAAGATTGCAAAAGAATAACATGGCCTCCAGAATTACTGTAAATTAATTCAACTTAGTTTGGAAATTGTATTAAGGAGAAAAAAAACTGAATTTGGGGATTATAAATTGGATTGTTCTTTTGCTGTTGAAATTAGCTTTTACTGAGGTAAAAAGAATGTGGATTTATTTTGTAGTTGTTTCCAATTTGACTTAATTCAGAGCGCGTCCAAGTGATCATTAATACTAATTTTTGGAGATGTGCCCCTACGGGTGTCGGGGAGAGAACAATTCCTCGGTATCATTTGCTTATCAATACAGTGGTCAGTTAAGCCGGTGCGAGTCGTAATGGCCGTAATTGTTTGACAATGCCGGCCTTTTGTTCCCACGCTTCTGCTCAAGACATCTGTTGAACACAACAAGTGGCATGTTAAACACATATGGCTCCACTACACGTGAACCAAACTCTCGTCTGACTTGTGTAATAAACGAACTTATTCGCACTTGGAACTACTTACATCACGATTAAACGCGTGCACCGGTTTTTCGCAGACGTGTGGACTAGTTTACAACATGTGGGCGCATTTAGGGACAATTAATTGCATCACCTTGTGATGATGTCGCGATCGAATATTTTAGACATTTATACGTAGAGGCAAGTCGAAAGAATTTTTGGCTTGAAAGGAATTTGGACCAATTGTTATAATTAAAAAAGAATGCTGCGGAAATTTCTCCTGGCAGGTCTGGTGGCAATTAAATTAGTGTTTCGTTACGCAAATTAAATCATAATTACATATACGTGCGCTGTAATAATAACGGTTGGGTTTTCGAGGTGCACACGAAATGGCTGTGCGCCATTGCTTAAGGAGACTACGTCTGTTACTTATCGGTTGGCTGTCGTAAGAGAGACTTGGCTGACAGCGTAGCATAGTTGTGCTAATTGACCCACGACCTTCACTGGCCCTGTGACCCATCCTATATATAATCCACCATTTATAATTTTAGTGTAATCCTCGGTTAGTTTCATATGCGATCTCATACTAAATTGACAACAGAAAGCTACCTCCAAATTTACACAAAAAATTCTTGCCATTGTAAACATCAATATTACATTGACGATGATAATTTTAACATTGAAATGCGTATTACTTATCTGACTCCGAGACTTTTGGTTCAGTTTCACATTTCATACATGCACATAGTTGTTGAAGTTGCAATCTTTGCGAACTCTCCGATAGTTACAGTTGATACTCTTCAGTTATAGACCTATCACGAAAAAGTATAAGATTTCCTTCCCACAGAAGGTTTTTATGTGACGCCTAAGCAGGTAAATGGATGATTTTTCTATACAAGAACAGCTGCGGCGTCAAACGATTTTCCATAGACATTAAAGCACACGCAGTTTCTTAAGCAATTTATAATTAGATTTGAAATTTTTGAAGCAAAAAAATATAAACTCCTTGAGGGAGATACTAACAGCTAACACGTGAAGTAGGCCTCTCCGCGTATGTAACATCTGCCACACCAGTACAGCCTTTGGCATAAGTTCTGTGAATAAATTAATTTAAACGCGCCGCAAGATCCTTCCAAAATAAAAGAATTCTGCCTTGTAATCTTTGCCAGCTTTTATTTGAGGCATGAGAAATTATTTGCAAGATACTATCGTCAATTGTATTCCGGATTTTCTTCTTCTAAATTTGCATACACACCAAAGAAATATTATTATGTACTTACTTACTTCTTCCCACGATCGCTTACTCACGTTTTGCGCAGTAAATTAATTTCCACAAATACTAGTGAATTTATATAATTAATTAATTAAAAGAGCGATCAAAATTTTATTGCGTCGTTTTAGGGGTTTCGAATGAAGAAAGAGATGATGGGCAAACGGAGACGGCCCGGCCCGGTGGTGGTTTATTTTATGGGCCCGTTTAATGGCCTTAATGTGAAAGAAATTCCTTCACACATGTCGGGTACAATTTCTGAAATTTATGGACTGCCTCACACACACAAAAAAAGCAGCAGCACCGTGCTCTATGAGTGAGTGAGTGAGGGTGGTGCTCCTCTGTTAAAAAAAAGTCCCTACCTACCCGAATCGATTCAGTTTCATTTCTTTCTTTGCGGTTCTACCTGCACACCATCGAGAATTTTGCACGATTGTAAAAAAGAAATCAAGAGAATCATAAGAAACATTAGAAAAAAATTGTTCTTTTTTCATTCTAAAATTCGTATTCATTAATTAAGAAATTAATAAATGGTTTTCAAGTAAAATTCTTTTCGAACAAATACATTTCGAATAGAATACAAGATGTGTACCAACAATACTTGCTAGGATGGAATTCTTACGATAACACAGTAGGCCCATGCAGCAAGAATTTCTGCGAACTGATGATTTGATAACACGATTTGCACCAGCAAAACGCTGATTCGAAACTTTGTTTATTTATTAGATACGACAACAATGAGAGGTTGTACGTTTAATACCAACGTATTAAAGTGTACTTATGTTAATCAAGGTTGAGTAATGCAACGTTTTCTCTCTCGCTCTTGTCGCATAACGACAACAACAACCTAAAACGCACATATTCTCGGAGGTAAGGCTAGAAGGTAAGAACCGTGGCTGCTTGTCATCTGATGGCATTGGAGTGCACGTAAGCGTGACTTATTTTGATTGTGGTCGGGCTCTGTGGTTACCCGCAACAAGAATGCAAGCAAAACCACGAAATTTATTAATGTACTTGTTTTATGTAAGAGATTCCTCAATAAGTTTTGCACGGAAGAAAGGAATTCGCGAAGGGTAAATAAATCATGTAATCAACAATAAATTTTTCACGGAGGAAAGGAATTCGCGAAGGGCGGAATAAATCATGTAATCAACAATGTGCTCTATCAGGATTCGGTGCTGAGGTCTTTTGGTATTCTCGAATATTTTTGGAAATGATTGATGTCGTTGAAGAAAATTGATTCGTTAATTCGAATCGTTAAGTCACCAATAGATGAAGCCTATCAACAGTTCTATCAAAATTGTTGGTAAAACTTTCCAATTAAAAAAATGAATACCTGCCCCTAACTAAGACTTTGAACCAAATTATGGCAGTCATTTTGAAATGCATAATCTATCATACTTTTATATGAAATACATAAAATGATCTTGCCCCAAAAGAAATCTCACACCATCAATGATGTGCGTTATTACAATATTAAAGTCATTATATTTTTTAAAATTACTTTCCTCTCGTATTGTAGTTACCATTTTACCTGCAGGAGAGATTTCAAAAAGCAGTGCGTTAAATTCACGTCAAAAGTTTTTCGCTGTCGAAAGGAGTCCCCCAGGGTTTAATTCTGGGACCTGTACTATTCACCATTTAAGTAAGTAAATGGCAAAATTGCCAACGCCTTTAAATGTAAACGATATACATAGCTTTGTGACGTCAAGTGAAGATTTGGTTGAATTACATTTCGTGACATACGCAGCGTGCAAAACTTAAATAAATTTTAAATTAGTAGAAGATGGAACATGACCTTTTTAAATCTAAGGAGTGAATTGGCACTGACGTGACTATACAGTCAGGTTTAAATACTTCGAAAAGAATCAATATTAAAGATAATTTAGATGGCAAGGATCACATTGGTTTAATCTCGAAATTAGCATAAATATCTTTGCCCTCTGTAAGCTATCGTCAATATCAACTACTGGAATAAAAAAAAATATTTTGCTAACATTTATTCACTACTACGTTACGACATTTATTATTTATGTATTATTTTGTAAAAAAAAAACATGCTTGTGTTTAATAGATAATTGGCCATTGATTAAAAGCCACTGATCTATGTATGTACATAGCTAGTAAAATTTAAAACGTCGAATAACGGCTTTTAAAGTACACAGATTAATTCGCAAGATTAGTGCACAGAGAATTATAGCAAAAACCAAAGGAGTTGAAAGATAGGAAGTCGATTATTAAAGCGCTACCATTCGATGCCGGACGAACTGATCCTGTTACAAAGCCGGACATGCCATAAAGTATATTATACATAAATAACGGAATTATTTCATTTTTTAAAATTATCCACGCTGAAACTACGAATAGATACGTTTTTATAAAATTAAAAAATAACGAGGAGAAAATACTAGGATGGAAAGTTCCAAAACTGGAGCACAGGAAGCGTCAGAACTGGAGCAAACGAAACAATTAAAAAAAGAGGAAGGACACACTAATATATTATATAACAAAAAAAAATTATTGAAAAACCTTGGTTGGTACGTCAACGCATTAAACATTAAAACAAATAACGTCAAATATTTATTTTTGTCGCAGGAAGTTTAACCAAAAAATTACACAATTTAATGTAAAACTTACAATAGCTTAAGTAACTTTTATTTATACAGAGTGCCCAGAAAAATGGTGCATCAATACTTCGCTACACATTGAGGGACACTCTTAAATATGTGGAGGTTTCAAGAAGGAAATTTTGATATATTTCAACAATTCAATTTAATTTTAAGGTAATTAAGAAACATTTTATTCAATGTCAAGTACAATCTTTTGAAAAACTGTTTTATCAATAAAGTTCTTTTAAATAAAGTAAAGTATACATGGTTGCAAATGTTGCCACATTCTCCATAATTTCAAATCTTCGCATATTTAGGCACGATTTTACAATCATCGAATAAGCATTATTCTTAGAATCACGTGACGTAGATATGTGGGAACATTAAAGAATATTCGACGAACACATATTCCGTCCTTATTCCACGATTGTAAAACTGGGCCTTAGGAAATTATGAGACGCTTTTTTTAATGTGTCTCATATTGAGAGGTGTCCATGAATATTATAGTGTTTCTTTGCACCCTGTATATGTAATTCTTAGAGGTGGAATTTTAGGTAAAATACCTTTGTTTAGTTTTAAAGATTTTTTAAATATATCTCTTCGCTTCATTAGGAATACAGTCAAATGATTCGAAAGAGTTGAAATGAAGAGATATCTTTAAAAACCTTAAGAAAACTTAAACAAAGGCATTTAATGGAAAATTCGGTTTCTGGTAATTATTTATTACATCCACGTGTACTAAATGAATATCGGATTTTTTATGTGAAAAGCCAGAGTTGTGTTTAATTATTCAAACGCAAATCAAAAGCAAATATAATACACATTACATTCTGTCAATCGAGCGAAAACAAGAAAGAAAGTCTGGCTACTTATAAATTATATTTCATTTTCAAAGCATATTATGATACACGTCGATCTTTTTTTTAAAAGAAAGTATAATATTAATAGGTTTGTTCCATCAGCAGTTTCTGGCTAGTTCGGAATCGTAAGAAAAAAATAGTTGCCTTTCGAAATAATGACCAATCTTAATAGACCCATTAAGTGTACGACTTTGATGACAGTTCCGAACTAACCAAAAACTGCTGATGGAACAAACTTATTATTTTCATAGATCAAGCACAGACAAGACGAAATACAATTAATTTAAGTTCAATACAATCAGAATAATAGTTAGTTGAACTTCTATTTGGTAAATTCTGGTGTTTTATATAAATCAAAAGTCAGTAATAAATTATAGAGCAGATTATTTCGTTTGTAATAGTAATTTATGTAATGGAAAATGGTTTTGTGTTTTATTTATTTATTCGGTTTAAAGAATCCAATACAATCTTATCTTTTTAAGTTCGTTCTTTCCTAACTCGCAGCTAGTACATAAATTTTACATTTTTCAGAACAGAACAGATTAAATTGAAATCCTTAGCGATGCGTTAATTTTCAATTAAAAAAAATCCGAAAGGAAGGAGTTCTTAATTCATTAAAACGATTAAAATATTTTTTTTAACAATTACAATGTCTTATGTGTAAGAATTTACTTATACGAAATCTGTATAGAAACTGAACAGGATTGCTATAGCTGTTTTTTGTTAGACAAATTCTGATTTTAAATTATATGTAATTTATAAAATGTATACAAAATAATAATGATGTGAGATTCATCCAAAAGAAAAAGTGTTTACAGATTCAATTTGGAAGAAGTATATAAGTATATAACACTTTGTAGTTTTCTGAATTAAACTTGCACTGAAACGCCTTTCCAGAATTAAATTCGCTTAGGTATAATTTTTGGTTGAAGTAGAAAAAGAAAACGCCAGTGAAACGAAAGATTTTTCAAAACTAGTATGTGGTATTAAATAATAAGCAAAAAAAGACGTTTTTTTATTTTAAAATCCAAAACTACTTGAAATTCTTGTAACTCTAAACATGAAGCTACAGGATTTCTAATTTTCAGGAAAAAAATTATCCTCCTAGCCTTTTACTCCTTTCCGTGAATTCGGCTTTTAATCTGAAGAAGTTACAACTCTATTCATTACTTACCTCTTTCATCCATCAGGCCAAAGACCATCCGCGATTCCAAAAGATAAACCAAGACCAAGAACGCTTCAAGCTTCCGCGAATTATCCATCATATCGACGTCGTTTGGAACAATTTTAAAAAACAAACATTTCGCACGAATAATTTAAAACAAGAAAAAAAAAGAGTTCAAAAAGCAGTTATCATCACTTAATAATTAACGGATCGGCACTGATGCGCACTGGCAACTTAAAATAATACACTAACTAAAACTAACGTAATCAAAGCAGTAGTTTTTAAGTACGTGCGGACCGAAATTCGAAATGTACTAACAGGGCAACAAGTGTCACCGAGCTCGAAACGAAGAACTAAAGCAACGCACCCACGCCAATGCAATGTGAAAGACAACTTTCAGACCTTCCGCGCTTTACGCTTTCGACGGTTTCAGACGGAAACGCACGAACTCAGGTATGAACTTGGCTATACGAGGCTCAAATTTGTACTCCCGGAGTCGGAGAGATGCAAAATCGTAAGCAGTTTTCTTATGCTGTAGTTTTTTTTTTTAAGTAATTCAATTATCATACCAAACGAAAGAGCAAAAAATTATCGGCGGATGGGAGGAAGGGGGGATTCTCCAAATGCTATTGGTGGAAGTGAAAAACGTTTAAGAAACTGCTTCTTGGTATTGTTTTTACATAATACAGTAGCCGCCGTGTAATGAGAGATTTTTACTTATGTACTTACCTGGGGCTTTATGGGGTCGGTTATTATCAAATAAATCAAATGCAAGTGCGTCAATTATTTATTACTTTTGTTACACTTCATAAATCATAATTTTTTTAAAAAGGTTTATTCACCTTAGAATTGTATGGTATGTGAAAAAGAATATTGCTGACAACAAGTGCAAAGGTATATCGATAGTTGCTACACCAAGCAGTAGTGTCTTCAGTATGTTGTAAATATGATGTAAAAAGATCTTTTTCATATTAAGAGTCGATGGATAATATTCACTATTGAATTGAGATCATTTTTTTCCTTGTTTTTGTGACGAGAGGAGTTCACGAACTATTGCCATTGACCGACAAATGAAAAAAAAATTCTGTGAACTGCACACAAAGAATCAAGTGTCCGTCTTGATTCGTTCAAGATTTATTCATTTAAGGATCGGTACTTTAGTCACTGGTTAATCTTTAGTTTATTCCCATAGAAACAATTGTCTTTTACAATGGAGGACCCCAATCGGACAAGTCGGTAAATTTACAATTTTACAGGAGAAACAAAAAACTGTTTTCCCAAAACCAGGAGGGTTTTCTGTTATGGAATCCCCAACTCAGATTCTCACTGAACCACAACGAAATTTGATTAAAAAAATAACCCCAATTTTGGGGGTCAAAATTTTGGATATACTTTTCATCCTAAATGGTTTTTACTGAATTGTCCGACTGGGGTCTTCAATTGTAGGCATGGGAATAAACCAAAGGTTAAAGTTAATCAGTCCCTAAAGTACCGGCTTCTAACCTGTCTTTATTCAAGAAAGAGAGCTGTCATAAAGTCTCTCCGAAAACTGTTTATTCGCACCTTCATATCAAGTGAATTAAAATTTAGTCTCGGGATCTAAAATTCGGAAGAGAGTCTTATGGTGAACAATCATAAAGAGTATTCAATGATCGAAGAGTATTCAATGATCGAAGAGTATTCAATGATCGAAGAAAATTAAATGGAAAGGATGTGGGAGGACACTTTTTAACAAGTTACAAAAATGTAAGAGATAGAACTTCCATCAAACAGTATGACAAGCCGACTGAGAATTATAATTCAATTGTGATTCTAAATCACCATGAACTGGGCTTTAAAAATGTCCCTACTCGTTAAGAGCCTAGAAAGTTAACGGCTGATCAAAAATGCACCAGGCAAATCAATTTGGCGATAATTGACTCAGATCCGGAAAAGTTTTTGAAAAGATTTGTGACGGTGGATGAAGCCTGGGCCCCATCATCGTGACCAAGAGGCAAAACTTCTTTTTGTTGATTATTTATCACGTGGACACACCATCTCACGCCAACATTATGCGAAAGTTTGTGAAGCAATAAAAAAAGGGGGGGAAAATTGAACCTAGGCGTTTTGTTTCACCAAGTCACAGAAGTTCCACAATTGTTTTTTTATTGCCTAAGCTGAAAGAACATTGATTTGTTTGACGAAGAAAGTAAGTGAGTGGCTGGCAGGCCAAGATTGTTCCAAAGACATGGAAGCCCTACACCTTACGCAACCTTTTAAGAGATTATGTTGGAAAATTAAATTGTTTATCTCCTTCTATATTAGGAACAATAAATTCATGAACTCTCCTCGTATAAAGAAATAGGACTTACAATTTTATTTGATTTATTTTTCAGATAACTCAAATAAGGATGTCTAGCTTTTATCTAATTTTTTCTTGTTTATAGACTTTGGCGTTTGTTTAATCACTTAGGCAATACTTTGAATAGATTATCGATATGCCTCATATGTATTAAATTATGTGATGAGTGATGAACTGTATAACTGAATCTTGCGTCGACATTATAAGACTTTTGGCCTTCCTGTATGGCCCATTACAACAAATGACGATTCTGAAATAAAAATGACCTAACCCAGTGTTAATCTTTTCGAAGATTTATTTATATTTTAATCTGCAGTAGACTGTTAGTAAATAGTAAAAATATTCAAAATTGAAGTGAAGAATTTTATGACACACTTGTTTATTTTATTTTTCAAAAAACTATGGTAAACACAAGTCCTTGAAAGACGACTACTAATAATATTAAAATTTTCGGTGTACCGAACATGCCGCCGCCTTTGAAGGATTTGCCTTCTAACTGAAAACAGGAATATAAAAAATTCATGACTAATTATCAAGTGGTAATGGACACAATTTCACTGTAGCTCTCTTGATAATCGCATTGGCTGTACGAACGGTAGCGACGCGCGTTGTTCCGTCTGATCCTGGATGAAGTGCCTGGATACGCCCGATGACCCAACAGCTTGGTTTTTGATTGTTTTCTTGAATGAGTACAAGTTGACATTGGTGTAGTTGATTTTTGTTTGCACTTTTCCATTTAGTTCTCTGCTGAAGCTGGAACAGGTATTCCTTGGACCATCGCTTCCAAAATGTTGTTTTATGTATTGAATGTGCTGCCATCGTGATAATTTATTCATTTGAAGCTCCATTAGATCAGGATCAGGTACAGCAGTAAGTGATTCTCCGATTAAAATGTGCCGGTGTTAGTACAGAAAAATCATTAGGGTCGTTGGATAAAACTGTGAGTGGTCGTGAATTCAGGACAGCCTCAACTTGCGTCAGTAAGGTGTACATTTCTTCGTAAGTTAAAGATGTTTCTCCAAATACACGGCGAAGAAGTTTCTTTACAGATTTTATACCTGCTTCCATAGTCCTCAAGATGGGGGAATATGTGGTGGTATAAAAATGCCAGTTGATATTAACTTGATTTGCGGCGTTACTTATTTTTCTTTGATGATTTTCTGATTGGCATAAACTGCGTAATTCTTTTAGTTCTTTATTAGCACCAACAAAGCTGGTTCCATTGTCGGAATAGATATTGCAAACCTTGCCTCTTCGAGATGTGAATCTTCGAAATGCGCCAATAAACGCTTCAGTAGAAAGTGAATTAACTAATTCAATATGTATTGCTTTTGTTGAAAAGCAAACAAATATGGCAATGTATGCTTTATATGTTTTGCTATTGCGTCTTAGAGATTCACGAAGGTAAAATGGCCCACCATAATCAATAATCAACACCACAATTGATGAATGGACGTGATGGTTGTAATCTCTCTTGCGGTAAATCACCCATAATATGACGAAAAGTCATTGGATTTGCCTTAAAGCATGGTACGCAATTTCTTATAATTTGACGTACAGCACTGCGCCCTGATAGAGGCCAGTAATGCTGTCTTACAGATGCTAATGTTGATTGAAGTCCTGCATGTAACTGTTTGATATGTTCTTCTCTGATCACTAGGTAAGTAAATGTATATTTCGAAGGTAGTATTGCTGGATGACGTTTATCATATTGAAGATTTGACTTGCGTAATCTACCGCCTACTCTTATAATACCTTCCCCATCTAAGAAAGGATTCAAGCACAATGAGAACTTTTCTCGTGAACATTACCTTTAGTTTTTAAAGGCATGCAAATCAGAAGGAAAAGCAATTCTTTGCACACATTTTATTAAACATTTTGTAGACGTTGTTAATTCGCACAATTGTAGTGATCCTGTTTGTTTGTTTTTTCAGAGCTTGTTTAGCCTTAATATTTGTAAAGAATCGAATGCAATATGCAACTACGCGTGTTAGTTTACTTAATGTAGAATATCTCTCGAAAATATCCCAATTATCTACTGTTACATGGAAATTAAATGTAATGTCTCGTTGCTCAGGAATGATATCTAACTTTATGTACTTTTAGATTGGCCAATTTTTAGGATGCACATTGATAACCATTTTGGTCATGCCACCACAAATCGCAATTTAAAATTTGTGGCACTGTCATTCCTCGTGATATTAAATCTGCTGGATTTTCAGCAGTTCCGATGTGATTCCATTGGTCAGAATCAGTTATGTTTTGAATTTCTCCAACCCTGTTTGCAACAAATGTTTTAAGATTTCTTGATGTCGATTGTATCCAAGCAAGGGTGGTGTCGAATCACTCCATAAGTATATTTTACTGATTTGAAAATGAAGTGATTTAATTACGTGTTCTGTTGGTTATGTGCAAGTAGAAAGAGCACCACACAATTCCAATCTTGGAGAGAGATATTTTTTATCAGTGCTATTCTGATTTTGAACACAATAAATTGACTGTGTATTTTCCATCTTCATTAATGCTTTTCATGTAAATACATGCTCCGTACGCATCTTGACTGGCATCACTAAATCCATGAATTTCTATAAATTTTTTACATGAAATTGTGTTTCTTTGAATCGATAACTGATTTAATAATTGAAGATCGTCTTCATATCTTCGCCAAAGCAGTATCTAATTCCATTGGAACTGATTCGTCCCAACCTATTTGTAACTGCCATAATCGTTGCATTAATATTTTTTGCCTTGGTTATGACTGGACCAACTAATCCTAATGGGTCAAAATTTGAGCAATACTTTTTAATATACTTCTTTTTTGAAGTACGTTTTGAACTATTACATTGTGATACAGAATACTGAAGTCGATCAGTGTTAGCGTTCCATTGTAAACCCTAACATTTAAGATTTTCTGTTTCTTGAAATTTAGAATAGCTATGAATCACCTGAAGATGGTGCATCTTGTAGAGTTGTTTACAATTAGATGCCCATTTTCTTAATTCAAAACCTCCTTTTTAAGTAATTCTGAAACTTGTTGACGAATTATTTCTGCTTCTTCTTGAGAGTCAGCGCCTGTGAGCATATCGTCTACATAAAATCTCTTTTACAATTTTTGATCCTGTTGGATAATTTTGATTCTCTAAAATTGCTAATTGCATGAGAGATCTTATAGCTAAAAAAAGATGCTGAAAGCGGTTCCATATGTAACTGTTATTGTTAATTCATAAGTTTGAATTTCTTGTGTACTATCAAATCTCCATAATATTCTCTGCAAAGTTTGTTTGACTTTCATCAATAAGTACCTGTCTATACATTTTGCTACGTCAGCAGTTAAACATATTTATGAGTTCTAAAGCGTAAAGAATAGATAGCAAATCTTGTTGAATTGTAGGTCAACCATAAGAATATCATTTAATGACACTCCTGTAGGGGTTTGGCGGACCCGTCAAGACGACACGCAATTTTGTTGTTAGGCTCGAATCTTTTAAGACGGCGTGATGGTAAATAAAAGATTTAGAAGGCTGTGTTTGTATACGGTATCAGTTTCATATGCCTAACTCTACATATTCTGATATGAAGTCTGAGTATTGGTGTTTTAGATCAATATTTTGTTTAACTTTGTTTCCAAAAATTAAATCGTTTTAATGCTAAACTTCTTGATTCGCCTAGTTTTGACAAACCATCGTCCTTGATGGGTAATTTTACAATAAACCTTCCAGTTTGTCTCTTCTGAAATTATTTGTGAAATGTTCTTCACATGTTTGCTCTTCTGTTGAGTGTGATGTGTGTTATTTGTTCAATTTCCCAAAAACGAGTTAGATTTTTATCGAGATCTTGATTTGTAATTAAATTGCATGAGATTTTGTTTAATGGTGTATAGTTATTGTAGACTGTTCTGAAACAATCCAACCTAATCGCGTTTTTGTAAATATGGAGCTGTCTTAGATGGCTTGATTTGACCAACACATATCAATTGCCAGAATAATTCTGCACCTATTAGCATGTCAATTTCAGAAATAATGTTAAATCTGGGATCAACAAGCTGAATGGATTTTTGGTATTATAATACTTGATGACTTAATTGAAATGGCTGGTAAGTTTTCTGTAACCTTTCTTAAAACTAAACAATGGAGCTGCGTTTGAAATGCATTATGACATGATTTTTATTTTTACTTCTACTTTATGAAAGGCATGTGAGATGATTGATTAATTCCTGTTATGGGAATATTTACTGGATATTGTTTTAAATAAAGACGTTTCGCTAATGTTTCAGTAATAAAATTTGACTGTGATGCTGAATCTAGTAATGCACGGCATTGATGTGCTTTCCCGTGGCTGTCAAATATGTTTATTATTGCTGTAGGTAATAAAACCTGTGAACAATGTATATTTGTAGTATTAGACATGGTTTGTAAATTTTCTTGTTGTGATGTGGAAGCTTTTTCAATATGCAGCAGCGTGTTATGTTTCTTGTTACAATTTTGCACGTACTTGCATTGCACTGATTTGCCTGATGATTGGCCTTTAGACAATTTAAACATAATTTTTTAAACTGCATTTCTTTAATTCTCTGTTCGACTGTCATGTTAAGAAATTTATTGCAGTGATAAATTGCATGATTACCTTTGCATATGGCGCATATAATTTTAGTTATGACATGAGATGTGGTTGGTTTAGACTGAAAAGAGTTGTTGACTTTTTGCAATGTGTTGCGATGGTTTAACTAAAGCTTCAAGAGTTTGACATTTGTGTGATAGAAAATTTGTTAGTTGTGTATATGTAGGTATTTGATGTTTTGTAAGACTTGTTTCCCATTCTTTGCATGTTATGGCATCCAATTTTGAGACTACAATATGTACTATTAAATCGTCCCATCCTTCTGTTGGGCGCTGTAGTGATTTTAGGGCACGCATGTGTTTCGATACTCCATCTAAAATTTGACGTAACTGATGGTGATTTTCTTTGTACGCAATCAGAGCTCCAAAATGGATTGAATGTGTTTTGAACAATTAATCTTTTTTTGTCATATCTTTCTTTGAGAAGTTCCCAGGCAACCATATAATTTTCTGATGATATTTCTAATGACTGAATGCAAACAGCAGCTTCTCCCTGTAAGGAAGATTTTAAGTAATGAAGTTTTGTATGTCTGTTATATTTTCATTTGAGTGAATCAGTGACTTGAAAATATCATGGAAAGGATACCATTCCTCGTATGTTCCGGAAAATGTTGGCAAATTAATCTTCGGTAAGCGAACTTGATTATTTAAATTATGCTCTGTCATATTAATATTATTGCGACTGTCAAAATGTGATTGTGTGTCTGAATCAATTAAGAATTGCTTTGCTCGGCTTAATAAATCGTAATATGTGTCTTCAAATTCTTGACGCTCTATTTCATGAAGTTCTGAATCTTCTAAATTTTCAATCTCTGATTGAATATATTTAATTTTTGATTATGTTTGTTGTTATTTGTCATTACGTTCCTTTTGTTAAACTGGACTTGATTTTTCGTCTAACGAATTAAAATATGTTGAGAATCTTATAACAGACGCTTTGATTTGCTTGCGCTTGTTCTTGAGACTCTTTAATGATGTTGCCATAAGGAATTATTTTGTTTTGTGTGATGAAAACATAAATTGTAGTGAGAAAATTGAAACTTTTTAGAAAAATTAACTGGAGACTCACTGCGTTAGTTTGTCGTCTCTGGCATTAATTTTTTCTTTTGTTGTTTCGAATGCTTGAGTACTGTATTGCTTGTATTTTCCTCGAAGGACCAAATTTTCATATCCGGCTCGAAGGACCATTTTGTTAATCTTTTCGAAGATTTATTTATATTTTAATCTGCAGTAGACTGTTAGTAAATAGTAAAAATATTCAAAATTGAAGTGAAGAATTTTATGACACACTTGTTTATTTTATTTTTCAAAAAACTATGGTAAACACAAGTCCTTGAAAGACGACTACTAATAATATTAAAATTTTCGGTGTACCGAACACCCAGCACTTTTTAACATGTTGTAACGTGTATACGTCAATCAGAGATTATCAAGCAGATGGACCACAGACGTGGCAATATTCAGGCAATTTGATCGCCCGAAAATCATCAGAATAAACGGGACCCCACCAAGCACTTACCGGGCGATCAAAATATCGCTTGTAATCAGGCGAAATTGAAGCAATCTGGTCACCCGAGACGATTGCTGTCGATCGAATCGCCCAAATAACGTCACAATATCGTCATGCCTGGGCCTGGTTTTTAATCCAGCATTGTGTTGTGATGGATGCAGGCAGTGATGAAAGTGATTGTAAAGAAATCTGTCTCTGCTACATTATAATGGATTTAGTTGTATAAGAATTTAGTGACAGTTTGATGAAGGAAATGCTGGACACAATGAATTTAGTAAAAAGTATTATTGAGTCATCAAGCGAAAGTTCAACATCGGATGAAGAATTAATGATATTGTATAGATCAAACAAAAAATTGGATAAATGGCGTAACATATTTTTTTCCTCATCATTTAACTGGAATTCTTGGGAATTTTTTTTTCTTTTATTAAATTATGTCAAAATAAAAACGATGAAATAACATAAAAACGAACACAAGTTTGAAATTACACTTTCCCCACTCAAAACATCAGGAACCAAACAGATCTACCTACTTGTAAATCGATGGAAAGAATTGATTTTTGCTTAAAGAAGCAATCTTATGCTTCCATCATAAATCTATCATTAATGTAAAAACGATGCGCTGTATATTTGATGTTTGTGATAATCCATCATAAAAATAAAAAACAGGCTCCCTGTGGTCTCAATAAGACATTTATTAAAACTGGATTTGTACACTGCATACTTTCTGCAAATGACTTTGAAGCAACAGGAAGAATGACTTTTAATACACCGCTGCCAAATATTGTTTGCTTAAACAAACAATTCCAGATTCAACTTGAAGGCTTTCGCGGCCATCGAACATGTTTGAATTGGCTTCCGGTTGGAATCGCGTCACGTTGACTTCTTCTACTGCCGACTAGTCGTTGAGACAGTCTCAACGACTAACGAGAAGCAGCAGCAACACCACTAGCAGCAGCAGCCCTGAGGAAGTTCTTCTGCAATGGAGAACGAAACGTCGGCAGTGGAAGAAGTCAACGTGATGAGGTCCAACCGGAAGCCAATTCAAACAAATTGCCGAAAGTGTATACCAATTTATTAATTTCCATTAATTTGAAACTTTGCCATTTTGGATAATTTTTCTAGAAATGTATTTCTTAGGATTAGATCCAACTAGTAACAGTAACTTTTCTTGGCCACCGAGTTAAAAACCCATCCTCGCAAGAAGTACACCGAAGACGTGGTTTCAACACGGACGCCAAGAAGAGTCCAAAAGTCCGCTTCGATCATTCCCTTCTTCCCAACAAAAGGCATCGACCGACAAAAATTGGTTTGCCTAAGATGAGCAGCTCTATCTACACGTTGAATGAAGTGACTCGAACTGAAAATACTTTGCAGTCCTTTTATTAAAACAAAAAAACTAAAATACTTACTCTGTGATTCAATGATAATCAATTTTTCTTAACAAACGAAGGGTCGTTTGAAATTAATCGCTGGAACACGTACGAGTATTTAAATTCTTTGTTAAATTTGGTTAATCTATCCTTACCATACCCTTCACCTTGAAGAAAAAGCTTAAATGCCTCAAATACTTTCGCCGGTTGTTCTTCCAAAACCATTCCACAATCTGAAATCTAAAAAAAAAAGCGGCCTGCAACCTCTAAGCCTATCATCAAGCTATGTGTTACCTTCATCCAGGATGAATTGGTAGGATCAAGTCGAGCGTTTAAGACGACGGTATCTTCAACATGCGGACTGAAAGCCCCAGTAATATTCAATATGGGTGTAGATATCGTACCACAATAGACATTTTTATCGGGGTCGATCTTGCGAACGATGTTTAAGTCATTTCGTTGCACGTAACTCTCCATAAACAGGGCCAAATTGGTGGTGGGATTTAAGTTTTGCTCGAAGTGTAACGTATAGGCGTTGGCTATATCAACGTTTCTATTTGCGATGTTCTATGCATAGGCAAGTGTTAATTATTATTAATAAAATTTTGTTAGCTGCGATTTCATTTGATATACCCTGCCGAAATGGTGCCACATCAAATAATCTAGAACTTCCTGCGTCATCCCCTTCGAACGGAGGTACCACGCGTTGCGTTTCTGGTATCCCCATTCAATCCATCCGGCGACGGTGCTACTGCAATTTATGAGAGCCAGGGCCGAAACTTTTTCGGGGTTTATGAGGGCGTATCGTGCCAAGATATTTGCACCGGCGCCTACTCCGATTCCTATGAAACGTTTGATGTTGAAGTGGACTAGTACAAAGTCGATTTGAATTGCCAATTCATCCATTGTTGGGTAGACGTAACTAGAAGAAAGAATTTTTTTTGGTACAGACCGAGTATCATCCCAAATTCACAACACTACTTGAATTTTGTTGCTTTTGGAGCATTATTTGATTTGTTGTTCATTTCCCAACAAGTAAAATTTGGACGACCCACCCTAATGAATATTTAATAACAAATTCTTACTATTCGGGGAGTGTAGGGGCGCCTTGTTCTTGTCCTGGGGCATTTATGTGATAAACGCAGAAATTTTTCAATAGGTCTCTCATTTCTGCATAATTAAAGAATGTCTGGAAGCAAGATACATCTGAAATAACAAGGAAAAGAAAGTACATCGCCATTTTAACAGTGAAATACATTGGAGTACACTACGTAACCAGCTATAACACTAGCCTGCGAAAAAAATATTTTTTTTTGCGGATGAAATAAAATTGGGTGTTTTTGAATAATTTTGACATTGTAAAGACGAATCTGTTATTAGTTTTTTTCTATCACGTCAGGTTTTTTTTTTTTTTTAATGAAATTACTGTGAAGGTCGGCTATATTGAACCCATTTGAAATGAACTCTTGGTTATAACGTACTATATTTCGAGCAATTAAAAAACCTATTAAATACATGCTTCGTATTTATTTACCGGTTATAGCAAACTTTGGATATAAGTAACCTGTTTTGGTGCATTTTTTGGATTCGTTTTAATATAACCAGACTTTACTGTATACAATTCTCCCCGGATTGAGTTGACAAGAGGAAAAACTTTTTTAATATCAATTTTACCTAAAAAAGTTATTCTTTACAAAAAGTTCTGCTTCTCAAGAAACTTCAGAAACAATGGTTAAATTTAAATTTTTAACTACAGTCTGTCTATAAAATTCAAATTTCTTAGTTTCATATTGCATATATCAAAGTAACGTTTTTATTATTGACTTTACGCAAAAAATGTATTCTTTACAAAAAATTCTACTATTTGAGCACCTTCACAAACCACACATAAATTTAAATTTTTTGACTACATGTACATTCTGTATAAAAAGATTCATTTTCTCGGCAAATCTCAGAAACCATACTCAAATTGGAGTCACGAAATGCAGAGTAATTCGGCTAAATTCTAGTGGGGTTGGCCATATGACCTTAGTAGTTAGAGCCTAAGTTACAAGTAGTATTCCGCAAGCCGATAACTTGCCCATAAAATGGAAAAAAACAGTCAGTTTCTCGAAAATTATGTTTGAAAAACGTACTTTGAAATATTGTATTAAAAAAAAATGGGACGTGATGAAAAAATTATTACATTTTTTTCGAACCCAGGAACACCAAATCTACTACATAAACTTAGTTTTATGTCATCCGCCAAACCTTCGCAGGCTAGTGTAATTAATGCAAACTACATCTCTACGAAGCTGTGATTAAATGACGAGACATGTGCTAATAAAAACATATCGTAAAGTACTTTTATCACAGTTGGCTTTACTGGTGGTCGGGGAGATTAAGATGAACAGGATATGGGTTCATAATCTTATCATATTGTAATTCTTAAAGTGTGTTACCTCAAATGCTTTGTGAGTTTGATTTGACCAGTCCAAGATGGACACCGTGAGAAATACGTTTTTAATTCTTTTCAATTACAGTTATTACAAATTAATATTTTGAAAAACTAAAAATTAGTAAAATAAAAATCTTGATTTTCAGTCAGTCTTCAAATTTGAACATCTAGGGAACTTACGGTTCAGACCAAGGTCATGATACGTTATAATGGCCGGTTTGCTCATACATCCCTCAACTGCAACGGTAATCGGTCCTTTATGCGTTTGGACAACTTCTTCCCTAATTGCCATCGTTCCATCTTCCGCTAGAGACTTGCACGAGTCGTTTCTTTCTGTTTGGTTCTTTTTTGCCCGAATACCGAAAGGCATGGTCCCGTCGATCAACCTAACTAATTTTTCGAACTGCTTCTGTTTTAACGCAAACTTACGAATTGTTGTTCTCACGTGGATAATGTCGACGATAACTGGCTAAAAGTGGTTTGGGTGGTGGTTTTATATAGGTAGGTTTTTCCCACCCAAAACAGATTGGATGACTGATATTAACTAATCTTTCATCTATTTGAAGATGTTAAGGGATTTGAGGAGGGAACGTGGGAAGCGATTGAATAAATTATCGTGTGACGTGACTCTGAGATAGAACACTTTTAGAATTCACAATATGGACAGAAATTAAAAATCAATTTTAGATGAGTTAAACTTTTTTTATTCATGAAGTAAACATTACACAATTTTGCACCGAAACTGTCAAAATATATCAGAACGTTAATGAAGTAAACACTCGAATATTTGAAGCGCAAATCCCCGTGGTTTGTTGTCCTGAAATCGCACCTCTCGATTATGTATGCGTTAGTGGAAGTTTCTGTAATAAATAGAGATTAAAGTCTTAACGTTTTTATCGAGTTCTTAATTACAGAAGATTCAATAACAATTTTAAAATGAAATATCCAAAGAAATAAGAAACAATAAATTATATAAAGCAAATGTGTCTTCTGTAAGAACTCTATTTTGACAACCTCAAAATTTTGGTGTTAGAGAAAAAAAGAATAATTTTAGAAGATACCAAGCGTGTAAATAATTAACAACTGCATTGTTTATAGAAGCTGCATCGACGTCGACTTTATTTAGGTAGGTAAGTTGTCATGATAAGATTTGCCGAACAGGTTAACACCGGTTACATCTTTTATCTACGTACATGCTTGTTTGTTTATGTTGTAGTTAGTGTAATCATCTGTAGCACAAAAGTATTTAAATCACCGCCCGCTTAGCAGATTTAATCCGAATGAAATATTTTGCAAGGACGAAGGTTGTTTTGTTTTTGAAGAACAGCATTCAGACAAAAACAGAATGAATTCCTTATTTCTTCTATTCAATCGTTCGTTATAAAATAATGTTTGAAGGCCATGACGAATCGTCGTCGACAAGGAATATTATAATTAATTTTGTTAATACCTGTTGATATCTTTTTTTTGTTTCTGTGCTATTTTCAGACAACTCAAACTTCATTTTTAATTTCAACAAAATCCCTTTACTCAGAATCTTTCATTTTAGAATTCGCCGACTGCTTTGAGAGGTGATTATAAAATGAGTGACGTAAATAATCTGAAGTGTTGCAGAGTCAGATGGCAAATTTAGAAACAAATTCGGGAAATTGAAGTGCAATCTAAATCTCGCCTGTCACTTCTCTTTAATTAAAAACTTGTAAATATAGACCTTGGTCCTTGAATGAGTCGTTTTCGGCAATTTGCAGAAAACGAAGAAAAACAGAACAAAGGACCATTGATATCTGTCCTTTTTTTGACAAAAAAAAAACAATAACCGGAAGTTTTCTTTTCTATCATCGAACGCATTATATATAAAGGGACGGCAAAGACATTAGATTGGAAAATATATATGTTTACAATGTTCATTATAACTGCATCTTGTCCATTATTCTTACAGCACGTTTTTGGAGAATAAACATATCTTCATGAGACGAGAATTTCCCCAGAACAACAGTCCATAGCGCAGATTACTTTCAAAATATCCATGGTAGATGCTTTTTATGGTGGCATCAGATACATAGTCTGCTAACTAGATAGTAAACACTGGCAAGTTTAGCATTCAAACTGTTTATATGGGTCCCCCAAGAGAGATTGTCAGTAATTTCAATTCCTAGAAGTTTCACAGTTCCATTGGTTTTAGGCTACAATTTCCGCACCGAACCAGGGGAGTTTCAAGCTTGTAGGTACTTTTGTTTTTCGTTTTAAAGCAAATTAATGAAGATTCAGTACCATTTATTTCTAGATTATTTTTCTGACATTAGCAAATTATTTGTTTATTAGCTAAACTGACATTGCGCACTGTATTTTGTAATGTTTTATCACTGATAAGAATATTACAATCGTCTGCAAATAATGTTACCACACCTTCAGTAATACTCTTCGGAAGGCCATTAATGATTAATGTAGAGTAGGAATAAGGTTGGCCCAAGTGTTGATCATTGTGGTATACCATATCTTGTATTTTTTCCGACGATAGTGCCACTTTGTAGTATTCGTTTTCTTTGTAGGGTATTTTCACCTTTTGATTCCTTTCACTCAGATAAGATTTTAGCCAGTCGTAAGCAATACTCCTAATGCCGTACTTTTCAATCGTCTCCAGCAGAATCTCTACTTATATTTACACAATAGCTAACCATACATCAGCATTCATTCCCACCGGAAAGTGCAATCGTGAAGGAAAGAACGTGTGTTAGTGAAGTACGAGATGACTAGCAAACATTCTTACTTCCTTCGAGAATCATGTTAGGGATGTTCCAATGTTCCTGATCGACACGATAAATACTTAGTTTCGTGTAGACTTGTTTATACCTCCACTATTTCCAAGATTCAGTTTGTGTTAGTGGGTTATAACAGGATTTGCTTCGTTTCAATTTCTTGAAGGGAAAGATTGTCGAAGGAAAGAATGGCATGAATGAATGCTGGTGTATGCCTAACTAATCAAACGCTTTTGTCATGTCATAGGAAATACTCATAGGAAGTTCACCTTTGTTTAATGCTTCACAGGTACTATCTAAAAGGTTAAAGATAGCATTATCAGTACCCTTCTGTTTCTGAAATGCATTTTGGTTGCTGGCTATTATACGATATTCAGTAAGGAATTTGCTTACACGTTCCTGGAAGATATTTTTTAATATTTTGGAGAAGACCGATTGCAGGGCTATAGGCTATAGGTCTATAATTATTTACCTCATGTACACTTCCTTTTCCCTTATAGAATGGTAGAATTAAAGACGTTTTTAATATAGATGGGAAAATGCCACTTGCTAACGATTTGTTAATGATGTACGTCAGCGGGAGGAGGATCTCCTTTGTACAGTCTCTGAAGGTCTCTTAAATCGATGTAAAAAATGGTAAAATCATTTTTTTCAACACTTATTGACATTTTACCTGAAACTTTTGGAAACAAAATCATTTTTTTGAAAGACACGAAAAAATTAGCGTTCTTTACAAGTTATCTATGTTTTAGTTTTTGCTTTTACCTTTTAAAAACAAAAGACAAAAATTATGAAGAAATCACATACCTAAGAATAAGTTAAGTTCTCTTTTTTGCTTTTTGAAGACAAAAAACAAAAAATTCAGAAGGAATCAAAAGATGAAAGCTCCTATTTGCCAAGATAAGATACTGAAGCTTTGGAAGCAAGAAACAAATCTCCCTATTTGTGTTGTCTACAAGTTTTCTAGTTTTCATTCAAAAATAAGAAAACTGAAGATCTTTTAGGTTGTTGCGACAAATAGCATTTAATAACTAACTCTCTGTCTGAAAAGAAAAAGGAAAAGTTTGCGTTCTCTAACTCTGGTTTGCACCGAACAAATAAGCTCAGCTTAAATTTAAGCATCACTTAGAATATGACTTACGCAGTGTTGTATAACCTGAAATGTCACATTATAAACCCCACTTAAATTTAAGTTCGGCTTAAATGTTTGATCCAAATGGCCATAAGTTATCTATGTATGTCTTAGGTAAGTCTTTCTTAAGTTGTGTCTTTTGCTTTTAGTTGTAGATAAAAGACAAAAATTAAGAAGAAATCAAAAGACGAGAGAACTCCTTTTCGTATTTTCTGAAAAAGTCTGGGCTTTTGAAACTTTGTTTCTTCTCTATTTATTTGATAGATTTATTTTAAATGTTAGTTTGGGCTTTTCGGGTCTTTTGTTCGCTTCAATACTTCTGAATTTGTTTTGAATGTTGATTAAATCAAAGATGCTTATTTGTGTGCTATGTATTTGTTGTGACGAACCTAAAAGCTAAATAAAGTTGAACTTTAAAAATTAAAATTACCTCGACTATTTATTTCACCCAATACGCTTTTCTACATAAACATTTAGTGACGTTCGAAATTAGTAATGCAATTTCACTAGTACTTTTCGAGCTAATTTTACAACTGAAATGGCTTAACTTAAAAGGTCTGTTTTCACGCTCATGCAATTTGTGCGAATGGATTTGTGCATGCAAATTTGCATAAATAACGATCAGTTTGCCAAACTTTCTGGCTTGTGAAAGTAAAAACAAATACGTTTTCACGCAACGACTTCCTTGTGCAAATTTACATGCACAAGCAAAATTGCTCCAATTACATGAGCGTGAAAACGGACCTTAAGGCAACCACAACTTTTTGAATTAATTCTTTTATTAGATAAAGATAAAAATATAAATAAAAAGCATTCAGAAAAAATGTATATCTCAGTACTACAATGCTTGCAATTGCAGCTTCAATTTCCTTCACTTTCTTCTGTCCTATACTCTTCTCCTCCCGAGTTTCTTCAAATAGTTTTTAGAGGCTTTCAGTCATTTTGTTTCGTTGGTTGTCTTGTAGTAAGAAGTTCTTCATACTTAACTTTTCTACTAATTAATTCACTTTGTTTTGTACCATCCTGACTTTCTCTACAGAGTCTGCAATTTCATATCAACTCCTCGATAATTAATCAGTTTGTCTCTAGAAGCGTAAAATTGAAAAGAAAAAGAAAATCAAAAAACAACTTGTCCGAGAACATTTTTATTAAAATCAAGTGCTAAACATAAATAATTTAACAAAGTTAGGCACAATATGATATCCATCACAACAGTTACAAAGAAACAGATAACAAACGATCAGGTGAGATATTTCGCATACATTTTCGTAGATAAGGCCCAAGTAAGTTGGGCCGTAACCGTATCTACTGCATGCATACAGCCGGCAACAAAATTATCGTTCTACCAAACGCAAGCAGCAAGTCACCTAATTTCATCACCGTCTATATTATTACAACGAACGAAAACGAAACTCTTTTTTTATTACTATTTTTATTATTACATCGGGATGATCAATATTAACGTTGCATACTTTGTGTATAATAAATTTAGGCTCTAATAACAAGTAAAGCTCGACTTCTATACACTATAATATAAAGTCTATACATATTTTAATAATCAATAGTAATTAAAACCATACATTGTATAATGAGAGGCCCTCTTTAAGCGTCAACTAGGTATTCATAACAAGTCTAAAATGCTGTTCGGTGTGGCGGCGGGGTGAGTAAAATTTCGATGCAACAACCAACGTAGTTATTTTCCTCTTCTCTGTTTCACAGCGTAAATTAACCGACCAAATTAAAAACCTAACAACTAAAGATATGTGCTTAGAACGGGCAGTGGCCAAACGTTATTATAATTGTCATTATGAATAGGGTGGATCTGTATTGAAATTTATCTCCAAATTTTCCCCGTGAGTACTAATATATTCTCGAAGGAATTAATTAAATCAACATGCTCACGACTATAAATAACAGCAGTTGCTATAATTAAATCCATCAACACAGCCCTGACCAGTACTATTCTCTATTCTCTGAGTGTACCTTCTAGCCTAGTAGTTATTACATGCACTGCTACGAAGGTACTTGTACCTCTACATAATTATTTCTATTGAATAAAGATCTTGGTCTTTATATTTCATGGCGACATTCTACTAGAAGTGACCATCTTCTTCAATTACTTTCTTTTCCGGTCTACTTTTCAAATCAATAGTAACATGTTTGAACAAAATGTTTATGTTTAGGTTACAACAAAGGTGATGTATGGCATATTCTATGATTGTAAAGTAGATAGTATATGAATTTTTATGTGTAAGAGAGGATTGAAGTGCAGGTAGAATTAAGGAGTTTTTTTTTTAATTTTCTCTAACCCCTTGGAGAACACAATTTTCTTTGGAAGTATTTCAGTTAAGTTTAATGAAGAATGTACCATGACATTTATTTATTATGTTCGAGTATTATGTGCATATTTACTTTTTTTAACGGAGGACATTGCACATTCAGTTCTTACTGATACATGTCGTAGATGAACTCTACCACCATCAGTAAGGCGCAAACTTTAATGATTTTGAAATTTCAATTCGAAAGCTGTTCTTTTTCTCTCGCGAAATTTCATATAGCTCTCATTCTCAGTCGTATTTCTTCAAACAACTTGTTTTGTTTGTTCTTAATCCACTTACATTTGTAATTTTAAAACGCGTGGTTGTTCTAAACGACCAGGTCTATTTAAAAAATAAAAATAAATCTATTCCTGAGTAGCTTCACATGCAAACCGAGCCGAAACTGCAAAGTAAAACGTGCATGTACACACAAACTCTGGTCGTTCAAACAACGCCCTAAATTTCAATACAGTCCACCTCAAGCCCACTCGCTCTGTAGGGTGAATCTATGGGGTAGTCTGTATTACGGGACGCGAAATGCAATTAGCAGACCACAGCCGAAATCGGGTTTTCGGTTATGTGGATGACGGACGATGGCCATTGCCCGTTCGGGAATTTCGATTTGAGCAGTTCTTCCAGAGATGCTTTGCGAAACTGGGCCATTTTAACCGGAGATAGCGGCGCCACTGAAAACCATACATTTAGAACATTAACATTAGTAATGGGGGGGAAAAATATAGACGAATGTTATGTAATAAATGTGTATGCAACTATGTGTAAGAGTTGATTTAGATTTTAATCATTTGCCTTTAGGATATCTAATACCCCAAAATTATGTTTTTTTTTTTTAGGATATAACATACAGAGGACAAAAAATAAATCTGCTCTCTCTCATACGTGCAAAAGTTCAAAGTCATTTATTAAATTTCCAATGTAACTGAATCATTTTTAAGTGTACAAATTCTAAAATGATTTGATAACAAAACATTACATAGCCGCATACGGTTAAAAGTACTGTCATCGAAAATTGCTTATTTATATAAAAAACAAGCCCAAAAATAATACGTAACCCAAAAACATTTCTTTTTCTTTTAGTTAATAGTAAGTAATTATAAAAAATGCAACTCAATTCACAAACTCAAAGCATGCTGATTATAAAATTAAAGTTTAACGAAAATTAAAAAATGAATGGGTTGAAATGATCAAGGTAAGGGTGAAATATGAGGGGGTGTCATACGATATAAACATTAGTGATGAAAGAAAACCATGTACCAAACATACGATCACCACTCACAAAATGAACAGTAGAATACCATGCCACTGTCAACCTAGAAAAGAAAACTACTCCATATCATCACCATGAGAGGAAGAAGTGTTAACTCGTTTTAAAGAGTTACAAATAATTTATACCCTGTTGTAAATTAAACGCAGTATAAGTATTTATTAAATTTATTTAAAAAAAATTAGGTACTTCATGCAAATTTTTTTTCTTCTGCGAATTATTAATCGCCTTCTTAATTAAAAAAATCAAAATCGTTAGCAACCAGGCTGTTAATTAATAAGTTAAGTGAGAACCGCAAACTACTGGTGCCATTAGTTTCGTGTTAGCTGTCAATCTTAAGTGGAGACACTTACATTGAAGGGTTGGACCACAGACAGGCGGTGCTAGTAAGACAGGTAACATTTACCTTCAATAGAGGCAGCACTACTCGCTCGCCTCCGCACTTGAACCGCTAAAACAACATCACAGCCTTCACTACATCCGTTTATACTGCAAATCCCACCCTACCCTTTGCTATAACTGTTTCAATGAAAGTACATTGCGTATCACTTAAAAAAAAAGGAATGTTCTTACGTTAGAAACAAGAACCAGTCTTTTTAAAAGTACGTTATAAGAAAAAAAAACATTCGAGATTTACAACATCATTTTTAAGCAAACTAACCAATAGACTCAAAACGTTTGAGTTTTGTCTTAAGATCCACTTGTACAATCCCGACAACAATTGTTGAAATAATCGTTGTTATGATTTAAATTTAAACTGGCATTGTACAATTGTGCCTTAAGTGTAGTAAACAAAATTGAATTAAAATATAAAATTAAACAAGTAAATAAATACGTCCAGTTTTTAATACTGTAGAAAAATCGTTGTTTAAAATAAATGCTGCGCGTTTTAAGTACTTATGTAAATTAAAAATGAGACAGTGACTTTTGCTTCTGGAATGTTTATTAGTCTAGCAAAGGGTAGGAGGGCTTCGAATGTACAGCTGAAATATAAAAACAAATAAATTAAAATCATAATACGCTTGCATCAATGATTTTTGTGCTTGTTATGAGAACTCAAAGAATACGGAGCGGAACAGTGAAACTGTGCACTCTTTTACGGGACACACTGTAATGCTCTTAATTAAAATACAAATTAGAACACTAAATCAAAAAAGAAATTAACAGTTACAGTTTTACTTTTTGATTAGGTCTTTTGGAACAAATTTTGTATTACAAAGGTAAAGATGAATTTTGAAATGTAAAAGACTTTATGCATTCCACACGTAATTTAAAAAAAAATAAGATTTAGGTGCATTAAGTTAAGATATTTGTATTAGAAGGGATTCTAAAATTGTTCTTTTTATAATTGTAGGAATACGGATTTGATTCTCCCTGTAAGTATTTTTTTTGTTCTTCAGTGTTAGGTAACTTATTTCGAAATAATTGAAGTAAACTCTGCTTTAACTCCTTTATTGTTCGTGGAATAAACTTTTAATAAATATACATCTTCAGCATTAACAATATTTATAAAACTAAAGTTTTATGAAAAGCGCACAATGCCTTTTAGATATAGGTACGTAGACTGGACTAAACAACAAATACTTAGAAGAACTTTAAATATCTTTGAAATACAACAACTTTACATTATGGTCTTCAAGCTTTAAATAGTGTTCTATGTAAGAGTATATTCCAAAATTCCGGGTAGGCTGTAAAAGAATGAAACTAAAGTAGTACTAACACTTTTTTGGAATATTGAAATATTAAATTTTTGGTCATGCATTTTCAAGGCTTCAAGGTTTAAAAAATGAAGAATGAGGTCGAATTAGACACATCGTTCAATTCAAGTTCATACAAAAGCTGCTTTTAATCTTAAGTGTCGTAATTAAAAGCCATTTCTTGCAGACTACATTAACTTTGTGCTCACTTTAACTTTAACGGTTAAAAATGGTTTTCAATTACAATATATCTTCATACAATATTAAAGACATGTATTTAAACGTAAATAGTTTAAAAACGACGAATAGGAATGGTGTTCGTTTTCGGTGTGAGCGATTACTAATTTATTAATGATCTAATACTTTTCCAGTACAGGTTCGATTTTCGGGCACAATTTCACTGAACCAGCTGCGAACGTACGCAGGAATTAAACCAAAAAAATCAATGCAATAATTACAAAAAAATAAAAGAACAAAAAACCAAGAAGGTACGGTGAGACAACAAACAAATCGCCGACAGCCAAAATGAATGCAAACGTAATAAATTTGACAATACATACCATTCGCGCAAATCCACGCAACGCAAACATTGTAAAATAAAAGAAACTCAGTGTTCTGGTCGTGTTGTATAACGCCAACATAAAAACTATAACACATTCCTGGTTTGCTACGACCTCCAGAAACGGTTCGCTCTCTCATCTACAGCTTTATTGGGTATGTACGCAAAAAGCTTCGTGTGTTTGAGCGTGTGTGTGTTAAGGTCGTAAGCGCTTTTACTATGGTAATAGGTACATCTTACGTGGATTAATCTTTCAGGTCTCTAGTATGTAGTATTGTACTAGATCAATGTCCACTTTGCCAAATCTATTAATAACCAGGAAATATATTGTTGTCCCAATTTGTTTAGGAATATTTTTCACTTACATATTTTTCCAGAAACTTGAGAAATGTATAAAAAAACGAAGAATGTATTATTATTACTTGACTTGAATGTAAAGATATAAGAGAGGGGAATAACAACTATCCAGATGATCGAAGTAAGGAAATATTTCTTTTTTAATCTTAAAGTCGTCGTAACAATTATTAATCGTTCGGCAAACTGGACACCGGTGAGTTTTGTAAAACAGTGAGAATAAAACTTGCCGGGCACAAACCGTTCAACGAAGACTTTGAACAGTCAGTGGTAACCCTATTCTAATCCCAAAAATAAAATTTACATGAACAACACCGTTACACCTAATCGCATTAAATAACAACAACAACAACAACACATTTGTACGTGTGGCTTGACAATCGACAACCAACCAACACTTCGTTTTACTTACCGTAGCCTTCGCCTTGCAAGAACAATCGGAATGCCTCGGCCACTTTCGATGGCTGTTCTTCCAACGCCATCCCGCAATCTGAAATCTACGCAAAATCGTCAATCTAATTCTAACTTTACTGATTTATGTATTTGCCTTCATCCAGGAAGAATGTCTTGGATCCAGCCGGCCGTTTAGCGTGACTGTATCGTCAATGTGGGGGCTGAGGGCGCCGGTAATGTTCAGGACTGGCATGGTTAAGGTGTGAGATTCTTTGGTTTTGGTGAGCTCTAACTCCCTGTGGATATTTAAGTCCGTACGGCGAACGTAACTGTCGATGAACAAAGCCAAATTCGTCGGGTTGACGTTGCGTTCGAAGTAGCTCTTGTAGACTTGGACTAGATCGTGATTTCTATCTTCCGTGTTCTGGTGCACAATCTGATTAAGCAAAAGAAAGGGGAGGAGGATAGTTGCCGGTCTTACCCTGCCGAAGTGATGCCACATTAGATAATCTAAGACTCCCTGGGTCATTCCTTTGGAGCGCAGATATCTTGCGTTGAGCTTCTGGTAGCCCCATTCGATCCATCCGGCGGTTGTGCTGACGCAGTTTACGAGGCATAAAGCGGCGACTTTATTCGGGTTTAAAAGGGCGTAGCGGGCTAAAATGTTACCCCCGGCACCAACGCCGAAACCGATGAATTGTTTTAGGCCGAAGTGAGATAAGACGAATTCCAGTTGATTTGCAAGTTCATCCATTGTAGGAAAAATGTAACTAAAAAAAAAGAAAATGTTGTTGAACGCGCTCTTTTAATGTCGATAAGGTTTGCACATTTTCAAAGCTTATGATAAAGAAATTATTTGGTGTCTTCATACAGTTGACTCACCCTGTACCTAGTGTAAATATAATTAATTTCTGACAGAGGCAATTTCGCACATGCGTTTGTAATTTAAGTTACAAAAAAAATGGGTGTTTGCCAGTAACTAAGAAGCACCCTGTACTTACTCTTCTGGAAGTGTCTGGGCGCCTTCATCTTGACCTGGAGCATTGACGTGGTAGACACAGAAGTTCTCCATCAACACTCTCATGTCAATGTAGTTGAAAAATGCTTGGAAATTTGAAATATCTAAAAGTAAAAAATATTTTGCGTTAATTTATGTTACAACAAAGAAAAAAAAATGAAATTGGTGTCTGGTTTGACGTTCCAACTTCCAACACGTCAGAATAAATCGTCTGATTACTTCTGCTCCATCAAATTAATTCTTAACTGCTTAAAGAAACTTTATTGATAAATTTGTACAAGAAATAGGATCCTATAGGAATCAAATCGGTTGATGACTGCAAAACTAAAAATTAATTACTCGGTAAGTAAAGTGCGTTGCAAGAAAGCAAAAGCAAGGTCAGTTACATACTGATAATAACAGAGTAATAAAAATAAAGACGACAAACAGAATTTAATCGATTTGAGTGTTTGACTTGCATAATAACTACGATAAAAGCGGTGCGAACATTTATTTATTTATACTTACAGTTCAAACCAAGATCGTGATAAGTTATTATCGCTGGTTTATTTCTCGACCCTTGAACTGCCACCGTAACACACCCGCGGTCCGTCTCCACCGTTTCCTCAATCGCGGTGGAATCATCCCTCGACATGGACCTCGTCGCCGGAAATTGGAGTTGAATGTTTTTTAGCTCGATGTCGTCCATGCTGTCTGAGGGCATGGTGCTGTGGGAAAATTAATAGATAAACTACCCTACGTCTTGTACGTTACAAGATGTGGTTCAATATCTCTACGATAACATTTAGAACAAAAAAGTTTTTGGGCAGTAGATACGGTTTGGAGATAGAACACGTTCTATTTTTTTTTTTCGAATAGTTTTCGATTCAATTTAAGTTTTGCTTCAAGAATTTGAACCAAATCTTGTACTCGTAGAAAAACTAGGGTAAGTAGTCTAAAACGACGTTCGTTTTATTAAGTCCACTATCAATTTCGTAAATTAACGAGCCTATTAGACTCAGTTACTTAAAACGCTTTTAATTATGGTTTAATTGCGTGGGCGATTAAGTTTTGCAGTAACTGTTTTGTTTACGGATTTCGTTCAATGCCAAAGATATGTAACGCGTGTCCAACAATTATTGTAGTCCTGGGTGGCTGTAGAGTCAAACATTTTTAACAAATTATTGTTTCAAAACGCATTAAAACATTAAATACGTAAAGAAACATTTATTTGTTGTCTAACAGTCAATATTTGAGACTTCAGTTCAACGGTACGAAGTAAAAATCGACATTTATGTGTGATTCCACAGCCATCCAGGACTACAATAATTGTTGGACGCATGTTACAAACATCCAGGAGTCGTTATAATTTACTTTACAGGAACTAAAGGCAGCAAATGTATATTTTGCAAATATAAATTTGTAAATTACTTTTTCGGACACCATTAAAACCTTTCACTTACTGACGTTTCGCTTTATCGCTTTTTAAATAGACGAGTCGAATCGAATCGAATTCGATTGCTGTTTTTTCTATTTAAAATTCTCGTAAAAGGAAACGGAAACGCAACCGCGAAAGAGGGAATATTTTTTCATTAATTAAAATTAAGTATAATTTAGCAATTTGAATGAAATGCTTGTATTCGCAATGAGAAAAAATATTATAAAAAAATCTATAGGGTGAGAGAGAAAGCTCGTCTTTTCGAGGAACGTTTCGCAATATGTAACTCAATCAACATCACGAGATCAAACATAGAGACTCAAATAATGCGCAGTGCAAAATTGCACTTCTTAAACACACTTGTATAAATATAGCCAGTTAGAATCAATAAAAGACATTTACGTCATGTAACGTCTAACTACGCAGTCGACGGAAGTTTCGGGCCTTGATTTACGTACGTACTTATCTCGTTCTATTGCTCAGAGTTTCCGGAGTCTCTCGTTAACGTCGCAACGTCACATCAAGAACACGCATAAACATAAAGCTCGTTTCAAACTTGCAAATTAGATTTGCGATGCGGTAATAAATACGGACGATAAAAGGCATTAATTAAATCGAACTAGGTCAAGACGTTTGAATATAATGCGAGCACTTGCATTATGTTTTTATTATAAACGTGAAAAAATCCATATTTCTCTTAGAACGACTTCTTTTGGAGTTATAATGTCTTCAGCAATTTGTATTCGACGCTTTACGCGTAGCACTCATACAAGGAATTTATATAGACGTCGTGTTCAGTGATGCGCAATCATTCGTTAGTTCTCAATAATTGAACGTAAGGAAATCGCAGATGGGGGGCGTGATTTAATTAAAGCTCCGGGGGGTTTTGCATTGCAAAAAAATTATATTGTTTAATTAATTCAGAAACTGTAATGCAGGGAGGCAAGGCGTTAGACTCGCTTTGTTTTCTGTGAATCGTTGATCCCCAAGCACTAATTGGAAGACAAAAAGCAATGAATCCGTCAACGTCAAGCAAACAAAGAAGTAAATCTTATCGTTTATTTGCATTTTATAATAAATAAATTAAACGGCGCGTAACACTAAATACTTACTTACATAATAAAATAATCAACATTAATTACGGTGCAGCATTCTTATGAAATGTGATGTGCGTTTAATCTATATCTAAACATCTAAGAGAAAAAGTTCTAGATCGATCTTACCCCAGGAGTGCAGCCTCCTCTGCTACACCGGAAGTAGGCATCTTTCTGTTAGTGTGTGTCTTTGCACTTTCAGTCCTACAACAAAGAGAGCTTAAATAAAGAAAGCCAAGCCCATACGTTTGGTATTGTTTGAATGTTTCGTGTAGGTCGTGCGCAGGGTTTTCCCAATAATAAAATTTAGTGCGCCGAAAAATGTTTTTACTCGAGTTTTCCGTTTTCCCGGTCAAATCTGGTAAACAGTGTATTTTTAGAATGAACAAGTCTGTGTAAAATACACGTTGGCAAGGCCCCGATATAAACACCACATGCGGATTAGTATTTATTTACGTTCAAAGTTATGTAAATATGTTGTTTTCAGCTTGAAGCCTGCCGAAATTTTGTTATTCCACATCTACGTAGTAAAATAAAAAAAAGAAAACGGAGAAAGTAGAAGACTTATTCCAAGTGTTCACCATGAACTATAGTTTTTTTTTTAAATTTTGTGTAACACTAAGGGACTTCAATCATAAGTTAACTTATTGTTTACCTCATTCCATAATTGTTTGTAATGACTGATACTTCTCCATTCAGCGGTGACATGAATATTATCAAATTCACGGAACTTGAGCTCTGCGTCATCAATCACCGAAGTTACAACCGACAAATATTTCAGAATTATTTCTTTGTCAACAGTGAATAAGAAAAAAGGATGGAGTTATGCTTTTAATGTCTGATGATGGAACACCAGACACGTTTTATTTATGACGTAGAGCTCTTCTTTTATGAAAACAATAATTGTATACTTGTTCTCAAAGGTTTCTTAGATAATGAATTAAATAACAAAGTTTTGACATAGAACTTTATAACCTGACCACGTACTCTTTTCCTTCACAATTTAATTTAAACAACTTGCATCAATTACACATGACGCATTAGTAATTAAATTATAAATCCCAGAAATACCATCTGGTTTTAATCCGCATGATGGGATTTTGTTGCCAAGAAAACTGATACCATGACGTTAAATACGAATCACGTGTAATAAGACCTCCTGCGAAGTTCGCTCGATTCCGAATAGAATTTGCTTAAGCTAATGCGAAGATAAACAGATTAAGATAAACTCGAACAAGACCCCCGCAGGCTGTTTGTAATCCGGAACTGGATCTATTTAATCCGGAATGCAATTACGGGAATTACAGACAGATAAGATATTTGTCCCACGAATAAATTAATCAAAATAAATTTATTTCAATTACGTACGTAGATATACAGGGTTTTCGTAAATCGGAGAAGTGGAAAGCGACTTAAGTAGAAGAACTTTCGAAACAGTTAAAATTAACATCCGTTTTAGCAAATCTGTTTGAAAATCGATCGTCAATTTACACAACGGAATCTGAACGGTTTTGAAGATAATTCACGTATGCAGACATACAGGGTGATTCAACTTGAGAAATCAATAGAACTTTTCAAAGCAATTGGACTCTTTGATAAACATTTAAACATTTTTTTTAATAATAAAATATTCAGCCGCCATTAAAATGGTTAGTTTAAGAAAAAAAACTAAGAACTTTTAATATCACTCCGAATTTCATTTGTCGTGGCCTGCCAAATCTAAATATTTATTACGCAAAGGGGGCGGACGTTACAATGTCGTGAATTTTTTCAAATATATCGAAAATAAAAACAAAATATCGAAAGGACATAAATAAGAACACAAATCATTATGGGCAATTAAAGTCAACTAAGACCAGAGGCGTAACACAAAAAAAAACTGGATGGGTTTCGCGTAACATGTACCCACTTGTCCTTTTTTTTTAAAGTAACTTCACTGGAGAAAGAATAAGAGAAATAAACCTTTTAAAACTATCAGTACAAGAAGCAGAGTATTTGGTATTTTTATTCTCAATATGGATGCAATTTTTTTTTGTCATCACAAGTTTTAAACGTAGTGGAATTTGTTAATTCCAAATCGTTTTATGAGAAAACCCTGCACTTTAAAAAATATTCCCACCACCACTTTTAAATTTAATTAGCGTAAACTTCCACTGCGAATCCAACAATAAACCAATTAATTAATTTATTTTATTAAAACAGAATCAAAAATGAGGATTTATGGAGCAAAGTTATTGCCCAAAGTATCGTGAAAATCCTTGGTTTTAAACAAAATAATCCCACCACCATTTTTAACTTTTTTTCTCTCAGAAACCCCAAGAATCATTGCAAGTTAATTTAAGGCGAAATTAGTAGAGCGATATTTATGTAGTTAGTATTAATAATTTTGTTACTACAGTCTTAGACAAAAAAATATATGGTAAGACTATTGTAACTTTTATCAATCGTTGTACACTCGCGGTTAACCAAAAATGCTGATACGATGTTGTTCGCAGGGATTACTAAATTCCCAGGTGGTGTCGAATTAGCTGACCGCGTGTATACAGATGATAATGGAAAGAATTAAAACAAAACGAACCGAAAACGATCTTTTTTTCTTTGAGTGTTACACAACCAAAAATGTAATTGATCAGTTCACTCACTCTCATACAGTCACTATAAAAGTTCAGTACATTTAATACACACAGTCGATCTAACTCACATCATTGATGTCGTCTGAGTGACACCGAAAGAATGTTTACCCACAAAGTTAGATTAGATTGCTGGGCACGTTACTCTATGTTTATCTCTCTGCAATGGTGCCACTTCCGAGCTCATACTTATGCAGCGGCCATCAGAAATTCCAGCTGCGAAATACGAAAATAACATCCCCAAACGACCTTGCAAGCAGCCAGTAAACACAGCCTGCGTCTCATCTGCTTGCCAAATGAAAACAATTTTATTCCGCCAATGCCACACAAAATTGTCCACTTATTTCATAGAATTTTTTTCTTGCTTGCGACTTGTGCGGTCTGTTAATTGAGTTCTAACGAAACTGGCCATAAATTAGTTCTTAGCAGAAAAGGAAAGCTTACCCAGAAATTACGCATTGTGCTAAAAGGTCTTGGCAAATTATGAAGATTTTTTCCGATTTTGACATGACAATTGTCACTGTCAACGGATTCTTTTCTTTGTACATTCTCAGCATACTATATGGAAGTAACTAAGATCACCAAAATAAACTTATTCCATCATTGATTTATGGAAGTGGGAGCAGGGTTAGAGAAACTCATAGCTGCTGAGGCCTTACAATTCCAGCTTAACTTTAGCCAAAGCTAATTGTGGAAAATTTAAACCCTTATTGTACAACTGGATGAAGGGGAATAGAAGGTGTCCCGAAACTAGATAAGGTTAAGATTGAAGATATAAGGAAAAGGCTTGGAGTAAGATCTAATTTTTTTTGGAGAAAAATGTTAACTCACGGAGCCCGCACTTAGCTCAAGCTGAATTCAAATAAAAGCCCTCGCAAACTCAATTTAAAACTACTAAGAAATGTTATCTCAGAAAGCTCGATTAACCTCAAGTCGAAGTCAATTAAAAACCTCCGTCAATTCAACTCGAAAACAAAACTTTTTACACAGGAAAGCTCGGACTCACTCCAAGCTACCCAATTAAAAGTACTTGGGCATCTCAACTCAAAACCTTTTCTTTTCTGTTAACTCAGAAAGCTCGAACTCATCTGAAGCTGAACTCAATCCGAAACCTCCGACAGCTAAACTCAAAAATCTTTCTTAAACAGAATGTTAAGTGAGAAAGTTCAAACTTACCTCAAGCTACTAAATTAAAAACCCTGGATAACTCAACTCAAACAATTTTTTTTTCTATTGATTCAGAAAGCTTGAGGTAACTTCAAACTATTCTGGACAACTCAACTCGAAAATATTTCTTTTCTATTGACTTTAGAAAGCACAAACTCACCCCGAGCAGAACTCAGTTGAAAACCATCTTTTCTATTAACTTACAAAAGCTTGAACTAACCTCAAACTATACTCAACTAAAAATTCTGGATAGCTGATACAAATGGTGTATCCATTCGTATGAAAGATGGGCACCCAGTTAAAGAAATGTGCATTAAAAATAAAAGACAAAGTAGACCAAGTAGGAACTGAAACCAAGAGATAGCAAAATTTTTTGAAAGAAAAGAACTTACTCGAATAATCTAAGATGAATACGTTGTTTATACATTAATTTCAGAACAGGTAAACCTCAGTTTAACACCGATTGATACTACGCAGCGATTGTATTCACTCACTTTAACTATGTTGCAAGCAATTATCACACCGCTGTGGAACATTATCATCGTTAATGGATAATGAATACGTCGAAAATCTAAGCAAAACCTTCGCAAAATATTTGCACCTTCAGGAAAGCGTTACTTACAGGAAAATACGTTCGTAAATAACAACTTAGAACTGACTTCATAAAGCACATGACTAATCAGAATGACTTTTAATTAGAAATAACATTCTGATTAATCAAAGTCTTTTATATTTTCTTTGTCTATTAAAATGAGTGACTTTATTCATCAAAACGTAAAATACCGATTTCACAGTGAAACCACTGTACTATTGAAGATAAAGAATTAAAAATGGTTTTAATAAAGAAAATTGCCAGTTAATAATTATAGGTATAGTTAAAAAGGAAAGCATAAGAGAGAAAAGACTCTCGATTTTTTCCACAAGCCTTCGAGACTTCTTTGAATGTTTACTATTGTGTGCCTATGTGTATAAAGTATGTTTGCAAAAGCAAGTGCAACAACACAAACGTATGCATAGAAACATAGCACAAAAAGCACAAAAACTGAAAAGCTTCATACTATACCTGGACGAAACAATAACGGGCTGATTAGAAGCGACTAAGCGCTCGTCCTTTGCAGGCGATGCCGAAACGAAACTGAGGGCTTTCTTGACACTGTCCAGGACATTGTAGTTGCCCCCTGACACGGTGGTGGAACGATACACGTCGCTAGATCCTGTGAGGGAACGATACGAACCCCGCAAACTGCCCGGCATCGCAACTGATTTATACATACATCAACAAATCATTCCATTAAACTAACTAGTAACGAACGGTCCGTTTCCAAGTCGGTCGTGATACTAACCCGAAAAAATTCGGTCGAATCATCAGGTACAAGGATCTTAATTAATTTACTAGGGGGTGAATAAAATAGGGCATCGATCGACATACAACTACCTATACAAAAGTCATTTATAATGCAGATTTAATTAATGTATAGGTTTCCCCAATACGTATAACATTATTACTCGAATGTCTCATCATCTATGTATTTATTGAAGTAACTACTAAACTTTTATTACAAGCCTAAAGACTGTTTTCTGTAAGCAACTTTAATATTGGTATTATTGTTTGACCTTTCTTCTTTAATGAGGACCAAACACGCGAATTAAGACCACACGAACCACTGCAAAATTTGTTTCGATCTGGTACAACATTTAACAAGTTGTACTAACAAATAAATTTCTGTTATGCAGTTATATTTATTTATTCAAGGAGGAGGGGGCTTGTGCATGCACAGTTGCACAGTTGCACAGTTGCACCGATATTATTGTCGAGGTCAGTTCAGTTCTACTTCCTTTTGCTTAGAAAAAGTGGAAAAAATTCTCTTGTAAAGCACTTGCTGGTTTAAAATAATCAAGTAAAATTAGAATAAAAAATAAATATCCTGATTCAACGATTAAGAACTAAATACAGCTTATACGAACACAACTTATATTTAGCATTTTATCAAGACTTAATTAGAATTTTAAATTTAGTTTCAGTATAAAGATAGCATAATCAATAAACATTAATTTATTTATTTCGCTGGATAATGACGTCTGGAATGAAAAGCAGGAGTTAAGAAAATTATTTTCATAAAGGCGTGCGTACGTTTTCAACTTAAAATAAAACACATGGTATATACATCCTTTACGTGCTTCGAAAAGTAATAAAATTCGTTATTGTCTAAAAGTGTTTTCTTAACTATTTCAAATTTTAAATGTGGATTTGACCTACTAATAGAGAAAAATGGATAATGCAATTTTTTTTTGAATTTTGAATTTGCGATTTTGCAGCAGCAAATGCTCAAGGTGACTTCACATCTATGTGACAGAATTAACAAAGTGCGTCGTAAATTTCTTCTTTTTTTGCGACGGAAACGTTCAACCGAGTGAACTTAATTAAGTTAATTTTGTTTACAACGAACGCCGTTAACACGACGACGCCCAAGCAGAACCAACAAAGTGGAAATGTCGAAGTCGTAAAAGCTAATTTCTCTGCGCACTGTAAGCTTGATCGTATTACAAGATTAAAAACAATAAAAAATTATAGAAGTATTTATTAAAATAGATGACGTTGGATAATTTAACAACGATTGAACAGAACGAACCAAGTTTGAACGACGTTGTTGATGTTGATGTAAAAACCGGAACAAATTAGTTCATGACCGTTAATCTAATTATCTGAATTTGAATAACAAACAATATATGAAGTAACATTACTTGAAAGTAATATAATTACTTCGATTTAAGTTATGCTAAAGAGCGAACGATTAAATCAAAAGAGTCACTTTTCAGTATACTCAGCGAAAACAGAATTTATTTTATTAATTCCTTTCTTCGCCGGGAAAAAGTTGCGGTTGTTTTATTTTTATTATTAAAAAAACTGAGTTCAGTAAGCTCTTGCAAATTAACATCTGCTGTTGGCAGCTGCGGAATACTTAACGAAAAAGAAAACGACAAAATAATGTTCATAAAATAATGAAATGCTTAGTAATCCAATTTGAGACGTTCACATATTTCAAAATGAAGTTTAAATGAACTTGTTTACGTTCCAGACCCAGTAGCGCACAGGAAACACTCCGTTAATATATCAACTTTCGTCGATAAACGCCAGCCAGATAAAGTGTTCGCCGTAAATTAAAAGTTGAAGTGCTTTTAGGTTCAGACTTGGGTCAAGTAGTTTTTCATTCTGTTGCATTTCATTTAATAAATTTTGCTTTTTGCCCTAAAGTAGAAACTAAATTAATAAAATTCGTTTGCTTTGTGAATTCAAATCTAATTTAAAATTTCCTTAATCCTTAATATATATAAATGTGAATTCATATCTTGAAAACATTTACAATATATATTATATATTACTTTTCAATCCTGAAGAAGCAGCTGTCAAAAGAATTAAATGACGCTTAAGCTACCCACAAAAGACATTCCGAAATTGTAAATTATATACACAATAAAATGCATACAAAGAGAAATGATAATGCGTTATAAAATAGTATTGAATATAAACTACTCAAAAATGAATGGGGATATCCATATATTACTCATTTTAACGAATGGTACAACATTGTTTCTTACAAAAACACACTTGTAAAAATTGTGAAGATAATTATGTTTGTTGCTTGAGAAAAATTATACGAGGAAATTAAAAAATAACAATAATCAACAATCAATGAAAAATTGTAACGCTTAAAACAATAAAAATTGTTGCACCTCCACGGGCATCAATAACTGTTTGGCACCTTCGCGGCATACTCGTGGTGCAGTTGTCAATAAGTTCTTGTGTTATTTCATGCCAAAGAATTGGAGAATTGTTGGACGGTGACTGGTTGAGGATGGTGATTGTCCAGTTCGCCTCTGAAGCATATCCCATACCCATACATGCTCAATTACATTGAGATCAGGTGAAAGGGGTGGTAGAGGTAGATGATTAATTTCTTCTTCCCTAATTGCATTTTGAATAATGCGGGCACGATGTGGCCTGGCGTTATCGTCAAGAAAAAACCAGGTTTTCTCGCCCCCATTCAACACGTGGTTTAAAATAATGTTTTGAACGTATCGTTCACCTGTGAAGTTTTCCTCAATAATGTAGAGGTCCGTACGCCAACCAAAAGATATTCCTGCCCATACCATACATAATACCACCACCGCCGTAAGAAGTTATTGGAAGGGTATATTGTGGTAAAGTACGATGTCCTGCATTATGATATACCCTCTGATACGGTTATCGTTTCTAAGGCAAAATCTCGACTGATCTGTATACAGTATATCGTTCCAAGGTGTATCCTCTATGAGTCTTCAATTTGATTAAAGTATCCTCTGCCTACGAAGCACTGGAGTTCTTTCTGGGCATCTTAGACGGCTCACCTCACGTAACCAGCTTCTGACTGTTTGGTTAGACAGCCTTAACCTGCCACGTTCTGAAGCTCTTGCTGTAGATGACTAGCAGTACAAAATGGGCGCATTCTGGCATTAATTATTAAAAGTCGGCCCTGCCGAGGTGTCGTAATACGAGAGGGCCCACTGCCAGGTCTTCTAGTGGCATTCCCGGTTTCTCGGAATCGGGCAAAGATACGGGAAACAACACTCTGCAATATTAACTTGTCGCTCCCCCTTTGTTGCAAAATAATCTCGAAATTTACCTGTTCTGGTGTCAAATGTCATCTTTCCATTGAAGCTGTATAAAATATTCAAATAGATATCTTAAAAAGTATTAAAAATCACTGTCAAAGTGTTTTTACAAAACTTGAACCAGTTAATATTTCTTGATGGTCAATTGCTTATACTAATGTATGTAATTATGTGAAAGACACCTATTTGATCTAATGATTATTTAATAAGTAATATATTCGTGCATTTTGAAAATTCCAAATCTATAAAATTAAGATATCCCTATTCATTCTTGAGTAGTTTATTATAAAAAAGAAAATATTGAAAGAATTGAAAGTGACAGACGAAAATAATAATTTAAATATAGCCTTGAGAAAATTAATAAAAAGTAAATATAGAATCTAAGGATCGTTTTAAACGACCCTATTTCTTGTATTGTACAAGATTTGGTTCAATTACTTCTGTAATATTTAGAATTTAAAAGAGGAAATGGGTGAAATATTGTATCAAAGAAAAAGTATTGTCTAAAATAAAGTAGCGTAAGTAAACGTAATTTTAAAAAATATATAAATATAAATTTTATTTTAATTTGCTTTTAAAAATGGAAAGAAACGTATTCATAAGGTCCACAACAGGCATCAATTCCTAATACATAGTAATATTCTAAATATCGGTCAGAATGTTGTAGGCTTTATTTTTTTACAAATATGTTGGATAATTGTCGATTGTGACACAACATTGGTACAATAATAAGAAAAAAATTGAATAATTATTTAATAATTACAATAACTTTAATTTTGTCAGCTTTCGCAATTCATGTATTACTGCATCCTTAAATTGCAAAGATTTTAAATTAATTGAAAATATAGCCATTGGAAATTTATTCTTGAACTCGACTACGTAGTGTGCGAGGCTTTACATAAATTGACTTTTGAAAAATTTCAGGCCTCTTTTCTAAAAGGAGAGAGTTAATGAGTTCTAAAAGTAAAAAATGAAGTTTCCTTCGACAATTCCACATTCTCGATAAGTCACGTTGGAATAGTTTGCATGAAAAATATCAATTATACAAAACCAAAACTCAGAATCTAAAGAGATTTAAAAAAATGCGAAATTTTCACTTCACAATCTAATAATTTTCTAATTTTTAACGTTTAACGTTTAACGTAACTGGTGGGTTTATACAGTAACTAACACTAACAACTAACGTTTGGTAATTAATAATTAAACAGTTAAAAGTGAGGTTAAAATGTATGTATAAGCAGAAGGGGTTTATACAACTTCACCAATAACTAAACTTAAATAACATTGCTTAAGGTGTTAGTTGTTAGTTTTAATGCTTAACCGTTAACGCTTAGTTAGCTGTATAAACCCACCTTTAAAGAAAAAAATCAAGAATTAAATAAATAATCGTACTTTTAGGACCCCCCTCTAATTAAACCCGGTTGAAAACAATTTTTTTCCCCATTAAAATATTTCTCTATTTTTTCGTAATGCGTATGCAACATTTCAACCCCCTAATCCGTCAAAATCCAGCAAAATCACCCTTTTAAAAATTTTACTACAAAAGGAGATTCCGCGCTGACGTCACAGCGCCGAAATACTATAATTCATTCGCAACGCTCGCCAGTTCTAGGAAATAATGCAGATCGGTCAATCAGCGCCGCGACCTTTGAAGGTCGTGCGATTTATGAATCGAACCGAGGGCAGTTTGGATCCTCCGGCACTTTCTTACAGGAATTTCTCGTCCAGCGGTTGGCATCACTTCGATAAGTAACTAAATTAGTTTGACAGTTTGAATTGCAAGGAATTGAAATTCTCTTATTTAAAGATTTTTGACTTTGAAATGATTGCGAAGAGCATAAAAGCATAACACGGTAAGTAACCAATTTTCTTTTTTATCTGAAACAAACGTCGTAGCGCTTCTTTTTGTAAACATAACCTCAAAATTTGATATTCGGATTCTATGTAGAAAAGTGCTCAAAATTTACAATTAATTGACAATAAGTAAGCATTAAATCATGTGAGAATTTCAGATTATTTAAAATACTTATAAAGAAATAAATAGTTTTTAAAAAATTTCAGATATTCCCTAGTGCCTTATTAGAATTATTAAGCATTAAGGTAGAAGTATGGTTTTATATTAATATAATAAATAAACAACTTTTATTAATCTTAAAATTGCATAATTTATATTGTACTTTCTAGTTAACTACTAAATAAACAGTTATTATCAAATTATTATTATTAATACAGCATCTTCTTGATTTATTTTCATGAGGCTACTCCAAGTCATAATCACTCAAATAAGGCAAATATATTTTTTCGAATTTTATTAACGTCATCAATATTATTTATTAGAATAATTATTATTTCGCTCAAATGAGGCATTGCAAAAGTTGGTGTAAATTTAATCACATTATTAGATTTTTTTAAAGGCACAAATAGAACCAAATTTATAATCATTGAAAACATTTAATTTAAACATTTAATTTTTCGTTTTTTTTTAATTCAGCTGTACTTATGTGAAACTTAATAACTTTATTACTTAATAGCGTTTTCGATTGAGTGCTCTCGAGCACTCTCAGAGTATTCTCAACTTATTTTAACCTGATGTTGTAATAATAAGGGTTGGAGATGCTCTGAAAGTGTTCTAGAATAATCAATCGAAAACGCTATGACTTATTTGATTTCTCATCGGCAACAAAATCATTAGCATGAATAAACTGTCATTTAACATTTCATAGCTTCATCCCAGTTATCTACTAAATGAAAGTTCACTCACAGAGTGTTTATTTCTCGAATGCACTGCAATTTGAGTTTATAGTCGCCATTTCCATTTTGTTACGTCCTGTAAATCCCAGCCCAGGATTATGCTTACTGAGTTGAAGGTCACTGAAATTGGAACTCAAAACATCAAGAGGAAACCGACATAGCTTTCCTTTTTAATTTAGGGAACCATTCTGCTTATATCTGTAAGATCTGTAAGCATGTAACTCAATTATTAAAAAGTGGAACGCTGAAGTTCTCAGTATGATAAAATTTCCTGTAAGTCTCTATAAAATAATAGTAGTATCACAGAGACTTTCGAGTAATCCTAGAGATCTGGGGGAGGGATTTCAAAATTCTATATTTTAGTAATTGAGTTACAGGCTTACAGATCTTACGGTCCTTACATATATGAACAGAATCGACCCATAAGTCGTGTTCGATTTTAAACAAGAAAAACATAAACAATTTGGGGAACGTATTCGATTCTGAGAAATTCTCGTTCATTTCCAACGAATCATGCTAGAAGCAACAACAAAGTCAATGCACGCTTCTTTCTCCTTGGCTATTTTTAAAACAATACGCACATAGTACATAAAGGAAGTGACTTATGCGGACACATAAATAATCATGTATTCCTTGATCATTATCTGATTATGGGTGACTCACACTTTGTTTACATTTCTTTATACTAGGCAGGATTTCAGGATATCGTTTAAAATAGTCTTGTCCATTTAGGAATGTTCAAAAAAATTTCAACATCATGTCCATCTGGAAATATTCAGGCACTTTCCTTCTGTTCCCATCTCTCCTTCGGTCTTTGACCTCTTTTTGTCTTTCTTTAACTTCCTTAATTTTAGGGAAGTTTGAAGTTGAATATAACTTTTTGATTTTTCAATTTGCTGCTTGCATTAGAAATCTTAAGAACGAACACCCAACTTCATAAAATCGATAGTTGTCGGTGGACTTCCCGATTTGCATTGTCATTGGATCAACATCATATATTAATAAGGCCGTTTTACATTACCCTACTTCTTGTAAATATTAGATTTGGTTCTATTTCTTAAACAATTTAATTTGTACAATAAATTGTATCAATAGAACCAAAAGCTATCTTGAAAAATAGAAGGGTTCTATCTCCCAGGCGTATCTGCATCACAAAAATATCTTGCTTTAAATTTTCATTGTAGAAATAGAACTAGATCTTGTACAAGAAATAGGGGGTGGTCTAAAGCTTACTAGAACTCCTGCATTTCCTTAAACAGTAAAAACACGTACTGTTTTGTGACAAATTTAAATCATATTGCAGTTTTAGGTTTTGCTTTGTATCCAAAAAGAAGGGGGAAGATTTAACATTGAAAAAGTTTGTTTCAGGAAATGCTGGCATGGTACATAAATTAAATGTTTCGTACTCTACTTATAGGTACCAATCAAGTGATTGCGTAATTGACCTTAGCCGAGATCCTTCAGGTAATAAACCAGAGGATAATTAAAAACTCATTTTTTTCCCTTATCAGAGTTAAGCAACTCCAGATCGGTAGGTAGCTTTAAGTATGTCGTCGTTTTGATACTAAAGTATTTCATGGTTTTGGAAACAGACCGTTTAAAGAAATAAAACCATGCAAGAAGCACATTCAGCATAGCTACCTATTAAACCTAAACAGCTTATAACTGGTTTAAACTGTACGTGCATAATAAAATTGTTATTGTTATTATTAACATGCACTCGTCGAGCAAGGATAACGAAATTAAAAGTAACCACAAATTAGCCAAGTTACTCGATCTTTAATTAATTATCTGGTAAATTAAACAACAAGCGTATGCAATGTCACGTACTTAGTTACTTTCCCCATTAACTTTGATAATTCATCCGTAATACTTAGCCAATTAGAAAAAAAATTAGGATATGACTAGACTTATTGATTTTACCTTAGCCAAGAAGAACCCAATGACACCACCCAACGTCACCAAACAAGCGGATGTAGATGGATGCCGAAAAGAATCTCGCATCCAAATTTATGTGCAAGTGGACTTACCTTTATGTCAGAATTCTTCTTCTTAATTCAATCTTCGCTTGTCCAAGTTGCAAACTGCACGCACAATACGACGTTTCGCCACAGATCGCATCTACTGTTGTAATGCACAACTGGATATCATTGGTTGCTAAGCAGTCACGTGATCGCGTTTAATTAGCCGAGCGGTTTCGTCCAGCTGCGTGCAGGTTATTACCAGTTTTTAAACGACACCATCTCGCTGAATTAAATTACAATAAAATAGCGCGGAATAATTTATTCCACTTTCGTAGACCGCTTTAGGTTGCAGCTTGAAGTTTAGTCGTTCAAATTTAAAATTTTCGTCGGATTTTCGGCGCAAATTTCTACGCCTTTGACCTCCCAGAACGCCATACCGTCCGCTGAAAGAACTAAAATAATGATTACTTGGAAGACCCGCGCCTGCTGCCCTCTGAGGGACAAAAAGTAGATAGAGAAATCTGAGCTTCTCAGAACGTTTATACTATTAAAGTATACTGTATGAAGCGCCTAAATAACTGCAACCCTCATTACAGCTTAGAAATTAAATGATCTAAGTTTCAGTGAAAAGTAATTTGGTTTTGATCTTAAAGAATTATGTTGTGTGAAGTTTCAAAATAAATTTGATCAAAAATCCATGTGTTCATCCAAAACATAAAAACATAAAGCGATAATAATAATATTTATTTTACAGTCTTTTTCTATTGCTTTTCCCCTTTTGTCAAATGTGTTTCCTAATGTGTCAAATGACTTTCCAATCCGTTCAAAGTATAGTAGGCCTGCGGATTGGAAAGTCATTTGACAGATTCGGAAACATAATTGACAAAAGGGGAAAACCAAAAGAAAAAGACTGTAAAATTCGTTCACTCATTATATCGAGAAATTAAATAAGCTGAGCTATGTTACTCAACGTGTTCTAAATCTGGTAATGTCCATGGTATATAATTTTTAAATTGACGGAAATCAGCAACCACGAGATGGCGCTTTTAATAAGGAAAACATAGAGCTGTCATTAATATTTTGCTTCTATTCATTACTATTATTAAATTAGATGAATAGACATAAGCACACTAATCAAACAAAACATACATAAGAATATTTATTCGTTTGGAAGCGTCACACACAAATTATTCAATTTAATGTTTTTCATAGGTTATCCAAATGTCATTCCAATGTTTTCCTTATTATAGGGCCCTTCACAAAACTTCCGCTAGGTGTCAGCCACTCCGTGATTTTCTTCAATTACGTGTATAATAAATAATCATTTTAAAGAAGCGATTTAGGGAAACGTTGAGAAGTGAGCGATTTTAAAGGTGTCTGAAGAAGTAATTACAACTAAAATAATATTGCTAAAATTTCAATTAAATCTCTCACAAGTAAACTCAAAAAGTACTTATTTTCAGTTACGACTTTATTCGCGGCTGAACATCGTCACGTCCTTATTATCGTGAAAAAAATGTATGTATATAAAATAAAAACGAGCCCGCCACCCCCCTGAATACATATTTTATATTTCATTTGATATAAACCTCCATACTAAAATAACACTCTAAATTTTATCCAATGTGTAAGTTTTATTTAGTACTAACGTTAAGCCCACGAATTTACGACGCAACTTGTACAGGAATATTTTATAAGAATCTATCCCGTGTATATTTTATGGCGGCCGCTCTTATCTTTATTTAACTTCTTTAAAGTTGGCGCCGGCAAAAACTTTACGTTTAGGAAAATATTATAAACCCCACTTCTAATATAGTTTTCGCTTTACCGCCGAGAGTTATGTGGATTTGAGTTCTGTGAACTGGAGTGTATATTCCGCAATAAAATTACAGGAATTTACTGCCGAGTCCTGCAGGACGAACACTTTATGCGGATATTTTCCATTAATTATTATTATATTTTTCATTTATTAGCACTGAAAAATAATTCATTTTTTTCTCCTTTTTTTAATTCATTATCGCAACTAACTACCTAGTTCTTTTTTGAATTAACTTGAAATATGTGTACGTAACAAACAACATTCGGATTTTGCACACTTTATAAATGCTATAATTAAATCTGAACAAGCAGACTACTTTTCTATTCTCTTCAGGTGTAAATTTGCATATCGTAAAAGCAAGCTCGTAAGATGCGCCCTGCTGAAACTGGATTCAAGTTTCCTACACCCCAACGTCCTGCCCTCGATACAGTCGTATCGGCAGTGCAGGATAATAAAATTCATCAAAGTGCACATCGGGGAGTAATTTCGGTGTCCTTCGTTACCATTTCCGTATCGCCGATGTATGTTACAGCTCGGCTAGATTTATAAACATATAGGCAACTTCATTAGCCGGATTTGCAATAGATGGTGTTACTCCTCCCATTTAATTGAGACAGGAATTGTGCCTTTCAAATCAGGTTAATCCCCTGAACACGTTTTTATACTGAATCAATCTTATAAGTACATCATGATTATTAAGAATGAAATGTCTGTTTGAATCACCTCACAATTATGCAGAAAAATTTTCAGTAGACGTTGTTACTGTTGCCATTTAATTCAGAAAGGAATTGTGCCTTTCAAATCAGGTTAATCCCTTGAACGCGTTTTTATACTGAATCAATCTTAGAGGTAGACCATGATTAATAAGAATAAAATGCCTGTTTGAATCACCTCACAATTATGCAGACAGAAGAAGAAGAAAATGAAGAGACATTGCGGAACTTGTAACACATCTAATGAAATTAGAATGCAATATAATTGAAACTTAACCCCCCCAAGGTGGAAATTTCTTATTTCCACTAATATCATGGAGTAATCGTTTGAATTTAGTTTCGATTCAAAAAGTATTTTACAGCGACTTCAAAAGAATTCTTTTCGCACCAAAAAAACAACATAAATTACTCGCTCGCATTTCAGCCCAGACTTTCATTAGCCCCGTTGTATAAGAGCAGCTAATAAAACTACTCACCCGTCATAATCAATGAAGGCCATATTCACGTGTCCCTCGCAGTAGCTGAAGCAAGCCCCGGTCCGAGGAATACTTCTGAAGATTGCAACCTCCGGGAGTTGCCCGTTGTCCAAAGCTGATTTACTGGAAGTTATGTTTACAGTTCCGCCCTTGACTTCATAATTGTGTTTGGTCTCGTGTTTTCTTTGCCTGCAAACAAAAAAAAATTCACGGTGAATACGGCGAAGGCAAACAGCAAAAGTTTCCTCTCGGAGAATCTTATTTACTAAATGCGATATTTTGAAATAATTCACGTATTAAATTGTCCTTTTCGTTGAGACCGTTCTAAAGCTTTGCGTGTTTAAGCCAGAAAAAGTAATTATAAAAAAGTACTCTAGGTTTAGTTAAAATTTAATTTCTGTGTTTGTAATCGTACCTGAGAGGTTTTTGTCGATGCATTTCTACGCTTGGAAATGCGAAAAAGTTCTGCGTCAAAGTCATAGCTATTCCAGGAGTTTTTGAGTTAGTCATAACTGTTTATTATTCCATTGTTACCGATAAGGGAAAATAACAAAAATTATTTTATGTTTTTTTCCAGAATTGACATTGCTGTAGTAAATATTTTCCAGACAACTTGGAATATCTACGTTTCCCTTTACGTTGATAGTTTTGCTATGATAGATTACCTACTTATTTATTATTGTTGCAAATAATTACACAGTTCAAAACTGAATCTGAAATGAAAATAGTCAATTCATAACTACTTTGGCTTGTTAAACACCAACCAATATGGCTGTAAAATATTTTTTTAGCTCTCGTTTCGTTTCTCTTTAATTAAAATAAGGAAACAGCTCTATTAGTTAGCTGTTCTTTTTGCTTTTGTAACCATGGCAATCAGTAAAAATTAAACTGTCAGAAATCTATAATTCTGACAGTTAAGGGGGCGACACCTTGCGGCCAATTTTTGTGGAATTAGATTTACCAAAAAATAAGGCAGAGTTGTAAGGCTCAAGATTAAGACAATGGAATCTTCTTAGAGAGGATGTAAAGAGCACTACATGTCCGAGCTCGCCAAAGAAGCTATATTTCCTTTTTTGAAATGAAGGGTAGTTTGGTCACATGCACAGATGTTGTTGAGCTCTTCGATGCCATCATGATCTCAACAAATGAAGACGGTTTATAGACTTCTCAAAAGCAAGCCTGCAAGTAATCCTTCTCCTCAACCTTCTATTCCAGGTTAACTACTCTACATACACAAAGGAAAATTACCAAAATATGAAGCAATAATCACTACTAATTTAATCCGCAAAGAATACAACTGGCAAATTTGCTTTGATCTTTAAGTCGTTGCTCTTCTCGCTGGCCTGCTGTTTTCTTTGCGAGTCGGACAGTAGAGAGAAAGAAAATCATTACATAAAACGAACCATACGCTACTACCTAATCTTACGGTATCTGTCCATTTCACTCTTACTCCCGGCTTCCCGGCAGGGGGGTAACCCTGCTTACTAAAGCGTGGATCCATCGGCTGCGGCCGTTGGTGACCATTGTGGACGTATGATAGAGTGCCTATGGGTGTGACGAGCCCACCGTCCTCAGTTGGCGCACCAGTGCCTGGGTTGCACGTAACCTAATCTGTAGGACTCGGCCGACTTGTTCGGTCGTGGCCGAACTTCCCACCAGTGAAGTAAACTGGTACCGTGGGGACCGGTTAGCCCGGAGAATACCCTCCCCTCCTCTGGAGTGGAGTGAGCAGAGGGGATCTCCACCGGTCGACTGGGTTGGACTCACGGGGGTAGTGGTTGATGGCCCGCATGCTGGGCTAGGGATGATGTCCACCCCATCCCGACGTGTGAACTGCGGATCTCAGTTCCGGCACTAGCCTGGATAGCTAGTAGAGATTAGATAGGTCTCCCTTCACCAGAAGGGGCGAGGAGCGTGCAACTCCGAACCAGTCTGGTAGCAGGACGACACTTTATAGTGTCAGCCACCGAGAGGTGGGCTTCCCTGCGCGTTGATTGAGCGTATCTCAATCCGATGGCTCTGGTCGGGGCCCGAGCGGAGAAGGGCTAATCGCTCAGGTGCCGCTTGTAGCGTGTTAGGTTAGATAAGGGGCGCTGTCTGTCTGTCTTACTCCCGGCTAAAAATGATTTCATCTCGTAACGACGCCCGTCTCAGCGTATAGTTGGGGAGAACGTAGACTTCCGCCTTCCGCGTCGCATTAGCTACCCATTCATTAGCAGGATTATTGACAGGCTTGGCTTGACGGGATTGGACTGACGGTACTGGTCCAGCAAGCCAAACCTTTCGTCGGCCATAAACACCTTGAAAAAGCCTGGCGTGCACGTTACGCATTAACCAACAGTATTATCGAAAGGCACAGTCAAAGACGCTCATAAATACTGTCAATGTATGGGCACCGATAGATTTCTTAGCGTACATCTTTGAGGGAAGTCTGAAACGGAATTTACTCCGAGATTTGTTCAAGGGTACGCTGAGTGAAATTTCAAGCGCGTTACAAAGCTTTTCGAAGGCCTGTTCTTGGGACAAAGAATGGGCTTTCAGTGGTAGTTTTACCCATAGTATAAAACATTGACAACGTTTTGGGTGGAAGAAAAGGCCGGAATCGGAGTTTGAAACGAGTAGAAGCCCCGGCCGTGAAAAGTGGACCCGACCTGCCATGGCCAGCTCCATTAATATTCACTGACGTGTATGTATGGTCGTTTCAATTCGCCTAAAATTCGGATCCGAGAAAGCATGCTGTGGAGTACTCCCCTACATAGATACTACAAAACTATTGGCAGTAACGTAATGACGACTGCAATTACTTAAAAACTAACAAGAGGCGCTGAGGGGAGTACTCGTCAAAATTTTTAAAAGTCGAATTGAAACGGCCATACATGCAGACGTAATGCCTCTTGGTGACGTAACACTTAGGCCGAATTACGTCATTGGCGGCACTAACCTCCGTTGGAGGGGGCTCCCTCACAGTTAACAGCTGTTTGTCATTACGCTGGATTTTGATTAATAGGTCGGAAATATTCTAATTACTTTTGTTTACCTTTTTGGTTGTATCACCTAAACGCGGCGTTGTTATTCTTATTTTCTTTTAATTAAGTGTTTGCCTTTAATTACTTTAAGGCTTTGCTGTGAACGAAAAGCAGATCTGTTTATCGGTTAAAGATTTTATTTACAGTTGGTTCTTGTCCGATGAAATTTGTATCACAAAATCTTCTAAGCGGACACTAAATCGCGCAACTATACACTTTACGTTTCGCAGTCGTTCGACTGCTTCGTCAGAAGTGAGACAACATATTTTTCACTTCTGACGAAGCAGTCGAACGACTGCGAAACGTAAAGTGTATAGTTGCGCGATTTAGTGTCCGCTTAGAAGATTTTGTGGTTAAAGATTAAATTGTTCGCTACCTTGATATCAAAGTTATTTAGATTCATTTCTTATTCAATTCTTGGGGGAACCCTTCTGGGTCGTTCTCGGTATCTGTTAATTACTTATTTTCGTATTTTTACCAATTGTTGAGCATTCTAAATAAAAACAAGTGTGCTCAGCTGGTGGCTTTTATTTCATTCAACTTGTCCACCCTTTGCTTTTGGGGTTACGTTGAACCCTCCATTCTCCAGGAGTTTAGTCGGCGATCAATTTGTCCACCTTGCCCACCCTTTGCTTTTGGGATTACGTTGAACCCTCCCTTCTCCAGGAGTTTAGTCGGCGGTGCTGGAGAAACTTCGAAGTCACTCGCACAATTTGACGTCCTTCAGGTAGGTACATTGTCACGTCAATTTTTAAAACTTTCATGGCGATGACAGTCCAATTTCTAAATTGAATGAAATAAAAACAAACTGGCCAATTAAAAATAAGTCCAGACGAGGCGATGCGGTGTTAAACTGTAGTTTGAGACTCTTAATTGCTTCTCAAAAAAGGTAGTCATGCTTAAGGCAGTGTCGTTAACACTTAACGCGAAATATTAAACTCACGTGAGAGGTAAATTTCTTAACATTAAGGAAACGTCATGATCATGAATCATGACACGATTTAGATAAACTGTTAATGGACTTGGTGATTTACGAAAATGTTTTCGTTCCTTTCTGCATAATCCAAAGATTTATATTCCATGGTGAATGTTTAATAAAACTTTGAGACAATGAAATATTTAATTAAAAAAAAATTAATTAGACTAAGGTACAAGCAAAAAAAAATCTTTTCTCGGATTTTGTTTAGTTTCTTTTGGTTTTTTTATTTACTTCCTTCTACTGCTTAAAAAAATAATGATCTACTTAGGTTTATACTCTTTCACTGAACTGAAATAATATAAAATATCCTGTAGTCTTGTTTAAATTCTTCTCAAAGTGTATGCATATTTTAAACGATGTTAGAGGAAAACAAAACCATCATGTTGTAATAGATTAAAAAGGCCTTTTCAAAATTTTATATGTTTATCAAAGTCAATAGTATTTTCTTAATTTTTAGAAGCTGCATTCTAAGAAGCTTTTGGTTTTGTTGAGGTCCAGAGTTAGGTCACTTTTTTTCGCTTTTCCTTGTTGTTTCAAAAATATCATTACTATCAGCTTATTTTGAAAGTAAAATCGTTAATTAAATTTTCCCTTTATACTAAATTTATACTCCAATTGAATTATTCTGTTTTAAAGATCACTACATTTTTGCGTTTTTTAAAAACTTTAAACGACGCATTTGCCTGAAACTAAACATGATCAATTATAAATACAGATTTAATCTTGTTTCTTATTTTTTTCTGTTAAATTCATGTTTTATTTTAATGAGGACAGGTAAAAACGTTTTTTTGAGTTAATTACAACCGTCAGGTGGTACTTTGTTTTACACTAATTGATGGATAAAGTAATTGTAAAAAAAATTGTATTAGAAATATTCAGAATGGATATTCAAATTACTGCTAAAGTGTTAGGGACAAACGTGATAATTTTAGTGGGTTTTAAAATCATAATGATTATCACAAAAGTAGAAATAAAAAACTGTAAAAGTCTATCAAAAGAACAATGTTTTCAGTTGATAAAGACTTTATATTTTTAATAAACTGTAATTGCGAAAAAAGTAAATTCTAAGGAAATCCTATAAAAAAGTAAATCACTATAGTTTTGAAATAGATAGTCAACTATCACTTCGTGTATGAAATTCCGTTTTTCAATTCGACTTGTTTGTGTGTATAATTGATATGATAATTCGAACTACTTGTGCAACTGTACATACTTTAATGTAACAACAATAAAAAAATGTCTCTGTTAAAGATGAATCCCCTAAAGAATCTACGCTTGTTATTGTAGATTCTTTAGGGATGCAAAATTTCCTAAATTTTTAATACATATAATTTTTTAATTCTGAAGCCATAAACATACTCACTCTTTGAAATGTTTCAGTAGATTCGCCGGACTCAACTCCAGCAGCATCGTCACTTCTGAAAAATCATCCTTTGATTACACCAAACAAACAAAAAAAACAACGAGCAATTAAATTCATAATTTCGAAGCAAAATTGTTTATGTACGAGCAGTTTGTGCGACGTTTATTGAATGAACACGTTTTTAAAAGTCTTCTCAAGTGAACTCGTTGCATTCAACTGGTCGCTCAACAACTATCGGTCTGCCTGTTTACAATGAAATTGTGAAAATGCCGCAGGAAAATCCTTGAATTCGAAATCACTCCTGTGGAGCCTCACATGACAACAAAAAGTTTATCGGTTTACAACTACTACATCCAGAAATTCGTGTTTTTGGGAGTTTCATTTTAGACGAAACTGAACACGAAGTGCAGAGCATTTTGTGTCACGAAAACAAAAACTTGGCAACTTACGTGGCTGTATTATAATATGTAGGAGTAGGTGACAGTCGGGGGGGTAACTTCAAAAAGTTTGAACTTAATTAAATTAAAAGTCATAAGTTAATTAGAACTTCAGGATAATTTATTTTATAATTGGGGGATAAACTTTCTGTTGAAAAAGTTTCGTATTAACACAACGCTAACGTGGGTTAAACTCTAATAAGTTTAAAGAAATAGAAATGTTAAAATTTTTTTTAAGCACATCAAGCTTTACTGCAAAATAATTATACACTTGGCTAATAATACTCGAAAAGACAGAACACAATCAAATAGTGTTTCTTCAATTAATATGCGTCGTATCCAAATTATTTCCGCGTTAAATTTAATAGTAATCGAAAGATTAAGCATATTACGACACGACGTGTTTTGGATTGAAATAAATGTTGTTTAAACAAAGGTCTTCAACGATGTAGTAATTAATTCGTTCGTTTTTGCATTATACAATGTTTGAAGTTGTTTTAAAACAAATTGCTATGTTTTTCTTAGAATCACGATGCTTTATGAAATATTAATGAATCGTAGGTGTACAACAACGGGAAATGCTAATCAATTTTTACTTTGTCTACGTACTTGTGGTTTCGGCCCCCTAATTTAATGCTGTAATCAATTTCTGCACTTAACTGTTATTATCACTGAGCTCAGCGGCTGCACTTCCGAACACTTTCGTGCACCAGGTACTCAAAGTGAATTAATCAATGATTTTGTGGATTACGTAGATCCTCGTTTCGTTAAATGTTAGGGCTTGGCCTTTTGTGCTTTGTGTGCTTCTGTTTCAGTCGTCCTTTGTGTGTGTGAGTTCGTCGGATGTAAATGTTCTCTTTTTTTTTGAAACACAAAAACTCGTGTTTCAAAATTTTATTCTAAAAGTTATAGTTTCATTTAATTAAAGTAATACTGCTATGTCTTACTTTACACTAGAAGGTCCTAAGCGAAGGCTTATAATAATTTAGAAGACGATATGCCAGAAGGTCACAAAAAACTTTTTTGTGACCTTCCGGCGTCTTCTAAATTATTTTAATCTAGTCACAAATATTATAGATAACCCGTTAATAAGAAGTCTTATACTTAATTAGGTAACTCACAAGGGAACTCACGAAAAGAGACACTAGTATTGTATAGTCGTCCAAGTTTTCTATCGGTTTTATGATCTTGCTATAAAAAACAACTTCAAAGAGACCGGCATGCGCTCGCCTTTCTGTCGCTTTTTTTTTGGCAGGGCAATAAAACCGCTACTAAACTGGGACGACTATACATAGTAGCGTTTTCGAGTCACCATTGATTGTACTCGGAGTATTTGTATCTTCTTTTAACTTCATGTACTAGTACGGGATGAAGATATTCTGAGTGCAGTCAATCGAAAATGCCATAAATTTTCTAAGGAAAAATATTTATGATACCTTATATGTATATTAGTGTATTTTTTTTAATGTATGTACTCAGGCTTGTGATTACATTGCCATGTTCTCCCTGTTTATCACCGTGCTTTTTCTGCATACATTTTAAGCAAGTAAGCGCGGCCTGTACACAACAAAAACTTTACGGCGACACTCAGCGAAGTGCGGAAACCGCGTTGCATAAATATTACAAACAACCCCCATATTTCTCTTGATTTATTAGCTAGCTTTATTTTCTTCTTTTTTGCCTCGGTTTACTGTTTTATGCCCACACCAAACCAAAAATATGCACACACCGACGCAGAGCGTTTCGCTGTAACAAATTGCACGCGGCTCCGGTTTTATTTGTTGCTAAATTGCAAATGTTTAGACGAGCATGATTCATAGCTGAGCGTATTTGCTTTGATTCAATGTAAATAGGGATTAATTTTACAAGCGGGCGGATGATTATTATTAGGATAATTATGTGTGCACAACGATTTAATTGGAATATTTTTAGAAATCCACAATCGGCATCAAACACGGGAATGTTTGTTTCATTATAATAATTTTGCAAACATTAATGTTGACGAGGTGTTTGTTATTGTAACACGCCAGATGATGTACGCAATATTTTTAGTTTATATTATGTTTTACTAAAATGGAAGTTACTAAGCATTTAATAGAGGATTTATAAATTTCGAATGATATGAAGAATGGCAGTTCCAAGAGAAGATGGGTACAGACAGGCTAATCTTATACAATTTTTTATTTTTAAGAATCATTACTTTTGCAACAAAACACTTACTTACAAATTTTTATTTTTAACAAAACTTGAATCAATGAGGATTTGTTTTTTATTTTCCCTTAAATTTTGCTGTGCCCATAAACTCATAAATATTAAGAATTTCATTAGCGGCCGGATATATTTCCCCAAAATAATTAGCGGAACTTAGATCGGCCGCCTTAAATATTTACCTCGGTTCAAGTGCGTTTCCGTTTCTTTCCCTTATTTCCGGTTTTTTGCTTAACAAACGAGCGCTTCGCCCTAATCCTTTAAATAATTCACCCCCGCAAATTCCCTTTCTCCTCAAGAGTTTGACAATAAAAGAAATATTACCGTTATCTACATGTTTCGCTTCACTGACCCACCCAGTTCCGGTCGGAACATGTCGAAGAGCCCATTTTGTTTATCAAAAATAAAATGGGAGATTGAAAAATTAGAAAAGAATGCGAAGCTCTCTGCTTTATTAGGGCTTGAATATTTAATGCGGTACTTCAGACAAATCATAATGTCACATGCAATCTGTAGGCGTGTGTCGGAAAGAAAAATGTACATTTGAATTTTATTTGTAAGAGCTTGTTGCTTCTAATAAATCTTTCACCGTACAATAACAGCAAATTGGACTTGAGTGGTTTTATTCGCAGGGCGTTTTATAATTTTTCTTGTTCGGCAATTAATAATTTAAACTTAATTTAATACAAACGTGTGTCATCGCGAGCTTATTTCATTCCGGAGCAAACACGTGTCGACGTGTAACTGACAGCGTTCGTGTCGGTTGATCGATTAGAACAATTTCATTTCAGGTTGGACAAAGGCCAGTTTTACAATCAAATTAGTAACGTAATAAACTACTATAAAATTATTAAAGTTAAGTCGAATCTAACTGAGTATATGAACAGTTAATTGTCTAAGTGAGGGTATTCTTTAAGAATTCTTTATTTTTTGTTTTTCGTAAAACATGGTAAAAATAACGTGAAAGAGAAAAATCTCTTGTAAATATGTATTATTAACACTGCTGCAATCATGTCATAGTTTATTAATAAACAAACGATTGCCTTGACAATTTAATTATGTAACGAATACTTCTGCACGTGTTAGTTAATTAAATGCAGTTGTTGATTAAGTAAATGACTATAGGTGTAATTAGGTTCCGCGCAAATTCCTCATTCAAAAGCAGCGCAACGTAATAAACTTAAATTACATTCGATGATAATAAATAAAAAGCTATACTATAATATATCACCTTCTGTGCCTTCAAAACGAATATACGGTTGCGCTGTATATGCTTCGAATGGTCTCGGTATGCAGTTATTTCTAATTTCGGGTGATTTATCCCGTCGTTTCGACTTCATGTAAGATTTAAAAACGAGTTAGTTTTTGGCCTGCACCGGCACTCGATATGTTTCAAAAGTTTCCAGTTATGAAATATTTGCTCACCGTTGTCGAAATTTCAACGAGGCTAAGAGCAAATGTGATGGTGAACGTTGGTACAAAATTTAGAATGGATTTAACCCCATTTATTACTGAAGGTTCTGTAATCTTAATCGTACATGGATAAATAATTTATTTCCTTTAGTTATGAATAGAAGATATTTCCAATGAGGTAGAAACTCATCAGGTCATCAGTTTTGGATTTCTTAATTATTTGCTTGCCAGTATTCAAATACGTAGCGAACCTTAAATATTTGCATTTGCTAAGTTTCTATACCTTTGCACCGCAAAGACCCGAAATTATGCCCGCCATCGCCAGTCAAGGGATTACTTAACTATTAACAGATCAGATAAGATACGTAATCTAAGTCAACATGTATCCATCCATTCAATTGCTGCTAAGATTGCACACAGTATTCTCAGAACAGAATCAGAGTGCAATTCGTCCAAAAGTAGTTCGTGATTTTTTTTCTGTAATAAAATTCGGTGACGCCATGGCGGATGCGGAAACAACCATAAACAATCACACCAATGGAACTTCGAATTCGACAAACTCGACGACGTACCCTGGAGTCAAACTTCGAGAAAGAAAGTAAGAGGTTTCTTTATAATAAACTAATTGGTGTTACTTTAGTTAATTAATTAAACGCATGGTGGGTTCAATTATAGATATTAATTTTCAGTAAGTTAATTTAATCGGTTGTTATCGACAGTCGCTAATATTTTTATTGCTGTCAATCTCGCGCGTTACGTAAAGCGTTGGAATTGACAAGGGGCATTTCAATAGCCCCCCGTCATGCCCTAATCCGCTCCGAAAATCTATTCAGCAAATTTCATAAACTGACAGAAAACGGGAAACTCGCTTTGCGGTTTATTTCCGTTTATAATAATTCGCGCGAGCGTATTAAGCGAAGCGGAGGGCGTCTGGCTTCATTATTTTGTAAAATTCATGGCGGAAAACTACGTTTTCTATTCGGATTACGGACGGCTTGGTGATCTTCTTGTTTGTTAGACGGAGCAATATGTCATGTGTAATGGATTGTGATGAATTCACAGGTTATAGTATAGTGCTGCGAAGTAACAAAAGGAAAATCGTGGCGATTTTATACTACACGATTTACTACACATAATAGAATCCGAATTTCTCTTTATCTGTATCAAATTAGTGTAATGTAAAAATATGGTTTTATTTAAAAAAATATATAAACATTTTGTTGTTGTCAATTCTAATGCAATCTTAGGTCAAAAAGTGATCACAGGATGTCGCGATTGAAACAATTCATAAAAAAATATATTGGAAAGAACAAACACACAAATCGAATGTAAATATGAAGATCTTTCTTAATCTACTTTGGTGGTATTTATTTATTCTACAGTATAGAGATTTATTGTAACAAATGTGTAACCCTTCTTCTTTTAACAATAACTTATACTAATAAATGTGTATTATTTCGAAAGGTCTTTATCTTCTTCTTTATTCGACCTCTAGAATTATGGTCTCATTTATTTCGCTTACTACTTTTTCAACTTCCATCATTTCCATATGTTAGTTCGAAACTCTTTACTTGTATTTATTTCAATTTATCTAGAAACGACTTCTATTAAAATAAACAAAAACCTAAATCACAAAAAAATTAAATTTATAATCAACAATAATAATTAAATGTTATTGAGTGGCAATTAAATGAAATATTTCTCATTAAAATGTGCCAACTTCTGAAGTAGTAGGAAAAGGCGTTACACCTTAATCCTTATCAATTACACTTCGCCCTAATTTGAGCGACAGGAATTTATAAATAAAGAACTACGTGTTTAATCTACGTAGATAAAGAATTTGATAGATTACTGTCATTTGCACATTGATAAACGGAATTCTCCGGCACACACCTAAACTTGCACGTATTTACAGATCGTGCGGATCAAAAAATTATAGACTTTCTTGAGGGCAACTCTTGTTTGCAACCTTACCATGACCACAACAATTACAGCCCGCAGGAAACGCATTTTATAACAAAGTCGGCCATAAAATTCTATCTAATCTCCGTCTTTGTTATAAATAGTAAATGAATCATAATTTATTGCACAGATTACTTGTCGGTGTTATACACGTGCTCGTGTTTTCCGAAACTTTGCTGCAAAAATTTCAGAATTTTAATCCGAGTTCATTTCAGATCCAGTGACAGCGAAGCAGAGAGAAAAAGACGTTCAAAAAACCGATTGTCTAACCGAAGAAGCACGGGCTTTGTAACCCCCGAAGAAATTGAAGAGGCCAAACACGTCGACTTAAAAAATTCGTAAAAAAAACATGAAGGCCCCCTCATCTATAATAGTTTAAATTGGCCCCCGAAGGCCAGGCGACTCTGTCAGAAGAAGCGATATTCAGATTCACGAAAATTCTCAGGACTGGCTTCGGATTTAAAGTGACAGTGTTTGTGTGATTTTTATGAGCTGACGTTATTTTTATATTAGATTATTATTTATTAGTAGTTATGTTTTCATGTCGGTGTCCGTGAATTCATACGTTTTGATAAGATTACCTATTCGTTACCTACTAACTTACTAACTGCGAAATACGTTATTAAAAATTAATTCCCTGAATTGATTGCGAGTTTCATTTTGATTATAATATTTTTTATTTATATACATACAATAGAATACGGGTGAGACATTGTGCTTTAATCGATCAGTTTTTCTTTAGATCAAACAAATTACACCTTAATTCAGTGTTGCAATCGTTTAGTGAATATTTTTTAATCGGTTATAATTTAATAAATCGTCAAAGATCAAAGCATGAACTTATTCTTTTATGCAACGATTTTCAATATTGTTAGGTTCAAAGTTTTGTTGGAATTTCGAGCATCTTCCTCATAGATGCCATAAAGTTTTTGCGTTTTCTCTGCATGAAAAGTTTACGGTTAAAGCTTTAAATATTCTTTCCGCATACTTCGCGTAGGTCCGGCGTATTTTAATATCATAAATAATGCACTCCGCTGAAAGCATCACGCACCGAATTATGCGTGAGTTTTTAGTTTATGTTTCGACGTGCTTTTGTGTATTCTTCAAGGAAGCCGATGATCCTTTTTGTCTCCAACAAACTTGTTATATTAAATACATGCATATTTTATTACTTCACTTTAATATTATGAGATACTCAAATGAAAAGATGTTGAAACATTTAAAACATTTCAATTTTTTAAATTTCCAAGACGATCATACATAGACTTTAGAATTAAAAAAAAAACCAATCATAGACGACTGCGTTTCCTCAAGATATATGTACTATGTGTGTAATTTTTTAATTCTAAAATAATTCTATTTGATTAAACTTTCTTTATTCGCAATTAATTAAAACTAACTCTGCTAATTCAACTTCAAATATGACTTTCAAGTATCTGTGCTGATTTCTGTATCTGTCAGCTGTCTATAAAAGTGTATCGAATTAGACGTTATCGGTAGTAATCTGGCCGCCCCTTATTCGCCGTTAAAACTTGTTACTAAAATGTCCACTTGAGATAACGACAGGATTATCTTCCGATGTAAAATACAACGTAACATTAGCGCTTTTACACGCCGCGCAATTAAAATTTTATGCACTTGCTTTATTACGATGTTAAATTTTAACCAGGCCATTTCCGTTAATGTAAAGACACATTACGTAAATTTGTTCTTAGTTGTTGATTTAATACATAATTTATTAATTCACCAAATTTTTATCTTCTTGCACTCTTATTTTCAAAATATGTGTAGGTATAACATGGAATCTGCTTAGCAAAGGCAAACCAGTTTTATTAATAAATTATTTATGTATAAGGATCTACCTACGTGCAATTTATTCGCGCACACGTAGGCAACTAAACTTCCACTTAAATTTAGTTAATAATCTACGCTGATTTGCAGCGAATTCAAACGCGCTCGAACATGGTAGATGGGTAATAAAGGCGCGCTTATGCATCCACGAACAATGCAATTACATTCAATATTCCGGACTTTTATGCGGAATTAGTTCTCAGCATTCTGCCGCGTTATTAAAATTAGCATCGCATAAAGAGCATCGCAGGCGGTATAAATTTTATACAAAAACACAATGAGCTTTTGTCCTGGCGACAGGTTAATTAGAAATTTCATGTCGCTACAATGGATTCCGATGCATGCGTATTATGTTTTACTTTGGCGTCGCATTACTGCATTGTAGATAATAGATAAGTTTGAAAGGCAGATTGTCAGGACGAGCATGTTTTCCTTTGCTTTTGTTTTAGAATTTATCGCTTCTACTGTTGGGGTCTACTTTCACAGAGAGAGTGGATGATAGAATTAACCCGGTTAGGTGTTCTAAAAGAATTCTATTTTTTTTTCTTTTCAAAAATCTATTGCTTCTCTAAATCCTTTCGAACAAGTCATTCGAATTCATAAACTCAAACAAAATTTAAGGTACAGTATTTATTTTGGAATAACTATTATTTGAGAAGTTGTAGACAATTCAACTTATTGTCAACTCAAACGGGACAAGGGACAAATCCCGATAAATAAAGAACGGGAATTCTTTGTACACTCTAACATTTATTTTTCTCAACGCAGTTTTACTTTATCTTTAATTTTTCTTTCTTTTTATTTCGCTTGCTTTGCTTACGTTGTAATTTTATTACGTAAGAAAATTAACACCGATGCCGCTGACATGCTGTAACAATTTTATTTTCTGAGAATATATTTGCAGTAGTAGATGACGTATAATTTCCGGAGAAAATGAATTATAATATACAGCTTGCGAACGGCTACTAAAGTCATCCCCATACTTCGTTCAGTGGTACGGAGGGGGATAGTTCCGCACCACAGAACGACACGCGAAGCCCTCGTATTAATATCATATTGCCAGATAGGGAACTTTTTCCCCAAGATGAGGAAATTTTAGGCAGTTTGGGAAAATATTGGCGACAATTTTCTTTTATGAGTCTTGGGGAGAAAGTAAACTAAGTAACTATTTTTATTGTAAATTAAATATTCTCAAAAAAACAGTAGCTCAAATGGCTGTAATTTAATCATTTTTAGTTCTTATGCATTGTGTTATAATTATAAATATTTATTTATATTTAAAGACAGATATTTCTTGTACTTGTGATAACAACATTTACTGCATTTTTTTAATATTAAGCATTGTAAAAGTAGAGCAGAGAGAAATATGTCAAGGCAGCACATACCTTTTGATAACATCAAAGAATAAGAAAGCTTTTCCAAGCTTCATATTGTCTGTCTCAAAATTAAAAAAACCACTACCTGTTGAATTATGTTGTCAAAAAACAAAATATTTTGGTTGATACTTCACATTGTCACTGTAATTTATGCGCGTCAGTAATTTAGCGTCAAAATTTAAAATATCATGTAACACTTAATTTGCCCTAAATCTCATGATGTCGCGAAAACGCAGAAATCTTTTAAATTGTGCAGTTGAAATTTTCTTTTCCCTAAATTTGTCACTAAGGAGGTAAATTGCGGGGTTGTTGGTTTTTTGATTATGAGAGAGACAATAGTTTATTACCACCCGTTTTTGTTTCTACGCTTGAAATAAGGTCTTTGATATAAAATTCGAGTTCATTTTATTTAGATAAATGTGTCCTGTTTTGACAGGACGTGTCAAATACTACCAAGTAATCTATCTATTTTAGATTTCCTATCGTTATATTTTAATAAAAAAGTAGCTTTAGTATTAAGGTCCGTCTACACGCAACGATTTGCCTGCGCGCATCCCTGTGCAAACTAGTTTGTGCTCCGTCTACACGCCGTCTATACGCTTACTTGCACAAACTAGTTTGCACAGGGATGCGCGCAGGCAAATCGTTGCGTGTAGACGGACCTTAAGAGTTGATTTTGGAGAAATTTGTAAGGTGGAATGGGGAAGCTGATTTTGGAGAAATACTGTATCATTACTTACTGTGCTTTAGTTTGTATGAGGAGTTTGATCTGTGCAGATGTAACTGTTGCAAACAAAATATGTTACCACCGCCAACAAAAAAGATTTCAAAGAAAATTTACAAACATTGTAGCAAAGGAAACAGTACGGCGTTTTTTTTTTAATTGTAACTGGAATAACAACATAGCTTTTTACTTAATAAATTAACAAAAATCAAATTTATTTATTTATTTATATTGACACCACAGACAGAAATTGTCCAATTTACATAAATCAAATGTACAATTTTTAAATATTCGCAGTACTATATTAACAATAATCTTATAAAATGCAAATATCTGTGACAACCCCTCTGATAATAATAACAAATTATTCATATCTCAAAATTTTTGAATTGATAAGTTTAAGTATATTATTCAAGTTTCCATCGAGCAAATCTACATCAAAAGTATTAACATATGTACAAATGTAGAGTCTTGTCTTGCCCTTTGTAAAGGTACCCTACAATTCGCACAATAGTTTTGAGCAATAGATATCACCCTTAATTAGTCTACATAAAAATTTTACATCATTCGACGTACGCATTGAAAACAAAGATGGTACTTTTAATGAACATGCAATAATGGAGTAATTATGATCAATAAAAGGATCAGGTAGACGCATTCGTGGGGCAATTATTTTGAAACATTTATGTTGAACAGTTTCCAATCTTTTGATATGCGTCTGAAAATAAGGGGACCAGATATTAGATGCAAACATTAGGATAGGTCTCATTAATGAGAAGTATAGAGTTTTTATAGTTTGTGGTGAATGAAATTCCTGACATGTTCTTTTAATAAATTCCAGTTGCTAAATCGAATTATTAATCATTTTATCAATATGTATATCAAAACTCATTTTATAATCAAATATTACTCGAAGGTCCTTAATCGATTTAACATTTTCTAAGTTAATACCATTCACTGTGTATGTGTTTGAATTGATTGTCTTAGACTTAGAAAAAGTAATTCACTTGCATTTAGTATGATTTCAATGAAGATCACTACCTATTATTGTACCAAGTAAATGAAGCATTTAAATTGCTTTGCAAAGCATGTACGTCTGAATCAGTTTTTATACTTTTAAATAATTTCGGATCATCCGCAAAAAGTAACAATTCCACATTTTGAAAGATTAGACTAATATCATTTATGAATACGTTAAACAGGAGTGGACCCAAGTGAGAACCTTGTGGTACTCCAGATAATACTTTGATTTTGGAAGAAACAAAACTTTCCATTTTCCATACTGTATTCTACTTGTTAAATAACTTTTAAACCAATCAAGTAAAGATTCCGAAAGGCCAAAAGATTGTAGTTTTAAAATTAGAAGATCGTGATTGACCGAGTCGAGAGCTTTACTGAAGTCAGTGTAAATACTATCGACCTGTACTTTATTTTCTAAAGAATTTAAGACATATTGTGTGTAACACACTAAGTTTGTCTCCACTTTTCTTCCTACAGTAAATCCGCATTGACTTACCGATAAGTAAGGACAAATTAATACCTTTATTTTGTCAGATATTATTGATTCGAAGATTTTTGGTATAGTGTTCATAATTAAAATGGGTCTGTAATTAGTAATATCATTTTTCATGCTTAATTTATGTATAGGTATAACATAAGCCAATTTCCATTCAACAGGAACGTATCCGTCAGACAAGGATTTATCAAATACTGTTTTAAGAATGTTTGAAAATATGAAATTACATTTTTTAACTAAAATAGGTAGTATTGTATCTGGACCTGCACTTTTGCATACATCAAGCTTATCAATCTTGGACAGAATGTCAGAAGCAGAGATTTCAACAGAATTAATAGTATATGGAGTTTGTTCGTTCAAATTTGCACTGAAATTTTTGGATGGGTTATAAAAAGTACGAAAGTAATCAGCAAAAGCATTAACAATTGAGTTACCATGAGAATCATAATACATAATATTTGGTAATCCATTATTACATCTTTTTCCATTTACATATTTCCAGAAATATTATTAGTTATAGAGTTTTCCATGTCAGTACAATACTTTAGACTTAAGAATAATTGAAGACTTCAGTTCACAGCTATGCCAAGAAGGAAATTTAGGAGTATATATTATTTTCTTCGGAACATAAGTGTCAATACAGTAATACAATGAACTATACAAAGTAGAAATACCAAAATCTAACGAGTATCCGAGTATAACGAGTATTTAAATAGTCGGCAGAGCTAAAATCGTAGTCCCAATCATCATAATTTATCTCTGTATCCATAGTGGTATACACACCTTCAATAGATAATGAAGGATGATAAGCATCACACGGTGCAATAGACTCATGAGCGGTTATGCACTTATAGTTGGAAAAAACCAAATCTAACATTACTCCATATGTATTAAGAAATTTGTTAATTTGAAACAGATTTAACAATCCAATTGTATCAGATAATGATTCACACAGAGTTCTTTCACGCAGAGTTGCATTTTGATTGAAGACAGGAAAGCTTGCATGCTCACCAAACTCCCAAATAACATTTGGCAAGTTAGAATCGCTAAATAACATCCAATTTACATCGGGATAAATTTTGTCCAGGTTTTCTAATTTATTATTTTATTTTCTCAGTTTAATGTTAACTTTCTATATTTACATATTTAACCTATTGTTAACTTTTATATTTCTCAAGCAGTTCGCCTACAACACGCCGCGATGAATATTGTTTGTGTGCAGACGGTAATCGCTTACCGACTTTAGGAGTCGTTCGCAACCTGTATATTATTAATAATATATTTTTAATTAGTAACTATTTTCTTATCCGGAAGTTTCTCATAGTTTTTATTTATTCACTCACCTATTGAACTCGCATTCACAAACTTTCATCCGTCAAATAGAAGCAAGAAAGAAAGTTCGTTTTTGAAGAGACTTCATTGTCGAATTAATAAACCCGTAATAAATCTGTTGTCTGCGAAATAGTTGCGGTGAAATCCAAATGAATTCCTCGATTAATTTTTTTAAGGTACGTATGCGACGAGGTGACTAAGAATGTCCTCCGAGAACCGAGTGAAATCGCGACTCAATGTTTTAATAAATTATTGACATCGCGAATGACCTTCAACTTTCTTTTCCTTCACTTTTACTTTCTCAATATGGCGACAATTTAACTTTTTAATTTATGATTCACGATTAGTTCACTGGTAAAACGTAGCACGTTGAAAAGACTTTTTTTTATATAATAGTTAGTGTGACGTACCTTCATGTTTTAAGAAATGTATTGCCATCATTTTTCCAGAGCCTTAACAGACAATCAATCAATCGCGATGTTTATAAAAAAAAGTGCCAAAGAAAACAGTCAGTAATTGTCTTCAATGTCGACCAAACGTAAATGTTTTCTTTGGGGGATTCAGTTCTCTAATTAATAAATTATTCTGGATCAAAAAGGATGGGCAAGCACAAAATCTGAAGCAATTGAAAAGATGCATTAGGAAATGCTTTAAAAAATGGATACATATAAGTGTACAAAGGGCTTGTGGATAGATTTGTATGTACCCAATTATAAAGAGAATTGTCGATGGGTGGGGGGGGCTTATGTCGACAATCATGAATATTATTCTACATATAAAAGACAATATGTTTCATTCTATGTTTTGAAAAAAATATAATAAACACAATTTAAAGTCCCTTTATAAGGAATATACACATAACATATTTATACACTCGGTATATACAAACGATTTATAATACAAAATATGAAACGAATTCATTCTTTCACTGCGAAAAATATAAAATGAACTTGTGTACAAATGCTGTCACGTACATACGTAAGTTTTTAACAGTGATTTATATACTTTTCATGGCTACTGTTACATAACAAATAAAAAAAAACGCAAAGAAAAAGAAGGAAATAATGTACGTATGTCTTGTTATAACTTATAATAGATAACGACAACCAATATTTACTTTTTAAATAACACGCTTCAAGAGCTTTAGAATTTCGTCATGGGTTTACAATGTTATCTTTACATGAAAGGACTTTATAATATTTAATTTTCGTTCATTCCTTCTTTTTATTGTGCTATTTCTAGTTGCTGTAATAAATAAAAATATATTTAATGATTCTTCTACATTTTGAATTTGTTTGCGTGGGCACTGCTATTAGCTTCATAATTACTCGTGGAAGCCTTTTAGATGCAAGGCAGAAATTATCTCTTTGATTTATATTCATTCTCGTAGTTTTCTTCCCGAGGTAATTTAGTTTCTTCCGGCGAAAGCGATACCCAAAAAAAGCATAATCTCTCAAAGGTATCTGCGGAGTAACACGGGTATTACATTGATCCTTTTCTTGTTTTACGTTTTTCGCCTCCCCGTTCGCACCCTGTTTATCTGCGAGGCACATTAAAGCGCAAATTAATGGAACGTAAACGAAAAAATAAATCAAATACACGTTCCACTTCTCATGTTCCGAATTCGCATTATTAACTGCGTCATTACGCCCGCCTTTACGGTGCGAATTTATTTCAATGTATAATGCGAAATAACACCCGTATAAAAACGTGAAAGTAATAATACACATACGCTTAAGGTAATTAATTTAAGTAGAAAGTTTACTGTATGCAAATATGAACTCCCCCTTTGTAAATAAGACATCATCAGAGTAACACATCTAATTTTAATGAATCATTTAATTAAAATCTTGAACTCCTTGATTATGAATTCATCACATCCAAATTAGGTAAGTACTCATGAATTTTGCAACTGTTATACTTTTCGGATTAATTGATATCTCCCACGTTGATGTCGTTAGGTGTTCTAGTTGGCGTGGTGTAATGAAAACCGATGAAATTAGTAAACTAGGTCTTATCGTGTGGGGGTTGTGCAGAGTCGAAGGGTGTTTGCAATTTACGCTCCTAAAACAAACACATTATTGTGAACACATGGCGTGGTGGTAATCTATCGAAGCTGATGATATTTGCACTGAAGTTACACGAAAACGAAACAAAAAGAAGCCTTCCAAGTACAATATTGAACAAATAAACTTTATCCATTTTATTTTAAGATGAAATCACATAAAAACATTTTAAGCGAGTAAGAGAAAAAACCTTGTTACCTACTATTTAGTCTACTTTGTCATCAAGTATACAATGAACAGGTTTTAGCTCTCAAGCTATTGGAGTTCGTTAATGAGCAGAGTAATGTCGCTTGTCTCATCTGATTAGCCAAGTCATTTTCAATTTCATTTACTTTTTCCGGCAGCTTGTATAGTGCACTCACAGGCACTTTTCCCTGTTCTCAACCTAGAATGCAGCTTGCGTATTATCTGGTTTTATCAATCTAAATGTACAGGTGTCCCAGTGCTTTGCGAATGTGCTAAAATGGCATTCTTTTATTAGTAAACTTTATTAACGAAAGTTCGCATTCTGCTCAATCTAAAATTATTTTTAACTATACACAGGAAGTTTGTCTATTAAGTCACAGACCAATTTTTTTTTTTAATGTGATACGTAAACATATTGTTTATTTGGATAGTATCTGAAGAGCTGATAACAATAACGCTTCAAGTACTATTAAAATATGCAATAATATGTGAGTGTTCTATTTGGGAAAACATAAGTTTTGTGTGTAATTTAATAAATAAACATCTTGTGTAGTTGAAAATCATTTACAATAGCGCGAACCTGCACGACTTTTGTTAATAGAGTTCCTTGATGACATTTATTAAAAGAACCATTTATCTACTCCCTCGGATAAAATAAAATAAACCAAAATATACACACTAATATGCCACCCTGTAGTTTGAGTTTTCAATATTTGCTTTTCTAGATAAAATTTAAGAAACACAAAGCAGTGTGTTAGGTACCTGCTGTTTTAAAAGAAAGTTCCTTGATGATGATGTAAATTGATGATAATTCTTATGCGTAAGCAATAGTAAATTAATATATATTTGATACAATGCCAGTGGGTCAATTAAAGAAGGACCTACTTATTCATAAGCGTTTACTTGTTCTAAAAATGTTTGGATAAAAATAATTAAAAGATTTTGTCTTGTAAGTTTCTAACAAACAAAAAATGATTAAGTAATTTTTGTAAGTGCGTATTCGAGTGATTTTTAATTAATTTATTTTCCAAAATAAACGCAAATAGCTCAATTCGAACACTCTAAAATATTAAAACAAAATTCAAAAGATGTAAAAGTCTTAAAATATCCTCATCTCCTCTGCAATAGCTTGGAGTAAAGATAAAGCCTCAGATATGTAAATTATACAGTCTTTTTCTTTTGGTTTTCCCCTTTTGTCAATTATGTTTCCGAATTTTTCAAATGACTTTCCAATCCGCAGGCCTACTATACTTTGAACGGATTGGAAAGTCATTTGACAAATTAGGAAACGCATTTGACAAAAGGGAAAAAGCAATAGAAAAAGACTGTAAGCAGACAAGATTATCAAAAGTTATTGAGGGGTACTAGACGTACTAGAATTATATACGACATGATACAAAAAGAAGAGAAGAGACAGAAGAAATGCCACAAAGATGGAAGGAAGCAATACTGTTCCCACTACATAAGAAAGGAAACAAAGCACAATATTCCAATTACAGGGGAATAACCACAGTAGATGTAATGTATACAGTATTTGGCTTCATGTATGAAGGAAAGAATTCAAAAATACTTGGAAAGTATAGTAGGAGACTATCAGGTAGGATTTCGAAAAAACAGATCGGTAGTAGCCCAGTTGTATACTTTGAAGCCAGTCTCCAAGCCCACTGCCACGAGTATGATATAGCGTTGCGCGCCATATTTATAGATTTTAAGCAGGCGTATGACACTGTAGAAAGAACCCGATTACATCAGGAGTGCTTAATATTCCTGGTAAATTAATAGATCTGGTGAAGATGGCGTTGTGTGACACAATAGCATAAGGTTACTGTATTTAGAAGGTACCGCCACTCATTTCCGCTGCTATCATCCCCCAAATTAAGAAAGACGCGATGAAGATGCCATGAAACGTTAAGATGAAAAAGGATAGATAATAACAAGTTACTGTTGCTAGGGAGTTTATGAATGAATTTGATTAACCCCAAATTAAAAGAGATAGAAAGTTGGCGCTACCTTCTCAATACAGTAACCTTACAATAGCAGCCGTAAAAATAATGGGGCAACTACGAGGAAATTCAGAATTGAGAAAGGGCTAAGGCAAGGTGACCCGTTGTCAACAATACTCTTTAATCTGGTGCTGGAATATGTATGTAATAAGAGGAAGTGAAATAAACACCAAGGAAACCATATATTACAAAAGCAAAAGACGTAGTGCTAATAACAAGAACATGGCATGAATTACGGTACAGTAATGCTAATGAGGATAGAGAAAGCTGCACAAAAGTGGGATTGAAAATTAATATAGAGAAGACGAAAGCCATGACATTGGTAAGAAAAACAAGAGAAGAAGGAAGGTTTTTTACAGTACGAACAGTAGAAGGGGGAATTTACAACAGTTCTGATTACTTAGGAGCAGCGGTAATGAGCGATGGAGGAGATACTAAAGAAATAAAAGCGAGGATAAACAAAGCAAACCGAAGCGTGGCATCTTTAATCCACATAGTTAAATGCACATGGTTAAGTATCGTAGTCCGTAAAATGAAGGATTTATAATACAATAATTAGACCGATAGTGCTTCATGGGAGTGAAACATGGGTGTTAAACAAGGCCGAACAAGAAAAATTAGGAGTATGTGAAAGAAGTCTATTGAGGAGAATTTTTGGCGGTAAAAAGAAGGAAGACGGATGGTCAAGAAGGACAAACGCAGAGCTGTATACCTTGTACGCAGACCCAACCATCGTAAATCTTGTTAAGGCCAGCAGGATGCGTTGAATGGGACATGTGGAACGCAAGGAAGATGGAAAGATAGAAAAGCAAATACTAGGAAGAAGAAAGCTGACTAATAAAAGAAGAGGTAGACCCAGATCGAAATGGAAAGATCAAGTAGAAGCAGACTAGGAGTAATAGAATGGAAACGAAAAGCGAAAGGACAGAAAGGAATTGAGACGAATTGTCAACCAAGCCATGGGACACAAAGGAATACTCTAAAATATTTATCCTCCTCTCCTCTGCATTGTTTGCAGTAAAGAATTGGACTTCACGATTCAGATATGTAAATTATACGCAGACAAGATTATCAAAAGTTATTGAGGGGGGAAGACGGGATTATTTGGGGACTTAGTATTTTGCATTTTAAGATAAATAATATCAATAACTTTTGCCACCAAATTTCTCGTAATTATTGGAAATGATAAAGAAATCGTCACATCTGGTTAATTGCCGTAATGAACAATATTTAAAAATAAATAATTACATAATTAAAGCTGATTCTTGTCCGATGAAAATTGTATCACAAACTCTTTTAAACGGACACTAAATGGCGCACAAACACTTAACGTTTCGCAGTTGTTCGACAGCTTCGTCGAACGACTGCGAAACGTTAAGTGTTTGTGCGCCATTTAGTGTCCGTTTAAAAGAGTTTGTGGTATAAATAATTACAGAAAAATAAATAAATTTCCGAATACCCTGAAGACAAGTTGTAGAAGTCCGTCAATAATTATGTTTAATTGACGCAAGTTTATTTTATTTTCAATAAATTTAGAAAGTTTTTTCTTATGCAATCAGTGAAGAGTGTTGCTGCTTAATTAAAATAAATTTCCTTTGTGTTTTCCTGAAACGGATTAATAATTAATTAAAACTGTAATGAGCAAGTCGTCAATGCTTTCTATTGCATAAATTAAAATTGCATTTTTGACGTGTTCTTAATTGAACTGCAAGGAAATTGTTCAAGGGGGAGATGTCAAACGAACAAAACGTAGATATTTAATTTTTTTTATTGACAAAATTGTTTGAAACCGATAATTCGTTTTAGTTTTAGTTTTTAGCTAAGTTCGTTTATTCACACGGTACAGGGATGGAGTAAAATTAGAGTGAGTGTAAATAAGTGCTAATGCAAGTAAGGGTGAGACAAAAGTGCGAAAAGAGTAAATAAAGTGAATGGGGTTGAATAAACGAACGCAGCTCTTCCAACACCAAAATTGGAAACTATTTAATGTCCAGAAAAAAAGAATTTCGGAAAACTCGACAATAACTAAAAGAATATTTTAGTTAAAACATAGTTTTTGACAAATTTAAATGATACCAATTAATACATACAGAATAGAACAACGTTTGTAAATATGGTAGCAAAACTTATCACACATCAAATTGAATTGAACTGTCAAATTTTCTTTGGAAATAAAAAGTTTGCTTTTTGTTTCCAAAGTAGAGGTGATTTCGAAATCAAGTGTGATTGTAACCAGAAAGAAAAAGCTGCATTTAATAGTGTGAAATCCAGGATGACGTAACATGTGTACAAGAAGTTTTCCCATCTAGTGTGTTGCTCTCATTTTTTCGCATGTTTACGTATGTTCCTTACTTGATCAGTAAACCCAAATTGACATTTAACCTTGACATAACGTTAACAGAAAATCATAACCAATAATTACGATTTATTACGTATTTGAAACTAAACAAAAAACATTGAAAATAACGTTGAACGTGAATTCGCAACAGATGTTAAAAATGCCCTCCGTCTTCAAATTTGAAAACCATTGTAAAATCAAATCAATAAACCTTTTTTTTAAGTTATGTTTGCTTACTTGTCTGTTTAGGGTAGGGATCAAGTAAGGAACATACGTGAACATGCGAAAAAATGAGAGCAACACACTAGATGGGAAAACTTTTTGTACACTTGTTACAATCTGTAAGTAAAATTTTCCACTGTTTAATTTTCAAGAAGAGGGTACTATCATATGATTTGAATTTATTCAAGAAGATATTTTGCTACTCAGAAATAAAACGCATTGTTTCATCGTCAGCGTCCTGTTGGCTGGAAATTGTTATTACGAAATCCTCTTTGCAAATGAACAATAAAGAAACAAACATTTTCCACGTTTACTACGACGAGAGTTATCCACTCGAAGTCGAAGCTGTTAATGAGAAAATCAATAAATAAATAAATCATGGTCCACTAGGATTCTAAAAATAGGAAGGAGGAATAAAAACGATTACTTTGAGCGTGTTGTCGATGTTAGTGAAGAGTTTTTACCGGCAAAGGATTATCCGGTAAGTAAATAACGGCACGTCACATTCATGTGTGTTGTCACGTGCGCGGATGGGCCAATCAAAATTCGACTTGTGGCTTCAGGATGCGCTATCTCGCGTAATTTTCTGTGGACGGAGAGAGAAACAGAGCGGGATTCTCCCACTTGCAGCGTGGCCAAGTACTCGTGGCACTTTCTTTACTTCGTTTAGTCAGTTTAAAGTTGCGGCTCGTCGTCAGCATGAAGTTCCTAGTCGGTTTCAGTTTTGCTATTTTAATCCTTTCGGCGGCAGTTTGCGCCAAGGACGAGATTAAAATTGATGTGATTAGCACCCCCGAAATATGTGATGTTAAAAGTAAATCAGGAGACACCCTGACCATGCATTACACCGGCACGCTCGCAGATGGAACAAAGTTTGATTCGAGGTAAGTATTTAGTTAAATAAATAAATACCCGCCATCTGTACGTAATTTTTTGCATTTAAATTGGAGTTTGCTAAGTTTTTACTTTCGCGGGGGAAAGTTCTCGTTCCGTTCGCATTGGATATTTACAGGAAAACTGTGGAAAGTTGCGAGACGGAAAGTCTTTCGCCGCGCCTTTCGTTTTTTGTTCGGTTTTGTCGTGATACTTTTCGAGCTTTAGGTAAAGTTCAAGGTCGTGATATTTTAGGAGCGGGACAACAAAAAAAAAAAAACTGGGTTTCTGTTTCTGTTTCAAACAAAGATAAGGACGAGTTTTAAATATGTTAACGGCCTGTAGAAATCGAACACGTTGTCGGGTAGCTCGGAACGATGATGCGCTCGTTCGTTCTTTCGTTCGTTCAACTTTCACTCGATTTTTTTTTATGTTGGATGTGGTGACTTTTCGTTTTTATTTTAGGATTTAAATTAAATTTGAAAAAACTACATAATTTATGTAAGTGTGTCAACCGGAAAAAGTACCTATGTATGCACAAATGTTGTTTGCGTGTAACGTCCTATTTATTCATTTTGAAATGTGGAGCCTTAAATAAAAACTTCCGGAGACAAGTTGATCATAGTACATAATTTGAAATAAAATATCTAAATTTACGAAAATATCAGTCAATTACAGTCGAATAAATGTGTTAGAGAAAAGAAAAGTAATTAAAAACAATCATATTATATCTTAAAATGAAATACAAATCCGAACTAATATTTAAAAAAAATTGAATTGAAATGTGGTTACATTTACAAAATAATTTTGCAATTTATGGTTAATTAAAATTATTAGAGCTCCCTTATGTTAATTTGAAGATTGAAGTAGGTACTTTCTTGTGCATTGAACATTAATACAAAAAAAATGTAATTAAAATTGATCTAAAAATCGACGTTTCGCTGTACGTTTAACAGCTTCTTCAAAAAAGAAAAGAAAAAGGAAAAGCGATGGACCAGATTGATTTTCCTTTTTTCCTCTACATCTTACTAACTGTATCCTGCCTACGAATACGTATCTCCTTTGGGCATAAATGTTCACGTCTTACTCTTCATAATTTAAAATGTATTTGAATTACTTTTGGGCATTTATATAGGATATGTATAGTTTCATAATTTGCTCTTTTCTCCATTGTGCTTCCTTATTTTTTACTTCTTGAAAGGTTTTTCGAAATACCTTACAATTCCAAACCAGTAATTTTGCCTTATTTAATCGTTACCCAAATTTCCGTCAAATTTTAGATGGGAAGCTTCTTTTGATCAAAAGTAAAGTACGAGGTAGAGTCAAATAATGAAAACCTTAAAAGTACCCTAACCTAATCTCAACCTGGCCCTACAAGTTGGCAGAAATATTATGTTTGAGATGGAGAAGACCTTGCTAATGACATATCATAGCAACATTTAAAAATTTTTTAGTCACAGTGAGAGCTGTGCACTGAGGATCTGTTTCTTGCACAGTAAAGAAGTGAAACCCATTGATATCCATCACAGAATGAAGCTGCAATATGGAAATTAACGTTTGCACTCCAGCGAGTATATGAAGTTAAAAAAGTTCCCCGACATGGTCAAGCAAATCATCGATCCTCCAACTTCATAAAGTGCCAGGGAAGCAGAGCAGTTGACTCCAGAATTGGAACAACGATGAGTTGGTGCCTGTAAAGAATTTTTGCGTAGGTATGAAGCTGAAGGTAAGAATTCTGACTGGGTATGAGTCTTGAGTGTACTACCTGAAACAAATAACGTCACACCATTTCGCCAAAACCCAAGAAATTTCTCACACAACTCTCGATAGAAAAAGTTATGCTGATCCTTTTTAGGGACGCAAGAAGCTTAATTTTGAAGGACTTGGGGTTATTATTACTAGTGTCACATACTCAGTACTCCTGAAGAACCATGCCATCGGAATTAAACGGTGGCAACCATCTCCAAGATTTGAAACTTGAGTGTTTACCACATCCTCCTTATTCTTTCGACTTTGCGCCAAATAATTACCATGTCTTTGGTTTACTTAAAGATGGCGAGCAATTTCAGAGCGAAGTGACCAAAAGAATTATTTCCTTCGAATATTCAAGCACTTTCAAAACGGTGGAGGACCACGTCAAAAAATGACATATTTATTCTTGATATTGCTTCAATAAATTTTGTTTAGCAACATTTTAAAGATGTGCCTCGAGAAATATTCAAGAGATCTTTTTTTTTCTATTCCAGTCAAAACATTTTCTGATTCAATGCTATCACATCAGACAGAAAATGATAATGGCAAAGAATGGAGAAAATAGCAGAAAATACAAGTCCAGATAATTTTTTTTACCGTTAATCAAAGCAAACGTCTTCTGCACATTTCTTATTATTCCTCCTGCAAGAACATTCAGTTTGTTTACGACGCCTTAGTTTTTTTTAACCAAAAGAAAATGTTAAATCTTGAACATCGCGTTCAAATTGAAAAAAAAAAACCTCATCCTCGAGGCGATTCGATTTAATTTATGTATTTACGGGCGCCCGTGTTTCATTCTAAATGTTCCGTTTCAATTATAAACGGGCGTCGTTTTATTTGGAGAATAATATAAGGGATGAATTTAGGCAACAGTTATAATGTGTGTTTGTATTTTTTTGCCTTGGAATTTATTCTCGTGGTTTAGCCAAGAATTTACGAAGAAGAAAATTGTTTACAGCGTTCTTAAAAAGAAATGTACACGTACCTACGTACGTTCATTAGCGAAAATAAACGATGTGTCTCTGAGTTGGACGTACTGAATTTTATTGCATCTATTTTAACACGATTACCAACTGTAATTAATCGATTTAGCACTTCGGCGGTCCCAGTGGTTGTAAATAAACAATTAGGCGAGCCACAAGTGAAATTCTATTATCCACTGTAATTAAATAACACAATAGACTTCTGTACTGTTAGTATTTTGTAAAATGCGTATTACACAATTTAGGACAGACTATATAGGGCGTGTAAATAAAACGAAACCTGTAGAAGCTTTCGGTTAAAATCTCCAAGTTCGTTTCCGAAAGGAAACTTCGATTACATCAACTTTCCGCAGCGCAGAGAGTTATTGAATAACAATAAGAAGAAAAAAAGGGGTGACGATTTCAACTTATTCTCTTAGGAAATGAAAATTGCCTGGGATTATCCATACAGATTGCGGGATTAAGGAGGAACGGATTCCTCTCGTTCTTTGTTTGTACATGACATCTGCAATCAAAGTCGTCTGGCAATTGGATTCTTGTTAGCCCCATCTCATGAATTTAATAAGAAACTCGAGCGTTTCGGAACGGATCGGAATACTTCTCGAACATTATTGATAGATAACGGGGATTATGCAAATTAAGAAGGACGCCGGAATATCTATAAGAATAACATTACCCTGACGCATTAGCGAGGAGGAATAAACTTCGTCTAAAGCTGCATTAAATATTTATGCTCGGATAACATGAAAGAAAAAAAAAGGACGCGAGGAGGGTTTGATAACGTAGTCGTTTGGTTTGGTTTATGGTGTCGTTAAAGTAGGAGGTACTAGTATTAGTTACGGGATTAACTGTAAAAATTTTTAAAACGTACTAACGGTCTAACTTATTTATTATTCATGTTATTTTACTACTTTTAAGGTAGGTAGATAAGATTCGCAGGTTCATTATTTTTGTCTAAACTAACTACTTCAGTATTTTCTGATGATAATGGAATTCTTTAGTACCATATTGATGTTTTCAAGTTTAATAAATAAATAATGTTCTAAAGGAGTAAACGCTAATAACAGAAGTAAAATTAAGGCTGTTACCATTCTTACGTTAAGGCAGTTTGTGGTCTTCTCGTAATTCAGTTATTATTCTAATCACATCAACTTCAAGGCACCACGAGGTGCGTGACTTATTTTTTTAAGCAAATTAATCGTCTTTACCTTGCATGAAAGTAATTACAATCGTGTTCAGTACGTACAACCGGAATGACATATTACAGGAAAACTCATCATGGACATTTTATTTGTGATTTCTAAACAGAAAATAATTTACGACATCCCAGATTGATTTGAATGCATTCGACGTTCATGATTTTTAAGGAGATGGATACGATATCCTGTAAGCTTTCCGTAAACGTCATGATTAATTATTGTGACTGTACATCTGGAGGGCAAGTTGAACAGTGCATTTCGATGTCATTTTAACTATTCACGTATCTGACACAACACTGGTGTCCAAATCTACTCATTAAACAAAACCATCAAACACAGCACAGCATCACCAAGTACCTTCTGTAAGACATATGTTGAATAACAAAATAAAAGAAGAGGTAAAAAACATTTTGGGCAATAAGGTATAGTATTTACCAATATGTAAATTTTTTTATATATTTTGGCCAAGTAGATTTGTTTTTGTTTGTTAAAAAAAGTTGTCACTTCTTGCCTCCCACTTTATTATGTGCTTACATCTTTATTTTACATAAAATTATTGTTAATATAACTAAAAAGTTGAAACTAGTGTTGGTCTCTTCGTGAAATTACTCAAATCTCTGTGGAGATCTTTGCCATTCCGAAAATATTAATCCGGGAGTGGAGGCGGCGGAATTGCGGCCAGTAATTAATAAAGTTCATTTAATTTAAAGTTCGGCACGATTTAATTAATTCCGAATTAAATAATAGCATCCGTGACTATTAAATTCCGATTCCGTTAAATTTTTACTTGTCCCTCGTAATTACGATCCTCTCGCAGGATCGAAGTTTCACTCGGAGGACCTCCTGCTTGCTGTAAGGCGTCGTTCAGAAATAAGGCGACATTTTTATGTTTGGGGGGTTAATGTTGTCAGGCGAGTTCGCTCAGTGGTTTCGATAAATTTTTCTCGGCTAAAAGGCGCGTTTTAACGGCCCCCTAAATGGCAGGCAGTGACGTGGGTCCGCGGCCGTGATAGACGAAAATGTTTCCTTACATGCGTTTCCCCCCTTTTCTACGATTTCCATAAATCTACCAAATTGACAGGCTACGGACTTCGTTAGTTAGTTAACACGTGTACGCACGCTGAAGAACCCAAATTCCCTTCTAATTGGTCCGAGGTTTCTCGTTCTGAAACCGTTTTAAGATTCCCTTATCACTTTAACTACCTTCTCGTTTAGATTAAATTCTAGAAGATTAAATTTAATAAGAATAATAAATTCAATTTTGAAAGTTTCATTCTTTTTGTTACAAGCTCAATCAACTTGTTTATTAATAAAAAAATAACGAAAACATTTAAGTAAGTTAATTTTTTAGTTTTTAATGAAGCAATTACTTCTTAGTACATAATTATTATTTAAACTTTCGCAGCGGTTAGTTTGAATAGGCAAATAAATCGTTTTGATGATGTTAACGTAACCACCGCACCAACGGCAAACAGTTTTGTGCAGTTTCGTGCAGATTCGAAGATAAATTAGCTGTTTGCAATATATCGTGCACAGCGAAACTGGGATTTCAAAATCGAAATAAAACTGCTGAATTATGTTTGTCGGAATGAATTGTTGATCAACGATTTTCGCTAGGCCCTTCCAGCGTTCATTGTTGACACTAACATTAATGGGAAACGTTCGGATTTGAACAAAATTCATTTATATCTTTGACTTTGATGAATGTGATTCGATTTATTCTGTTTTACACTACTTGCATATTGGTTTAATAAGTAAATAATTGTAATATAGTTCGTTGCAATGTTAAAATGCATATTGTTACTCTTCGTGTAAAGGAAACGTCAGACAAATGTCGCAATGAATATACCAGTACAAGGAAATACCATTACATTTCCCAGGCGGCGAGTTACAAATCCTGAGCTCTGTAGTTGTTAAGTAGGACCTGACACCCGAGCATTTTTTCACGTAGAAAAATCTACCCCATTTTTGCATCAGCATGCCGTACGTTTTTCGTAAACGTAATCATTTGTAGCCAAGAATTTCTTTGCCACAGTTTACGTTACTAATTAATTTAATTTGCACTTACGAATTCTCAGATAATTTAATTTAATTTAAGGCGGCGCTACATTACATGGCAAACTAGTCAAACGTTTGTGATGTGTGAAGGTTCGCCGAATAGTGTGTATGGTAGAGCATTTGTCAAACTCCTTCCAACGTTTGCATTCGTATACGTTCCGATAGAAGTCGGTAAATGAGACACTTAAATGCGATTCAGCAACATCGTACACATTATTTGACAAACGTTTGGAAAACTGTACACATCACCAACGTTCGACATTCGCCTAGTTTGCCATGTAATGTGGAGCCGCCTTTAGGCACAAGGCTTGCTTGCATCAATCATTTAACGCCACTTTACATGACACAATTTGTCTTGCAGCAAGAGTAAGTATCTGAACAATAATTGCTAATTAACAAATATAAAATACCATGAATATTTATATTCAGGAATTGGTATCTTTCATTATAGAAATTGCTTAAATACAAACCGACCAGCAAAAGTAATTTTTGTGTGCAATTTTCATAGCATTGCATTGCACACGTGTTTGTAGATGTGAAGTTACGTGGACCTATCAGTTAGTGAGTAGCAACCATTTAAAAATATTCATATTCTGCCAAAATTTACACTGACGCAACTATTCTATTTTTAGCAATTAGATTAGATCTGTGTGATTGGTTTACGTTAAAGCCAGGCATACGTAAAGAATCAAATGTTTTAGCAGACTCTTTGAATTTCCTTTTAAAAAACATGGTGTGCGATGAACATCGTTTAAAACTTGAGCCGATTTACATTGGTGCATTCGTATTTAACTTCGCGCGTTTCCAAGCAAGTTTCCCGACAAATAGTCAATACTCGTACGTCATCCTTGGAGTGTGTAGACATGCCACTTCCAAAGTTCGATCTAGCAAGTTTGTTTTTCGTGAAGTTCAACTTAACAGAGAACTCGAACGGTTGCAAGCAAAACACTCAAATGGAACTGACGAACTCAAGCAATAAAATATTTAGTGTTTGAACTTAGCAAGTTTCTATTTAAAGTCGCCTTAATTATTGCTTGAAATCATTAAATTTTCGACAGCTTTAAAACAGTAATTTCTTCTACAAGAAAGTACATAACACTTTACAATGACCATTTAAAAAAATCTGTAGATTCTCCCTAAATAAACAATATGTTTTCAAATGCAAAGTAATGTACGTGTACCATGAACTTCTATTTATATTCTACATTTTTCGAATATGTTTTTAGGTTTGTGTCTACATTCAACTTTCAAGCCTAAATATAAATATCGATGTAAAGACTTAACAAATTTCCCATTGTGTGCAGGCAATATTTTTTAACTGCAAACCACAATTTTCTATTTAAAGGTTGACTCCTTCCCCCCAGCCCGCATTTCATTTTCATCGTAAAACTTTCAATAGAATGTGCAGAGAAAGAAAACGCGTCCGGGACTGAAAACCCATTCTGATTTTCAAGAAGGGTCAACTCTCTCTGACTTACTCTGAGCTTATCAATATTTACAGCGCTTCCGCATAAGATTTTTTTTTCGACTCTTCGTGTTCCTGAAGGGGGACGAGTCGTGTTCGTTATTGGGGAAGATGGGTGAATAACAGCGCTAACGTTTCAGTTTCTTAACAATGTATTCATTTGCTGCCGCCTTTGACGTTGAAAATTAAGATGTTTAACGACGCCAACCGTCTGATTGGTAAGCGAAGCTCTCGAATATGAAGAAACCGTCGCTTCTTAACAAGCCGTCCTGCTTTGAAACGCAATTTACGTAGAGTTGCAACGAAAGCGACACACAATTGAAAATAATCCTTCTCTTGTAATTCAATGTTCTTTCACCGCCCGCGACGTTCTCTCAGAGCTTGATGTAATTTCTTTGTACGAACCGTTTTCACGGTAGCTTTTCTTGTCTCGGGAAATGATGAAGCCTCTCCTCCTGTGTGCGGTGGTGAATCGTCGATATTTAAACGAATTGGTTCGTTCGTTATTGGATGCTGCAGTATATCATCAGCGTACGGAAATTATTTACTGATAAAATCGCGAAAATTAAATTTAAAAGTCGCTCCCTCACGTGCTACTAACGCATATACCTACCCATACCGTATTTAAATCGATTTTTTTAACGGCCAAATTTGATACGCTTTTACATGAAAGAAGGGAAGGTATGTATAATAGCGCAATAAAGATTAAATTTAATGGCAACAGTAAATTCTGCTTGTTTGTTGCTTAAGATGGAAACTAATTACGCTAAGGACTAGATATGTTCATTATGCAAAAGCTAATAAGCAATTTAAGACTCGTAACAATGTCAAAAATAAATAAAACTCTAATTAACCAAAACGGATTGAAATATTATGCTTATCACTTCAGCGCCAGTGTGTGTGGGGTCATTGAATAAATTTCGGAGCTTCAGTTAGCTTACGCCCTGCAAATTTTATGAAGCAGGTAGCGGCGGCGAGCATAATAAATGCAGTGGAAATTTGGTCGAGTGAAAACACAGGGGGTATTAAATTAGCGACGGTGGAAATTAAGTGACACGGCGACGGCGGCGCGACGCTTAAAAACCACTCCCGTTGAAAAGCTCGCGCGCGCTTTGTCCAGGAGCAAAACTTTTGTAACACAAACTCTTTTATTTGGGGCTGTTTAAGTCATCACCGAGTTATGATTGATTGCATCTCTAATGCCGCGCTCCGCCGAAGAGCGAATTCTTTTTGCATTCTATTTATTAAAAAGCTTTTAATGTCTCTGCCCTTACACGTTAATTAAGAGTTCAGGTTTAAATGTTACGTTTTATTTCGGGAACGACGCGTTCAAATTTTGATTTAGAATTTCGCATTCACGCACAAGCTAATTTGCGTTCGGTTAATTGGTAATTTGGAAAGTCCCCCCCTCCTCCCCTGCCAACGTACTTATTTACATGCTAAAGCAGTTCGAGTTTATTTAGCTAACGCCAAGGTAAATATTACATTAAATGCAGAATAAATTTAATATAGTTTCAAACAAGCTCACTGTGTTTATTTAATTATCATTTGCGCTGTGGACTTAATGTAAAATAAATTAAATAATGCAGGTACGAATCGCGATGTAACTAACATGTTAGCGCTTTTTTTATAATACATAAGTAATTGTGTTTTTTTTTTTGGAACATATATATAACAGACGCGAGATGCTTTCCTTGTTTCTCTTGTAAGTTCTATCACCGCAAACTGACAAGCGTTTCCGTTGGGGGGATCTCCCCATACAGGAATTGCAAGAGACATATAATATTCATATGTTTACATTTATGTATAATAAATCACATTCGCGCTTCGCACGCGATATTCTGCATCCTCCGGGTTAATCCTATCAAGCGTGCACCGCATCCAATCCATCTTCTTGTGTGTAAACTAAGGCGCTTCAGACAATATAAAGCTTAATAAATGAAACACGACTTGTCCTCCCCCGACGCATCAACTTGTCGCTCACCTTTCACCGCAACCCGCCCCCTGAATTCTTCATGAGCAGAACTCTCTTAAATCAGCCGAGTTTTAAAGTACATACAAAAGTACGGCCGATATCTTCAGGGGGCGTAAAATTGGTCGCGGCGTTGAAAAATTTATCATCGCCGGTAGCAAACAATTACTTTATTCGTGAAGGGGGGTCCTTCTTCCTTCTTCTTCTTCTATTGATTTGAAAGACAATTTACTCAACTTAAATTAAAAAATTAAACGACTACAAACAAAGGACAAGTGCAGACTGTAACCTCTAGCTTTTCTCGTAATTCTTGCACGTATACAACGTTCATAACGCATCCCTGGGGCGTTCTAAGCGGACGGGCCCTTTCCTCAATCGGAATTTGCGACAGTATAATTTCACTAGACATTTCATCTGGACAAATAATATAATCGGGACTCGCAGATTGTAAAATAACAATTCATCGTCTTGCATTCGGAATGCATAAATATGGGGTTGAAATCAACGCCCGGAGAAGATGTAATAAAATTCCCGCTGCATACTACATAAAATACTTTGTAGTTATAATAGCTCTCGGTACGATGTTTTGTTCTTTAAACTCTGATAGAATTTATGGACGTGTTTTTTTTCTGTTTTGTTCTCTGCCAGTTAAAATCACGTAAATTCTGAAGATTACGAGTTGTGCAGAATATTTGTTAGGGGGGGAATAAGAAAACAATTTTTTTTTACGTTTTAAAAAGAATGAACTCAAGACAACGATGTTTCAAATATTGTTTATGTTTATATTTTAGAGTGTGGGGTTTTAATAAAATGGCAGCAGTTGGAAATAATAAGTAATATTCTGGTACATTTATGTTTTTGCATTGGCAAAAAGGTTGAGTTTGATTATTAAAAAAAAGAAGAGACACGAATAAAGTGAAACGAAACAATTCGCTTCGCGCAATTATTCTAACATTGTGTTTCATAAATAACGGCAGGGGCGTAAACTACGTGTCCCTCAATTTCGCGCATATAGATGAAGTTTTCAGAATTATTGCCACCATAAAATTCAACTATTATTCCACCACAGTGGCCATAAATTTCAGGGACTCACTCCAAAAAAAAAAAAAAGAAAAATGAGCAGGATAATAAAAAATGCATGCGACACAATATTGTAGAGTTTGCAATACTCAGACAAATTATTTTAATTATTCTAAAATTACACTTAAGATTCTTGTGAAGGAATAGGTACAAGAAGATGATTACGTTTTCTCATTTCTTTTTGAATTTATTTCTGATTGTAGTTGTTTTTAATTTAAAAAAAACTATACATACTGGGTGTCTCATAACGTACGGAGGAGATTGAAAGGGTGGATAGAACATCAAAAAGTAAGGTATCCTTTTCATATAGATTTTTTCCAAAAGTTAGTAATAACTAATAAGGGAGTTACAATTCCCTGAAAGAAGGAGGAAACGTATTTTTCTTTTGGCAACATCTTCTGTTGAAACTCAGATTTAAGCCACCTAACTGAACATTTACAACGCATTTGTCAGATCCTTCCTCCCTTTTAATGGGTAATTTGAGGGGATTATTTCAGTATTTTATGGTAACGAAATGCAATGGACGTATGCTAACTTTTAAACCTCAATTACTCGAAAACGGTTCGGTTTATCGAAATGCAACGAGAGGCTTCTTGTGCCAAATAATCTAAAGAATATTCTCTACGCAAATTTTTGATGAAATATGTAAAAATAAAAAGTTAGGAATAAAATACTGAAAAGTCACCCCTAAAACTAACCTTCAAAAAGGAGGGAGGATCTAACAAATACGTTGTAAATGCGCAGTTAGGTGCCTTATACCTGAATTTAAAATGTTAGTTTCATAACTTAAAGAATCCAGAAGATATTGCCAAGAGTTCCATTCCTCTTTCAGGGCTTATAATTCCTTTATTGTTGACTTTTGAAAAAAAATTTATATGAAAAGTTTACCTTATTTTTTGATGTTCTATTCACCCTTTCAATCTCCTCCGTACGTTATGAGACACCCAGTATATATAGAAAGAAATATTATAGAGGATTGTAATAACTGATAAGCAATTGTTAATGGTTACTCAATTGAAATATCTTGAGAAATCTTATATACAGGGTGTAATCTCTCTCCTCAACTACATCTGGGAAGCTTTTGAAGAATGAAGAGCGCTGCGACTGTGAAGCTATCTTATACGATCTAACAAAAGCGTTCGATTGCATGCGTCACAAGATACTGCTGATGAAGTTAGAGCATTTTGGAAGCAGAGGCATCCCACTTAAATTAATAGTCTCCTATTTCACAAACAGGAAACAAGCTGTTTATCACAATGATCAACTGAGTACCCTGCGGGAGGTATCTAATGGAATAGCACAGGGATCTCTCATTGGACCACTTCTGTTTACTATCTTTGCTAATGATCTTCCGGAACAATTATGTACGCAGATGATACTACGATATGCTGCAAAGACACTAACGCTGAACAATTGCTAATGCGAATGAACGAAGCAAAAAAATTGGCTGGTGAATGGTTCCGAGCCAACGAACTGCAACTAAATGAAGACAAGTAGTACGAATTTCTTTTACCTCCAAAAGAAATGCAACCTCTATCCGTGCTGATTCTGCCAAACTGTTAGGGATTACTCTGGATACACGTCTGACATGGAAGACCCACATAAACGAATTATTAAATAAACACGCTTCTGCAACTTACGTCATCCGCCGCACCAAGCAAAGAGTAAGCAAGGAAGCAGCTATAACTGCTTACTTCGCTCTTTTCCATTCCAGGATGAGTTTTGGGATTGAATTGAAGGAGTTCCTAGCCAAACCCATTGTAAGCCACTATTTCCCAAACTAAATATAATGACAACGGTTTCGACATATTTGCAACGTCAACTCAGAAGAGCGCGAGCAGAAGCTGATTACCTCCTGAAAAGAGAAGAGGCACGCTCACTCAATCCATATCCCACGCCGAAGGATCAACATGACAGATGCTCAGGATAGGCACATTTACCTATTCAATAGTCTCCCCAAATCGTGGACTGAAATGCCAATGAAACAGTTTAGAACCACCATAAGACATTTCCCTGTGAATAATCCATTTTATACAGTCAATGAATTTCTCAGTTATTCTTATCGTTAGTGTTATGCTGTATTTTTGACACGAACTGTGTATATTTTGACTTTGAATAAATGATATAATATGATATGAATCCAGTAAATTTCACTTATTAATATGTACTGAAACTTCTTCGTCAAATAAGGAATTAAATTATTATTAGGGCCGGTCTTTCCAACTTCCCGTTAAAGTTATCCGGCGAATAACTTGATTTTTATGAATGCTTCAATGATTTTTATGAATTGTTTCCAAGGTAGTTATCCGTCAGTTAGTTTATCAATTTATCAAACGTTTTAGGCATAAGGATTTAAAAGGATACGTTAAAGTAGAGAAAGTTAAATTCCTCGGTGTATACCTAGACCTACCCTGTCATGGCAATATCAAATCGATTTTGCGTCCAAAAAAAATTACAAAAAATATATTTATCTTACGCAACTTAGGCCCAGTTTTACAATCGTGGAATAAGAACGGAATAACTGTTCGCCACGTATCCTTTAATGTTTCTCCATAACTACGTCACACCTACGTCATAATTCTTATCCGACGATTGTAAAATCGGGCCTTAGCAAATTTATCTACTGCCTATGCAGGCTTTATTAACGGCCTATTTTACACTAATAAACTGTCACATCTCGTATGCAAGTATATGTTGGGGACATTAATTTCAAGCAGAATCTTTATACTCCAAAGGAAAGCTATAAGAATAATTTGCCGTATGGGTATAGAGACGACGTCAGAAACAAATTTATTGAGCTGAAGATATTAACGGTTCCGGCAATTTATGTTTTAGAATGTTTAACTTGCACTTATAAAAATAAATCCAAGTATGATGCACACAGAGATATACATAATTATAATACAACGAATAAAGGGAATATATTAACTGAATCAACCAGGTTAACGTCAAGCAGATTCGACCCAAACTATTATGGACCAACATTTTTTAATAGCTTGCCGCTATTAATAAATTTCGAAACGTAATAAAAGCACGTTTATTAGAAAACCCAATTTACAGTTTTCAAGAATTTTCTAAAGTTTGTCTTTAAACACCGACTCCTTTCAATATTGTAATATTGTAATATTTTAATATTGTAATGATTCGTCGACACCAGCCGGCGCCAAATTGTCTCTTGCGTCACAGCCGTCTAGTCGACGCGCCTTAGGCGACAGCTTAGAGGATTCTGACGGCGGAATAAACTAGACCAGACAGTCCGTCGCCTCCTCGAATGTTCGAGAAAAAAACAACCCCGGCTATAAAAGCACGCGGCCGGTGAATGGAAGGGAATTCGGCATCGACAGTCCGGCATTAAAAGTTCGCGTGAGATTGTTAAAATAAATCAGACATAAGCTTGTAAATAAATTATTGTAAGTGTTAATTAGTTTGCTTTTAAATAAATTAGTTTTTAACTATATCGTGTTTTGTTTTAAAATAAAATTTAATAGAACCCTTAAAATCGTTACATTATGTATTGTATTGTTCTTGAACTTTTGACTTGTTTTATGTCATGTATGACATTACGCACAAGAATATTATCATGTGAAACAATTGTGTCAATATTTCATACAATTTGTTACTGGCTTCACTTCAGCTACAATTGTGTTACTTTTCACGAGGTACATATTTTTCTCTGTGTAGTAAAAGAAAAAAGGAAAGATGCAAATGTAATTATCTTTTTTTTTTAGATATATTTACCTACTTAAAACAGGGCGGTGATTTAAATTTTAAATCGCAACGATATAAATTGGGGACCAGAAAGCTCTTTCGCGCAGATTCTGAATTATATGTTCGGGCAAACGCAATCCTCCTGGCACACATAAAAATGCAATATTTACCGAGTGGCGCGCAACTTCGGTGCAAACGTGTGCATTTAAAAAAAAAAAAAAAAAGAAACGTCCGGACTGTAATAATTGCCAACGCGGCAAATGTTTGCAATTATGGGGCAATTTATGGACACGGGTGGTGGCCAGGTGAAACCCCGGGCGTCATGCAACGAATATCAAGTAATTATGAACGGGCGCGCGGTAAATCCAAGTGTAAATAATTTAGTCCTCATCCATCACAATTAAACGAATCGTCAGTGAATGTTAATTTTTTAGTGTGACGGTTACTTTTTCAGGAGCGACGCTTAAAATTTAAGTAAAACTAAACACGCGGTGCACTAACCATTCATTAATGCAAAAATATTTTTTTAAAACTAGCAAATAGGAACTTACGAATTACAGGGTGATTTAAGACAAAGCTGCCAAACTTGCATTCAAGTTAGATTTTAGTGCAACCAACCGTGAGACTGTTGGATATCAATTATTATGAGTCTGAACTATCTCTCTAAGAACTTTTATTTTCTGCAAAGTTACTTCCTATCGATTTTATCCATCGATCGCGTGCACTTTCTTAATTGTGAAAGGACTCCGTCGCCTAGGATTCATTTTCGAGGTCAACGTCGTGCGTCTGAATCAACCTGGAGGTGGGCCACATTTTCACTTCCGGCGCATAATTTCTCTAAATACGATCCCCGAGGTTTACTTTACTCTCTCCAACGATGCAGTGGTGTGCAGTTTAAATGCATGTTTCCTCACGCTTGAATTATTATGGCCCTCCCCCCTAACAAAGCGCATCTTTGTTCAGTGCAGGGGCAAAATTATGAGCGAAACTGCTCACTTAATAACGTCGGGGGGTGCATTATTATCCTTTGTTAGTCACATCATCGTTTTCTTGAACTTTTATAGCAGGAATTTGAGTTGGAAGGGAGAGGAAGGTTGCCCATATAAGAAATTCTTGAATGAGAAAAAAAGCACATCCTAAGTAATTTCGTTCTTTATTAATTCATCTGACTCTAATGTATAGAGTGTTTCAAAGTGAGTGGTAGACTAATATCCTTTCTACAAATATCGTTGCAACTAACTAAGTCAACGCGTTTGGTCGAAATGATTCGATTTGTATGTGATTGGTGATTGATTTTTTTGGCGATCAAAGTTAATGGCACTTCGGAGATCTTGCGAGGTAGTCATTAGGAAGTTTTGGGATGCGACGTGCAATTAGTATTCAAATCGCACATACTCAGTCGTTTAATGAATTATCCAAATTATCCAAGGGGATGAGGTGAATTTTAAATTCAAAAACTTTTAAATCTACTCGTGAATTTGATTAGATTATTCCCTTTAGCAAACAGGAAAGTTGTCATGGGGCCGTTCGATTCCAATTCTCATTTAGTTCTTTGGAAAGTATGACATGAAATTCATAACTCATCATCATCTGTTGTACGTATACTGCCTGCCAAATGTATCAAAGCACTAAAGTAAAGCCGTATTTCAATAAGGTTGAGTTTTATTGCTTTTCGGTTGATTACTTTCGGCAAACAGTTTACTTACAACTTGCAGGTTGAATTGGATCTACAATTGTATCTACAGAATTTAAAACAAAACAATTTATGTGTACTGTCTACCAAGAAGCAAACGTGACCTTCCCTCTTGAATCGCAAAATAAAATTTGCCCCAGAGTTCACGCGAAGACGGGGGAGGACCCAAAAGTACATAAGTCAGTGCCATCTATTTACGCTTCGAGTTGTTTTTAAACTGTCCCCTGAACTCTTTATGCAGGCTCTGCGTAAGTCGACTGCGGTGTTTTAGGTCGTAACGTTTCCCCTGGGAGGTATTTGCTTGCTGAAATTATGCCGGAATAAATTATCTCCGTGTACTTCTTGACATTAATCTTTATGAAATTTTAAGACCCACTTCTTTAAGCACGGATCGTGTTATCGAGTACTGCGCCTTAAAGAAGCCACTGATAAAATGTGTCCTAAAATAGTATCTTTAATTTTGTTTAAGTTAGAGACTCTCATTACTATTTCATTTAAAAAAAATACACTCATTTTCAAATTAAATGCACCATCCTATATAAATATATCTATGACCTTGAAACTTTGCGACCTTATCAATACAAACTTGCTAATAAATTTATTTTACTAACTGAATGAAAAGAACCCCTCCCCCCAACAAAAGAAAGTAATATTAAAATCTGTTCATGAAAGATGAGCAATTATGAAGCTCTTCTTAATTGTGCAAACCGAAGAGCAGCAGCGGAATTCCATACATAATTCATAGTTTTTAATAAAGTGGCACCGGCAAAGAAGAAATACATGGACCGCTGCACAAGTTCGTTTTTGTTTTGCAGCAGTCGGCGGCGCGGTGTGTGTAACAAAGGAAATATGCTAAGCTCTCCAGAAATTCCAAATGCAGGCGGGAGCTTTACCGTAAAGCTCGAGTGGTTGACATACGTATACCTAATGCGTGAAAGTCAGTTAAGATGCTCTCTCTACGCCTTGCGCGCCTGGGAGAGCTTAATTCTCTGCACGAAGAGATTGCGTACTCTTAATATTCTTCGCGCGGGTATGTGCATATTTATGCGGCATGCTAATTATACGGTTGAAGGAAGCGCGGCGAGAGTAACATAGTTGCAAAGGATTTCGTTCTTTTTCTTTACCACATCAATGTCTTTTATAAATATTCAAAATCGTAAATCCATTTAAACTTTTGATCTTTCCACAATCTCAGATACTCCAATTCGTCAATACTGATGACGATATACTGATATACTGACAAGCCAAGAAGTAAATACTGACGACTTAAAATAAAGTCAATGACGTTTTGACTTGCAAATTTAAACGTACCAGTTTTCTACCAATTTCGATTATTTACAGATGCAAATAGCACCACCCCATCGTAGTCATTTCTATCGGCCGATTTAACAGGTCCATTAAAAACATAATTCATAAATGCAATTTCGCGCTTCTAATAACGACCAGCAATAAACCTGGGCCATAAATGAAGCGATAAGTATCGGTTGACTGCATAATGAGGTTATCCATATGCATACGTTCAAGTTAAAACGTCTGCTGACAATAATAAACAAAGCGAGATGCCGGAGTACAGTGCTAATATCCTGACCAGACACGAGCGTGTGTGCTATGGTGATAGTATGGGCATTTGACGGATCAGAGCGATTTCCCAGGAGGACTCTAGATTATTGAAGATAGGACCGCTCTGGAGACCAGACGCGTGTATATGCAATCTCGTGCTAACCCAATCCATGAATACGTTCAGCGGACAAATTTAACAAATTTACAAGATAACTTGTGTAGATCCATCGCCACGTTATGGTTTTTGATATCGTACTTCTTGCCTTTATCTTCGAACAGGACGTTTACGTAGAAAACTGTTCAGAGATTACAGAAAATTCAAACACTATAACACTTATCCCTTTCTCTTTATTTTTACTGTACTATTTTTTGTACGTACAAGATTTCTACAATAAATTATATCAACATTTAAATTGAATCAAGAACTATCAGGAAAAATAGAACGTGTTCTATCTCGAAGCCGTACCTATTTTCAGGAACTCTGACTTTGATGGAATCGAAGTAACAATAAATTTCAACTTGGGCTGATAAAACAAAACAAAAAAATAAGGGAAGTGATTTATTTCATTTAAAAACTGAACTTCTTCCTTATAACGTATAATTTTTCAACCAATAATAAGATGCGGTTTATAATACTGTTCCAAAGTCTTTGCTTTAAATAAAATAGTTGAGTTCTAAAATTTGCAGACGAACAAAACTCAAGACCTACTAAAAATTGGAAATAACTAATTTATATTCAGTTCATATGTCTTCGGCAATGCGACACACACAGACGTTTGTTTGCGACATACTCGCTTTTGGAACTAAATTCTCATCGATTTGTGAAAGTTATAGAAACAAACTTCGTTAAACCAATAATGAAATGAGAATGTTTCTAATTGTAAATGTGAAATACAGGGTGGTTGACCATTGCTTCGACAAAAAAAAATTCGTTTCGCGTATAATTATTTATCGACTTTCGGCTACTCATGTGTAGATGTCGCCACCGGGGAGGGAAATATTTTTAAAAAATAATTTCGTTTCATCTTCATGTATTTATTTGGCGGGAAACTGCTGCGTTCCATCTGACACCTCACCGCACTCATGTGATCCTAATACAAGCTTAGTTTTGTACGAAAATTTCGTTTCGCATATAATTATTATTTATCGACTTTCGGCTACTCATGTGTTGATGTCGCCACCGGGGTCGGAAATATTTTAAAAAAATAATTTCGTTTCATCTTCATGCATTTATCTTGGCGGGAAACTGCTGCGTTCCATCTGACACCTCATCGCACTCATGTGATCCTAATACAAGCTTTGTTTTGTACGAAAATTTCGTTTCGCGTATAATTATTTATCGACTTTCGGCTACTCATGTGTAGATGTCGCCACCGGGGTCGGGAATATTTTAAAAAAATAATTTCGTTTCATCTTCATGTATTTATTTTGGCGGGAAACTGCTGCGTTCCATCTGACACCTCATCGCATTCATGTGATCCTAATACAAGCTTAGTTTTGTACGAAAATTTCGTTTCGCGTGTAATTATTTATCGACTTTCGGCTACTCATGTGTAGATGTCGCCACCGGGGTCGGAAATATTTTAAAAAAATAATTTCGTTTCATCTTCATGTATTTATTTGGTAGGAAACTGCTGCGTTCCATCTGACACCTCATCGCACTCATGTGATCCTAATACAAGCTTAGTTTTGTACGAGAATTTCGTTTCGCGTATAATTATTTATCGACTTTCGGCTACTCATGTGTAGATGTCGCCACCGGGGTCGGGAATATTTTAAAAAAATAATTTCGTTTCATCTTTATGTATTTATTTTGGCGGGAAACTGCTACGTTCCATCTGACACCTCATCGCTTTCATGTGATCCTAATACAAGCTTAGTTTTGTACGAATATTTCGTTTCGCGTATAATTATTTATCGACTTTCGGCTACTCATGTGTAGATGTCGCCACCGGCGTCGGAAATATTTTAAAAAAATAATTTCGTTTCATCTTCATGTATTTATTTGGCGGGAAACTGCTGCGTTCCATCTGACACCTCATCGCACTCATGTGATCCTAATACAAGCTTAGTTTTGTACGAAAATTTCGTTTCGCGTATAATTATTTATCGACTTTCGGCTACTCATGTGGATGTCGCCACCGGGGTCGGAAATATTTTTAAAAAATAATTTCGTTTCATCTTCATGTATTTATTTGGCGGGAAACTGCTGCGTTCCATCTGACACCTCATCGCACTCATGTGATCCTAATACAAGCTTAGTTTTGTACGAAAATTTCGTTTCGCGTATAATTATTTATCGACTTTCGGCTACTCATGTGTAGATGCCGCCACCGGCGTCGGAAATATTTTAAAAAAATAATTTCGTTTCATCTTCATGTATTTATTTGGCGGGAAACTGCTGCGTTCCATCTGACACCTCATCGCACTCATGTGATCCTAATACAAGCTTAGTTTTGTACGAAAATTTCGTTTCGCGTATAATTATTTATCGACTTTCGGCTACTCATGTGGATGTCGCCACCGGGGTCGGAAATATTTTTAAAAAATAATTTCGTTTCATCTTCATGTATTTATTTGGCGGGAAACTGCTGCGTTCCATCTGACACCTCATCGCACTCATGTGATCCTAATACAAGCTTAGTTTTGTACGAAAATTTCGTTTCGCGTATAATTTTTATTTATCGACTTTCGGCTACTCTTGTGTAGATGTCGCCACCGGAGTCGGAAATATTTTTAAAAAATAATTTTTGTTTCATCTTCATGTATTTATTTGGCGGGAAACTGCTGCGTTCCATCTGACACCTCATCGCACTCATGTGATCCTAATACAAGCTTAGTTTTGTACGAAAATTTCGTTTCGCATATAATTATTATTTATCGACTTTCGGCTACTCATGTGTAGATGTCGCCACCGGGGTCGGGAATATTTTTAAAAAATAATTTCATTTCATCTTCATGCATTTATTTTGGCGGGAAAGTGCTGCGTTCCATCTGACACCTCATCGCACTCATGTCATCCTAATACAAGCTTAGTTTTGTACGAAAATTTCGTTTCGCGTATAATTATTTATCGACTTTCTGCTACTCATGTGTAGATGTCGCCACCGGGGTCGGAAATATTTTTAAAAAATAATTTCGTTTCATCTTCATGCATTTATTTTGGCGGGAAAGTGCTGCGTTCCATCTGACACCTCATCGCACTCATGTGATCCTAATACAAGCTTAGTTTTGTACGAAAATTTCGTTTCGCGTATAATTATTTATCGACTTTCGGCTACTCATGTGTAGATGTCGCCACCGGGGTCGGAAATATTTAAAAAATGTAATTTCGTTTCATCTTCATGTATTTATTTTGGCGGGAAACTGCTACGTTCCATCTGACACCTCATCGCCTTCATGTGATCCTAACAGAAGCCTAGTCTTGTACGAGAATTTCGTTTCGCGTATAAGATAAGAAGCGATATCCGAGAGTACGGGAAAAATGTTTAAAAAAAATTCTTCCTATTTTAGTTTTCGAGAAATATTTAATTAAAAATTAGCCCTAACGGCGATGCGCCTCTGGTTAAAAAGTAGAGCAGCAGATTAAGTAAATGCCCTCATACAGATTCTATGATAGGCACGGCGGCGTAGCATCGATCGTAAACTTGACCTTTAAGTGGAATTTCACGTCAACTCCGTTTTTAGGCACCGTAAAATACGAACTACATAGTAATTACTTGACAACAGCATGCAAATCACCTGAAGCAGATTATTCCATGAAAGGATCACATCGGTCTCACTTTTAACACATGCTTTAACAAGTAAACAAATAAATCAGTAAAGCGAAAACAATTTATATCTCCGTATTAGGAATTCCTAGTATTTTTCTTTCATTTTCATTTAAACTTCATGTATATTTCCACATGAAACGTGTATTTCATAAACATTTTTTTAACTAACACATTCATTAACTAACATTTTTTAATTAACACAAATATAGTGGACGTACCACTCTCAGTGACGAATTTCGTGAAGGTCGTCCACTAATGTTGATGCTGTGCGTGACATGATTGAGCAAGATCGGCATGTGACATACCATGAGATTCAAGCATCCTTGAGCATTGACATGAGAGCAATTCACGTGATTTTGCATGATCACTTGAACGTACGAAAGCTTTGCAGTCGTTAGATTCCACACAATTTGACACAAGCGCAAAAACAGGGTCGTGTCAAATGGTGCGAAGAAATTCTCAAGAAATTTAACCGAGGTCGTTCAAATTTAGTTTATAACATCGTTACTGGTGACGAAACTTGGATCTATTCGTACGATCCCGTTGAGTATTTCAAAGTGAGCCAAAACCAACAAAAGTTGCTGCGAAGCAAATGGTCGTTTGTTTCTTCGGTTTAACTGGACATGTAGCAACTGTCGCTTTAGAGGATCGAAGAATCGTAAACGCTAATTGATTTACTACGATTTGTTTGCCGGAAGTCGTCGATCAAATAAGAAGAAACAATCGAAATTGACGAATTATCCTTCATGACAACGCCAACTCTCACTCAGCATGTCAAACCGTTGATTTTTTATCCAGTAAAATTGTTGGCGCATTCAGGGACGCTCAACGGCTGAGAGGCTAAGTAAGCAGTTTCCCTGAATGGACAAGTTGACAGACCGCTGAACGAAAGCTGCTCAGATATTTACTCAGCGCATAAATTGTAGGCTGAGTTCCTCAGCGCTATCAAAGAAAAGTAGTGGGAGCATAATTTAAATTTACTGGTTGAGTCAGTATTCAATTTTTCCAGTCGATGATTGATCAGGTAGTTTATTCTGACCGTTGACTTGATGATTTTGTGCAGATTGACGGGATTGACCGTTTATTTAACTCGCCCATATAGTAAGTCAAGCATGTGAGACAGCTGCCATTCAGAACTTCGTTCAGGGAATCACTATGTGCTGACACCTAGGAAACGCTGACTGAATTACAGCTTAGCTAAGCCGCTGAGCGTCCTTGAATGAGCCCATTGACTCTTTTTTTGTTCCCAAGTATCAAAAGTAAAATGCATGGTGAGCGATTTTCGTCGGCTGAAGCAGCGGTTGGCACATTGCAGACACTGGTTTCTGAAGTATCCGGTATCCAGCTTCAGAGTGTTTTACTAATTTGTTCGAGCGTATGCAAAAGTGTATTGACTTCAAAGGCAATTACTTCGAAAAACAATAGAACCATTTACCAAATTTCATAAGGTCTTTTTCATATCGTTTCCAGAAACTTTTCCAGCAGCCCACGTACTGCCGCATTTATAGAACGTGGCGTCGTATTTCGTACGCAGTGCCGGAGTTTCATTTGGGGGAGCATCTTAATTAATTATAAACTGTTTAAAAGAATTTTTTAAACATTTTTCCCGTAGCCTGTGACATCGAATTTCTGTTGCATTTTTCTCGTCGGAACAATAATTGTCATTCCACCTTGTACGCGTTCGTTCATTGAATGTATCCATTGAATGCACTGTTTTCGATATTAACGAGTAAACGACATTTGATTTCATTTCGTCTTGCTTCGGAATTTTCAATAATTGAATGAACGTGCAAAATTTCGTTATAATTGGGCATGAAAAAAACATTCTGTTATCAGTGGAGTGGTCGGTGGAGGGTTAGCCGCAGTCATTTCGTTTAAAAATACGCCTCTCCAGATTTCGCGATTAATAATTGAGACTGCGATCCGAACCTCTCGTTTCACAATCAATTACGTATTAAATGAAGCCGTGCATAAACAACGAACGCAAAGTGATTTATTAAATCGCAGCAGATACGCACGCATACGTTTATGAAGTTGTGGGGAACCTTTGACTGATGCTAAACAATTACAAATCATAAAATCGCAAAAAATAAATGCAGAATGTCGTAAGAAAGTCCAGAACTATATAAACTGTTGCTTTATCCAACTCTCAAGCACGATAAAACCGTAACAAAATCATTTCCCACGTGTTATTTAATTAACCATAAGGGTGGCGATTTATTTTATCGTTCCGGCCTAGTCGGCGAAGCTCTCTCTAATCTAATCGGGTTACCGAGGTGTAAAACAAGCCCGCCATGAACTTTGACTTGAGAAGATACGTCTTAATAAATTGTAGATTCAGATTGAGTACAAACATCGGAAGTGGATAGTCATTCGTTAATACGTTATCTGAAGCCCGCGATAAATTCTCATCGAGTTCTATCTTATCGATTTTTCCGGAGGGCCCAAGGTGATAAGTTGAAAGTGGTATCGTAAAGTGACTGGAAATTTTTTTAAGTGCTTCCGATATGGCCACGTTTTAATATATCAGAGGAAGAACCAAAACAAAATTTGGAACGTGATACACTTGCACACTATCCAAACCAAGCTTTTCTTTCTTGATTTAATTACTTCAGTATTTTTCTTAATACTTGTTCTTGTTCTAAGTTTATTCTGTTTATCTCATTTCCTATACTTAATTATGCTCTCAATTCCAAGGTAAATATTTCATTTCATCTGTGGTTAAAGGACTTTCGTATTTTTTGCTCCGACTTCTTAACGATTGTAGTTTTTTAACAAATAAATGAATCCGAAAGTTTCTTGAGAATGTCTTCAAATGGTATGACTTGCAATCACATTCCCCCTTTACACACACACAGTGACCACAATTATTATGCAACCCCTGGTGTTTTCTCTTTTTTTTTTCAAGCAATTTCCCAAATGAGCAGACCTCATAATTGCAAGTTCCCGCCGCTGGCGGGCGTTAGTTAAAGATGAATGAGGTTAAACCATACTTTCTCTAAAGAACGTGAAAGTTTTCCAGACGCGAGAGGATCTCATCTTTAATAAACCTTATTACCGATACGCGGGCGGTTCACGGACGTTTTTACGGCCGCCTTATGTTACTATATATCTTAATATTCCTGTGCTTTTTTTTTGTTTTCAATTAAGCTGAGAGTGTAATTAATTTTCAGGCGGAGTTAATGACGGCGTAATTTTAGACTTCAGTAAAATCGACGGCATTAATTAAGACTACATTGTAAATTTACGCGAGACGAAACAATTTTTATAATGAAGATGTTTTAGTGGTAGGAAATTATAATTTTAAAAAATGGGCACTTGGTGTATGCAATTCCTGAACGTATGTTGTGCATTTGTCGCTGGTATTTTATTCATTTTACTCCGGGCACAGTAGTAACTTTATCTGAAGTGCGCATGTATGTACAATGAACAACAAGATGTATCTCCGCGAATGCATCAATATTTTAAATCCGTCTGCCTTGACGGAAACACGGAAAACCTTTGTCGCCAGAGGTTTCGTCCTATTTCTATCATCACCATCAAATTAGAAGGCGTCGGTTTACACTGGATGTATTAATTACAACTCTTTTAAAATTTTGGATTTCGAACACAATAAATTCGGATGGTTTAATCGAATTTATGCAAATGCGAAATTTATGCGTTCGGTAATGTAGCGTATCAGATCCGTACTTATAAATTCTGAGTGCAGCGCGCTCATAAATACCGCTCGAATGAACTTCTTTCTCCAAACGGATGTTCCCCATTTATCTAATAAATTTCCAATTTAAAAATTACTTACGGTGATCGGCGATGAAAATTTCATCGAGATATTGCCAAGCCGTGCGTTACAACTATTTTCGGCCTTCTCGGCGGACATTCCCAAGTCTTCCGAGTCCGTTTGTTCTTCTTTTCCTCCTCCTCAATTTTCCCCCGAGATTTGCTCGACTTCCTTACAACCAGTCATCAAAGACATGTACACTATCGTCAAAAAAAATTGGCTTTCTGATAGTCGTGTATAAATTATTTTGTACAACTAAATGTTAATTACTCGTAAATAATATCTGCACCTTTGCATACCTACATCACTAAGTTAAAAGCTAAACTTTCGAATTAGTAACGGCAACGCCGCGCAGCGCCGTCAAATGCAAAATTAAATTAGAGCGAATTACTGGAGCATCTAACAGAACGTCTGTACAAGTCGAGGACCTCAAACGTTCGCAAATATGTAAAGGGATATACACCTGCGTGTGTAATTAGCGGAAAAAGCTCCGGAGTAAAATGATTTCGCGAGGGCCTGTCGGCGTGTGTGCGAGGAAAAAAATTCGCAAAGCAATTTCATCACACGTGTTCGTTTTTGAAATGTGTTTAACTTTAGAGGTGATGCACGAATGGCTATATAATTAAGAGTTACAATTTGTTTGAAAATTACAAAATTAAACTCGTCACATCATTTGGAAACACCGATTCACATAATTTAGAATGTCAGTCAAACAAAACAAAATGATTGTGGTCCAGAATAGATCCTTGAGGGACACCATTTTTAATACTAATGTTTCAATAATGATTCCCGTAAATCTGTTGCGTTATTTGGTATATAATACTACATGTAAGAAAAGGTATATATATAGTTACGTCTATCCAATTCTCTGTATATGTTTAAGCAAAGTTTGTTCTAACTATGTACATAGGTACAATATAGAAACGTCATGTAACCACTTATATATATTTATTTAAATTTAATATTATAAAAAAAAATACAGAGTGTACCTTCTTGGCTTATTATAGTAATTTGAAACAACAGACACCGTTCGCGTTAACGACTTTATAAACAAGAAGTTAGGGAGTTGACTTTCCCACAATATTAAGCGACGTTATTTTAGGGCGAATTCCCAATTTCCCGATAATGTTAACCGATATAAAGTTCTCTCTCCCCCCCGGTTGTTATGCGGCGCACGTAAGCAAAACGCGAAAACCTATCACTCCATGCATTAATCGAAACCCCCTGATGTAAAGTTGTCGCAAACTTTAAGGAATGCAGCGGGCGAGGAAGCGGCGGGAGGTCCTCCGCTTTGCTATGCATGACTTCGTTAATATTTAAAGCTTTTGTCCTGTCTCCTGCTTCCTGCACAAGATATCAGGTCCGAAACCGAAGGAAAAACTTCCTTTCGCTATTCCCTGTTCTGTCGTTACGCAAGAGCCACCAGGTTTAATATTAAAGCGACTTTTTTTTACATCCTCCCTCTCTAGAGCTGTTATACTTCTCTGATCTTTGAAACTTTAAAGATACATGTTTAAGATTGCATACTGGCGGGGAGGAGGGAGTATCTTTATAAAATTCGTTTTAGTTTATATCCTTGTCGTAGTACAACGTGTATATGGAGATGCGTTTCCAATTTTTATTATGCATAGACTGCACAGACGAATTTAGATAGATAAAAGTATATTATCACAGATAATAGAGCTGAGCTGAGCAGATGGCTCAGCAAATGTTTTAAATTTGACGCCCCAATTTGGAGCCAAACTCGGTGTTAGTTTGGAGCTAGCTCACCAAATACGTGACGGCGCTACTGTTATAAATAGTAGCAGGGTGGAAAATCGAAACCTGTAAATATAAACGAGATGTAAACAAATTCAATAATAAGTAAGTGGTGTGATGCAAAGTTTAAAAGTATTTTATTATAACCATACGTGACATTAACGCATCCTACCCCACTTTACACTTATTTCTCTATTACTTAAAAGAGACATCTGGCGGTAAATAAGCCAATTGAGCTTCGGAATTAGCCAATGTTTTGTTAAATAGTCAATAGATGTCACTATTTTTAGAACGTCCATTCATTCCTCTCTCATATCTATCTGGAAAGATCTATTATCTGTGATATTATGAAACATTTGATCAAACATCTCAACGAACAACTCGTCTTGTATTTTTGTTTTTTGTTTATTGCTATTGAAATGTGTGAAGTTATTAAAATTAATTTTGTGTTTCGTTTAAATCTTTGACGTTACGTGTATGTATGTACATATGCGTTGCTTTGATATTTATTATGCATAGAAAAATTTCGTATGTATATACTGTGATGTGAAGATAGGAACTGCAAAAAAGTACGGTGCAGATCGCATATTAAAACTTTTCGAATTATCTCGCAACGGTCCCACACGTGTGTTTAAAAAAAGGCATCGGATCAAGTTAAAGTATTACCATAAATTAATAACGCGCACCTATATAAAATGCAGATTACAGTTCACACTTTTAATTTCCCGCGCGGATCGTAAATTTTCATTACGCACAATTATTGTGTGTAATGCATTAATCACGCGGGGTTGACAGAGGTTTGGGCGATATATTCTGCGATTTAACGCCGAATAAATTTAATTGTTTCTGACGAACGCGCAATTTATTATCGCGACGCGGAATATTTACGTAATTAAAACTAAACATGTCTAATATGTAATAATTTATTAAATTCATATCATTCGATGCTTGTTATAATTTATTTTTTTCATATTTTTAACGGGTAACTTGGGGATAAATTCCACACAGCATCCCCAGCTGAATTATTAAGGGAACTTGGGCTTGCTTACTTTCTTTATGTGCTTCTTAAAAATTAAACAACTAACTTTATATATTTTCCTTCCCGGGTCGTGTCGCAGAGTTTCTCTGCGAACACGTCCCTTATTAATGCAAGTTTTAACCCATAAGAATTTTTAACACGTTTTAAGTAAGTCTCCCCCTAATTAATTTAATTTTGCTTGACGAGAGTGACTTTTGTTGCAGTTTGGACAGAGACACGCCGTTCACTTTCCAGTTGGGCGTCGGGCAGGTAATTAAAGGGTGGGATCAGGGCCTGACGAATATGTGCGTCGGTGAAAAACGCAAATTGACGATACCACCAAGCCTCGCCTACGGTGATAGGGGTGCTGGGAATATTATCCCTGGAGGAGCTACCCTGATTTTCGAAGTGGAACTCATTAACATAGGCGATACTGCTCCTACCACCAATGTCTTCAAAGAAATCGATGCTGATAAAGATATGATGCTCAGTAGAGAAGAGGTAAGAGAAGATTTACTATTTTTTAGATTAAAAAATAAAAGCAAGACAAAAAATACTCGTTGCAGCAAATGAAAGATTTTATGTTGGTTCCACTAAATGCATAAAACCGCCCTGAACTTTCCTCCCGCCGTGCCGGTAGAATATTACGTCCGTTATTCTTTAAAACTTTTAGCGAGTCATATAGTTTTATAAAGCTTACTTTTTCCGGAACGATTTAAATAATAGAAGTGAATTTCCAGGCGACTTTATTACACAAAACCACCCCTAGAAGCCAACCCAACCCGATCATCATCATACCCGTTCGCGTTCGCGTTCGTTCATTTAGAATTTATGCGGAAATGAAGAGAAGCCGCATTTTTGTACTGTGTGTGCACGAATCGATTTGGCCGTCGAAGATAAAATATGTTTACGCTGCTGTGGATTATTGAATGATAAGGGGTTGGTGTGTGTGACTTTCGGTTCAAGTGATTTATTGTGTGAAGTTGCGCGAGAATGTTTCGAGTTCTTGTTTGTTCCCGTTGCGTGCTAAGCCGCGAGATAAGGGAATTTATCGGCCACTCTTGGATGGTTCTTATAAAAAAAAAGTTTGAAGTTCGTAACTGTTACGGTAGCGAAGCCACAAATCGAGTTGTTCCAATAACGAGTTCTATTTACATACATATTTTATAGGATACAGAACTTCTGGTAATAATAAACCCCCACACTTTCTTTACCAAAAGAGATCAATTCAGTTTTTTATGTTTGTTTAAGATAATACGGTTTTAATAAAAACATAATTGTTTGTCAAAATTAATCGCGCTGCTTTAAATTTAACGACGACAAACAAGCTGCTTAATTAAGTGACATTATGCAACAGGTTTAAGGTTGACCGCTGGCTAAGGTCTTTTCATTTAAATGAATATGTAACAGGCAGGGGTAGCTTATGAATTTTAATACTGATGAGGCCTACAAACTCTTTATATGTACACTTTTGTTGTAGTCGAATTACGTTAAATTAATCTGTTTTTTTTGTATACAGGTTAGTGAATACTTGAAAAAGCAAATGATCGCCGCCGACGGTGAAACTCAAAGTGAAGAAGTGAAGAACATGTTGGCCGATCATGATAAACTAGTCGAAGAAATTTTCCAACACGAAGACAAAGATAAGAACGGCTTCATATCCCACGCAGAATTCTCAGGACCAAAACACGACGAACTTTAATACCCAACGACTGCGTACATACGTCTTTTAGTTTAAGATCAAATTGTCTTTCCAACTTAACGTAAGATTTGTAAAAAAAAAAACACACACAGATAGTATAATTTTGCTATTCAAACGGAAACTTCCTCGTCTCTTCCTCTTCTTAAAGGTTGTACGAGTACTTTAATTATTTATATAAAACACGTCTCTTTTTTATGAAGATATTATCGTGAAATTCTCTTCTTCTCACAATCAGTCATTCCATGTGGTTGCTGTAGTGTTTAATCGTGTTAGGATATCCGTTATTTTTTTTATAATATTTATGAAGTATATTGTTTATTTTAATACGGTACGTTGTTAACGATTCTAATGTAAAAAAAGAAACATTTGTAAATCGGTCGTTGTAAAAAAAATTAATAAATGTCTTTTGTAAAATTTACTACTGCAATTGTTTGTATTAAAAAACAACTCGAGAAAAGGAATAATAAAAAGTTGCAAATAAATAAATAACTGAGGCCTTTGGGGTCATTTACTGAAAGAAAAGAAAATTGAAATGTACAATCTCGTCCAACTTACTTAATACCTTTGTATACGAGTCACCCTCTAGTCACGTGAGCTGAACGAATCTACAAGTACCATTGCGGTCAAAATAAACAGAGACAAGCATTTTATAAGTTAAAGTGGACTTTTATTAATGATTTTTTATAATACTGCTCTGCTTCTCCGAACAACAAAAAGCAATTATTGCTACCAGTTTGGTTTAAACCATAACAAGCTTTGTCCCGGTCTTTTTCTGGCCGCAATGGTACATGTGCCTCGATAAGGACAATTATGGTTGCACTGAGAAATGTGCGTTTTTTAAACCCTTTAAATTCAAATATCGAAAAACGTATCTGCGCCATCTGTTATTTGGCAGTCCAAGGTTTAGCAATTTTGCAGAAATCTGTAACACTGCTAAAGTGTATTTTGTAAGAACGTAATTTTTATTTAAAATTTTGTTTTTCTCCGGAGGCACTAGTCTCCTCCTAATTGAAATCTATTAAGGAATGTTATATTGTAACCGTTCCATGTAGAGAACCTTCACATTAAACAGAGCCACGTGACTGACATGGATAAGCAACCAAACATACTCGTATGATAATACTACTATATAGACAAAATTCTTACCATCACAATAACTTAAGAGTGTGCAATTACACACCACGACGTCAACTGATTGATTTCCTCATTGATCCCTTCAGAAAAATTAGTTTTCAAAACAACTACAATAAACTTTCAAAATTCGTAGTAAAATAAACAGCACCAAAGCACATGACACACAAACGTAACAAAGGTCACGTGGCCCTTAGTTTCATTTGAAGATTCTGTACTACAGTTGTAGTGAGAGGCATAACGTCATGAAAAGCAGAATTCCATCCTCCAACACATTTCCGTTTTAAATTTACATACAACATAGAGAACCTTCCCTCCTCCTATTGTCTAGGCCAACGATTCTCAACCTTTTTAGCTCCGCGACCCCCCAAATAATAAATATAAATAAAATTAATATTTCGCGACCCCCCATCCTATAATTTTATGTCGTTGCGAGTATGAACATACATATATGACGTCATAAAATGATTTCATTATTGTTTAGGCTATTTTCGCGGCCCCCTATTAATATCACCGCGACCCCCAGGTTGAGAAACGATGGTCTAGGCATTAAAGAACGTCAATATATGAACTTTCATATTTTGGTGGGGGGTATAGACCGGCACAATATTTTTTTAAAGTAGATCAAATAGTTTCAAAAAACGAAATTTTCATAACAAATTTAATTTTATACTATACATACTTGTATACATTTTTAAATAAATCTAAAGACAACATGAACAGTAAATAAAGAAAATTTAGAAAAAGGAGTGACGAGAAACGACGGAGCATTATTCATTCTTTAAAAAAAAAATTACATACATCCCGAGCAACAGAAACTTCTCATTTCACTAAAAGATAAGTTACACATTCAATGTAATATCAACGAATGAAAGGAACTAAAATTTTAATTTCTTGATAGCCTAACGGGGGACGAAACTTACGCCCGTTTTATTTTTTACTTGGTGCATTTCCTTTTGTTTTGCACGCACACAAAAACATAACAAACAAGTTCCGTCCTCTTTAACTTGCTAAAGAGAGAAATACTCGTACAGTGCAATTAATTAAAAAAAAAAGGAAATTTTAGTGTTTATCAAAAGTAGACAAAGAGAAAAACGAGAGGGTATCACATAATAAGATCAGTATACAATTTTACATCTCAGAGATGTACAAACTAAAAAATAAATTATAGTCAAATGAACTTAAAAGTTATTCCAAATTCGAATTTCTCGAGAATTCTCCCGCAGATATGTTCAGTATCCTTTGATGTATGCCGACAGGTGTTTCTTTTCTTCCTCGGATAATCCGTTCTTCAAAGTCCTTCTCACTACAAAACCAAGATAATTTTAGAAGACAACAACACAAGACAGTAATAGTCATGCAACTAATTAATATGGACGGGGGGCAAGACGAAAATGGCGTGCGTGCTAATTTCTTTTCTCCAACGGTTGTAACGTCATGCACTTCACCACACACAAAACAAAAATAAAAGCAAACAAACTTCAAAAATGCACACGACGTACCAATAATTAAAAATTTACGGCGAATCTCTGCTACCAAATGGATTATTCTCTCTTGTACGTGAACGCTTTACTAAACAATAGTTTACATTACCTAACGGCTCTTATTATTTACAACAATTCAGAAGTATGATTTTTGTGAGTTTAGAAATTGACTTACGTGATTTGCGATCAGCATGTCGAGTTCGCTTTCTTTCTCTCGGTGCAGTCCTCGATGGGCCTTTCGTTGCCGTCTTCACCAGACTCTCCAGTATCTCGTCGTCACCGTCAGTCAAATTCCCATTAACCTGCCCCATGAAAGACCTATTGACATCTCGCCTCGTCCTTCGCCAAGGCAAAGTCCCCTGCATACTTTCTACATCCGATATGTCACTGCCAAGTAGCTGTCGGAGTTCGGCATCAGCGCGGTCTTCTTTCGTCCGAAATTTACCAGTCTGGAAGCAAGCTCGTTAAGTAAAGTACTTTTTAAATAATCGACCTGTACTCACCTCAGTAATCATTTTGCCTCTCGTTTTGTTTCTCTCCCTGTGATTGGCCTTCTTTTCCAGCTGTTGTAAAACCCTTTCCCTCGTCGTGCGATACTCCAAAGCAAATTCCGAAACGATTCTGCAAAATTCATTCGGTTTGGTATCGGCGATTTGATGCAAAGGAATTCCCAGCCATAATAAAAATCTATGAAACCTGCGAATTCATCAGAATTAATTTATTGATTAACCATAACTTTGGGTGCGCTTACCTATTGAGAACCCTGCGATGGATGATACCTAACAAGATTATTCTTTCCGCGCAATCAGCTAGGAAATCGGACATTTTGATTTTCATCATCGTAGACCCGTCGTGCTTAGCAATTAACTTGAGGTGATCCCAAGACGCTTTGCAATCAGCCTCCAAACGCTGTATGTTCAGGGCTAGTTCATCAAAGTCGATTTTAGAAGCACGGGTAATAGCACCGATCTACAAAGTGATTTGCAAAATTAAAATTTCCAGTTGACGCTTTGAAAAGTAGAAATTGTATCACCTCGGAATATAAGTCTGTAGCATCGGGGAACTTCTCCATAACAATATGGCATAAGTGATGCAGTAAAGTGTGTTTGTGCACGGTGTCTTTGACTTCAGGAACTTTCGATAGGTATTCGATTTGGAACCCCTTAACTTCGTTGCCGTTCAGGAAGTTTCCTATCGACAATAAAGTGCTCAGGATTCCTCTGAAGGTTTTGTTAAACCTGAGGACCTCCAGGCCCTGTTTGAGATCCATTAGGGGTTCGGCGATTTCCCTTTCGGTGTTTTCAAAGTCCAACTTGAAGGCCCATAGTTTTAGCCGCGCGGGTAACTCGGAGATCGAGGCGAGGGTGAGGAGGAATTGCTCTGCGCTTCCTAGGGGCAAATCCGGGTTCGCAGCCTGCGCCTCCTGGATCTTCGTGCGTTCTTCTTCCGTCGGTAACATCGTCAGGAGCTTCTCGATTCCTTCCCTGTTCATGATGGTGGCGTCCATCTTTAGGATGGCCGTTTTGATTGAGCGTGGCGGAGGGAGTTTGGTCATTCCGATGTTGATGGCGTTGGATCTCTTCGGGTCTAGGACTATGATTTCCTTGTTTTTATTAAGCTCCTGTTGCTTCTGCAGATAGATAGAATTTATCCATTAGCAATGTAAAAAGCAGCACAAGGTAAGTATTACAGAAGTGCAATGGAAGTTGAGGTAGAGTAATAATAATAATAATATCATGCTCTACCATGCACTAACGACTAAACAAGAAGTTTTCTATACATTAATTAATAATAAATTAAAGCCATATGTGATATAATTTTTATTTTTTGTGAAGTTTAGAAGTTGTTTGTTTATGCAAATCGAATTTTACAACAAATAGGACGTCGGGTAAACAAGGTGTGACACATCACAGCTTTAATTCACAGTAAATCGCAGACAAGAACAAATCAAATGTACATTTTTTGCGGGGGGACGGGTGGATTGAATAAACTACGCGCAATTGTGGCACATAAAAAAGGAGTACACATTAAGAGGTGGAAGACACAGGTAGTGCAAACAAAATGCAAAAATATATTACACCACCACCACCACCGTGAAACTTGACAACTCACCTCCTGTAGCCAGCACATGCGACGTGCGGATCACCAAAGAAAAGAAAAAATCGATTACATATTAACTAGACTCAGAGAGACGTAGGAAATGCAAAGTTTACAGAAAATACAAATAAAGAGAAAGACGTACATGTAAGTACACACAACACTGAATTTATATTTAGTAAGCAAATTAAAAATCAATTTAATTTGCGTTTTATTTCAAATTAAAAACGTCTGCGCACGTAAACCCCCTCTGGACCCTAGGAAATTAAACGCGACAATGTCTCCGCCTTTTTTCAAATTTGAAAGAAACACCCGGTATATTTATAAATCACAACAACAACAACAAAGAGAAAGTATGTTAAGCCATAATTAAAATTGAATTTACAAAACACCTACTAATTATACCGTATTCTGTAAAGACGCATTCTCTTGTTCGCGCAACAATTATTCATAAGCTACTTTTTATCTCGCAACGAACCCAACGATAATTTACAATTATTATTAACAGCCTTGTTTGTAACACGAGGAATTGTTGTGTGCTTCTATGCTAATTACATAAATGAGGCAATTAAGGTCGAATATTTTACTGAGGTTGTAAACAAATTTCCTTCTACTACAAAAGATCCAACAACTAAAAGAAAACTAGTCTCTACGACGATGAAACTTAAGGCGGAGCACTTACCTTACTAATCAAGTCTTTAGCTCTAGACTCGAACAGGTGCTCGAGCTTTTGGGTATCCACCGAAACGGGACTGAGTTCGTCCCAAATAAACCCTGACTTCAGTTTGACCGCGCTGATAGGATCATCTCGCACTTCCTTCCAGAATAACTTAACAGTCTTTTTGGTCTTCTTCATAGGAATCTTCGTCTCAGTTGGCTTGTTCACTCTTTGCAGGTTAACGCCGAAAACGGGAGGGCTAGGTACGGGAGGTGGCATGATTCTATTGCTTAATGGTGGAGGAGGTGGGGCAGGACCTATGTCGTTAAGCAAAGGGGGCGGTGGAGGAGGAATCCCGTTCAATACAGCGACCGGCGCTAAAATATCGTTCTCATCATCGCTAACCAAATCCGTGAAATCCATATCACAAAGGTTTAAGGGCCTGTTCAAGGAGGAGACCAGCTCTTCCCAACGCAACTCATTCTCCGACTTTTTCACTTCAACAGCTTTGGGGATGTTTTCCCCCGTTGGACTTTTCACGACGCTAGCCTGCGATTTTGATTTCGCCAATCCTTCCTTCGCTTTGGATATCAGCCCGGACATATCCCCGATTCTATTGACCTTCGTCTCATCTGACGGACTGTGGAGGATGTTCTGACTCGAGAGCTTCTGGGTCAGGTCTTTGACGGTGTTCTCCTTCTTCAACTGGAGCAGCAAGTTTCGATCGTTTTCGTTCGCGTTCTCCACGTCCTCGACGTTCTCTTGTGTCTGTTCTTCGTGGGGCGGCTTGCCGTACATCATCGATAGAATCCACGGTTGTTTAGTGAGACTGTTTTCTTCAGATTCAATTTTGTTGACCGCGTTCATCAACGGCGTCAAATCCTTGCGACTAGAATTCCGGTTCAAAATGTTGTTACCGTTTGTGAGGCGTTGTTGAAGACCGTTCGTGTAATTTCCTAAAAAAGTTAAAATGTATATTTATGGTTTTAAAAAGATGATTCGAAAAGTAAAAAGTTGATGTAAGTAGAGGAAGTAAGAAGAACGATAGGATAGAGCGAAGCGAAAACCCACCGTTTTCCATATTTTCATCGGATGGTGTAGCAGGACTACGAAGTAAAGCTACGCCCTCTTGTTGTTCCTTCATGAAACTCCTTTGTCTTTCGGCCCTTTCTCTTCTCCTTCTTAAAGCAGGGGTTACTCCGGCGTCATGAGCTAAGCAATGCGCAGACTGTTAGAAGCACACTCAAACTCAAAAACGCGTGCAATTAAAACAAACCTTTGTTGGATTCCTTGTACCCCCCGTTCAAGCTTAGATTGTTGATCTCCGATGATTGCGAGCTGGATTCATCATCGTCCTCCTCGTTTGTCTGCAAGTTATTTCTGGAGTTGGTGTTGAGCGCCGAGTGGACGGGTGTGTTTCCGGTGGAGTGTCGCCTGCTCTTTCTTCTTTCCGACGATTCGACGAGGTTCTTCCTGCTTCGCAGGGTTTTCCTGATGTTTTCGTCCAAGTGTCTGATGGGCATGCCCTTGTCCTCGCCGTCTTCGTATTGTAGCACGGCCTCGTAAATTTGGAATTGCTGCAGAAGATCCAAGTCAGTTCCGGGCTTTGACATGTATCTTTGAATGATGGCCTCGATTCCTTGCTCCTCCAAAGCATCAGTCTGATCGTAGTAAGTATCTTGGTCAGGAACACCATTGAAACACTTGTTTATCAAAGTCGTTGCGTAAATTAACAATTCTGTGTCGGCCGAATCGAAATCCTTCAGTAACTTCATGATGTTATGCCATGGTAGGAGGCCTTGGGTACAATCGACGGTGTGAACGGCCTTGATGAGGAGCATGCAGTTAGTGTCGGTGTACTCGACGAAAACCAGCAGCAGTTTAAGGGCGGTCTTTACCACCAATCTGAATTTTGACGAGATCAAAGTGTACAACCACTGGATGGTTTGGTTGTGTTCCATGACGCCGTTCATCCCATCGACATACAGCATCACCTGACCGAGGGCTCGGAGTATATAATTTTGATAATTCTGGTCAGCTTCTGAGCCGACTTTGATAAGGCACGCCAAACCATCGTTCTGGACGAATTCGTGGACTAGGTCTTTGTCTTCTTGGAAAATTTGTTTTAACGAGAATAAGGCACGTCGAAGTTCTCTTCCTTCTGAGGTTAATAATTTTTCTGGAACATGAAAGGATCATAACAAAATTGAATAGGCGAAAGCTTAAGTGCATTTTTATTGTGTAAGTCTTTTGTTTTATCTTCGTGGCACTTACAATAAAACGAATTTGTCCATACAACAAATTTGCCCATAAAAAGAGCCGCTACCATTCCCTTGATGTTACAATTTAGAAATGCCAGCGTGAGCAGATGTTCGCAGATAAGCCACAGTGTTCTTAAAGGTTATAAAACGACAAACAAGTACATATTGCAAATTACATCTGAGCTCAGCTTAAATTACCATCGCTAATTTTTTTTGTGTGCTTCACATTTTGAGACCTTGCTGACAATGCACCAATCATATTTAATAATAAAGAAAACGAGCAGGGCTGTGCGCGACAGACCGTTAACTAGGATGAAAATTGTTGTAATTATTCATTCCATAAAGTCGGCAGGTTTTTGCCCCATACACGTACAATTTGATTTTTTCTACTGGGAAAGTAAGTGCAAGATCAGTAGACTGAAACGTAAGGTATCGTTAAACAAAGGGGATTAGGCCTTCAAGTTAATAATCGATCAACTCGAACTGAACGAGAAACAAAGAATACAATCTTCTTTTTTTTTAAGTTGCGTCTTGTGCAAATTTTTCACACTCGTTAGATCCTCAAATGCCGAGGGGACTTTCTGTTTAATTACATCTATGTAATAATTCTCAACAACGACGAAATTAGAAATCGCTTCAGCATCATGCATTTGAGTGCACTTAAAAAAAAGCATTTCGTGTCCGCTGAAGACGCTTTCTAGCAGAAGACTCGTTTTTTATTGAGTTGTGATTCGAATCCAAGCGGATTCCTCTAATCAACCAAGACGTTGTCGAATTTGTTTATACATCCGGCGATTAAGTCGGCGTAAATTTGTTTATTATGCTTGTGTAACATCCAAAACGGTCAATCAGGTTTGATACACCATCTCAGATTCTTTGTTGATTAGAAATAACTGTAGCCCATCAATTTTGTATTTTACTCGCGCTGCAATTTCATTTAATTAATTTAGAAAAATGTGATGTCTGACAAAACGTTTTGAACATGAAATAAAAGTGGTCGTACTTAAAAATCATTATACTCGTACGTACGTACTTGTTCCACGTTGCATGCTTAAAATGTATCTTTAATGGTAGGCCGGCGCTTGAAACAAACTTACAGTATTCATTGTAACGATTAAAAAAGTAATGTTTACAGCAATTAAAATAAATACCGCTCGGTAGCCTTTGAAGTCTCCGTTGGCTATATCAAAAGTTAAATCACCTGGCCTGGCCGAGAGATAATATAATAAGTTTCATACACACGAAGGCGGCCGTAAAGCAAACATTTTATGCGCTAATTGCAATAACGTATTGCATTAAACATGCGCGCGTTTTATTGGAGGGACGTTACTAACTTAACTCTCGCGATAATTAATCTAATTCAATGACAAGAGAATTGCGGTGTTGAGTTAATTACGTTTTCAAGAAATAATAAAGCCTCGGCGGATATGCGTCCCGAGGAAGAAAAAAAGGACCGCAAGGACGTGTGCGTTTTATTAAATTGTGCAGAATAGCATAACTTACACGAGGTGTCTGTCGTCGTGCTTCGCTTAATGTGTGTTATTAGTTTTAAAAATGGGAAAACAAGATTTTATACATTACAGCTATTATCTTTTTAGTTTAGTACGTGCTACGTTATTTCCATGTCACACAGTAATTTTGCGAATTTTTAATTTATTTTAATTGGACCGTTATATTAAATATTTTGAAGGGTTAACAGCGCCGAGGTGTTCGAAATGTGTTCTGATCACGCATTTACATTTCTATGAATTGGGGAATCGCTTGAGAACAAGTAGAAATTGGCCGAAAAATATTTATTCTAGACGTAGGAACGATCAAATTAATTAAACGTCTAACTGGAATGATAATGAATCTATTCAATGCAAAATCAAAAAGTGCTTCTATAGAAAGTTACGGGTTACGTGGAATCTTTTTAAATTATTTAAAATAAGAGTAAAGTACAAGCATCAAACATTTATAAATTTTTCTTGGAAACCATTCTTCGACGTTTCCAAAATGTTTCTGTAGCTCACGCATAAAGAATAACAATACTTACTTAAAATGGGAGACCAAGCTACGTACATGAAACATTGTTTGCTAAACATTGTTTCGCATCTAAGAAAGCATTCGTACAGTTCTCAGTAATATTTGAAAAACCATCATTTCTCTAATTACTGTTAGTAAAGACGATTAACAAAAAATTAATTAATAGCTGATGTTGCTAATAAAAGTTTTCTAGTAAAATCACGGAAAATTAATTAAGTGAAATTACAATCACTTATATTTTGTGCAAGAAAAATGAATACATAAAATAAAATGACTAATCAAAATGGGAAGTTTATTTTTGGATTCAAACCAAAATTGCAAATTTATTTATAATATCATTTAATTTATTAAAAAATATACGGTGTGATCTTTAATGATTGATGATACTGCGAATTTGGCGCCAAAGTTTTTAGTGCATTTCACGTTTTAAACGTGGCTACGATGAACAAACAAACAAACATTGATTATTCAGTGTTATTCAAAGACGAGACTATTACTATTCTTACATCAGAAGAAAAATGACAAAGGCAACTTACAAAACCGGGTGTTACCAACGTAATAACAATTTAGTATGGCGGTAAATTCAAATCAACTTCAGTCATTAAAAATCACAGTGTATATATGAACTTACCTATTATGGTATGAACTCGCACCGACAGTTGCGTTCGAAGGACGATGGAGTTCTTTTTGCTGAAACACAAATGAAAAAAAAGATTGTGAATGCTGATATGCAAATTTGGAAAATAAATTATAAAATTTTACAACTACTAAAAGGGTTAATCTAAAAAAAAGTTGAAAAGGAGTTGGGGTTGCCATAACTGTTTTATTTAAATGTACAAAGTGATTGCAAAATTTCGTCTCTCACAGGAAGAATCACCCTCGATTGCATCTAATTGTTTTAATCAAAAATTTATGGTTTTGAAAGACGGAGAAGGTCAAGGTCTCCTCAATCAAATTCGATTCATCAAAGAAAAAGTTAAAATTTCAGCTTTTATTACAAATAGATAAGTACTCAATTTTATCCTCAATTAAAAAGTATAAAATAATGAAAATGAAAACATTTCGCAGTCTTCTAGATAGGTGTTAAAATGGGCGAATTTTAGAGAGATTTTAATGTTAAGATTTCGACAAGAAAGAAACTATTTCTTTGAATAATCTGTAAACGATAAAGCAACCAATCAAGAACACGGCAAAATCCTCGAAGACTTGTACATTCAGGTAAACATGCTCCCTTAGAGGCACATTCAAAAAATGTCAATTATAATTCATTGTATAACGTGAACGTCCCATGATTTGTTGAGACTTGATAAAGTGTCTACATGCATTTATAACAGTGTTCACGTTTTAGAACATGCTGAATATCCAAACCACGTGTTCACGTTTAGGGTTGATCATGTTACGGGACGTTCGCGTTATAGAGACTATTTTAACTTTTCTTTCCTGCGATAACATAAATGAAAACACAAGCAAATCAAAAAGGAAATGCATATCAGCTCTAAATTCCCGATAAACGTATGCAAGTGTCCGCCCATGCAAACTTTCGCTTGCACTATTACAAAGTATAATTCGTACCTAAATACCGTTCGCACATCGTAAACTGCGTCAGGCCCCTGTATATGTATGTATATGCAAAAAAAAGCAAAATCCAGACGGTGTATGAGAGGAAGTGTCACACTTCTAGGTGGGCGTGCTAACATACTTACTTAAATAAGAGTGTGTGGTATTTATTAGCTTGTTCAGGTATAAACAAATTCAAGTCCGAAAGAGAAACTTAAAATATTATTAAGTTTTCACGACTACTTTCCGCATATGAAGAAATTAATTGGTAACATACTTTAAAAAACACTGTCAATAAACTCTAATTATTTGTGAATTGATTGAGTATGTTGATGATGGCGCAGTCAACAAGTAAAACTACCGATTTTCAAGAAAGGAAATTGTCACACGTCAATAATAAACGCTCCTTCCTTTCCGAAACGTCTTTGATGACATTAACGAGTATTAGTTCAATACGAAATCAAAGCACAAAACGAAATGATTTAAAGCACAAAATATTTCGAAAACCTAAACGAATGAACTTTGAAAAACTTTTTCGGTGTGTACCTCGTGACGTATAAGGAACGTTTTAGTTTGAATAAAACACAATTTATTCGAGAAATTCTTCCGGCTCTGATAACAACAATCCTGTTGCAAGCAAAAGGAATTCATATGAATCACGCTCAACTCTCCTACACTTGTCATAAATACGCATAAGCCGTCCACGTGTAACGGTTGCAACACCTGAAAGGCGCCCAAGACGGTGACCATTATTTAGACGGCGCCATGCGTATGTCATCTGGTCGACGGCTTCGTCACTCTGGTGCTTACAAGAACTTTCTAAACTCCTATACAAAATAATCGTTCATCAGCGATTGACGGACGATAAGGCGTCGTTTCGCGTCTCGAAATTCCTCTTCTTCATCGACGAACGCGTTCTTAAAAGCTTTCAGCACGTTTCTCCGTGTAACCGCAATTAATCAAAGTAACCTAATTCAGAACGCCTAAATCTACTATCTTTTTTACTTCGAATCCTTGACAGCTTCCCCTTGAAGAAGTTATCAATGTACATAGTACGGCAGCGAAACGTTGGCACTTAAAATGATTTCGATTTAAGTGGTGGACTTAACTTAATTAATTATTATTATTTTAAATTATTATCAGAACAAAGCGAGAGGTCAAAACTTATTCTTATTAAATCCGACAGTAGTTGACGATTCAATTACCCGAGTGAAAGAACAATAAAAAATGTAGCTTGTATACGGGAAAGTCGCATACAAACGACTACGAAGTAATTCACGACACGTATAACAGCACGAAGAGTTTTAATCCTTTTTATTAAGTACGTGCATCCGATTGAATTTCAAACAGTTTAATTATTCTACGTCAATATTGTGTCGGCCGTAAAAATATCTTCAGGTTCTGTCCCTTTCAATTTCAAGAGAACTCGGGGCCTTGTAACAAATCCTTAATTATTATGCATCATAACACATGGCGGTTTTTTAGCCGCTCTCGTAGTATTTACACTTGCGAGATATGTTACATTTATTTTGTGGTGCAATTGCCGAGTAAGTAATAATCTTTCTTTTTCAGATTATTCAGATCGAGGTCAATTTGTGTACTGCATGATTTAAATCAATTATCCAGTTATTTTTTTGTAAGGCAAGTGTTAACAATCTACATACATAAATCAATTCGAAGTTGATGAAAGTATGAACAACAAGCCATAGGCGTGATTCGACATGTTCTTAAGTAATATAATGAATACACATATTGAAATTTAAAATAACGTAATAAATAATTACCGGTGACCAAACAAGAGACACGAGTGTACATTTGTTAATTTTAAATAATAATTTTTGTATTGGATTATTTAGTTAATAACAATTTGATTTATTTCAGTTCACGTTCTACTTCTTTTTCGGTTCTTTTCTTTTTTCTTTCCAATTTTCGCCTGTTTTTTTTTCTTTCATATAAGTACGTTTTCATTTATGGAAAATAAAACCATTTGTTTGGTGTGACTAAAATACAAATTACATAAACGCAAAATTGCAACAAATTTTGAAAAGTAAAATAAAAACTGGGCCTAAATATCATTCTTTAAAGGCTTTCTAAATCCAGCCCTGACTACTTGCAAAAACAAAACAAACTCAATCATTAATAAATAGTTAATTCAATTTGGATCCTTTCATTATTTTTTTACAAAGTTTCTTCAAAGAATTACAAGCAACTACCGTAATAGACCTACATTAAAATGACAGTGAACGTTTTACCACCGATAGAAATAGACTTCTTCTTCTTCTTCACGTTCTTCGGTACGTGCCACGTAAACGTTCGCCTTTCATCCGACTCTAATCTATGCGTAACATATTTTTTCTTAAACGGTCTCATTTATTACCTGCAAAAGTAACACACCGGTCCATGTGAACAATTCTCGGTCAAGGCTAACAGTAGCTCCGAATCTCTGTGAGCTATAGACCTACAAGGAACAATGGGGGCTTCACGCAGGGCATTTTCGTCGAACGAAGATCCAGACTGTTCCGGAACGGGGTCGATCGATGAACCCGAACTGGAGGAGGATTCCTTCAGCGAATCGAAATCCTCCGTGCTCGCATCGGTGGTCTCTTCGGAACCGAGCCTTTCCTTGAATCTGCACGCTTCTTGCACGTTGTTTTTGAAGTTGCACTCCACATAGTGCAACCAAAACAACGACGTTCTCGTCTCTAAAGAGTTCAGCCATTGAGTTAAAAGATCCGGAGGACTGTGACATCCGTACTCTTGGATACCATCACCGTTGCAGCACGTTTCTATAAGCAACGTTTCCCTGCCCATTTTTTTTTCTCAAACGCACGTTATTTTAAACACATATTTTTTTAAGATAAATAAATTGTAAGTCTATGTGTGCACTGCAAATTAGAGCGTTTATCTCGTCTGCATATCTTCGGAATTTGTTTTAATTACCATAACAACACCTGCCTATCGAGTGCCATAAGGCATAGGTAACCCAGTGACCGAAAACCGGGGAGCTCGGTATTTATGCAACTATGTTGGAAATTGTGCTTGGATGTGAACCTATTATTTTATTACGGTAATAACTAATGGGAGTTCATTTGCAGTCGTTATTCTACCGGCGTAATTGTACTAATGGATGCATAAATTATACGCCGTGAAAGAATGGATCTGTGGATTTCCTGCACTCCCACGGTTCGTATAGTAATAAAAATGAGTAATACTTTCCGCGTTTGTGATGGTTATGCTTCTATAGGTAATAGATGTGCTAAATATTCAGAACGAGAGTCAAAAACTTCACTATGTTTAAATATTTAGCTTTTAACAGGCGCCGGCGGTTGTAATGTAGTCCTTCATTTCAAAGTTTTTGTTTTTTTTTGTAATAGCGACATTGTGCGGCCGATTTTTGACTTATTAGGTTGCAGTGGAGTTCTCCAGCTACTCTTCTGCTGAAGAGGCCCCAAATAAGGCAGAAACAGTTGTGCAGAGGATGCTGGAGGAAACCATTGCAATCTAAACCGACTTCCAACAAATTTCTAGTTTTTTTGCCCCCTTTAGACACGATACATTTTATGTTGGATGGTCCGAAAAGAAGCGGGCCAAATTGCAAAACGTATTCCTTGTTCAAATTAAAGAAAAAAAAACTCTTTCTTAAGAAATGAAGCTAGGCCCCAATTGTACCCAATTCAAAAATTTAAATATTTTGACAATTCTTTGTTACTTCTTAAGATTTTTTAAACGTTGAAGAAAGGGGGCTAAATTAATTGACCTTCGCGGAATGTAAATTTCATTTTTTTACGAATATCTCAAAATACGCAAGGCGAGAAGTCCCGAGATTACTTCTGGTGAACTTATTAAGGCCCATTCAGATTCTTTGGTTTTTTTCTTGTTGATTTAAAAAGTTAATTGGGCAAAAATTACTGGAATTTAAAGAATGTATTATCAAAGTAATCAATCATTGGTTAATCAAGTTTCTTGAGAGAATGTCAATTACATTAGCTTAGTGAACCCCTCTTTTGCAAACGAAAATTAATCAAATAGCTCAAACAGTTTTCGTAAGACAATTCTTTGTAAGGGAGGGTGGGCGCTACACCTACTACGAGTTTGTTTATTTAGTGTTATGTCTTGTGGTACACCCGGTATATTGTTTTTTCCTCTCAAATAACTTTAATCGATTCCAATTTTTTGTGTTTCTTTAAAAATATTTTTTATTTAAAATTCTGATAAATTTCGTATTAAATTGTACTTTATTTATTTTTCTTTTCATTTCATTTTATAGAAATACGCGACAATTTCGAGCTCACTTATGTCATTTAGAAAGAAAAAAAAATGAAATTATTAGGACCGGTGAGAAGTTAGCAAGAAACTTCCAGCAACAAAATTTCAAAATTTGAATTGGCTGCCAAAGCCGTCCTAATTACTACAGAACTGTATTTTAAACGGCATTGTGAAGATCATTAACTATAGTTTGTCCCTGGTGTATCATAATTGAGAAAAAAACGAAATCCAAATTATTGGCAGTAATTAATGCCCAGTACCTAATTATATACTTAAATAACTTTTTAAAGAAACTATTTACGATGAAAACTTGCACGTAATCGGATAGCAAACGATCAAATATATCGAAAGATGCCACCAGCAAGTTTTGGCCGATCGATATTATCGATTACTGATCGATTGAAAATAGTTAATGTCACGCACTTAAAAGAAGCCAAATAAAATAGCACATAAGTTTTTGTACAAATGTTGTACAAACGAATTTCTTGCAAAATACGAAAGAGAACATTCAAATCTATCGATTTATGGTACTTCTGAGTTTTGGCCAATCGATTTTATTGACTAATCATCGATTGAAAACGGGCGCACCCACGACTTCAGATATTCAAGACAGCGTCAACTATAAATGCAGATAACTTTTGATGCAAATATTGCACCAACGAATTTCTTGCAAAATATGAAAGAGAACATTTAAATCTATCGATCTATGCTATCTCTGAGTTTTAGTCGATCGGTTTTATTGATTGATTACAGATTATAATGAGGCGTTCCCACGGCTTTAGGTATTCAATACAGTGTTAACAATAAATGCACATAACTTTTTATGTAAATATTGCACAAACAAAATGTGAAAGAGAACATTCAAATCTATCGATTTATGCTATTTCTGAGTCTTAGCCGATCGATTTTATTGATTAATTATCGATCGAAAATAGGCCTTCTCACGACCATACTAAACGAATTTATTACAACTTTTTACTTAACAATTATAGCTATAATTGCACACGGTAGCATGATTTGACAGAGCTGAATGAATTTTTGCAAGAAATTCGTTGCGAAACATAAAAACATAAAAAGTAATAATAAATTCAACGTGGTGGCAACGATATCTTTGATCGATTACGTGCAAGTTTTCATCGTAAATAGTTTCTTTAAAAAGTTATTTATATATATAATTAGGTACTGGGCATTAATTACTGCCAATAGTTTGGATTTCGTTTCTTTTTCTCAATTGTAATACGCCAGAGACAAACTATAGTTAATGATCTTCACAATGCTGTTAAAATTATAGTTCTGTGATAATTAGGACGGCTTTGGCAGCCAATTTAAATTTTGAAATTTTGTTGCTGGAGGTTTGTTGCTAACGTCTCTCCAGTATTATTAGGTAGTTAAAGAAAACGAAATGATAGGCATTTTTATAAACGGCGCCCTTTTCCACCAATGACGAGTTTTTTTTTGTCGTGTAGAGAAAGCTGATTTAAAAAATCGAAGAAAAGAAAAATTTGCAACTTTTTCGTCATTCAGGAAAAGAATTAAATTTAAAAGTTGAAGAAAATAATTTAATTTGATTTGATTTTATTTAACTCCCTCCTCGCCACTTGAGAAGTTTCTTTAAACTTTTCGGAATATGTTTCGGTTTAAATATATCAAGAAAAAACTAATATTTTGTTTACTCTTCAAAGTTTGTAAAACGGTGTGGCCTAACTCACTTGTGACAACAAAATAATTTAATTACATAATTTAATTTATTTCTTTTTACATGTTTCATTTCACCGCACATACTGCATAAATAAAAAAAATAATGAATAAGTATTTTAATGTTTTAAGCATTTTTTTAAATATGTATTGTATTATTTTTAGCAACGAAAAGTTCAGTTTAAAAAAAAAAACATATATTTTTTTTTGCTTTTTGTAATAAATAAACGAAAGTTAAAATTACTAACGTGCCCAAATATTGGAGCGGAAGATTTCACAACAAATCATAAGTTCCATTTTCTTTTCTCAACTGTAAAGAAAAATTGTCGTTGTATTTGTGAGCTTAAACAGCAAAAAGAAAGAAAATTAAATACCGATGCATTTTACAGTCTTTTTCTTTTGGTTTTCCTCTTTTGTCAAATGTATTTCCGAATTTGTCAAATGACTTTCCAATTTGTTCAAAGTATAGTAGGCCTGCGGATTGGAAAGTCATTTGACAAATTCGGAAATATAATTTACAAAAGGGGAAAACCAAAAGAAAAAGACTGTATCAGCGCCAAAAAAATTCCAAGGCTTACAGTTTTACAATCGTACAATAAACTCTATTCGTCGAATAATAACTATTCGCCGAATATCCTTTAACATTCTTCCATACCTACGTCACGTTATTTCCAGAATAGTGTTATACTCAGTTTATACGACGATTGTAAAATCGGGCCTTAAGAAAATATACTTCGAATATCTACACTAATTTGTACTTGAAAAAATCATTCAACGATCGTCTCAATCTGCCTACTGTATAGGCAGATTGAGACGTTCTCCAAAGCTACCCGACATCAAGTGAAACACGTTTTAGTTTAAACCCAAGGAAATATTAAAACGAGATAACTCTTTATTAATATTTAAATCGATTGATTTATCAAAAAAAAATGTTTTTATACAGGGTGTAACTTAATGATTGGAAGAAATTTGAAGGGGCGATTTCCCAGCTGATTTGAAGAAAAAAGTTCCTATAAATATGTGGCATAAAATGCTTCGTCTTCGATGTACAGGATGGTACTACCCCTCGCATCGTTCTCCTACGCATTATCACAGTATAGAAATTTACTTCGTATACAGTATTGACATTGGCTATCGTTATGTTTGATGTTGAACGTATCCTTCTGATTGACCTTCGCCACAATGCGGCTAGTATAATTGGCGGGATATTTAAAACTATTACAAAGATTAGAGACTGTAGAGGCTAACCATACGAGAATTGCCACCCCAATAAACATCTTTATTTATAAGTTTAGAAAAAAGTTTAACGCAAACGTCGAATGAATGAAATGCCCAAGTAAATTTCTATGTATATTGTGGCATTACGTAACTGCTAAACTCGTTGAAAATTTCTGAATTATTTTGGATTTAGACCACATTTGTATAGGAACTTTTTTACTTAAAATCAGTGCAAGAATCGTCCCCCTGCAATCAATTAAGTTACATTCTGTATATGCTTAAAATGAATAACATTTCTTAGTTTTATTTTAATTAAAGCATCATATCAGATGATGCCAATTAAAAAATTAACTAAAACAGCAAATAAACTGCAAAAATTAATTGTTCAATGTCAGAACAATTTAGCCGGTGTTAAGGTCCACACCACGCAGCAATTACCAACACAATTAAAACCACGTTTGTCAAACTCATTTCGAAAAGAATTCAGACTCCTCAATTAATCTAATTTAATTGATTAGATGATTCACTAGATTTATTATAAAATTAATCTTATTAATTAAGATACACGAGATTTATTATGGGATTAAGCTCTTAAACCGTGGGAATTAAATTTGAAATAAAATTCGCCGCACTGGCTATTAATTACTGAATGAAAACGCAAAAATCTGGCACGTCATACTTGTACGTGTGAGATTTGATGAGCACAGGAACGTAATCACGATCTTGTCCGCGTGTGTTTATTTAACTGCACTGTTCTTTAACCGCGAAGAGCAAGGGTGAGCAGCAACGAGACGACAGGTGCACAGAAGAGACCGACGCGGAAGATCAACGGAGGATATCTGCCGGTTGACCGCGAACTTGTCCGCATACAGCGGGTGACACAAATCTGGGACCCAGATTCGCCGACGAGGTTCCCAGATGCTTCTCCCCCAGGCCTCTCTCTGCATGCAATCGCGAGACCGTTATGCCCGACCAGTATCTTAATTATTCAATGAATTGTACGCCGATGTTCAGAACGCACGCAGCAACTTGTCTGAATAGTAAATTAATTTTTATTTGCTTAAAGTGTGACAAGTCGGGGCCAACGAACTGCCTGCTAATAATTAATCAAAACTTGTGCAAGCAAGTGCACACCAATTACAAAATTATCATCAATCAGAAACATATACATAGGCCATTGGTAGGTAACTGATGTTTTGCTTATTATTTAGAATCTCTTTATTTATTAGGGTAACGAAATCAAGTAAATCTTCCCTAACGAGGAACGTTAATTTGAACGTCCGCAGAAATAATGGAAATTAGAGGGGCGGGCAATTAAATCGTTCGATCGCCGATCAAACAACGCAGGATAGTCGAGAGAAGAATGCCCGTCGGAAGACATTTAAAAACGCACTTACTTACCAATCATTTATCTCGCATAACTTGCGGTATCCATAATGAAACATATGCTTTCTCATTTGCCATATTTTACGCATGATTGCACCCGGGCAAAAAACTGTAATAACTATAAAGTATGCTAAGCAGCGATTAATGTTTCACTGATATTTCCAGGAAGCCGACATCCGTGGTGCAGCAATTTTTTTTGGGGCGGAAAGTGAACATACCATTTTCGAATTAATTAATAAATTAATTTTCCTCCCGGTTTCATTGCCAATGCCCAAAGTAATACGTTACCCACTTTTATGACCTTTAGGAACATGGAAAGCTGTAAATACTCTCTGAAAGTAAATAAATCGGAGAAATGCATAAATTTCAGTCGTAACGTGGCGCGATTTTCTTATTTACGGCCGCTATCTGCGAAACATCTCTTATCTGACAGAACATGAATCTAAATCATCGATTGAAAAAAAAATGGCTTCACGCATGACTTATTTTACCGCACATACAAACGTCACAATACCGCGAGACGTCAAGAACGTTGTTGCATTTATACTGACGTTTGAACTATATAAATAAAATAAAAAACAGTTGGCTTGTGCAAAAGTAGTAAGCGGATTTCACCATCGTGTGGATTTCTTACAAATTAGAACTCAGAAGTTTTAACAGGAACACCATGTATAAAGTTTTTTACTAACTTAGAACTTGGAGATAGAACATGTTCTATTTTTCCAGATCGCTTTTAATTCAATTCAAATTTTGATACATTTCACTACATCACAGATTAAAATTTCTCAGAAATGGAGCCAACTGTACAGTATTCTTTCTTGAAGCATCCAACTCACAGTACTTGATTTATTTATAAATTAATAGTAATAAATTACTAGTAAAAATTAGAAATCATGTGAATCCTGTGGTTCCTGCAATTTGGAATTAAAAAAAAACTCTCAATTATTTCTTTCTTTTTATTATACATTTGAAGTAGACCTAATTTAATTTCACTGCGCTTGGGTCCCTTCAAGCAATCGAGCAAAGAAATTAAAGAAAATAATTTCGTTCTCCGCACCGAAAATACCGATAAAATAAATTGCGTTTTTATATTCCCACGAGGATAATCGAGTTTCATCCAATTTAATAAAAGTGAGAGACGCACATCCGTTCAAAATATCAGCGAAAACTTTATCGACTTTCCCACCGTTCAATTTCAATCTCATAAATATCGGAATTGCGCACTGAATATTGAACGTCGCGTTGGTCGGTGGTTTACTTTCTTTAATAGAATTTTAAATCGCCATTACTATTTGCATGAATGTCAAGGTCAGACGTGAAAATACTACCTCTGAATGCATAAAATTAGTGACAAAGAAAACACTATTTTATCGTTTGCATGGCATCTTCGGATTGACAAGAGGGAGTACGAAAATGACAACAAGAGGGTCTATTTAATATACAAGGTGTAATCGAATAAGTTTCACTTACTGTCACCACTATTATATTAATACACAAGGAAAGAAGCAAAGTTACGACATACGTCTGGGACAAAGGTCAATAACAACTCCGTTTCCTTTTCACAAAAAAAACTTTTATCAGAAACAGTTATAAACTGTATTAACAATACGTAATCAACGCGTGTGGATACTTAGAGGCTCTTCCGTTATCGAATTGCCTATGGGCGACATTGACTACGTTTATCTCGCACATTCAACCGATTGGAATTTCAATCGATTGAAATAATAATGTGTGAATCCCGACATAAACTTATCTAATTTGTCATTTCAATCCGATTGAGAACTTAGTTGAATCCGCCTGAAAATGGGGATTGGATTGACAAAGCCGCTTGAAAAATAGCAATATAAACACGATTCAAATTATGCATTATTGGTACTGGCTAACTTCATGTTATATAAACATGTTTTAATATCAAATTACTAGCACTGCCATTAATTTATTTCTAAATTATCCATTTCAACTTAACATAATAAACACAAAGTTACAGCTGATGGCTGACAATTGTCATTGGGTGTCCGCTGTAAGCATGTAATGCATATCTAATGTTAAGTTAGCAACTCAATGCATTTCTTTTTACTACGTGGTTCCCTCTCTTTAGGATTGAATAATATTTGAAGCGGATTGATCAAAAACAGTTCAGATTCACGAATCCACTTGAAATCTCAATCAGATTGAATGTACGAGATGAACTTAGTCATTGACTCTGTATGTCTCACGAACAAGCAGAGGTTTTCAAAAAAAGACGATGCGCCCTTGTGGTAGGTCAATTCTTTTATTTTTGAGCTAGACCATTGATATTTGCAGAATGTAACGAAGTATTAATAAGTGAAACTTAATCGATTACACCCTGTATAAGTAACATAAGATGTATAAGTAAAAATCCACAAGCTCAGTTAGGTGTGTAATAAAGGATTTCTTTTTTAAACCTTCTGGGTCGACTACTTAGTTGTTTTAAAAAATAATTACATCATTGCATAGTCAATCTTTATCGACGATCATCATAAAATATAATGTCCTAATCGGCATATGGTGTATGTACATACAATAATTATTTACGACGTAACGGGCAAACCATTGTAAATTTCAAGCCAACTCTACACGCGCACGCATCCTCGTGTTAATGCTCGAAGAACCACAAACCCCTAAGCCCCAAACAACTATCTTTTGTATTCACCTTGAATGTCTTTGGAAACCTTCACAACAACACAGCATTATGGCTTAATAAAAACAGACTAATTATAGTTGACCGAAATAATTAATTAATAATGGACGTGCGAGTTCGGAACCGTCGACGTCACTTTATTTTCATTGTCGAAAGCTGTTATTTGTCAGTTGCTTCCTATTAGCACATTTTACGGTTACGAGCACCAAGATCAAGGACGAAACTAAAAAACGCGTTCGTCACCTTTGCGTTAACACCAGGAATTTACTTTCTTTGCCGGAGTCGTTAAAAAACCAAACGGTTACGTTGTGTAAACTATAAATTATTATTGTGATTGTAATAATTTGTATTATCCATAATACAATATGTATTTTTCCCTCAAGCGAAACCGGATAAACTAATTCTGTAAAACGTGACCTGCGTTCAAATCCGCTTTCCCGGGCAGGTCTTTCAAATATACAATTATTTACGGCAAAAATGGTTGGCATTTTATCGGTGTTACCGGGTCATAATAAAACCCTGACGAGCATAAGGAATCGAGCTTTTTACTTTTTGTATACGCGCATTGTTTCACTTACATAACAAAAAGCGAACATTAACTGCCACTTAGTAATTAGAATTTCAATCATGATTTGCTTAGCTTTCGCTTCGTGCGCGCATTGTGAAATTTGCCATCGCGAGTGCAAGTGCTATTAAAATTTAAGTATTTATTTTACGCTTTGTTAATCATTAAATTATTAATTACGTTATTGCACAAAAAAAAATAATGAACGTCCTCAAGTTACTTCTCCATTCTTCTTCGTTTTTCGTTCTGAATTGTAAATTTCACGCGTTATGAAACTCGCAGATGGCAAATATCGCTTTGAAATTAGCCCATCTCTGAGATGGTCGCCCGTTCAACCCGATTATTTTCCACCCAGGAATAACCGGCGTCGAAGGTCGCCGGATTATTTACGCTCTCGATAAACAATATACAGTTCAGCCGTGAAATATTTCACCGTCTTCCATAAATAATGGAGGAGGATTCGACGAGGGATTTCAAAAAATCTACGAGCTCTGTGTTTATCAAGTCGAGCGCGTCCGAGTTAATTTTAATCGTTAGGTTATTGGTCTTTAAAAACATAACTTCATGTGTTCATTTTAAATATTTAAGGGAAAACGAAATCGACAAAGGGAATACTTACTTACTATTTAATATACAGGGTGTAATCGAATAAATTCACTCACCGTAACTAGTATTAATACACAAGGAAAGAAGTGAAGTTATAGTAACTCTGGAAAAATCTACGTTTACTTTTTATAAAGAAAAACGCACTGAATGTGATTTAAATGCTGAACAAAGTTTGTTCTTATTTGCAATAAATGAACGCAGATGTAATACAATAAACGTCGAGGCAGGTCTTTCGTAGGAAAGAATACGGAGATTAGTAGTTAGTTAATGATATACATATTGCATAAGCATCAAAAAAATAATGATGAAACATTTACATTCTAATTTTTATTAATATTTAAGTAAGAGAAATGCACAAACTAATTCGTACATAATAATATTAATTTATTTTCTTAATTAATTAACTTATGCTGAATTTCACAAATGTTAATTAAATTTAAATATCCGTTAAAAGTAAACGTTGCTATGATTACATGAGTTGAAGGTACAGGAATGATTATACTTAACCAATGATTAAATTTAAGTGGCTTTTGTGAAACCCAGAATTAACGAATTAAATTAAAACAGTATTCATGAATCAAACCCAATAATAAGTAAAATATTAGGTAATAAATTAATCCAGTAGAGGTCACATTCTAAAAATATTATTGGAAAAAAGCACGCCGACGTTCAGCACCCCCTTAGGCTGCGCTCACACTGATGAAGCAAAAACGTTTTCGCACAAAACATTTTTGACTAATTTTGTTAAAAAGCGTTTTCTTTCCATGCTTTAAGTAGAATCAGGCACACACTGATATATCAAAACAAAACACAGTTTAAAACACGCTAAAACAGTTACTGCAAAGTTTTTATTTGAAAACGTTTTGCTTCATCAGTGTGAGCGCAGCCTTAAATTAATTACTTTATTACGTTCAGACTACACAAACAAAATTCCGAAAGATCGTGCGTAAAGTAACATGAATGCATTTAAAGAAACAAATAAATAAATGCACTGATCGTATTTATTGCATTTTCTTTTCTGATCATACAGATCACCCAGTGTTGTAATGCAAACAAACTAATAAGTACATTCATTTATTTTTTAATCATTTAACTAATTAAATTACATAATGTGTTATTTATTTACATAGTATGGCATTTTCGTGAAGTATTTATTGTCGATTATCTAACGAAACAGATGGTCGAAGATTACAATCGTCTGTTTCCTTGATGTCTATTGCTACACTTTTATGAGAGGCAGTTATAAATTGTATTAATAATACGTAAAAATTGGCTTATCATTAACTAATTCAGTGGATATTTAAAAATTTCTTTCATTATAGAATTGTATAAAGGACAATATGAATAAGTGAAACTTAATCAATTACACCCTGTATATTTCCTTACTGTTATTTGTGAGCAGTGAATTTGATGAAGCTTTTGCGGCTGTAATGAATTAATATAAAGGTGAATGAATATAAAAAGAGTACCTACTTCTCATGCTCAAGTTAAAACGTGCGGGAACACATGAACGCGATATCGTCTAAATGAAGTCTGATATAACCACTAATCACCATAGATCAGAACTAAATAAAAATTGATTAATTTTTTTTATTAGTGCAGAGTGCAGATTGACATAGGAGTATCATATCAAACGTAAAGTCGCACACACCAAACACAGATACTTATGTAATTCGTTCATTTAAATAAAACTCAAAGTCTTGTAATATTTTACACAAAAAATTGAACTTATAATTAAACTGCAAGCAGAGAACATTACTAGCAAAATTAGTTTAATTAAATTTTTATTTTTGTTGCCAAACTAAGTACACATGTAGTTATTTCGTTTTGTTTTAATTTTCCTAAAAAATAATTACTGTTTAAAATTCAACATGCAATCAAAGCAAAATAATTAAGTATAACAAGATGCAAAGTGTTGAAGTAGAATTAAGTCTGTGGCCTTTTGGGCAAATTACATTTTGCAAATCATTAACGAGAACTTCACCTCACGTTACAACGAGACATTAAAAATATATAGGCTGTTCATAAAGTCATTAACATTAAAAAACAATTTGCTCTCACAGAGATCAGTTCGATGAAAAATTTTGGTGTATCTAATCCGACTCTAAAGACTTTAGAAATATTTATCAGTTTTAATACTGTCGTTGTTTTGCCTTAATTCTACTTAGTGCTTCATGTTTACTCATTCATAAAAATAGCCTCTGGTAAATATGTCACGTCCTGCCTATAACTCTCACGAAGGGAAACTGTGTTATCTCCTTAAATCTTTGAAGTCGCATGCAAGATAAATAATATATTTCCTCAGCTGCATTTGCACAGGCTATAATAAACGAGTCGGTACCTCGCGAAATGCTTTACCGTTCGCAAGGTGCGCTGTGTCACACTCGCATACCTAATTAATTCAATAAATTTCCATACGACACGCAAAGCAAACCTTAAAATACTACCTGTCGTGGGCAAAACAATCTCTTATCAAGTAACCCATGCCTTCTTGCAGCCGTCAAGGTGATCGTAATTTATGTTGCTGCTCGTCTCACTAAACGACCCGAAAGTTTAGACACAACTGGTTTTTGAAATCCAAGAAAATTCAGAAATAAAACGCGCTAGGCACTTTTCCAATACGTCGGTCGACCGGACACAAATAAGTGTTGAGGAGTGTGAAAAACGTCGCCGTGTCTTGCAAAATTTATTCGAATGTTGTGATGTGGTTTATTTTTAGCAATAGTGGACGAAAAAATGAAAATAAAATTAACTAACAACTATAGTGAAACCTCTCTTATAGGCCCAGTTTTACAAAGCCGAAGCTGAAACCCTTAAGGACGATTGTCAATCGTTGCTATGGCTATGGCCCACAAACTGTTCGCCTATTACAGTTGTCCGCCTAATAGGGGAATTAAGAACTGTCCGGCTAAAACAGGTGTTCGCGTAAGAGAGGTACGGGAGGTTTTACTGTACAAGAAAAATCATCATTTTATTTTATTAGACATACTCTGTCTAACGTTGATCCTTCTTTTTCCAGTTCATTAATTACATCAACTGCCACCAAGTGTACGTTATTACCGTCGTTTTTTTTTTTGTTCTCAAAGCATTTGTCACTTCTAAATTAACGACTTCAACGACGAAACTCAAGTAGGTCCTGTAACGTTCCTCACTTTGAGATTCTGTTTGTCATTGCGAAGAATTACGTTGAAACAAACACAAAAAAGAGGATATGTCGTAATCGTTTTGACAACCAGAACGAATAAAAATTTAGGAGGACCACCGAAGTTCCCCGACAACAGGTGTTTAAGTAACCGCTTTTATCTTTGGAGATCATCTTGCTTTACGTCGTGCGAGTGTGTAATTTTATAATTATAACGAAGAAAATCATTTCGCGTCGCATATATGTAGGTAGATGCTATCAGTTCCGTTTTGCTATTAGTTGTGGATCTGTGAGTCAAAATCAAATCACAACAATTACTTTATTTTTTCGTAGTATAATCAAGGTATGTGTGTTGAAGTATTTGAAAGTTTGTTGCTAGATGCAAGGTAGGTCATTTCGGTGCTATGAATAATAATTTATTTGGAGAGCATCCAGGTGGTCGCGGCGCTTTTTCAACGCTCTTCAAGTGCGAGAGGAGCTTTTCAACATTTGTCATGTCATGCTGTTAGATACATTACGCATTATTTTATTTTTGTATGGAGGTATTCATAAAAAAAGAAACATTACTAATTGCGCCAAGGTTACTGCTTTCATTTCTATTCAGATTTTTTTTTTAATTAGAGAATGATGATTATCATAGATGCTTTCAGAATTAAAATTTATTGAAAACCACCAAAGATTTGAACGGCCGAAAAGCCTGAACACTGCTCGTTGAAAGATATCAAAAAAAAATTAAATTGAAAAAACAACCACAAACAAGAATACCAACCCGCAAAGATTAACGAAGGTAGTTGGATAAAACCCCCGAAGGCATTTTTTACGTCTAATTAAACCGAAACTATTCGTAATGTAGAATCAAAGATAATTTCTGCACTAGAGGAGCTTGAATTGCCATTTTAAATCGAGACTGAGACCCCTTAAAATAGAAAGTAGGCAACACATTCTACTCCCATGTTTTAAGTACAAGAAGTTATTTCTGATGTGATTGATGGGTTGCTTACCGTAAGACCTTCAGGGGTCACGATTTAAATTAGTCAGTTTCTCGAAAATACCATTAAAGAAAATGAACTTATCATATCTCAAATAAAGTACCAGATACAGGAGTACTGTTCTTAATAACAAGTGTCTAAATAATAACCTGGTCAAGTAGGTTACACTTAGTAGTTCTGTTATGTAAATGCAATGGATAAATTCTCGATCTCAACCTACTTGACCAGGTTTTTATTTAGACGCTCGTTACAATTGTTTTATGAATGTAATAATGAGAATTGCCCACTACCCAAGGCACTGGAAAGTGGCACAACAAAGTCAGGCTCATATTTAAACCAGGAAAACCCCAGATGATGCAAGGCCTTGTCGATCTATTAGCCTCCCGCTAATAGCCTCAACTTTTATTAAATAGCAGCAAAAGACATTAATTATAAGTACAACATTCAGAAACTTTTTGAATATACCACACACATAGAATTTTTTTATCAATTCATAAATAAATGTGCAAATTTTTGACAATTAAAAAGAAATCAATGAAATGATTTATACCCAACCAACGTGCAAGAATGATATTTTAATTCCTATTCGAATAAAATGAAGATTATACAACCAGATCTACACGTGCGCGTAATTTACATATTGCTACATTCATTTATGGCCTATAAATTTTAATCGAAGCTAATAAAAAATAAAGAGACTCCGCACGCAGTCGTTTTATTGGCACTCATCTAACTAAATCTCACTGGATACTTAACATTCATAAAAGATTTATTCCTCGAGCAGAATGAATACGCGTGAGACAAAAAAAACGGTAGCCATAAACTCCCATAATCCCGACAAACTTATATAAACTTAATTCCAATGCAAAACACAAAACATAAAATTTTAAGCAGAAAAAAGGAGCAAGGGGGGAGGGATTCTTCGAAGGAGGGAATTTTACGCGAGCGTCGCGGGCAGGAATGCAGTTTTGCTTTTGTTCGGGGGCTTTCAGCGGGGCCCGCCGTGCATGAAACGCAGAAAATGTTAACGAACTTTCGAAGGAAACATCACATCATCGTCGTCATCATCGCCGTCGGTCACTTCGCGAAATAACAAACGCCGGTTAATTGCAAATTCGGGCGCGATTAACGAGGAGAACTCGGTGGGGCTAATTAAAACATCCTTTGCATCTTGTCTCTTGGAAATGAGTTTAAGAGTTTAAAAAAAATATATTCGATCGCCTGCTCAATTGTGGCCTTGGGTATTGTACATACGTCGTGAAACATTGACGAGTCTATCTCTACAGGGTCGGGTCAAGAGACAATGATGATTCGTTGAAATGTATGCGCGGTAATAATAAATTAGTTGCAACTTTATGGGCTTTCAATAGATTTTATTTACAAAAGAAAAAGTCAGCTTAGAATCGCTTGAATCATTTCTTGCTTGTGAAATTGATATTAAATCAAGGTCAGTTTAACTTGCTCCCTCTCCCAATAATAAAATCAAATAATACACTATTTAAACAAGAAGGTTAAGTTTTGAGATAATGATAATTAAAAAAAAAGTCGCACTCACTTTGATTGAAAACCTTCAAATTCCTCCTGCTGTTCACTGATTGAAGCTTCCAAATCCAAGTAGGACCCATAATCTCCATCTTTGTACAATTGTAGGGCTGCATCATCCAACTGAAACCAACAGAATTTTTAAGAGGTTTAAAAAAAGGTGTATCCCCAAAGCTAACGCTCAAAAAAATGGGGAAAACCCAAACGTTTTACTCTTGTAGTAACTATTTATTATTCACAACCTTGAGTGGGAATATTATTATTTGTAATTAATAGATAAGTAGCTCAACTAGAACTGTGAGTCTCGGTTCGTTTTGGACTCATTCGTTTGTTTCGTAACAGAAACAAAACGGCATGTTAAAGAAATCGCCCCGAGGGCGAGGTGTTAGAACATGATTTGGCAGAACAAAGATCGTTCAAATTCGTTTTTAAAACTGTCGCACACGTTTAATTTCTCTATTTTATTGAGAAAAAAAGGAGATAATGAAATACCTCTCGCTAACACAATTTTCAATCTGTGTTTCTGTGTTATGAAATCGAAGCGGTTTGTATAATAATTTTTGTGGAACCGGCGCGGTACTTTGAACTCGCACCACTCTGCAATAAATGTGAAGGATAACGTACTGTAATTAATTACGAGTTACGAGACTTTGCAATTAACATATCTAATAAGCGTGAAAAGTGAACAGACGAAATAAAGTTTTGTTACTGCGACGACGACTTCTTGAGACACTTCTTGTTTCAGTCCGTAAATCACGTGCAAACGAATACTTCCACTTATTTAAACGCGTCCAATACAAATTTAAAACCACAAACAGAAAGAAGGTAATTATATGTTGTTTTTCTGTTGCATAAAAATCTGTATCACTCGCTTCCGTTGAACCTGGTAATTTATTCATTAAACTGCCAGGCAAATAAAAATGTTTACGCATCGGACTGTTGTAATAAATCAAGGCGATTTGAATGCGTATAATTTGTGTTAGTAATTAATTACAGTTAGCGATATTAATCAGGCATTAAAACCAAATCGTGGTCGACGTTGCGGTGATTTATTCCCGTTCGTATTTAGAACGGCCTGTATTATTAAAGAGATTTTTTTTGTGCTGCTTATTCCGATAAAGAGGGGCAGGTGTGTCCTCAGAAAAATCTATTGCCTCCAAACAGATGGGGAAACCAATCTCGAAAAGATCTATCTAGATTTTGACAAAAAATATTACTTCCAGACTTGGAAATTGTTGGTCGTAAACAAAGAATTGTTAGGCAACATATGGTAGAAATGTTCTCTTGGGATTTATGGGCATTTGATTTGCTTCTCGTGTATGTATCGAGTGTTCCAGCAGATGTTTATTTTAGTGTGTAGATGTATTTTATTAAAAATTATAACAAAGAACGGAAATAGAATTGATTACTTCTATTTTTTCTCTGATTTTCTAAAATAAATAAATCTTAACAACCGAAGGTAATTACAGTAAATTTAAGAAAAATGCAAATCAAATAGAAACTAGGTTACGTTTCATAAAAGAATGTCTGCTTGTTTATATAAATAAAATCGTTAATTGTGTCACGATCCGCAGGTAACTCGTATCTGCATAGAAATGTAGGATAATTTATTCCTCTCGTTTCCCCCAAGCACTTCAATTAATTTAATATGAAATGCCTCGTCATGACATAAGAAAATTTCCTGAACCAAGAAAATTTTTCCCACCATTTTCTTCCATATATAAATTAAGGCGAGCGCGCTTATGAAATTAAATTACGGCCTCAGACGTGCAATTAAACGACTTCTCAAGCTGGATTTTTTTCCAAGGAAGAAACGCCGGCGAAAGGTACATTCAATAGGTCGTAACTGCATGCTCGTTTATGCAGAAACGTAAACTCGCCATCTAATCTAATTACGAACGTAAATCTAATTAAATATACGAGCAAATGTAAGTCAATGTCAGCAAATGTTATTCCTGAAATGAGGAAATAATTTTTTTTCAAGGAGATGCCATGCAATAAGTAACTTGGAGTGTGGTGAGCAAGTTATGTATTCTAACATGGAATCGGATTTTAACTTTTTAAAAGAACAAGAAAGCAACGTAACACACATACATACAACATAAAAACCCACGCGCTTAAAGCGAAAGTAATCAACATCAAGATTAGGTATCCTACGCTTCTTTACCTCACAATACGACGTGAATTACAAGCAGAAACGTGTCGCATGCCTGCCATTTTCGTCTCTGATTTAAGGCATAATTAGATGGAAGAGAACAGAAAATGATTTCCGTCCGAGTGCGCCTCTCGCGATCATGTTTCGACAAGCCTGGTGTCTGAAGATGCATTTAACATGCAGTATTTTATAATTTTATATGCATTTAAATGTAGCCGCGCTCGGCCATGATAATGAGGAAGATAATAATCGTAATAATGTTAAAAGCCATTCTCGCTCCGTTGCGCTCAACTCATGGAAATTTCCTTGGCAAAAACAGGAAACCTGTTGGAAGAAGGAATCTGTTAAACACTTTCATTGCGAGAGACATTTTAGAACTGAAAGCTTGGGCCCAGCACACGTCAAATTAAATTTTTTCGAAGCTAATTCTCCTCATTACCAGATGGAAAATGTGCCACCAGTTCTAGCGGAACACATAAAGAATCATAGAGCGTGTACATTATAATAAATAAGTACAAACTTGTCAGTAAATTAATTTAATAAAAACAAAACGTTTTGCATTTAGGTCGATATATAATAATCTGCCGAGTAATCTGGCCGGAGGTGGTCGGAATGATTGATCTGGGGCTGTTTTATTTCCCAAGCTTCGAAACGTTATTAAACGTCCGCAATGATATAGTGATTTGCCACTAAATTATGTACAAAGTTTACAATAATCAGGTTTGAGGATTTTTAACGCTTTAACGTTGCAACAACACAATTGCCCCGCATTAAACATCCTACTTTCATCTCGCGATGCCCGTACTCCCATAACAATGCCCGTTCTTGTACAGTTATTCTAATTTATCCCACTGTGCCATCGGAAAAAAGGCGAGTTAACGACGCTCGGTGCAACAAGAAGAAGAACATCGCCGTTCCCTGTAATTTATGTCTATAAAAATTAATTGTGTTTATTTTTAATCTGTCCGACATCATTATGATAATTGCCGGTGTAATTTTATTACTGTGGTTGATCGATAATCCTAGCGGTGACTGACGATGCTGGACAGAAGAAGAAAAATCACGTCGACATATGTCGGGAATTATTTGCTGGAGCCGATTATAAAAAAAAATAAATAAACGTGTAATGAGACTTGACTATCGTGCTTCACTTTTCTCGTTTTAATCACGGAGAGAAATTCTCAAAACAAGTGTCAGTTCAGTTGCAGGTCGACTCAAAACACCTGTCTTGTATAGTTTACACTGCAAGCCATCACAGAGAGGAATCAAATAGTTACAGATTAACTTAATGTACTGGTAAGACCAAATCGAAGAATTCGAAACTGATTCGGGTAGTTAGATTTACTTAAAATAAGGGGAGATCTTGAGTCAGTATTTTATGACGATTATACAGGGTCTCAAAGGTTGAGTAATCTGTTGGTTAAAAGATATATGTATTTGTCTCTAGCAGGTACCATCGCCGGCGCTAAAAACTAAACGAAAAGCTATAAACTCGCTCGGCCATGATAGAGCGTTTCGTTTTCATTGCGATGGTACAGTCATACGCAGCTTAAGTGCTACAATTTGACAGTTCTGTGAGCCTTGTACCACAAGGTTTTAAGGATGAAGTACGAGTGCTGGAGGTGCATTTTAGGTGCGCATGGCTGTACAGCATGCGGCATCGTTTCCGGTTGTACCTACGAGGTAAATTGCATGTTGCCAAATGTGGAAAACAAGATGCATTAAGTGTAATGTCAAACAGATTTGATTGAGTTAAACTTTTCCCCTTCTTAATACGTTGTAGTTCCTCAACGTTTTCTTTTCTTTCTTGCTTGCTACTATCGTTTTCTTTACTATTATTTGCTCTGGGTGCTTTTGTTATCTTCATCTTTTCCAACTGTTTTGATTTCTTGATTCTCTTAAATTCTTTCATTGTTTTTACTTCTGGACGTTCACCATCTTCTTTTCTCTTTTTTATCTCCTGTTTGTCTTTTTGTTGTTGTTCAGGCTTACAATACAACTACACTGTGATCAATAATGATTGAAGGTTTGCAACTGAAATATTTCCGAAATTTTATTAATCCTTCATTCCTCAAGAGCTATTTACTAGATATCTTTAAAGAATTTTGTTGCAAGTCAGTTTTGATTGCAGAGGATTCCTCAAGCAGCCTCTGTGCAACGCTGTTTCAGGCCTAATTGGGCCTTCATCAGCAGAAGCGTAACTCGAGAAATACAGCGCAAACCAAACCAACCTGCCCTATATGTATATTCGCAATGTTAGGTCAGAAAGTGATCACAGGATGTCGTGATCTAAACTTTTCATTACTATTAAATCGCAATTGCGAATATACAATAGGACAGGTTGGTTTGGTTTGCGGCGGATTTCTCGAGCTACGCTTCTGCTGACGAAGGCCCAATTAGGCTTGCAGCAGCGTTGTACAGAGGCTGCTTGAGGAATCCTCTGCAATCAAAACCGACTTGCAACAAAATTCTTTAAAAACTTTCATTATGTTTGACAAGCACGCATGGCGCCTTGCATGGGATGACTTATTATGTAGCAAACCGGCTTCAATTTGTTAATCCTACTGCAATGTTAGGTCAGAAAGTGATCACAGGATGTCGTGATCTAAACTTTTCATTACTAACTATAAGGATATCAATAATGATTTCTACCAAAGATTAACAAAAAAGATAGGAACGTTAGGGTTCCTAGCCAAGGCTTAAGGTACTAAATCAACACTCCGTACAGGTAAGGCAATCCCATTCCTCTCGTGAGAGGATTGAGAAACAAAGATAACAAATACAATTGTCGCAAGTGTAATAAGGAAGACAACAGATTTGCCAAGCTTTCGGTAATGTTTATTACCTTCATCAGGGCTGCTACAGATTCAAATAACAAAATCAGAAAAAGTTAAAGCTTAACAATCTGCTACTTACATCGGTTGAGGTTAAGTTGCTTTTTTTATTGCAATAACATCGCCAATGTGGAAAACACTTTTAACGTGAAATAGCCAAAGTTCTCACTATTGGAAAACACTTTTAACGTGAAATATCCAAAGTTCTCACTATTGGCTATTTCACGTTAAAAGTGTTTTCCACGTTGGCGATGTTATTGCAATTTTAAAAAAACTTAACCTCAACCGATGTAAGTAGCAGATTGTTAAGCTTTAACTTTTTCTGATTTTGTTATTTGAATCTGTACCAGCCCTGATGAAGGTAATAAACATTAACGAAAGCTTGGCAAATCGAAAAGAGTAGTTCTTTTTCTGCCCTAAATTGACTGCTTCCTGCAACACCAATTGGTTCCAAGATTATTAATTACAAAAACTTCAAAAGTACCTAAATGAACGTAGGATACGATAACAAAAAAAAACTAACTTGTTAATAAAAGTCTTTACAAACTTGCAAACCTGTGTCGGTTTTCGGATAGTAAGTAAAAACGTGGGCCCCCTGTCAGCATGATATTCGGCACGTTAAAAATTCCTACCATGGGTGGAATTCCTACGGATTCGGCTAAATTCTAGTAGGGTTTGCAATGTAAACCTAGCAGTTGATATTCAGAGGTACGAGGAATATTCCACAACCCGATACCTCACCCATTGAGAAGGAAGAAAAGAAAATTCTTTGCAACATGTTCTTGTCATAATTTATCTGACGTTATCATTAATAGGGGCATTCAATGGACACCATCGATTGACAATCGATTTATGATTGCCTACGGTTTAGCGTTCAACTAATCTGAATCGATTCAACATCGATCGTGAAATTATTGTTCATCGTAAAAATTTTACGATTCAACTGCGATTGAATATGGCGTTGCAGTTTGTGTCACATTATATGTGCGAGTTGTTTGTAACAGTGTATTGTTTATTTCAGTGATTTAATTGAGCAATAACTTAACTACACTGCCAATATTGTGATATTGCTATTGTTGAAAAGTTGAATGCCGAATATTTTAGAAAATAGGGTTATACCGGTCACGCCACCGTTCAGTGTTTTCGATCAATTTAAATCTTATTATAATCAATCGATTTGTTTGTTGAATGCCCCTAATATGTATAATATTGCATATCTAAACAAAATTAATTATTATCAATTAGTAATTATTAATCAATGGAACCTTCGATTGATTCGGACGGTTATGTCTAAAGAGAACAAAAAATAGCTTCATTGAATGTGTACGTACGCAAAGTATGATGTTATAATTCAATTATAACGTAATTAACCATTTTAATGCACCACGCATCGTTTTTTGGGATCTGTACTTCACTGCATTTTTACAGATTTCTAAACAATACCACCTAGTGCCACCTAGTAAATTAGTGCAGAACTAAACAAACAAGCATGGCCTTAACGATTTGAGATTCCGTGCCCTGATTTCTACACAATGCCTTGCATTGTTGATCGCAGTGTACAAATACGACAATGACAGGGTTGCCAGGTGTGGAAAATAAGCTCTCCTTCGTAGTACGTCGCAGTTCCTCAACGTTTTCTTTGTTCTGTTTTCTTTCTTGCTTGCTTCTTCAATTGCACTCTATTTTCTTCACTATTATCTTGTTATGGGTATTTCATCTTTTCCAACTGATTTAATTTCTTGATTTTTTCTCATATTTCTTCATTTTTTTACTTCTAATCCTTCACTATCTTCTTCTTTTTTATCTTCTGGTTACTTGTTCGTCAGCTTCATGTATAAAAAAATATGTGTCGCCTTTATACTGAATTTTGTTAAAAATATTCTTTACTTTAAGCTTCGCCGATGTTGTAATAAAAAATAAAGAGCAGGTTAACTGAACTAAAAAAAAAATTAAATAATTACTTACAATTAGTCAAAAACTAAATACTAAATAGAGTTGCATGACTTTTATGTACAGTCAGAATGAAAAACAATGTCACCCCAATACAATGATTCTGATCACTATACCAAGCAGGCGGCCAAGTAAACATCGACTAAAATTCGATGCGTGCCTGTCCGCCTTCTCTTTACAGCGGTCAGAAGTGATTAGACCACAGTTTGTCTTTTTATTGGGAATAGATTACTATTGATTTTGACTGTGCATACATACTGGTGAGCCTAGGAAGAAAACATATATACACATTCCTTCTAAACTCCGTCCACTTTTGTAACGAGTAACTAATTGTGATTTTCTTTATTCTTACGTTGTCTTACAAAAGCGATTAGTATTGCATTTAAGGTTTTGTTAATCAAATTATCGTTTGTCGTCAATTGCAAAATGCAATTTTCAAAAACGACACGGAAATCCATTACGAAACAAACAAAGAACCATATTTAGGTACAATGCATTCAATAAAACGTTGGAAAAGCACGGAGAAGGAAGTCAAAGATCCAAAATGACAGCACAAAATTGAAACCAACAAACCTAAAAACAAAAGTTCCATTTACAAGATCGAGAACTAAAAGAAGTCAGGTTTGAACGGTAAAAGTTACTAAATCGTGTAACTTTAATTACTCATTACAAAAGTGAATGTACTTTAGTATTTTTGTAGAAGGAATTAGAGATTAAATAAAGTGGATTGGGTCAACATAGTTGGTGACACTGACCAACTTCTAATTAATCAAATTTGTATAACTGCCAAATTTATACAGTTTTAAAATGCTCTGAGAACCAAACGAAAATGGTTTTCCGTAGGAAGGTATGATTTACATCATCCAGTTCATACAGATGTATAAATCTAACCTCAAAGCCAGGCTAGTGTCAAATTCAAATGTTACCAATTCTACAGAAAGAAAAAAACATAGCCTACTTCAATTATGAATTAATTGATCTCATGCTACTATTTATCCGTTACCACTCTCATGTACATTTCGATTTAAATTTATAAAACTGAACGGAAATTCATTGATAGATTTTTTTTTTAATTGACAAGCTCGTCGAAGGCATGACGACTTTTTTCTTCCATCCTGCTCAATACATTCACCTTTCGCGTGACATTAAACGGTTCTGTGAAAATAATCGACAAAATGCAGCGCTAATAGAATACACCTAACAAGACGACACACGAGCACAGAAGAAAAGGTGTTTACACCACAATAGATGCTTGTTTTGTGCCAATACAATGCGAACAATGGGACGTAACGTTCGAACTTTCAATTAAGAGATAATCCATTGAAATCGTACGAAAACGAGCGTAATGGGCAAAGGCCACCATACACGGAAATGGCGAAGATTCTCGCCAATAAACCAAGATTAAGGCACATGATTCAAAACGCGCCGGCCGTGATTTTGTTTCATTGTAGCACCAAGCCATCAAAAGACATAAAAAGCGACGGTTCAACATGATCGCGTTAATAAATTAAACCTTGTCAATACAGGATGAGTCAAAATTATGATAATACTTAAATGCTTTGGTTAATGAATCGCCCTGTACATGCAAGAATCTCCTAGACCGAATTAAATCTGTCCCTTGAATTTTTTTTTTGCGACTTTGCACTTGCATCTGTACTTCGTTTCGTCGTTGCGTCGTTCATTAAACTTGCAGAAGTGCAGAAAACATCGAGAGGACATTAATCATCATTAACACGTAATTTCATGACGCAATTAAAGGCGCAATAAACCCGCCGGGAGTGTTGAAGAAGAGTACCATCCGTTGTTTTGCTTTCCCTCGATAAATTTCACGGTGAAGGCCGTAAGTAATTAAATTTTCACAGAGGGTGATCACACGAATGCTTTCTTCCCAAGATGACTATCAAGTTCGTTCGAAACAAGCGTGTCATTAAGTTATGGGAGATTCGAGTGCGCGGTCGAGTGACCCCCCCATCATCGTAGGGTTGAGGTCCTTGTGTGACAGTAACCCTTGACCTGGGTGTGTGACTCGGGTCAGTGCACAGACTACAATACCTCTTCACGCTTGCTGCACAAAATCATCGTGATCGTGATCCTAGAACTCATCCAAGAAAATACAAGTACCTGCAGCTATTAAACCATAATACCTATTTCTAGATTGTTGCCGGACTTACCGAGATAACGAAATGCGTTCCAATACCTTTGCGATGCTTTTGTTTTAATAGTTCATTGAACACCGTAATGTGGCTTTGTTTAAGCACAACATTGTAGTAAATGACACGTACATGGTATAATTTTAACATACTTTGTATCTTGCGTTATTATCTTTAATAATGATTATAGTAATTTTTCATTTTTTCTTGTAAATTGACCATCATTTAAATAATAATAGTTGGGTGGACAGAATGTGTTAAATACCAACTTTTTTTTAATCGCTACAGGGTGTCCACCATTTCGTTAATTTTCATTTAAGTGGAACAAGCGGTAGTTTATTTCTTGCGCTTACTTTTAATGATCGCGCATTATTTTGTGTTATTCATCTGTGAGAGTTGCTGTTTATGATAATCACAGCTACACTTCTTGTGGGAGTTGTTCTCAGAGGAGAGAACGTTGCTGCACGTACTCGTAATTATTACTGTTTTAATGTATACAATGATAACTAATTTTAAACCAGACCGTTACTACAGAAAACGGGTTACGTTTAGAAAACGACTGGTTACGTTTTATTTGTTCTTCGCATTTGCACAATGCGCCTTTTTCAACGTGATAATAAATCTATAAAACTCATTGGATAGGTTTGGCCTCGAAGCTATCTGTTTATTTATTGCTATTATTTTTAAAAATGGAACAAGGAAAATTTTATGCAAGTGACCATGACTTGGTGCCATCCACACTTACTTCTTTTATTATACTACTTTAACGAGACTCTTGCTTTGATTGGATTTTTGAACATGTGTTTAGGAAAAACCAACACTGAACTTTAGGCGATGAACGTAAACAAACACGAAGTAGGGCACCCTTCCAAAGTTTACCATCATGGCTATTATGAAGACGTGCATAAGATTTCGAAATTTGTGCCAGACGTCCAGCATAATAAAAAGGCAACGCTGTTACAAATTCGGTAAGAAAGAAGCAAGCACCGTTACGGATGAGCATATGATAAAAGTAAGTACTTAACATCCGGCAGCATTATTCCCACGACGGTCGTGCATTCTGGATTCTCAAACGCCGAAGACGTACAAAAGAGTACGCTGATTGTTACAGGATTTTATTCAGTGCTCCTTTTTAATTCTCGTAACAAGAAATACGTCACGATTCTTCGAAAGCCATAAATCTCTGCGCCGTATTAGACAATGTTTCTTTTATGAAATCCACGCTGTACACTCTCTTTGCCCCCGAGAGGATAATAGTACATCACTTACTTTCAAAGCGGATTACGAAATACAATAGGATCGCGAATAATTTGAATTTGGGACGACACACCGTCAATTTATTTTAATTAATCGTGTTTTATGGGAAAAAGAATTAGAAACGGTAAAGGAGTTGGCATACTTCCTTGCTCTTGAACAAAATTAATCATCTGGTAACGGTCTTCCATATCTTAAACTGAATGACATGGTAACATATTAATTTCGACTTGTTGCACTTAATTACAATTTTCACACAACTATCACTCGACAAACAAAAACAATATTTTATCTAATTCTAATGGCAATACATACATCATTATTAATTAATTTTCAATTCCAGGCATTATATGAAATATCGATCTGTGAAAACTGGAGCAGGGTGTAACAACAACCAACAACAAAACTGTGTCACACTCACCTAACGATTTTTCGACGAACGTCGCCGCCGTTGCCGTCATGAAATTTTCACATATGTATACATACAAGATGTAATTATAACAGTTTTTACAAAGGCCGTAAACTGAAATGGGTGAAAAAAGCGAACCGGTTCGAAGCTGGTGCACTGCACGCCTTCGTCGGTGCACGTGTACCATACTAGTTTAGTCACTTGCGGTAAATTATTTACCGGCGACTGATTTGCATGAAATTGGATAATAAAACGACAAATAAAAACAACGCGACGCGACACGGGGAATTTCATAAACGGTAGACGACACGATAAATCATTAAACAATAATAATTGTTTAAAGTATTTATACTATTGTAAAGTAAATGAATCGGTGCTAGTTAAACGTATCTGGTTAAAAAATAGATGAGCAAATGAACGAAAGAAACACCCTCACAAAAGCTTCACGTCAACTTCGTTTTTAGGTCAACGCCCGACGCCGTGAAATACGAACTACAAAATATACTGCTTTCCATAGAAAATGCATCTCCTAGAAGGAATGGAAATATGTCAACGAAACTTGATGAATATATTTGTCTTGAATAAAATATTATTGTCAAACAAATTGGTTAACTGCATCAAGATATGTAGGTGCATTGTTCTTCATTTTGTTACCATCGGGACAAAATATTTTCGATTTCCTGTCTTGGCACATTGAATTACTGTCAAATTTAGAGTTGTTAAGAATTTAGGGAATGCCTCGAGTAAGAAGACGTCCACAATTCCATCAACTGACTGAATTTGAAAGGGCTTACGCGAACCTAGAGTTCCCTTTAGGGAAATTGCAATAAGGATTGATCGCAACATTGCCACGGTCATCAGATACAATCGTGCTTGGGTAGGCGAAGGTTGTCGTAAGCGTCGCCATGGTACTGGAGCTCAGAGAAGAACTTCGGAGCGACAAGATCGAAGTTTTCGTCTACTTTCTCTTAGGGACCGATTCTCTTCAACAACACAGATTACTGATTCCTGCTATGATGTAGTGGGAAGGCCGATCTCTATGTCATCAGTATATCGGAGGACTAGGGCATTTGAACTATGTTCATATCGGTACTACCTTTGACTCGAGATCACCGAAGACAACATCTCCAATGGTGCCGTGACCGAAATCACTGGAACCATGAATAGGATTCAGTTATCTTTAGTGACGAGTCTCGGTTTTGTTTGGGAACTCACGATGGACGACAACGGGTTAGAAGACGTCGAGGTGAACGACGTAATTTACAACACACTGTAGAACGTCATGTAGCTCGCACCGTGGGACTAATGGTATCCTAGTATCAGTGCAGGAAGCAGGTTTCCTTTAGTAATTGTCCATGGTACTATGACAGCGGGATGTTCTACAAGAAGTTGCTTTCCCTTATGCTAGAGGCACACCAGGTGCCCTTTTCCAGTAGGATAACGCTCAGCCTTACGTTGCCCATAGAACAATGGACTTCCTGGAGCAATCAGGAATAGCCATCCTTCCGTGATCCCCAAGGAGTCCTATCTTTCTCCAATTGAACGTGTATAGGATATGATGGGAAGAAGAATTAACAATTTGCCTCGCCCTCCTCTACCTTTAGCAGCTTTGCGGCATGAGGTAGAAGTGGCTTGGGATTCCTTGCCTCAAGAAGAAATTGATCACTTAATTAGATTCATGGCTAGGCGAGTTCAAGAGTGCTTAAGACAAGGCGGTGGTTTTTTTTCTTTTGTTTTAATTGTATCGTTTTGCAAATGTAATCATTTAATACTTTAGTCAAGACAAACATATCCACCAAGTTTCGTTGAAATATTTCCAATTGTCACCAAATTTTTAATTTAATTTACTCGCCTCTTACTTACCACTGACAAGATGACAAGCTTCTGCTGATGTGACGCATCAGCTGTGCCCCAGCTAGCAACAGTGAAGAAAGGGGCGGGTTATTTAAGGTGGTAAAATTATTAAGGGCGCCAGGAGACAATTCTTCAGCTAAAACGTAATCGATCAGTCGACGTCTCCAATCGACCAGATCGCGCAGAAAATGAATCAACAATAAATACAGAGGCGAGACTTTACTCACTGGTGTGCGTGAAACCCTCGCGTGGAATTACATAAGCCTGCGCTAAAACTTGCGCCCAAACAGAAAAGCCTACATAGAAGAAAGGATTTTTGTTAGGGGCCATGTTAGCTGGTTCATCGGCGTATGTCGTCGTATTTTACTTGAGAGTCCCAAGCTTGGCAAGGGGTAAAAACTGTCCCCAAGGATGTTCGGCGATGTCAATGAATCCTCCGGCACAGCCGCAAATGAGTTATTCCTCCCAAAGAGCGAAAACTCCGATAATTTCACAACATACGTAAATTACGTCTAACTGGCACGATGTTCCGAACAAGAAAGGACGCGACCAGATTGAAGAGGGAGAAGGTCGCTAAGACACGCGAAAATTACCGACGATAACCAATGATGGACTACCGGGTAGTCACATGGTGCCTTCATAGCCTATGGATGTTGAGCGTTCGCATCACGCAGGTTTCCCCTATAGCGATGTAAATGAGGGGGACAGTGTAGCCAACTGTGTTAAAACGCAGTTGAATGATACTGCGTCGCCACGATGTTTTGGCGCGAGATTTGAACGTAACACAATCCTTCTAGGTGATGCATTTTCTATGGAAAGCAGTATACATATTTACTTGACAAATGCATCCAAATCACCTGAAGCAGATTATTCCATGCAAAGGATCACAACCGCCCCACTTTTAACACATGCTTTGACCGGTCAACAAATAAATCACTAAAACCAAAAACAATTTAGATCTCCGTGTTAGGAATTCCTAGTATTTTTCTTTCATTTTAATTTTAATTGTAAATTGCAAATAAGTTTATATATCATAAACAGTTCAACATTTTTTCCCGTAATCTGTGACATCGATTCTCTTATGCGTTTTTTCTTTTGTCGGAACAATTGTCATTCACTCTGTATAGTACATACATTCATGTAATAATTTATCGACGACGCTATTATAATTAACATAGTTTATTGTCCTGTGCTTTAACAATGATATATTCGTACCACACATGGACTGTTAATTTTTGTAAATTTTCTAATTCATAACACAACGTAATCATAAGCGCAACGATAATTATTATGTAAATTAAATACCGTGCAATTGAAATTTATTTCCGACATTTAAATATGAATAGGAGGCTCGCATATAAAAAGAGGAGTCCACCGTCGGGCTCGCTCACTCACGCAACGGTCCCCTATAGCATCTTTTGATTAATACTTTGTGTATTATAAGAATAACATGTATATTTTAAACACGTACGCGCACGTAAGTAGCAACAAATATTAATAATCTGCGACCTACGTTGAGCTTTAGCGTAACGTAATCTGAAGACGTTATTAGACGTAAATCTTCCGTAAGAAGAAAATTTGTGTTGAGGCGTACGGGAGTCCAATGCGTCATAAATATGCTAAAATGATCGCCGTTTCCAAGTATAAATTAACAATGGCAGCTTATTAATTATAAACTAGCGTGGGAGAGTTCTTAGACTCGGCCTATCTTGTGCGTTTGTGCTATGCAAACTATGCGTTGCGAAGTTGCTAACGTCTAACAAATGCATTCCAATCGAACGGGGAATTGTATTACATTTATGAGCAAATTAATAAAACAGAAGCCCAGACGACATTTGTGAAATAGTTTTGAAGAAGAAACGCCGTTTCCTTTGTGTCATGCTTTAAATTTTTGCCAATTGAATTAATTCTGTACTGCAAAAGAATTTTTACAATTTACAAAGAGAGTTCTAAGAAATTTAATTAATTCTGCTTGGACTTTAGTTTGTGAATTGGGGAAACAACAGATAAATAAACAGTTTCCGAATTAAAACGTCCCATAAATCAAGCCAGACGTAAAAAAACATTTTAAAAATACTCGGTAATTATGTTCCTCTGGTTACGGAAATAGCGAGATTTAGGTCCAGGGTTCGTCGTCCTTCCGAACTGCTTCTTTAGCCTGTGTGTGTCACCCAACATAAGATCTGCCCCACTTAACGGGTTACTATTCCAAGACCATCGCGTTTCCACAAATAGCGGCAAGAGAGACGAAAATGAGCTTTGAGGATACAATCGAGCCCGTTCAAGGATATTTCCCTGCATGCCGATCGATTTCACGCCGGGCATAATGAAGAGATCACGGCTAAGAATTAATTTGCATGATATTAATCAATTTGGCTCAAGTTATTAGCGGCCGCTTAAAGTGTAAATAACCGGATGAATTATGTTGTTGATGAATGCGATGGTAAAAAAGGAACAATCGGAAAAATGTTTCCCTTGCGTTAATCGATCACGTCACCGCGATATAAAGTTGATGAATCGTAATAGAAAGTAATTTTGAAAATTAAATCGAAAGTAAAACTATTGCTATGGATGGTACAACGCGTCGAGGAGACAGGGTCAGAGGTAACGATGACGGTATGACTAATCGGATATTTTACATTTTATGGTACACACAAATGGCGGAATGGGAGGCACGACGAGATACATACGTAATGACTTCACATTTAAATACCACGCAAGTTACGAAAGGGGTACAGCTTTTTACATGTTTGTTTATAACGGGTGCCCCAAGGGATTCATCAAAACGAACTTAAACGAATACTCTTCAATGACACTCGTTTTGGAACAAAATTAGTTGTTTACAGGAAGTGCAAAAAGTATAGAACAATGGTAGGCTTGTAACTTAATTTGCCGGATTAATTTAGTCCTCGAGGTTGTGTCATATTTAAAACGTACCTCATAATAAAAGCATAAAATTCAAATTAAATGGTTACATACATAACAAAGAATTAAATTTTGCTTGTTGAGTGCATCATGATCGAGGGGGTCACCAATCTAAAGCGCATTAAATTACCCTCCTATGTGACTCATGTCATGATAGATACACACACTGATACACACACTGATACACACACCGGCGAAAATCTAATCTCGCAAAGACAATAATGCAAATCGCTGTTGCAAACAATGCAGGTAATCGGCTTGTAATATTCAGTTATTAAGCGTTCGGTTTAATTAACCTGAATGCACAAGAAGCATATCAATTTTACTCGTAGGCTGCTCTACGTATGTGCACGTTTGTGACGAGGAATTTCCCTTGTTTATCTGTGTGCAGGTCGACCGGAGGAGGCTGATTTGTGAGACTTTCTCACGTTCCATCTTCTGCGTTTACAATGCGCTCGTTCGGTGCTCGTATTTCATTTAAACAAGCACAACAAAACAAAGAGAATGGCAATTATGATCTTACTGTTGCCTCAGCTAATTTACGACGATAAAATGGACTTTATCGAGCGGATCTGAGTTTATTATTCTTAAATTCCTGGACGAAGGATACTTTGAAATTGCATAATTTGTTCGAGAAATTAAGAATTTGAAACTCAAACGCCTAATTTTTATTGTGGTTCACTCAAAATCATTTTTCTCTTAATCCCCCTTTGTAGTAAAATAAAATTTTCTCGTTCCTTTTAGGTTCTATTCTTCGTCTGGAGAGTACTAAGCAATACATCCCTTTAAAAAATTGAATCAATACATATATGTATGAAGATTGTTTCTTCTATTAAATTCAGCAAGTAAAGTTTCTTTCATCTCATAAAGAAGCAGTTCTTCTAAGGCTTCTAATCCTCTATCAAAACCTGACATTTATAGATTTTTCAAAGTCGTCTTTATTATCAGAAGTCCTCCTTCCCTTTAAATTCTAATCTTCATAAGGAGAATGCCATGTAAGACGTTCTTTCGTTCTTCTACCATACCCAGCGACGTCAGTGTCTTTTCATTTCATCAAGAAGGGCAGTTCTGTTAAGGATAGCTCCAGCTTCTAATCCTCTCTCAAAATCTGATTATTAAATTTTAATTCGTTGTCCTTTTTCAGTAGCAGATTTTTGGTTTTTTTTCTCACCTGATTTATCATCAACAATCCTCTTTGGTTTTCTTCTTGCCTTTTGCATCTGTTTTTTTTTTTCACTTTCTTCTGGACGACTTCATCTTCAGACTTGTCGTCATCAGAATCCTGAATTGCAATAGCTTTTTTCTTATCTTGATTTGTGTCATCGTCATCCCTTTGTTTTCTTTTCATACTTCTCTTAGGCCCAGTTTTACAATCGTGGAATAAGAACAGAATAACTGTTCGCCAAATATCCTTTAATGTTCCTCCATATCTACGTCACACCTAGGTCACGTTATACCAGCGTTATACCAATAATAATGCTTATCCGACGATTGTAAAATTGGGCCTTACTGACAAATCGTCACTAGTGGAGCTTTCAGCTTTTTAATTACTTAACAATAATCGTTGTCGTTTTTTCTAAATAATGTAGTGTCATTTACGGACAATAAACTCTTGTTAAAATAGACGGTGCGATCAAAAAAAAAAAATGGAAACGCGTGATAATAAAACAAGGTTTGTTATGTATTATTTCTGACGAGTATTTCGGAACGCAAATTACATCATCATGTCTGCGCTATAAATGCATCATCTCGTATTAACACGTCAGGCCTATTTACGTGAGGCGTGTGTTAAAATTACCTGGGGTGTGTTTGTGTACGTGTGTGACTCGTTAAGTTTATTTAGACGAGTCCGTATTTGTTTCGTCTGCAACCGGCCTACCGTTGTTTATGATATGATTAATAATAACTGCGCGTGAGTTACAAGACTTACTTCGTTAAAACAACGCGCTTGTTGGCAATCAAAACAGTTACTTTACTACTGAGTGCAGGTAAGTTACGTTTACTTTAATAAAAAGCAATACTTAATGAATACTCTTTTGAAAAAAAATAAAATTGTAGATTTTATTTGTTCATTTGTTGTGGTGCATAAAAATACGTCAAATATTGCAAAGGGGTAGATAAAAGAAAGGATTACTGGGATCAACTCCTCTAAAGGGGTATTCAGACACTCCTACAAGTTCCCGAACATGTACGCAGCGATGTAGGCAACGAAGCTAGTGACTCGTGACGTCTCTTACAAGCGGCACAATATAAAAAAAGATATAACAAGTGATTCAAAAACACTTTAATCAAAGTGGGCCATAAAAACAGTTAAGTATGTCTGTTGACATGTGAGAGAGTAATCAAAACTTAAATTTGACAGAACTGACAAATGTAATTTTTAAGGAAGATTGTGGTATCTCAGACATGCGGGTTATATATATCTACCTTTAATCATCAAGGCACACTTAGATTAAAGTTTTTTTTGATTCACAAGTAGTTACAATACAGGTTGTTTAAGACTACTGGGTTTTATGGTTCTCGCATACAAGTTCACGTACATGTCGCTACGTTTAGCAGGTTCTTTACTATACGACTCAAGCCGTCGGTGTCGGTCGCATAAAAACAAGAAAAAAATAATAAACACCCCGCCATCATAAATATAATTATTCTAATTTAGGGACGCTTAAAAAAAATTTAATACACAATAAGGCATATTTAATAACATCCCGTTTTGAAAACGTAAATCATTTGGTGTTCCACGCGTAAAATTCAACGCCGCCATTAACGTAATTAATTTCGTAATAAATTTAAAAATAACCGGCGAGCAGATGCTCCGGAATTATTACGTTAAGCGAAACGTGAACCGAAAGTGTACGGTCTACGCACAAGAAGAAAAATGTTTTTTTTTAAACGCGTAATTACGTACGTTGATTGTCCTAATTTCACACAATTATTCTAAAGCCTTGAAAATATCTGGGCTGGTAAATAATTCCTCCAATTACTCAGAGTTATTTAAAGTAGGTATAGATACACAAACTGCACGCAAAAAAATCAGGATTATAATTAGGATGACAGTTCCAGTTTGAGTTTTCCAAAAATAATTTCGTCGTTCGTTTATTTTAGCAAAATTGTTTCAAATTGTACGTAATTAGGAAGTCGACAGCTCCAGGTCGAATTTTCCAAAAATAATTTCCCCAATTACCACCGGACGTTTGTTTTTAAACGAGGAAGGATTATTTGCGTATCGTTTTGATGGATAGCCGACGCACATGCACGCAGTTTAATTTTAATTTCGAAATCTCCGGCGATTTCCACGTTCTATTTCGAAAATAACGATGATACGTCCAGACTTTGTTGCTAAGACACGGTTTGCGAAACGCCAGTTTCGAAAATAAAGTGCTTTTGCATTTCATCGATGATGATGCGTCCGTCCAGTGTGACCAAAATTATTTTTCAACAACTCTTGCCATGAAATTTGAACGCCATGTCCTCAGCTTTACTGTTAAATAACCTCAACAAGTGCAATGTTTTATTTTTTAGTTAAGCTAAGACATGCCATCCAAATTATTATGGCACGAGTTAAATCAAATTTAATTTAAATAATTACATATGAAAACACACTGTGTATTTGGCTTCAAATTTCATGCTTATATTACGTTCTGTAACGGAAAATATATTAAATGTAAATACTTTCGGTTGGCATTGAGAATTAAGGTAAACCAGCATTTTATCTTTAAACATTCCTTTTGACAAGCGATTAGGTTTTCTTTTTAAATAAACCAAACTTAAAAAGCACTGAATAACTCATTTAACTGTACTTTATCACAATTTTAAACACCAGTTCGTAAAGACTTATTAATTCGTCCTACTTTTTCCCAACACACTTCGGAAAATTTCAAGTCAACATTCAACTGAAGCTATTGAAATAATTAAATTGAAACAACAAAAAAAGTTAATTACGTTCCGAAGTACAAACAACCGACTTTTTCAGCAAACATAAACGATAATAATCCTGCAGGATAATTAGTCACGGCTAACGAGTAAGACATTCGATTCAGTTCATTAATTAATGGAACACATTTCTATTATGGTTCGATAATTTCAATCTTCTGGTTCGGTTCGCTCGATTCAATGATTTGGACAATTTCAAAAATTCTTTTCTCGTTCTCAAGCAAAGTAAGATACTCCGATGCTTATTACTACTGCTGCTGCTAACCGTAAAATTAATGGGAAGTCAATATTTACCGAAGTCGTCGTCGTGGTCGTAGCAGTTGCATAAGCATGTAAACACAAATTAGACAAAAAGTGCAGGTGACGCAAAGTTATTTGTTTAAAGTAAACGTGATAGACTTCTGTTTCGTTTATTTTTGTTTGTTGGGTGTTGAAAACACTCGGGCATTCAACGTGTAAAGACTCCTTCCTTGCTTCGGAGGCCCCCATCTCTCAGGCGACACAAAATAAAAGAATATTATTATCAAAGACTTATTTAACCTTAAGGTTAATCATTAAATGGAGAATAAGGTAGTTTTATGTTGTAAGTGGACTGCGTTTATCCAAAAATAACCTTAGCCACAACGAAAATTAAAAAAAAAGGCAATTGCCAACGTTCACTTTCACATGATTCTCTCAACGCACGCATCCCAAGTATTTTTACGTTGTTAAACAGTAATTGCCACTCATTCTCGAACGTACAGTAACTTTTTGCGCACGTTTCTTACACGACGAACGTTTAAACATCGATTTACACGGACTGCCTGGTTACATTTTAATCACCAGCCTGACGAGGACGGCATGCAATTTTGGAAGTGAGCTTTTTGCCTTGCTCCATCATTTAAAAGTCCTTTGACCTTGAAAGCCTTTTTTCGCGACAATACTATGTATATTGTGCTACTACATGTATTCCTGTCTTGTTTTAGTTGCATCGTTACATTATGATGGATGGAATGCGGCAGTGCGTCGACGGCTTTAGGAGAAAAAAATTCCCCGCAATAAAATAAATCATTCCGGTACGGGTACCGTAAATGACTGGCAATTTACAACCAGCCTGTACGGCGCTTTTCCTAGATTCGCGCGAAAATAAATGCGCGCAACTTTATCAAAAATATTTACGTCATCATCTGCGAGTCGGAGAAAAATTGTTCATTAAATTACAGCTTCGTAACTGTTCTGCGTTACAGAGTGAACAGGTTCTGAAAGTCGCTGTTGCAATGGATTAACGACCAGGAAGGCATTTATTACTGATCTAATAACGTCCACGAAAGGGAAAAAGCAATTGCTGGATGTATAGGGGAATTACGGAAGATCTTCATTAACCCATGGGTGACGTATACGTTAGGATAACTGTACAAAAATAAATCGACCTCGATGGGCCGCTTGAAAAACCAGAACTGACGGTTTACGTTCTTTGCCATTCATGCATTTTATTCACGTAACTCTTTGAATTACCGTAAATTACGTTAACCTTTTGCTCGTCCGCATAATTACAGAGGAAAATGGCGAATATAGAAGTTGCCATCTATACAAACTTTTACCACCTCATTGTATATTTTATATTTTGCAACTTACAGGTGGTGTCTGTTAAACTGTCAACGTGCCATTTATTTACTTTTGTTAAGTAACTATCATAACTGATTTATAAACAGCGCAGCTTAAACGCATAAATTATTTCTTACATAAAAGGTTTATTTTTCATACGCTACTATTCTCTTTTTAAATAAATAAATCTTTCACAGCCGTGCCTGTATAAATTTAAAAATAAATAAATCAGTTTGTACTAGATTATTTTCCCCAAATAAAACACGGAGTTTTTATCATTTTTTTTATTATCATTATTCTTATTATATATTCAGGATGTTATAACAAATCTAATGTGAAACTATTATTATCTATTTCTTGAGTAACAATACAAGAACTTTTTTAGCTTTTTCTGTTAAATTTTTTTACATACATACATACATATTTGACTATATACAGGCTGTGCCATAAATAAGGGGCCATACGGTAGCAATGGATAGGTGACCATATACAATAACTTTTTTTCTTCTAATAAAATTACGAAAACAGCATCGTTTGGGAGATATGCTAAAGTATAATACTGAGTACGAACTTGCCTTCCCTGCCCTGCGCAACGGAGGGCATTTCGAACACTTGCTATAGACATCACGGTAACTAATGACATAACGATCGCAGTCCAAAAGACCTCAGCAATATGTGTCATTATGTTGAGCAGGTCAGTTTTATTATCGAATTATCTTCGCTTTGAATCACATCCGCTTACCTATGACGTATAGAGTTTATAAGCAAAACAGAAGCGTATTCCGATCGTAATTTCTTTGAAAAATTTCCCCAAAAAATTACCGAAGCAGACCACTTTCATTTACATTCGCGGACTCTACCGCGTCGGCCTGTCCACCACTAGGTGGACAGGCCGACATGAGTAAATGAAGGATAGAATAGTAGAAAGCGCATGAGTAAACTAAATAGCTACATCAATCGACGTTGCCGATTGATAACGCGGGCCACGTTCCGGCCGCAGCATCCCTACATTCGCACGCAACATTGTAATATCTCTATTTCATTTCCACACAAGTTTCAATGAGCCTCTCCTTCATTTACTCACAGTTAACCGTATACCTAGTCTTGGTCAGACCAACTGTGTAGATGCACCATTGTGTTAGCCCTCGCATTATGGTCCCTTATTTACGAGACACCCTGTATGTCAATTTTCATCTAAAAAACGTAAAAAATAATATAAATGAAAAGTAATAAACAGAGAGCATTGAATCTTGTACATTTATTTTATATTCTTCTTCTTCTTCTTCTTCATTCTTATTCGACATCTTGTAAATGACTTATTCAAGGCAAGCTGCATACTTCTAATAATACTGACCGCTCTCTGGTAATACAGTTTCAAATTGACATGCAATTTATGTATACATATGTCGCGAACCATGAATACTAAACTCTACATCATTACATTATAAAATAATTGTTAATGAAAAGCAAACGACTTTTATGATAAAACGTTCTCTTATTCTTGCGCTGACGTACATACACAGCTGGTCTAACCAAGACTAGGAATGCGTTTCTTATGAGTAAATGAAGGATGGAATAGTAGAAAGCGCATGAGTAAACGAAATAGCTACATCAATCGACGTTGCCGATTGATAACACGGGCTACGCTCCGGCCGCTGGCGCCGGTCGAATTCCTAGCTTCTTACGCAACATTGTAATATCTCTATTTCACTTGCACACAAGTTTCAATGAGCCTCTCCTTCATTTACTCACAATTAAGCGTATCCCTAGTCTTAGTCAGGCCAGCTGTGTATAAGTGTCTATAAGTGATAAATTACAATATTTATTGTCTCCGGAACTTACCAAAGCAAGAATTGTTTTTAAAAGATCATGAGAATTATTTTTGTATAAAGATAAATAATAAAATGCAAAGTGCATCAGAGATAATAGAGATTTATAAAATGGTGGCGGCGCCGGTGCAACCAATTTATAATGTAGATTATGTATGATTTTGTTTTACTAATCCACATACGTCTTAAAACAAACATGAAGAGCATTAATGACTTAGAATTTCCATAATATTTTCAGAAAAAACCAAGCAACGACAAAACTATTTCGCCCGTGTATTTCAATTTGTTGCTTTCTATGTTTAAAATCTAAAAAAATAAATAAATTTGCAATTATAATTGAATTGATTTAAATATTTTGTACCATAGAGTTTAGAGGCGTCATAATGTTTAGGCAGGAAGTCATCTACAATCACTTTTTTTAATTTCTACTTTTATACAGGATGTGTCAGGATTAGTCAATGAAACTTAAAATCAGGGTTGGATCAGGATCATTTCGTATAAATTATAGAAAACAATGTGGAAAATGTTAGAAAATACTGTGGCATAATGTCCTTTCCTTTTTATTTTTAATTCTGTAGCTGTTGTTAATAATAATATGTTAGAAGTTAGTCCTTCTAACATATTATTATTAACAAATTGTATCTTAACATATCTTCAAAATATAATAGTATAAGAGTCTGTAATAATATGACATTTAGTATCCTAAAACAAATTGTTTATGAATTAAATTTCAATCTTTAAAAGAAATTATAATCTAAGCATGTGGTGAACTGTCATTAGTTGGGTGATCATTCGTACGTTCGTTCGGTGAGCATATGTTTCATCTTAAGTTGAAAACGCTTATACAGAGAAATCACAAATGATTCCAACACACGTGACTCCGCCGTATAGGCAACACCTTGTACTCTGTTGGTAACAATACAGTGGTGTATGTTAAATCGTTCCAGGATGTAATGCCTGCATCGTAATTTTCATCAGCATCTGGGAATGCTTGGTTAAAGTGGTTAAACGCAACAGAATACCTAAAGCCACGAAAGTCAATGACAAATACTCGCTAATTTAAAAGAGCAACCTCACTTTTCTCGGTGTTGCCACTTCTAGAAAGTAAAACGAAATTTAAATTGGTCACGTGGGTTGAAGTAATTTATGATTTCCCTGTATATTTTACGCACTCTTGTCTTAAATCTTTTGCTTTTTTTATGAACCTTATATCTGGAGTATGTGGCGAAGTATACGTGGCACAGTGATTTTTTATTTTATAATACGCGCTTTTAGGTTTAAAGCAAGGGTGTGTATTTACTCCACTTCTATTTTCAGTACTTATAGACGATATTGTGAAAATTTGTAAACAGAAATGCAGTAATATGGAAGTGGGAAAATGGAGATTGAATAAAATAACAATACAGGAACTACTATTTGCAGATGATATGGTGTTAACAGCAGAATCAGCGGAAAAATTACAAAAAAATATTAATATTTACTAATACTCAGGAAAATAAATATGGAAATAAACATAGAAAAGACTATGATTATTTCAAGGAAGGACTCACACCACAATATCAATATAGAAGGACAAAACCTAGAACAAGTAACAAATTTTAAATATAAGTAAATAGAAAACAAAAGGGAAATAGACAGAGAAGTAATGGAAAGAATAGGAAAGGCGGGAAAAATATATAATACACTAAAAAACACGTTCCTCATGAAAAAAGAAATCCCGGATCAAAAAAAATGGGAAATATATAAAACCTTCTTTAATCTATGCCAGCAAATCTTGTACGATCAACAGAAAAAATGAGAGTAAAATCACGGCAATGGAGATGAGATTTCTGAGGAAAATTAAAGAAATCACAAAAATGGACAGAGTGAGAAACGAAAGTATAACGCAACAACTGAAAGTGAAATCTATGAAGACACTGATACCTACAAGATAGGAAACTTGGATGGATGGGGCACCTTCTCCGAATGGATGACACTAGAATAGCTAAAAGAGTGTATGAAGCAAGGACAGATGGAAAGAACAAAGTAGGTAGACCAAGAATGAAATGGAGTGAACAGGTACAGAAAGCAGCGAAAACCAGGGACATACAGTGGAGAGAAATAAAGAACCTGACAAGAGAGAGAAAGGCATGGAATAAAATAATCAAGAAAAGTTAAAATTAAGTTTTATTATGTCTTATTAGATATATTATTATAATATTGCATTGTAATTGGTTGTAATACGACACCTAACGGTAAAAAGATTTCAGTTTAAATAATAAATAAATAAATAAATACGCGCTTTTCTATCTATGCTGTTTTTCAAGTTTCAGTGAAACAATCGGTATAGGTAGCAAATGTAATACCCGTCATCGTCGATCTGGAGGAAATCACTTTGAATGAAATTGTTAATCAACTATTTCCTCCGTCATTTTTATTTATATTTTAAATTTCTTTATTTAATATTAAAATTTCATAGGATTTTTTTAAATATGTATATATCGAGATCCTGAAGTCAGATTTTAAATTTGTTCAGATAATCCTGAAACATTCCGTACATTTATATCTTCAAGTTGTTGACTAACCTTATCATTAGTGCCCACCACACCACCATCAAAAATTTGATCTTTTTCATATTTGTTGAGAGGTCAGCTTTTTGGTATCATCTTTCAATTCTTTTACCTTATAACTTAGGTCTACCTCCTCTTCAAAAAAAAAAGAAATAAAATAAAGCTCTCATAAATCTTCTTGTTCTCAAAGGATTATTTATCCATGAGATTAGTGACTATTTAAATTTTGAAAAATTTCTCGAAAAGAAGCCTGGAGTCACTATAAATTTATAGTGACTCGAGGCTTCTTTTCGAGGAATTTTTCAAAATCGTCTTATTGCTTTAAACATTCCTTATGAATTTTTGAGTATTGAGTTCTAATGTCATTCATCCAAATTTCAAAATTATTAATTAATTTTCATAGCGTGCTTATCAAAGTATTCAAGTAAGGTTACTGTATTTAGAAGGTACCGCCATTCATTTCCGCGGCTGTCGTCCCCCAAATTAAAAAGGACGCGATGAAGAAGCCATGAAACATTAAGAAGAGAAAGGATAAATACATAACAAGTTATGGTTGCTAGGGAGTTTATGAATGAAATTGATGAACCCCAAATTAAAAGAGATAGAAAGTTGGCGCTACCTTCTCAATACAGTAACCTTACACTCAACGGTTTAGAGCGTGACATCTTGCGGCAGATTTTTAATCTAAAATTGTGTGAGAAATAACAAATAGCAACAGTTTGCTGCCTAAGTCATCCTACACGAAGCTTTACATATAATGCTTTACAGCAAATTTGAAAATTTAGAAATTTTTGTTTGCTTCCTCTGGACATCTGTTGCGGCCTTATTTGGGACCTCGTCAGCACAAGAGTAACCGAAACAGTTATCTCTAAAGCAGGCCACTCACCAGAAAACATGGCTCGTGGCAACAAGTTCGTTTGTATGTGGGCAGATTGGTCAACATGTTCGCAAATTGCAGGCTTCTGAAGAAATACCAGCACACGTGTCCGAGCATGTTGCTTTACGTGAGGCGTCCTCACAACATGCTAACGCATTACTTTTAATTTAACCTAAATTTTATACGATACACAACGTACGCGATGTCTTTCAGTGACAACAAAGAGTTTTGGAAAGAATTTATTGAATTACATGAATATTATCTATGATGACATGTTAAGAAAAAGGAACATCATTTAAATAAAGATTTGAAACCTGAAGCAATGCTGGCAATAATAGAAAAATGTAAAAATGTTTTTCCTAAAGTGGACAAAGAATTCGTAAATAAAAAAATAAAGAACTCGAGCATCATTCCATTCGTAAGTAGTTCTGAAAGTCTTTTGGTTCCGTTGATTTCAGTTCTAGCAACAGATTCACGTGGGAGTATTTTTTGCGATTTAAAAGCCATATCCTTCTCTTATTCCTAATCTTTTCCGCTTTTATTGTCAGGCCTACTGCAAGTACTACTTTCTATTGCTTTGATAAAACCCCTGACATAATTAGTACACACTTATTCACAGCTCGCGTATTTTAAAACCAACTGAAGTTTAAAATGCATTTTTTAGTGTGTGGTGAATAGAAGATATGTTGACAAACACGTTGCCGAGCATGTTCCCCAACATGTTCCCTAGTGAGTGGCCTGCTGAACTATCCAAAGGAAGCTCGAGGAATCCATTGCAATCAAAACCGAAAACTTGATTCTAAAAAAAAAAATGGCACGCAAAGTAGAAGCACCAGATGCGATTCCACGACGATGACGAATCAAAATTATCACCTGTAATTACACTTACGCTTACGTGATGATAATTACGAAGCGATCATAACACCGGCGAAAACTGAAAGCGAACGGCCGTAAATTTTACGATTAGAAATTCCTGTTGCATTTTTTCACTGACGTTCAAGAATGAAACTGAGTCATCTTAAACCAGCAGCAGCAGCAAAAGACGAGGGTTCGCGATTCATTAACCGCAGAACACTTTGCGAACACACTCTGCACAGTGACATCAGAATCTAAAATTAAGAACCTCGATGATGAAAGATGCCATAATATTTTGATTGTAAATTACGTGGAAGTAACAATGCAATGGCAAATAGACGTAAATGTTTAGATAAAATGGTATGTGTGACGTAGAAAATTTCCGCGTTAATATTTCATTTCTCGTTTTTATTTTTACCATTTAGTTCAAATTTTAGATGAAAAATATAAAATAATTAAGTCGCTATTAAGAAAAAAGAATCAAAGCAGAAGCGTATTGCCAACATAATACGTATGGTGCTAAATTCAAAGTATCTCCGATCATTAAATATCACTCATTTAGGTGGATTGTTTTGAAATTACTTCCTCGTTCTGGAACTTCCAGGAACTATGGCAAGCACATTAAAGACTTTTAAAACTTGCAAATCTTGTAATTACTTCAAAGGTTATTCACACAAACTCGTTTTGTTGGCGGTCGCAGTGATGACACTTTGGCGGCTTTTACATTTACCAAATCGCTCGTTGGAGCGGATTTGCATACATCAACTAGTAGAAGCCCCACTTTTTTCTTAATTGCAAGTGTTTGTGGTGGTAATCCTTCAACCACAGACTCTTTGAATTTGAAAAAGGGCCCGAAATTTTACCAGTCCGGTACTATTACATAATGCAACAATGTAGTATTTGAACTCGCAATATTTATTGTTGCATAACGTCATAATAATGCGATTTTAATTGACACGATTTCTCCTCGTAGGCGTTTTAAATAGGAATTAACCTCTTCACATACGTATAACAAGATCCAGAAGAATCTGTAAAGGTCTTATACAATTGTGAACCGGAAGTCCATAATACCCACAATAAAATCAAAAAGAAAGGACTCACCCTGTGCGGAGACTTAAGGAGCCGCAGGACCGCCGCCAGCTGGTTGATGAGTGGTAGTGTGACGCTGAAAGTGTGCAGGGGTGGTCGGGGTGGATCAGGGAAGTTAGTGGTATAAGAGAAAGGATCGATGTCGTTCAGGTACTGGACCCGACACGTCAGAGACATCCTCGGCGTTCCCTAAGTGACCACTTAACGCACTAGCAATTACGTAACTTCCATCGGCCCGTTTTAATTATCCTGGAATTTTAATCAGTTTTTGAGAAGCATCTTGCGGACGGGTCGGCTTTAAAATTCATGAAGCACGGGTAAACGGAGATGGTGCTCGAAAGGCATAAATCAAGAAAATTGCCGGCGTACATCGCATCGTGACAAGTAAATTATTTTTTAAGGCGAGCTCTAATCAAAAGTAATTGATTCTAAAATTGCTAATTAACTTGTTATCGATTAAAAAAATAAATTCGGACTATGACGTTCATAATTGGTTTTGATTTAAGATACCAAAATAGATTCTGTACTTATCTTCTTCTGATATTGAACGCAAAGCTCTTCAGTGGCATCGATTTATACAATCATGAAGTTTGTATCAATCGAGTAGAAATTTAGCAAACAATAAATCGTGTAAATGCAATCCATAACTTCAGCTTAATTACGTGAAGTTCTTTGCGTCGGAGTAACATACAATCCAAAGAAGTGAGCGAATTGTATGTCGGACGGCGCACACACAACATGCGGAAGCTAATCATAATAAATTTCAATTTGACGGCCTCGCGTAATTAATATTAATTGAGTTATTTATGTAAGCGATCGTAGTTTTTGAATTTCTGCTGCTTTGCAGCAAGCTGAAGAATAATAGAGCACTTGCATAACACACGTGATCATATCTCACTCATAAGTCATAAAACGCCGGTAATTAATTACTTCAAACGCAACCACCTTTATTACATACTGTTGAAAAGGGCAGCGAATTTTATATTTAAAATTAGACCTCCCAGATATTAATTAGTAATATTGCCAAAAAAGTTCCAAACGAATTTGTTTTATTAGATGACACAAACAAGTACTATAATTTACATAGAAAAGTTGCCGGTGAGGTTTTTTTTTCTTTCTATTAATAAAGCGAGACTTGTACATTTCGAAAAAATCTCAAAGTGGTTATGCAAATGAAAATTTATTATATTTAATTTCGCCGTAATTTTACAGTAAGGAAACGGGTTGCCATGACACCATGAGTGAACCTAAAAAAAATAACTGTTTCGTCACACCGGATGACCATCAGACTTCGAGTAAAAATTCCTTGGCCTGCGATATTAGGAATTATTATTGTTTTTAATTTAATAATCACATCGACAAAACGGTTTCTCTTTTACTAAACACAGTAATTTATTGGAAGGCAGGAATTTTTTAAATTAATAATTATATAAAATGCTGAAAATCATAAAACTTGTGAAATAAAAAAAATCTCGTGCAGGCCATAAATAAAATGAATAAATTTAAGCCTGAAATTTCTTTTCAGTTTATTTGAATTTTATATAAGCTAGATGTGTATCATTTCATCGGCGTTTAAGTAAAATTTCCCCGAAAACACATTGCGTAGAATATGTGTGCCAGATTTTCTGAGAGTTTATGCTCGAAATAAATTACAAACAGTTCCACCCACTCGCACGAAAATTATCTAAACACCTTGCGATTTTTTTATCTGAAAACAAACTTCAATTCCACATTCTTCGTTCGCAGAAATCAATAAATTCATTTTAAGTACAAAAATACAACACTTGAATTTTATCATCTTGTATCTAATCGGTAGAGAACGGACTTATAAGCAATAAGCGCAATAAAAATAAAAATAAGCGCTTAAAAAAGCTTAATATTTTATGAAAAAAACCTTTATTTTAACACAAAAAACTTAAAAAGCAATATTTTTAATTAAATCAAACTAATTTACAAATTTTGAATAACATGATTTATGAAAGTAATTTGTTAATAAGAACAAAAAAACAAAAAAAAATAACTCACAAATAAAGACATAACTACCAACATGCTATAGTCCTGTTTCTTATAGCAATAATTTTTATAATAGATATGGAGGAAGGTTAAAGGATATCCGAGAATAGTTATTCTGTCCTTATTCCACGATTGTAAAACTGGGCTTACTCGTCTTATATAAAAAAAAAACTAAGGTTCATTTTTTAATATATGTATGTCGACTGTATAGATCTGAAAATGAGTTAAGAAAATATACGATGAAATGATATGACATGACAAAAGACGTAAGGCAGTTTCACGAAATTAGTTACAGTGTATGAAAAGTTTTGCGTTGCTTTTATCCATCATGAAAAGCATAAAGGCTAGAAATCCGCTCTCTAGTAATCAGTATGTAAACACTCGACAGTATCATTAAATACAGTACGAAAGTGCAAGTAATAATTTCGGCAGTTTGTGATGCATCAGTTTCGTTTAAGAAAACCGCATTCGCGCAGCCGCTCGATTAATTTTTAATTGAAAACCAGGCCAAACAAGGTTCGATTTTTTGATGCGAAAAAAAAAAAGACTTGATGGCCTACTCATTTAAAAAAGGAACTAAAAAGGAATTCGATTTTTATTCTGCGAAATATTCAACAAAGTTTTTTCGCGCTCATATTATTATTATAAAATATATTGTCTAGAACGAATTCAAGTAATTTACAAAAAAGAAAGTAAAATTTGGAAAATGGGAAATTAAAAAAAACGAAACCGGTACACCGAAAAAATTTATTCGTAATTATACAGCTCGTAAACCGATTTGCGTTACGTAATGATCAAAAACAAAGGAAATATATCGTAAACTTGCGGCCTGTGATCTGTGACCTGTCACATTGAAATTTAATGACGTTTTGATTATATTGACATAATATGACAGCTCAAATAATTTACTGTTTGGACAGATCGAAAGTCAATTTACAATACAAAAACAAAAACGAGTCAGTTTTTTGTCCGCAAGTTTACGTAGTTCTGACAGTTCTGCAGTTTGTTGTTGGAGTCCTTGTTTCGTCTTTGTCCTTCTTTGTTTTGACCATTTTACAAACTTGCAAACTGCCTGTAATATAATTCACTTTCAAATCTGATTTTAATAAAAATTTGGATGACGACATCATATCACGTCTATATGAAGAATAATTTACGCAAAAAATTAGTAAGTTACTCAAATTAATTAATCATAATAACGAAGTCTTACACAAAAACTGTCAACCTTGATATCTCAAGAACGAAGCTCAAATACTAAAGGAACTATTTTGTACAGCATTGAAAATAATTTTTCGCCGTCTGATGTAAAGTTATATTACTCTTCTTCCTTGTTTGTAAATTTATAGTTTGCTATATTTAACGCAGTGGTTTAAATTCTACGTACATAATAAGAGGAAACCAGTTTAGTAATATAATTATATTCAATGTTAGTCTTTCACTATACCGGGTGTTACGAGGTGTGTACATAAAGTACTGAAACTGGAAGCGTAACGTTCCACGTGGCAATATTGTGGGCTTGTCTTTTAGAGGAATGACAGATCCCAACATCCAATGCGCTTATTGTTGTTAACCGACGGTCAGAGCGGATTCTGTCGACATTCTGATCAGTTCTCTACGAGGTTCGTCTTCAATCGATTCTCGGCCTTTCGAAAATGCCTTAAACTACCTGAAAACCTGGGCCCTTGACAAAACATTCTTTCTATACGCCTGCTGAAATTTTGGAAAAGTTTCACTCGCGGTGTGCCCCAGTCTGAAGCAAAACTTGATAGCACAACGTTGCTCGAAATTGCTAACACTCATTTTCGGAACGCACTAGAGAAAACAATTTTACAAAAAAATTCGATATGGATCACCTAGTGACGCTAGAGAGTTGAAACTCATACTGAAGACGCATTGGATGTTGACCTGTCACCCCTCTAAACGACAAGCCCACAGTGTTGCCGGGTGGAACGTTACGCTTCCAGTCTCATTACTTTAGTTACACGCCTCGTAAACTAACTCAGTTAATAAATACCTACTAATAAAAATACTTAATAATTTGCTAAGAATTCTTAATAGTATGTGTTTTGCAAAGTTTCTTACAGAACAAAGTGGCTTCAAGAATTCAGAATTAACGATAAGAAAAAGTAATTAAAAAATTTAATTAAATAAAATATGTATGATTATACAGGGTGGGCCAACAGTATCTGGGTAGAAGATAGCGGCTTAACTCTTGAATATTTTTATGATTATGCACAATTTGAAATTATTTAGACACATACAAAGTGTTCATTAAGATTGTGACTGTTTATGGAACGGTCTAAATACATGTACTATGCTTTAAATCAGCTAAACGTAAAAAATGGTACAACATGTAGATTAATAATTACTTTTAAAATTTGGCTTTGGCTTATTTAACCATTAGGAAACAAGAATCCATCATCATTCAGATATGTCGCTTATACTTTATATAAGATGGTGATGCATAATACAAAAGACCATCTTTCTTAAGTTTTTTAAATGGAACGCCAAACGAATGCATGTGATAACATAGTTTTAAGTATTTACTTATGTTAAGGTTTCTCACAATAAAAGTTACAGCTCTTGAACTTTATACGTTGGAATGTTAAACTTATAAATTTAAAAGAACACTGTCATGATTGTAATTTAGTAAAAAAAAAATCAAATTTGTTTTGTTTCAATGTGCGCATAATCTCAACTTGTAACGACAACATTAGCTACAGTAGATTCTCTTGGATTAAATAAGTGTATAAATTAATGGTAAACGGATTTTAAAAATGTTCAATAGTAAAGCCACTCATACTGTACTTGTTTCAATAAAGAAATACCTTATTTAGAAAGTACAGAAATTTGTTTCCACATTTTTTTTACCAGGGGTCCAAATGGGGTCCATGAAAACTTGAAAGGGGTCGATGCGATTGGGGGTCAATTAAATAAGATCTATATTGTATCATTAATTAATTTATTCAAATTTATTTTGTACATTACAGAGGAACAATGTCCCCTCTGTATGCATAAATCCTTTTGTTTTCCCAATGAAGATAACTAGTTTATACAAATTTAAAAGAAAGTAAAACATAGATTTGTCCTTCCATCAGGACGAAATCTAAATTTGACATTGCCAGTACAGTATGCCTCTACCGTTATACATTTATAGCAATAATTAAGTTTGAAATCGAAGCGGGGATCAATGATATTTTTTTTCTTGTAAGGGTTCGATACTTAAAGAAAGTTGGCAACCCCCTACTTTATACTAACATAACAAAGAAGTGTAAGGCAAATGGAAGGCCCGATTTTACAATCGTCGGATAAGCATCATTCTTAGAATAACGCATAAGCATCATTCTTAGAATAACGCAGGTGTGACGTAGGTATGGAGGAACGTTAAAGGATATTCGGCGAACAGTTATTCCGTCCTTATTCTACGATTGTAAAACTGGGCCTTAATCTCTTCCGAAAAGATAGAAAATATCGAATCTCATTGTTATTTTAAAACTATCTTTGAGTAGGTACTCCAATTAATGTTACTTTCAAGTAAAATTAGGAAACCTTTGTTAATTAAAATATTTTTGCAATTTTCAAATGAATATTTTATAGCTTTATACTGGCTTGTAAAACCATTTGGTTTTGTATACAGGGTGTTAAAAAGAAATATCACAAACCCTGAGGGGGGATAGTATGGCTCAAAATAACCGATGTGAAGTTAGCAATAGAATTCCAGCAATAAAAATCATAAACTTTATCACCGGACGATATAGACGTAAATCGCACATAGGCATTATTTCATAAATTCCAGCATTTATTCCTTAAAACTAACACAGAAGTAGAGCCTTTTTTTTCCAGAATTACTTAAATCATCATCATAAACTTAGAAACAGCGTTCTGACAATAAAAGGGTTACTGCTGGGTAGTTGACATGGAAATTTTTGGGAACTTTCTTCAGGACATTAATTTCCAAAGGTTTTTACGCAATATATAAAAAATTGCGATGTAACCCCCCTAGTTTATTTTTTTAAAAATCTCAAACTTTCGCGTGCGTATATTTAACAGCGTTCTGTCAAAAAAAGTTTATTTCAGGGTAGTTGACATGAAAATTTTTGAAAAATTTCTTCAGGACGTTAATTCCCAAAGGTTTTTACGCAACATATAAAAAAATTGCGATGTAACCTCCCCTAGTTTATTTTTTTAAAAATCTCAAACTTTCGCGTGCGTATATTTAACAGCGTTCTGTCAAAAAAAGTTTATTTCGGGGTAGTTGACATGAAAATTTTTGAAAAATTTCTTCAGGACCTCAATTCCCAAAGGCTTTTACGCAACATATAAAAAAATTGCGATGTAACCCCCCCTAGTTTATTTTTTTTTTTAATCTCAAACATTCGCGTCGGTATATTTCACGACGTTCTGTCAAAAAAAGTTTATTTCGGGGTAGTTGACATGAAAATTTTTGAAAAATTTCTTCAGGACGTTAATTTCCAAAGGTTTTTACGCAACATATAAAAAAATTGCGATGTAACCCCACCTAGTTTATTCTTTAAAAAATCTCAAACTTTCGCGTGCGTATATTTCACAGTGTTCTGTCAATAAAAACTCATTGCTGGATAGTTGACCTGAAAATTTTTGGAAAATTTCTTCAAGACATTAATTCCCAAAGGTTTTTACGCAACATAACTTTCTGTGGTTACATGTGACTAGGAAACTGTTAAGGCCGCTTTACAGTTCGCAATTACTTATTGCCGGCAATGAAAACTGCGAACTGTTAGGGCCCCTTTACAGTTGGCAATTATTTATTGCCGGCAATGAAAATTGCAGTGATTTGTATTGCACGCATGCGCGGTATTTGCATTTTGTATAAAAATACAACACTGCGTATGCGTGCAATACTAATCGCAGCAATTTTCATTGCCTGCAATAAATAATTGCAAACTGTAAAGCAGCCTTTATGCAATATTAATTCTCGTGTATAAGAAGGCTAGGTACTTCTTACATATTTATAATAAACAGAACAAAACTGCAGGTATTAAGTCCATACAGTATTATTGCCTGTGATTACATTACAGAAACAATTACTCTCGACTTATATTTTTAAGTATGAATCGTAAAGAAATCGATAATGAATGAATAGATGCGACAATATTGCAATATTAAACAGCAGATGAAATAACTGAAAATATTTGATTATAAATAAGAAACAAAACAATTCGTTAATATTTGATTACAGCTCCGTCTCTTTCAACCATGTACTTTTTGCAATCTTCGGTGCATCGAGAGAATTAAATTTCTAATATCATCCAAACTAAGATTCTCCCACGCCGTTTCGACTGCTTCCCATAACTCTTCCTGATTTCTGGGACGAAAATTTCTTTTATAAATTCGTTTTATTAAGAATCCCCACACATTTTCGATGGGATTTAGATCCGGACTATTCGCGGGCCATGGCAAAGTCTCAACATTGTTATTGACAAACCATTGTTGAATTATTCGCGCGTTATGGACAGGACAATTATCTTGTTGGTAAATGAAATTATTTTCGCCATCAATTTGGTTCACGGATGGTAACACAATGTCGTCTCAAATATGAAGATAAGTTTCAGAATTGAATCTCGCACCAATTCTCCAGCAAACACCAGGTACAGCCTCAATCAAAAGTAATGAAACGTTCAAAACCGAAACGCTCTAGTCAGAGTGCAACGGTGCCGAGTCAGAAAGAGCGCAACGTGTTGTGGGATTCCGAAGGACTTCGGAAACATTCGTTTGCCATAAGGCTTCGTCTCCCTCGGTATCATCTCTCTCTGACTACAGAATTTCGGTTTTGAACGTTTCATTACTTTTGATTGAGGTTGTACATTAATACATATCCAAGCCCAAACGTTTACTGAAAATCTACCAGATTTGTTGGCTGTCATGATATACTTCTCTTCAAATCTAGAATGTGGTGGTCTGTAAACTCGAATACGCCCATCATTGCAGGACTGGAAAACTTTTTCGTCGCTAAAAGCAACTCTTTGCCAAAAGTCAAAATCATGATTCAAATAATTGAGGGCAAACAAAACCCTGGATTGCTTGCATTCAATCGAAAGCAATGCTTTCCTGGCACTTATACAATTTTACAGCTCTGAGGCTTTAATTCTCCTATAAACCGTTGGCCGTGATCCGAAAAAATTAGTTTCTGATTGACCAATGCAGCATCTTGCACGTCACTTGAAATTTTTCTTCCCCCCCGATCCCTCCTTTCTACGTAAAGTTTGGTTTTGTTCCCATCAACTTTTTATTCTGAATACAGTGCTTTTATCAATTCCTAGAAGCGTTGCCAGGCTTCTTATAGACCAGCCATCTTTTAATTTGGCAATAAGGCCGGCTTTTTGAATGTCACTTAATTGAGGCATTTAAAACTACAATATTCAGGCCCGATCTTTTCATCTCTAACTTTATCTGGTAATTAATTCCCACAGTAACGATTGTGATCACAATTGTTACTATGGGAATAAACCATCAGATAAAATTAATTGGAGATGAAAAGAACGGGCATTAATCACAATGACACTGACGTTACGTTTTACTATGTCAAAAAAAGATCAATTTACGTTAATATAATGCAAATGTGTGCATTTTTCATGAACAGAACTGTACGTATTTTTTAAAAAATTGTATAAACGTAAAATGTTCCGTATTACCAAAACCGTCCATTTGCGGACCCATGTTCACTACGACTTTTCTGCATATTTTGGGCTATATTACTCTCCCCCCCTCAAAGCTTGTGAAACTTTTTTTAACACCCTGTATACGTAGGCATACTGAAAGGGTGAAACTCATCAATAGACAAAAAAGGGTCTTTAGCCGAGAACAAACGATTTTAATAAAATGTTTAAAAAATTCGGTGTTAGGTACTTCGTTTTTATCTGGAAATTAATTTTAACAAATAAATAAATAAACAGAAACTTCTATGATAATCCCGAGGATCATCGTTTGTTTTAATAATTTTTTTTTAAACAATATATGTAATGAGAAAGGACCATTCTGTCAAGAATACATATTTTCTTTTTAATATTAACTGGAAAATTTTAATTATTATTAGTAATACAAGTTTTATTTATACCTACACATTTAACTTAATAATTTATTAAGAGGAAAGTTTGTTTTAAATTAAAATTTCTTCCCAATTATCCTTGCAGTTTCAATTTTTTAAATATACCGATCAAGGAATTACCAATTCCCAGATTTTGCCAAATTAAACTTCCAAACAGATTGAAAGCTCATTAAATTTATTTTTAAAGAAACTCAAAAATTCAGTACCGTTTTAGGCCCAGTTTCACAAACGTAGAATAAGGACAGAGTAACTATTCGCCGAAAATCCTTTAACCTTTCTCCGTATCTACGTCACGTGATTCCTAGAATAGTATTACACACAGTTTATCCAACGATTATAAAATCGGCCATTAAGCTACAATTAAAAATTTAAAGCGATTTCTTTTTATTATTAATGTCCATTAATGCTTAATTTTTTTCTGTAAAGTCAATAAATACCTAAGTGACATTAGTGAGAATTTAAAATAAAATCTCTAAATTTGATTATCATCCCAAGGTAAAAACTTTTAAAAGCGGTGACGTACTGGAAGAACGTTGAACAACCTGTTGAAATTCAAACCGCTTTAAATCGTAAAAGTAAACAAAACGAAAGTATACAGACTCGATCCGGCAACATCAATTTCCAATAATTGATCATTACGTAAGGCGCTGTGTAATTGAAACGGATACGTAAATAATATTCCAAAGGCGTGATCTAACTTTGCAGATAAAGTTTCTCGGAAATTGCACGGGAAAAACGCGAAATGACTCGTCGGGGGCGCAGATGAATTTTCGAACAAATCTGTAGGTTGTACGCGATTCAATTTGTAGCAGAGAGAATTCTCCGAAATTCTTTTGAATACAATAAACTGTTTCGAAATTTAAAAAAAAAAACACGAACCTGGCGAGTGACAAAACCGGCTCACAGCAACAAACAAAAAAAGCGCCCGATGTTGAATAAAACAAATTTCGGTAACAATGATCGCCGGCACATCTCAAAATCAACGGCGGTATATTTGCGTAGCTTGGCACTTGATCTATGGGTTTTTTTTTTGTTGGTACACCATCTCACCATTTACCCGGCCTTTGAAACGCTAGAATACATACTCTGCACAACTCACTTCTAAAGCAAACGCGACGTAACTGAGTTCAGGTTCCAATCGGTAAGTATTCGCAGCCAGCGCCCTCACCGGCAGGCTCTTACAAGATATACTTCACCTAGGCATTGTGGTAGTAAACAAAAGCGAAGCTAAACTTTCGTAATTTTCCCCCCTTTTTTTGCTTTTGCATCAAAACTTGCCTTCCCCCCAATGCTACATCGATTCGTAGCAAAAAAGGAACCTTTTTATTGTAAATTTTTTGAAGGGTCAAAAAGCACAAAGCTATTTTTAACTTACGTAGGATCGGTCTTGTGTTCAACGACCTCCAAGTCAATTTTACTATTGAAACAGTTTTTAAATATTAAACTAACTTAAAACAAAAGCTATAACTATAGCAGCAAAAATGTTGATCCTTGTTACGCCTTCGTTACAGAATTTAATTTTTTTTTTCAATGCCGCGCCGTGTTGGAACGTGCGAAATCTTATACGGGAAATACTAATTCCTCCAGTGTATCAAATTTTATTTAAGCCAAATATTCCAAAGATGATAATGGTACTAATAAAATAATGTTCTACGTGAGTACCGCTAATGTATTTAACACCGGGTTGATAGATATTTGCTACGGGAGTGCGAGGCAGGTGGATCAAATTAACAGCGACGTGTCGAAGCAGGTGGTTTCGAACGCCCCTATAAAATCATCGTGTCGGGGGGGCACTTGAAGTGCATCGCTTCTTGACATTCTTTGTTCTTAGTTGGAATTTTCCCAGGCAAAGTCAAAAGTCATTACACCCTGCTGGCTAAGCATAAGATAAACGGGGTATTCGAGGAGAACTTCATCCCTCTGGTAATTTATGCAGATTATATCTTTGTCAGATATCGTTTAGATTTGGGGCTTAAGGAACAACTTTCTAACCAAATAAATTTAAAAATATTTCAGTTAAAACTGACGATTACAATTACGTTGATGCAAAAAACAATTAACTTAAATCATGTAATTTCAGATTAAATAACAGAACTGTGTAAATTGACTTTGGTTGTTAATATACCTACCCGAATTGACTTTGGATTTATAATCAAAAACACCCGGCGATGATAACTGTGTTCGTAAATTTTTTTCAATCAGAAAATGGAAGTCAACATGATCGTAAAATTAAATTAATGAAATTTGCAGCAATATACAATATATTACAACAAACAGATTACATGTGAAATTATCTGCAAATTGACTTTTCTAAAATTTAACATTGAATTAACACAAACAACATTTTTTAGCTTTATCTTTGTCTTTCTATTTTATTTTTTTGACTTGCGTTACTGGATAAGTATAAGGAATTTTATCAAATGAACTATTTCTGATTGTGAGTCAGAAGGCCTCTGATCTAAAATAAAAAACAAAGCGTTTCTCCCTTAATGTGTTTATCCTAACGCATCCAACACAAACGTCGCTTTGTATCAAACGTATAAACGCGTCGCGAGGAACATAAAAGCTGCACTAAAATAGCACAACACACTTAAAATTCATGCAGATATCAACCAGATTATAAAAGTCAAGTTCAAACAACAGACTGCCAATTGCGCCTTGGACTGACCATATGGTTAGTCCTTTTCGAACTGTTTTATTAGCCCATATTCCGCCGTTATTTACGAGGACGTTCGTGTTTTAGTGTGGGATGAAGATGACAGGATGCAAATCACTCGTTATCAGTTTGGTGAATCGAGGAATTTCTTTGCAAAAGAAAAAAGTGCCAAGCAACATCAATCCAAACACTAATTAGATATAATTAACTTATCTACTTGGAAGACGAAATGGGAATCAATAAGAGGGTTGTAGACAGATGAAGAAACCGTGGTATAAAACCTCAAAAAAAATTTTAAAAATGAATAACTGCATTGGTTAGTTGGTGGAGAAAGCTCTGACTTTATGGTCTTATTTTAAAGAACTATATCCAATTGATCTTTAACACAAAAAGATACATTTTGATCAATTTTTAGAACACTGAAGCTAATCTGTTATATGGATCATGGATCTGGGCTTTTTTTGTTTTTTCAGTGTTAAAATATTAGTTATACAGATTGGAAAAAGGGTTTCCATAATGGGATAAACCAATGATACAGTTAGTACAATACCATCAGTAGAAACAAAGAAGACTCATTAAAATGAATAAAAATAAAATTCAAGGGAATAAAAACTTCCAGTTTGCTTAACATTGTTAATGCCTTATTGACGACGTACGTCTGGTATAACCTTGGCCCTAGAGCAATGGTCAAACACTTAGCCAGCCACGGCGTTAACGACATCGCTTTTATGAATAATTAAAAATGAGCACGCTGCGAGAGCCCGTTTAATTCCGATCAAGTGTTCACTTCGAAATTTCCGCTAATTATCCGAGAAATAAACATCGTTTGAGTCGAAGAAAGTTCGAAATTTATATTTCAATTAGGCGCCCGAGACGCTAGCCGGACGCCGTTTTACGGGCGTACGTAACTCAAAATGCTCATTACCGGGCGGCTTTATGCGTGTAACGTGCTCTTGACCTTTGATCGAACTGACCTGCCTCATATTGGCAACTTTCTACCTTGGAAATATCTCACGGTAAGTGCTTTGTCGTTTCGTGCGTTTATGCGACATTGAATTTTAAAAGGGACGCCGAGTTGTGACATGAATTTAGTTTCTTGAGTCATGGTTTTACGTGCGAATACATAAACATGTTTTTTTTGCTGATTTCATTCCATGTATATACAAGTAACCACGAAAAACACACCCACTACAATGCATGGGATATTAAAAAACAGAAGCTCAAATCCCCGAATTCTTTTAGAATTAGTAAGTTACCTAAACTAGCGTTTTCTTAGGCCCGATTTTACAATCGTCGGATAAGCACTATTCTTAGAATAACGTGACGTAGGTGTGACGTAGATGTGGAGGAACATTAAAGAATATTCAGCGAACAGTTATTCCGTCCTATTCCATATCTTAATCAGTTGTTTGCAACCCTTTGCAATTGTAAAGACTTTATCGTCACTTAATAAATAAATTAATTTTTCTTAAACGAACCAATTTATTGTAAAAGAATACGTTCACTTTGTGCATGAAAAATTTAATAAAAGTGATTTATTTTTTACCTGTGCTTTGGAATTTGCAGACCGGATACTATTTTGGTTTTTTTAGAATCGTTTGGTCCGTTATCCGTGAGACTAACTAACCCCTTACAACATCACAAAGGAATGCATGCAATGCACTCTCCACAGTAGGCCGTTTCGATTCAAGCTCCTTTTGTCCTCTGAAACTCGACGTTTTCTTTTTCCCAAGTAACACAAAGAATTTTTGATTTTGTTTATTGCCGAATTTTTTCTCGTCAAAAAATTTGTTTGAAAAAATGAAAAATCAAAGAAACACTTTTAATTCGTGACACCCCTGGGTGCAATTCTTCAAAATTTTTTGAATATAATTATGAAATGAACAATAGAACACGTTCAGAAAATAATTAAAGTTGTTTTTGTTTCAGAGGAACCGCTCCGTGAACGATTTTTTTCTATAAAAATAACGCTTGTTAAAGCAGCAATTTCTAATTAGTTCGGAGCCGTCAAAAACAGTAGTTGTCCACCGATTTGAATAGCACCATCAAGTGTACAACTTAGATAAGTGCATGCTTTTGATGGTTTTGAACTAGTCAAAAATTGCTGATGGAACAAACCTATAGTGTAATTGATTTTATATAATGCCTTACTGTTGATACGACGCTTAATCGTTTATCGGTATCAATTTTATCAAAATATTATTATTTTTATTGAGAAACGAATGTTTATTTAGCCATGTGTCATCCACACTTCTCCACATTCAGAAACTTATCTGGAGTATTCATCAGGAGTATAACCGAGAAGAATTAACATATTAGATACCTAGAGTCCAAATACTTTCGAATCAACTCAATGCGCAGAAACATAAATTCGTCCCAGGGGCAAATGAACCCCAAATAAGCTTCTGAAGTGGTGTGTCTGGCTTCGTACGTGTTTGTACCTACATTCTTTTGTATTACAATTTATTTACAAATATCGCTACCACTGGCTGCTTTAACCGGAATTCGCGCAGATCATTGTGTTGATTCGAGAGTAATTGGATTCTAGTTGGCAATATAAATAAGTCATAATTACAATTTTCCTCCTTTCCATTTCTCACTCTCGGTACTTCTTAAACTTTGCTTACCGCTTTAGTCTTCTGTTGCTTCCTTCAACCATCGATCTTTATCAATAGAATTAAGCTAGTAAATAATCTTCCTCGAAGGGCTTTTTTCTTTAGTTTTTGACTTCTGCTCGCTTTCTTCGAACCACCAGGAATTTTCTTCGGAGGAAATCTTGCAAAAGATTATCTTTAATGCCGGTTGTTCTTCACGCCTATCATCGGAATCATATTTTCTAATTGAACAAATTATTCTTCCTTCTTTGATACTACCGTCTTCAGCAACGCATGTAGCCGGGAATACTTCAACCCCCTCAGAAACTACTGCGTTCTCCTCTAACCACCATGCTTTTTCTCCTGAATCCACGTGCCTAATCACAATCACTTTTAATAGGTTGTTCGATTTCTATAAAGATTAAGTGAAGACAATTTTGTGTTTAGATCCGTTCCCAAATGTAACGGCATTTTTAAGTACGCGGCCAGTTAGGACAATCCGAAGCCTTTTCTTTGAACTTCGTTGGTCGCTACTTCCTAGTTTAGTTTTCTCGGCGCGACCGGGTTCACATCAGGCCGTTTTAAATGTGCAAGTAGAACTTTCTTACGAAAAATACTTGTGCATTGTAAGGCGGTCTGCATGTCACCCGCAATTTTTCTTATATTAAACTTCGTCTTTGAATTTTAGTAAGTTCGGTTACAGGAAGTTGGTACCGCTACTTCGAGTTATATCTTTATTTGTTAATCGTACCTATGCATATATTTATTTTTATTAAATTTACTGTTAATTGTTACACGCGAGTTTCAACGATACAACAGTGACGTGGAAGAGAAGGCAAATCAGTGTATTCGTCGACAAAGATTTACAACCTTTGAGAATCCTAATTTGTCAAGGCCCCAGTTCCGTCTGGGAAAAGCACTCAAACCGGAAGCTCACACATAGGTACTTCCCCGAACCTTGGGATTTACTGTTACTGTCATCAGGTACACTAGTTTTTGGATACAGCTCGATTCCTTCCTTGTCGGACCACTCTAAATCCGCTCGTCTATTAATCTGATGCTTTGAAGGACTATTGCGCTTGCTTTCATCGGCAACAGCTTCCTCAAACCAATTTTCCCTGCTTTCCCCTTCCGACGCGCTAAGAACCCGCTTCAACAAATTCTCACCGTTGCTTACCGCTCTGGTCTTCTGTTGCTTCCGTCAACCATCGATCTTTACCGTCAGAATCAACCCTGTAAATAATCTTCCTGCAAGGGCTTTTTTCTTCAGTTTTAGACTTCTGCTCGTTTTCTTCGAACCACCACGAATTTTCTCCGGAGGAAACCTTGCAAACGATTCGCTTTGGTCCTGGTTGTTCTTCGGGCCTATTACCTTCGGATAAGTCATTGGAACTACTTTGAATTAAATCCGTCTTGATCTCTGATATGTTACCTAAACTATTGTCTAACCAATTAGATTTCTCGCTGGAATCAGATCGTGGCTTGAACAAATTCGTAACAGGGGCTAACGCACGCATTAAAAACGATTTAGCTTCAGCTTCCGATTTCGGTCCTTCCGTTTTCATCCTCGGGCTTAAAGGTGGTTTGGGCGATTTGTCCGTGGAGAAGACATCGTTCTTGAAGAAGCCACGCTCATTTTCTTCAGTTTGCTTTCAGGTTTGATTAATTTTGATTTGTCGTCGTCTTCGCTACTACTGGTAGAGGCAGAAGAAGTTTCCGAAGCTAAACTAGGCGATCTAGTGCACGAACGCCTGCTTCTTTGAGATGCACTCGCCGGTTCATGCGATGCTCTTTGAGGCAACTTGGATGCCGATGAGCTTTTAGGGAAAGATTTGCAACTCGATAGGTCCTCCGATACCTCGGTTGCTTCGGATGTTGCACCGTCAGAATCGGCAGAGCTGACGCTGTTGCTGGGTTTTGTACTTTTCTCCTTTTGTTTGCCCTCGGGGTTCATGTTTAAAAGATTTTCTAAAGTCCTTGTTTGAAGTGTTCGCCAAATTAAAAGCTTTGCTGGGAACTTACGATGATATTTGTTTTTTTTAAATCGCCATTTTGGAGTGACTTCGGCGGGGTTAGTTTCGATTTGGTTTTATCAGTAGATTTGATTCTTGAAGGTATCTCAGATTATGATGACGAAGGATTATTGCTGGAAACAATTTTTGGACTATCGGATTCTCTGTTTCTTTTCCGCTTCCGTTGTCGACCCTTCCATTTTTGTCCTTGGACTTAAAGGTGGTTTGGAGGATTTATCAACCGATGATGTCGTTCTTTGATGAGTGTATGCTTTTGATGGTTTCGAAATGGTCAAAAACTGGTGATGCAACACACCCATACTGTACCTGATTTTATGTATTGCCTTATTAGGCCCAGTTGTACAATTCCAGCTTAAATTTAAACTAAAGTTTAAACTCTTAACAACAATTATTGAAATAATCGTTGTTATGGCTTTAAGCCTCGGCTTAAATTTAAATTGGCATTGCACAACTGGGCATTACTGTTGATATGACGATTAATCGTCTATCGAAATCAATTTTTATTGGGAAACGAATGTTTATTATGCGAGAAAGTGAAACGATGTGTCATCCACACTTCTCCGTATTAAAATTGGCAGGAACTTAGCCGGAATATTCATCGAGAGTTTAATCGAGAAGAATTAACATAGTAGATAGTTGACCAATACAAATAAGTCATAATCACATTTTCCCATCCGCGTATCAATCATGAAATATGCAAACGTCTCGCGTTTAATATTCCGGGAGCAATTTCACTTCAAACAATCCCCACGTACCGATGAACGAAACACAGAAATAATTCCAAGACAGCCGCAGACATTTATTTATGTGATACGCGTGAAAACTTCACCATTTTAACTAATGACGGGGCATTGTTGAGTAGGACCAGGAAACGTCCCGTTGTATATCAATTTTGCAAACGCGGATGTTCGGGCCGTGCCAACTTACGGCCCATATATTTTCGTGGTAATGGGCCGACAACAACGGCTGTGGGCAGCTGTACGAGCTTTCTGATTGATGAGAGAATGGAAAATGTTCACTCTCGCATCGATCAGACAGCGGAAATAATATTCGAAGATTGTACGGATAAGATAAATCATATAACACAATTGAAAATTTATTTCGTACGCCGATTGTACTGTTACTTGTAATGTTGATTTATAAACGGGCCAAAAATATCTTCGAGTCTGACCTGAAAGTTTAAGTAGAGCCTAGTTTGTAAAGGATTCTTAACGAATTATTTTTCCCGGATGAGTTACATGGTAATTTACATGTTGCGCAAGTTACGAGAGTAAGAACCCGAGTAACAGTTAGGAAATCAGGTATAATATTACGGGGTGTTGACCTAAAAATTTTCGAGTGAAACATAATCACGGAGAGCTGGTTTACTTAACATGTTAACAGTACATGTAAAGCTAAAAATTTTACTTCATTAGAAAATGCCAGGTCTGCATTCATCCGTTTCAATAAATACCTTGTGTAATTTAATTATAATTTTTAATATCTTTTAAGACACATTGAAAGTGATTATTAGTTTTACCCATCCTACTTGTCAGAAACTAATAACATAAAGTAAGATCATGTCATGATACACCAATCATTTTGCTCACTAAACAATATAGAAAATTCAATTGAACAAAAAAATGCAACTAAGTGGATATTGTACAGATGTGAAAGGATATTTAAATTTAAATTAAAACAGAACTACAGAAACTCCTTCGGACGAACGCGTACAGTTAGTTACCTTTACATTTTCAGATGCAACGGAATGAAATTGCAATGTAATAACGACACGTGTTTTCGCTCGTCAAAAATTATTTTAATGCATATAAAGCAACTCATCACAACAGCACTGCGACCTAAACTATAAAATGGCTCTCGGTTCGTTTTATTTTACGACCCAGTTTATGTAATAGTTAAGTTGTGATCGACTCGACTTCTATGAAGAAAATTTTATTAACCCCAAGGCTTCCAAGGCTAGGAAGTTTCTACGAGGCGAAAGAGTATTCTTTCTGGATAAAAATCATGTTTTACTGTAAATCATCGTTTTGAAAAGTTACTAGTTTTGTCCAGACTATGTGAATTTATCAAAGGGCGACCCATAAACGACTTTGGAGACAATCTTTTTAAACGAATTTATTTATAACTACAAGTACATTACACGAGGTATGGTAAATTACGGATTATTAATTATCATTTTCACCTTGTTAAAGTGTTTCATTTTAAGGTGTGTTCTAGTACACGGCGGTGATTTCATTACAGCCACAAAAACTTCATTAAATTCGCTGTTCAAAAATAACACGATGTTTATGATGTAACAGTAACAAAATGTAATTATAATTCTGCCACACCAAGAACGCGCGCGATTTTCAAGAGAATGAAGAAACAGATGGAAAGCGGTAGCCTCACTTCCCTCACGTACGATCATCAACAATAATTCTCTTCTTAACAGTACCGAAGATGTAAAATAAATGTAAGAAAACGAACGCTTTACGAAACCACGGAAGACGTCTCGAGGAAACTCCTATTTAGCTGGTCGCAATCAAAAAGTAAATGTTTTCCTTCCCGGCAAATAGAAGAAAAGAAAATGTTTGTAAACGACAAACTGTATTTGGAATCGGAGTCACTTACCTTGCCGTAAGAAGTGGTCTTTGGAGGAAATCCCCCGATGATGTCACTGAAATAATAAAAGAACAGCCGGTGAATTTAAATTAAGGATTAGTCCTTACATTGAGGAGCAGCTGCAGATCGTTGAATAAAAAACGCGTTAATTAACGTCATTCAACTAACAATAAGATTTGCTCAAGCATCAAAACGTAATACTGTTTTTCATTTTATTTTTAATTCTCTGAACGTCGACGGGAACTAAAAAAGAAACTCGGGGGGAGCTTTCGTAATTAATGACTTACAAGCTTGGCTTCAACTAAACAAATTCGAATCGAAAAAGAATAAACAAAAGTTTCAATTATTATAAAAACTCTTGCTGAAAAGCAAGCAATTATTTTTAATCGTTAAGCGGATTTTAGAAAGTGGTTTAGGCTTTATTGTTATTCAAAAAAATGAAAAAAAAAAATGAAAGCCTGAGCACTTGATTCAGAAAACCTGAGGCGCTCAATATTTATAATAAAGTCCCTAGATTAACAAAGCACAGCAAACTTCCGCCATCGTGGCTCCATCTTCTGGCGGTAAAATTTAAAAACGTCACTCTGCTAAACGTCCAAGTTCTTTTTTATTAGTTATTAACGAGCATTACTGAAAATAATTACTCATGTTGATTACTACATCAAATTGTAAATAATTTATTAGTGTGACTTTTCGCTTTGTGATTTTTTATTAAAAAATAGTTTTACCTATCACGCTACTTTGTTAATCTAGGGACTTTTACAACTCACTTCACATAATTGAACTTACATTCTAGTTGGCTGAATGACACCCCTCTGTGGTGTACTATCGTGAATCCTAACTTGACCCGCATCAATTTCTTGACACTGTTCCTCACTATCACACTTGTCTTTCTCTTGATAAGTAAATATCCTACTCATCAACGGACTTAACAACTGACTAGAACCACCTAATATATCATCAATGTTCGTATGCTTAGATATAAACAACGAAATGTTATCAGGTCTTTTCACTTTAGCTCGCGCGACGTGCACATTGTCATACGGACTTAATCTCCCCCGTGCCTCATCCTCCCTAGGAGTTTCAAGCCCTTCAGGACTCGCGCGATCTCCCAAGGGAGCCTCGCAATCGAACTCGTTTCCTGACTCATCGTCTTGCCACCAAAGTTTTTCACCGGAAGATTGATGGCGTATGACCTCGTTCTGAGTGGTTTCCGGAATATTCTCCGAGCTGCTTAGCCACCACGCTCTTTCGCCCGAATCGATGTGCCTTATCTTATATTTCTGAAAAAGCTCTGGCTGGACAGGCTCATCACTTTTAGTGTCGTTCACATTCTCGTTATCATCCAACCACCAAGCTTTATCATCGGAATCATCTTTCCTAACTGGACAAATTATTCTTCCTTCTTTGATACTACCGTCTTCAGCAACGCATTTAGCTGGGTATACTTCAACCCCCTCAGGAACTTCTGCGTTCTCTTCTAACCACCACGCTTTTTCTCCCGAATCCACATGCCTAATCACTTTTAATAAGTACTTCCCCGATCCCTGGGATTTACTGCTACTATCATCAGGTACGCAAGTTTTTGGATACACCTCGACTCCTTCCTTGTCGGACCACTCTAAATCCGCTCGTCTATTAATCTGATGCTTTGAAGGACTACTGCGCTTGCTTTCATCGGCAACAGCTTCCTCAAACCAATTTTCCCTCCTTTCCCCTTCCGACGCGCTAAGAACCCGCTTCAACAAATTCTCACCCTCAGTGAGTTGCCTACCGCTCTGGTCTTCTGTTGCTTCCCTCAACCATCGATCTTTATCGTCAGAATCAACCCTGTAAATAATCTTCCTCGAAGGGCCTATTTCTTCAGTTTTTGACTTCTGCTCGCTTTCTTCGAACCACCAGGAATTTTCTCCGGAAGAAACCTTGCAAAGGATTCTCTTTGGTTCTGGTTGTTCTTCGAGCCTATTACCTTCGGATAAGTTTTTGGAATGACTTTGAATTGAATCCGTTTTGATCTCTGATATGTTATCTGAACTATTGTCTAACCAATTAGATTTCTCGCTGGAATCAGGTCGTGACTTGAACAAATTCGTAACGGGGGCTAACGCACGCATTAAAAACGATTTAGCTTCAGCTTCCGTCTTCGGCCCTTCCGTTTTCATCCTCGGGCTTAAAGGTGGTTTCGGCGATTTGTCCGTGGATAATTCATCAACTGAAGATATCGTTCTTGAAGAAGCCACGCTCATTTTCTTCAGTTTGCTTTCGGGTTTGATTAATTTCGCTTTGCCGTCATCTTCGCTGCTGCTGGTAGGGGCGGAAGAAGTTTCCGAAGCTAAACTAGGCGATCTAGTGCACGAACGCCTGCTTCTTTGAGATTCACTCGTCGGTTCCTGCGAAGCTCTCTGAGGCAACTTGGAAATCGACGAGCTTTTAGGGAAAGATTTGCAACTCGATAGGTTTTCCGATACCTCGGTTGCTTCGGACGTTGCGCCGTCAGAATCGGCAGAGCTGGCGCTGTTGCTGCGTTTTGTACTTTTCTTCTTTTGTTTGCCCTCGGGGTTCATGTTTAAAACGGATTTTCTAAAGTCCTTATTTGGAGTGTTCGCCGAATTAAAAGCTTTGCTGGGAACTTGCGGGGGTAACTGTTTTTTGAGGTCGCCGTTTTGGAGTGATTTCGGCGGGGTTAGTTTCGATTTGGTGCTATCGCTGGATTTGATTTTTGAAGGTATCTCAAATTTTGATGACGAGTTGCTTAGACTCTTCGAAGAATTGTTTCTTGAAACGCTTTTCGGACTATCTTTCTGTGCTTTCTCGCCCGAGTCACTTTCTTGATTGATTTCTCCCGGACTAGAATACTTTAGGTCGAGGTACGAAGACCAAGGGGCGGCTATTCTGGACGCGCCTGCGAATCTGGAAGATTTGCTTGTATCATCCAAACGATCCGATTGAATCTCTTTGTCTAACATTACCGGTCGCTTTAGTGGTCTGCTTATCAGTTTTTCTGTCAATTTAGCATTGTCTACCTTCCTTGCTCTTTGAAGATTCGATTGAGGTGCAAGGTTGGGGGACGTACTCCTAGTGACGACCATGACCGACTCCATTTCTTGGTATTCGTCGACTTCAACTTTAGGTACTTCAAGCTTCGGCCTTTCTTTAATATCATCCGCAGTAATTGATGAGCACCTACTGACGGGACGACTTCTATCTTCATTTTGGGTACTCAACACGTTCAAGAGTTCTCGATTCTTCCTACTAACTTCACTCGTACGTGACGTCGACGGCCTCGAGTAAGCAGTATAGCTCTTCTCGATCGTATTCTTCGGCAAGAAGCGACTCGTTATGTATTTGGGGGAAGACGACAGGTCTTCTCTTGAGGCCGTCCTGCTTGCGGTCGTCGTTGATTTATAACGCGAAGAAGAGCTCAAGTCTTCTTTGGAGACGTCACGTGACGTACGTCCGAGTGGATATTTGATTTCGTCTTTTGTTATCGACGATCTCCCGGTGTATTTTGGAATCGTCGAGCCTTCGTTTCTCTCCCGACTTGCGGATCTCGTGTAAGGCCTGGGATATAACCGATTCAGGTTGTAACTACCTGAAGAACTACTTTCAGTCTTGTCTCTATCCACTGGGCTTGGATCTCTAGATCTAGAGGAAGCAGTACGAGTTAAAGGACGGTATGATACAGGGGGGTGAAGTGAATCTTTCTTTTCTAGCGGTGATTTGTATCGTGTTGGTAATTCACTTCTCGACGATAACGAACCTGAAATGGAAACAATTAGTGAAAGATCTGATTTGTTCTTTATTAAACAACGAGAAATAAAATAAAGATTGTATTTCATTGACGCTCAGAGTTCCTCAAATGTCAATGAAGTCCACTGAAGTGAAAATACACTGACATTTAAAATTTTTGTATTCAATGAATGTGTTGGCAATTTTTTGTTATTATTAATCTAGTTCTAACAAATATGAAAACAATACTTCTTGATTGTGCTTACTTGATGTATCACGTACGCTGGAGTCACGTTGGTAGCCGGATCCGTAGGCGCCGTATTTACTACCCAACATAGCCGATGCTGTGCTTTTATCTTCGATTTTCTTGGCCTCCGGCCGAGATCTGCTGTAGCTGCTTTCATACTGAAACAATGCGGTTACTCATTAGGCCCTGTTTATTACTAGTGAATGAGCAAAATCTCGTGACGATATATCAAATCAGTTCCAATTTAAAATGCTCACTAATGAGATGAATCTTACCTTGGGACTGGCAGCTGACTCTTTCTTGCTCGAGTAACTTGCTGAGCTGCTTCCTTTTGACCAAGGAACCTGAAACGATGTCGATTTTGAAATTTTGCTTTAAGCAAAGAAGAAACATGCATTTGATTTTTGTATAAAACATTAAGTGATGGATTTTTAACAATATATACTATGAAACTACAGTTATAATTATCATCATTCCAATCAGTAGTATTTTGTAAAAAAAAGAAAGTTGTGAAGTCAGAGATTATTTTCGCCCCGTTTTTCTTCTTATGTGCATATGTATCATTTCAAAGCGTGGATCTAAAGAGATAATTGATGGTAGACTGCACGTGTCGTGTCTTTGAAGCAGCGCGTTCCATCGACATTGGTATTGAACACTAAGTTTAGCAAATTGCATTCCGTTTATTTATATTATGTTTACAATAAAAAAAAGAATTGAGTCACCTTGATCGAAGTTAAACATAGATATCCACAATCATCCAACAGCCAGTAAAGCAATTAAAATTAAAACAATGGTACATTTAAGTTTCCGAGCATGATGAAAGTACCCAAATCGAAAGATAATGACATGACCTCGACGAAGCCTGAGGTTTGCTATTCCTGAAATATATTTGTTTGAAATTTTCGTATTTATAGGTTCGGCATTAATTTATGTTCAACGTCTGTTTATACTTTAACACCCGAACTGCATCTGTGCTCTTAATAAACCATCTTTTAGAACGGTCGCTCAAATCGATTTTATTTTACTCATAATCCGTTTAACGACGACCATCATGAGGAGGAAACGATTGTTCGCCATCGTCGCGACGACCATCGCAATTACATTTATTTAACGAGGTACTGAAATTTGTTGACGTGCTCTAAATTTTCTACGTGCTTTATATTTAGAACGGTCCACACTTGCATGGTAAGAATTAGGTTTAATTTTACGTGTCCTAAAACTCGATGGCAAGCAAAATAATAATTCAAACATCTGCGAAATCTTATTCCAGCTGGTACGTTCGGAAACGTGGAAACGTCACCAAAGCGCATCTTCTATTTCGATTCTGTTTTATTCCTGGCGAATTCTGCGGCGTATCAACATTAACGATATTTATTTTTCAGAATTTACAACTGCTGGATGCCATAAATCTTGCGTCGTCTATCCCCCCTCCCCCTTTCACTGTTTATTTCTGCGCTTCCTGTCTTCTGCATTAAATGTTAATAAAGGTAGGTCATAAAGCACGAAGCTCCCTTGATCTCCGTCGGTGTCGGATTGATTCTTTTAGGTTGTGACAGTTTAATAGACGCTTGTTAGATAACAAGATTAACCAGAATCTTAATTTTCAGTATAATTCACTTGATAAGTATAGTTAGCCCAGTTTAAAAAAAAAAAAAATTACGACCGGTCAGTAACATTCGCCGATGCCATAACTCGATGCAGATAATTTAATTAACGCAGAGCGTTAATTAGGCAGATCTAAAACGAAAAGCGCCCATGATTGATGGACGCATAAAAGCGGCGTCGTATAATTATTTAATTCAAATTCAATACTTATCTTTATAATGCCATAAATTCGTTTTTTTTTGTTTTTTTTTCAGTGTAACAGTACGCCGCGTAATCTGATGGAAGTGTCTTCAACTGGACGTATGGGGCATACGTTCTTGGTTAACCTCGTTTGATCAATGCGTGGTTTTAATTATTACGCGATTCAAGGCGCGATAAGGCGACCGTTATCTTCTGTGAAGGGAAGTTTTCGATGATGATGATGATTATGATTACTATTAATGCAGGAAGGCTTCGCCGTATGCGGTATTTAAATTAACGTATGAGTTCGTTTGATGGCGTCGATATGAACATTGATGTTAAAACTGATTGTATAGCCACAGGCCAGAAATAATAAGAACGGGAACGGAATAAGGATGTAGATCATTGATACTTTGTTTTGATATTATTGATTCATAACTCTGTGCACGTGAACATTAGATGGTAAATACACTCGATGATACATCCGTATAATAGCACAATTAAAAATTAGTATGTATATTTTTCCGCATGGAAAAAAGTGTATGTATATATAAAAAGACGCCATATGGTCTGTTCCACATATAACACACATGTTGGCACGAGCCAGTAATAAAAAAAATAATAGAAAAGCGAAAAGCAATCAAGAATTCAAAAATAATTCACTCTTGTGTTATTAATTTTGCTTCTGCATTTGGATCATTTATTATTCCACACGCACAAATTACGTCCATCGCAAGTCGCTCCAAAAAACACGTGTTTTCCGTGCGTATAAATACACAGTCCTACACGAACAGTATTCAATAAGTTTCCGACTCAAAAACAAACACAATTCAAACTAGTGCTGATTTATTTTTACATGTCGCCGGGCGTTGAAACGGTACAAGATGAACTGGTTTTATTTTTTGACCGATTTCCCCGGCGAGGTATTTATATTCGGGTAATTAGCACAAAATCGTTAGTTTTTCGGCACACTTGCAATTTTGAGCTCGTCTATGCGGTGGGACGTTGCACCCTTTCAGGAAGGTATTTTCGGGGCGTTCTATTTATGTTCCACAGGGATTAATAAACATAAACTATACAGTTGGAGTTGGAGGGTGATGCGATGTGATCATAATATTGTACGTACACAAATAAATCTTTGTGTTAGTCAGAGACAATTGTGGAACATTATTGAAGGATGCGAAAATAACTTAATGGGTTCAAAAGCACGCGCGTTTTGTAAATAAATATTTAAACTGGGAAACGATTATTTTAGATGATTTTCAGCAAAACACTAGGAGTTACAGATGTGAAATAGTTTGCCCGCAGGATGAATCAGCTTGTGATGGTTATCTGGAGTTGTGGAGAGAAGAATTCCATTCACCTTGCGCAGCAGCGTTGTTTTGATTAAGTTCTGCTGCGTTCTTATTGCTTTCATCGAATGATTCCATTCTATGCCAGTTCTAAATTACAACGAAAATAACTGATTCACAAATTAAAAAGTAAATGTAACTAGATCTGTAAGCAATATCTACATATATTATAATAAATAGCTCTGATTAGTACATGTGCAAGGCGTGAAATAAGAACCGGAAATGCATTTAGACAGGAAGTTGTTAATAGACAGGCGGCGCGCGAGTATTTTTCCGGAGTTATTCCGTTTCATTTGAAGAGTTCATCCCACCGACTAAACTGCCTCTTTACGCCCGCCAAATAATTCCCATCGGCGTGCTTGTATATTTATCCCTCGCCGTCGAAGCCACTAAATAAAATACCCCCATTTGATTTCGGCCGGGATTTTTAAAAATAACCCGAATTCCTAAATTAGTTAACGCCGGCGGGGAAATATACGCGACAGTTTTATTAGGTTTATACCTACGCGGGATTTTCTTTACTCCTCCGAGTTGGAAAACGTGCTGTATACACAGTGACGTTTAAATTAATTCACTCGATACATTGAAACAAATGATCACAATAAAACTATAATTTAATCAATTAAAGTTGTAACGCTCGTTCTCAATTAGCAGAGTTTAAAGATCAGAGGGTTACATTTATCATTTTGTTTTTTAAACGCTAATGCAACACATGTGCTGTATGTAGGTATGGAAATTACCATGGAAAAATTACCCCTAACCTGCACCTTTTACGATTGTTTCATAATTCAAAACGGATAATGAAGACATGACTCTCATAATTAATTGGAATCTTGTTTATAATAAAAGAAGATGCAAAGTTACTGTTTTTATGATAAAGAAAAGTAAATAATCTTAAACAGGTCTTAAAAAGAAACTGTACTTATTCACTTTTTAAAAAAAATTCATTTTTCATAGATAAATTAAGAGTGTGAATGTAGATTTCCCAAAAAGGAAATAAAGTGCAAGTTCTTTACAGTTCTCATTGCTCTTTTATTTTATTTTTATTACTAACAGCATCATGATCAGTTCAAATGAAATGTTAACTGTGACTCTATTTTGATTATTTCGTTATTCCAACGCACATAAATACTTTTATTAGACATAAACATTTTAATTCGTAGCTGTGCCAATGTCCATAAAATCTTGTTTACTCCTCAGTGCGCGCACACTTATAATTTCTTCCCTCGACATGTTTACAAAATTTCCCACATGAAAACAAGTGGAACGCATGTATCGGGAAGGAATTTTTAGCCCCTGGTAACAGCTAAAGTCGTGTTTACATATTCCTATAAAAACACAGGAATCAACGCACTCACGCCGTAAATTCCCCCTGAAATTTAAAAAAAATGTATTCCGACTCAGTTGCTGTTGTATGTTCCTTTGGATCTAAATAATTTTTTAATATAAAATATACTCCCCAAAAGATAAGTCAAAATTATTTATTATATAATAAAATACGACGTGTACATAAACGTAAGACATACATTAAAATCTTGGCCAGGCAAATTTCAATCACAATTTAATTTAGATTTTTTTTATCGTTCACGCGGTCGATTTGGCACTGAATCAGGACGGGCCGTCTCTGTTTATTTTACGTAATAAAGATCAGGAAACGTCAGATTTGGCAACGGTTCATACCAACGCGCAATAATAATTCAGAATCAATTTCAAATTTGTCATACAATATTTTTTTTTTGTAATTTATCACTGAATCATTTGTGTAATAATTTCATTTTAAATTTACGATAATATCGAACGTGATTCCTTGCAAGATTAAAGGACACTTCACTTAATAAATCTTAGGGCCTGTTTCATAACGGAATTTAAAGAAAACTTTAATTTAGAGTCAATTTCAGATGTCAAAACAAATATGAAAACTTCTTTGTTTACATATTTGAATGTGACTTTAAGGCCCGGTTTATTCATCTCTCAGTAAAGTGCCAAGTTATTACTTGACGATTAGCGCAATTCATTTGCCTGTCTTTAATCTATCCAGTATCTTACTTGCCACTTACTGAGAGATGAATAGACCGGTCCTAAGTTTCCTTTAAGTTCCATTATGAAACTGGCCCTTAGATGCATTTTTTGTAATTTAATTGTTTTATTCAAAACTGGTTTAGATTCTTCTGCTCTTAATTTTAGAAATTTATTACAAAATGCCATCACGACTTAACATTAAAAAGAAAGAACATCCCCCCTCAAGCAATTAAATAAAACTAAAGCAGTGTACTACAGGAAACAATAATAATAAATCGGATCAGGTCGTAAAGCAGTGACAAATAGTGAGGAATCCGAGAGATAAATACAAATTTATAAGCGAGTTAGTGTAAGTAAATCCTTAGGACTCCAAATAGATCCCGCGGAATTTCCAGAAAAAATCCCTACGACGCCGTAGCTAACAATATCACGGGCGACGCGGTGTGACACATGGGGGATACGCTTAAACGCCACCTTCGTGCCACAGCATTCCAGGAAGTGCATCAGGAGCGCACAAAAAAAATCGTGATTTATTTTCGGACGGTAATATATTTGCCGGCTTCGGCCCCCTTTTCCTTTCAAACTAAGTAGCAAACGTATAATCCAATCCTGCGCCTCTTATCGGTGACAAATTGTATGCGTTACTGAATTATTCTTTTTTGTTAAGTACACATACATTTCAAGTCCAAAATTAGTAGCTCACTGGGTAAGTTTTAATTAATCATGAAACACTAAACCACTAAGGTTAGAGAAGTTAAAATCTTTCAGGGATGATTTACTGATTAATATTTGATCTTGTGAGACTAAGTACATGTAAGAAAAATAAGAAAAAATGCCCAAAATTATACATAGAGAAATCAGTGTGTCTCAACCAGTGGAGATCACGTAGTGACGACCTTCGGCAGTGATTTGGGGATCGCAGGACCAAACTTTCAGGAATCATATCTTGCAGATTATTTCAAAAAACAGTAACAGAAAATGTTTAATACTTTGTAAAAAAAAGAACATGTTATTAAACTGAAAGTACTTTCCGAACAAACCCTGTAGGGCAAATTCAGACAGTTGTAATGAATTGAATACTTAGTTTCTTTTTTTAATTTCCAAATAAATTTAAACGAATTCTTTTCTAATAAAATACAGCTTTGCCTTTCGGGCAAATCAAATCAAACAAATTACCGGTTGGAGCAAGCTAAGCAATGGGCTATAACTTAACGTGTTATGATTGAAAGGGGTTGTCAGAACGGAACGCCCGGACATAACTCCGACCTTTTCAATAATCTTTACGACCGTGTCATGCCATGCATGTCTTACAATTAGATGATGTTTACAGTTAAGCACGTGTGGTAATAGCAAAGGAAAATTACGTGAAATTAGACTAGACCCAGTTGGACAATGTTAGTTTAAAGTTAAGTCGAAGCTTAAAACCATAACAACGATTATTTCAACAATAATGTCGTTAAGAATTTAAACTTTGGCTTAAAATTAAGCTGGAATTGTACTTACAACAGGGCCTAAGGGCTGGCCTAACCATTACATAAACTGACTAATTGTTCGGTCAATATAACTACCATGGAAACAATTCATAAAAACTATTCAGAAAAATCAAATGGGCAGCTGGAAAGATAGGCCCCAAATAAAAATACGAATGTTAGATACTTTCACCGTAGGCTATTTAAAATATTTTATTTTTATTTAATGTTCTGCTCTGGCTGGCAGTTCATAAAATGTGTTGAGTGTTAAAAATGACGTTTATTATAACTAAATATAAGCGTGCCCAAAATAAAGACCGTGCAATTGAAAGAATTATCCTTGTTGAAAAGCGGGCAGGCAAATAAACAAACCCAGCGGATATATCGCTTATTTATTTGTGCGTGAAACCTTTCTCATAATAACTTCTTCGCACTTGCGAAAATGAAGTCGTTTATCCCGACGCGGACGTTGGGAAATCGCAATTTCCTCCTTGGCGTTGACGGTGTCTGCTCGAGGAACTATTTTTATTATGTTTGACCTTTGTGGTACTACCGTTTGATACAATGTTTAGATTATATGGAACATGTAAGCAGTCAAATTTATTTTTATCGAAAGCTTGTTTGTTTTGTAAAGATGCCCATACACATGCACATAATAGGGGCCATATAATCAACCACATGTACAAAGTGCGAAGCAAAAAATCATATTCTCATAACCTTCTCTGCTTCAATAAATTTGCAGATTTTTAATTCCAGCGTGTTCATTACAGACTACCTATAACTATTAGGTATTACGTTATGTAACTTTATCATCGATAAAGCGATGCATAGTTACTTTTAAATTATAAAATAAAGATATGTAATTTTACATACATAGGTCACAATTATCATGCACCTAACAACAATTTCCTTTCCTTTTCAATAAAATAAATTATTTTATTATAGTAATTAAGATTTAAAACGTGCTCGCTCCATAAGAAAATTTCTAAACAAAGAATCACCCGTGAACCGTTTATTGCGTTTCTTTTTTCCTTCTATTTGTAAATAGTTTGAGAATGAATGCAGCTTACTACGCCAGTTATAATCCTCCTAGACGTAAAAATATCCGAGCGTCTAGCGAATCTCGAAACTTATTGCTCACTTACGTCTAGAGTTTTAAAATATATCCTTTGATATTCGGTGAAATGAAACCCGAAAGCACCACACTACGGCCCGAATAAATCCATCAGCCTTTTCAAACATCGTTAGGCCCAAGAGCAGCGAAAAAAAAAGGAAGCAAACAAATTACTTACGTAACTACGGTATCCACTCATTTCTCTTGCCTCCTCCTCGTTTTGCTTTTTTCTATTTCGGTCTTCACACGAGTATTCCAGTTCGCACGTTCATTTTATTTTACGTGCATGGTTCTGTTTAAAGTGGAAGGCTTCCGGAATAGGATCTTGCTTCTCTTGTGTTGTTGCAACACGAGTGATGGACGGGAATCGAAGGCGGGCTATGACATTGCCTTTCTTCTGTCATTCGATAGGATACAATCAAAATTTAATTGAGCGATGGTTTACGGTGGCTTTGAAACGAGACGAAAGCCATTTGTTCTCGGAAACGGTCGAAAATTGGTGCAATTAAGAGAGCTTAACTTTTGACGCAATAGTAATAAAATATCTTGAAAAGGAGCTGAAAAAAATGTTGTGTTTTAACGGAGTGATTGGGACACTTTTTATTATCACAATTAAACGATTCTGAATGAACTTTCAATGAAATAATGTCAAAGATAAATTGTTTGTTACAAAGTGTTTATGTCTTAAATTTAATCTTAAGGCCTTTTTAGACGGTCACATTTATTGTAACAAATTTGTTACGAAGTGAGTGAGAAATGCCAATTCAACCAATCAACATTCAGTGTGGTAGTTTATCTCTCTCACTTTGTAACAAATTGTTACAAGAAATGTGATCGTCTAAAAAGGCCTTTAGTTTTTAATTCAATTGAAATTTTGATTATTTACTATACAAATTAATAGATACAATATAGATACAATACCCAATTATTTTTTTGCAGTTCATATCTGAATCGTTTTTTTTTTCTTAAGACAACTTATGAAAATTAAAAAAATAAAATAAAAATCTATCTACAAAATGGTTTTATATTTTATTAACTTCGTCTAAGGTCCAGTAAGCTAAAAAAGTGTTATTATTCTGCGACCTTCATACGAAAGTAAATATTTTGAGGAAAATTTATTTTTGAGCAGTTGTTTACAATTATCAAATTGGTTTTTCTAACCTTCGTAGTTAAAAGTAAAAAGATACTTCTTTTGGTAGGACTTGGTAAACGTGACAGGTTCTATTTCTGCGCTTTTAACGAATAAATACAGATCGTTAATTTAGGCTGACGGGCACTTACAGAAAAAATGGACAGGAGCCGGGTCTAAAATAAAGTTAATTACTTGTAATAGCTACTGCATCATTTCTGAAAAGGTTCTATTTAGAAAATAGAGTAGTGTTCCAAATACGTATTAAAAAACGAAAAGGAAGAAGAAGAGGAATCATTTAGGTAGCAGAATAATGTAATGGCTATTCGAAGTGAGACCTAAGCTCTTCAACGAAAACTGTGGAAAACTGCCAGAAGGTCATCAGTGAATTCTTCAGTTAAATGCTGACAATAACCAAAAGGTCTTAAGTGTGGACAATGTTCTTGTCTTGTTTCGACTTTTATAGACTATTAGCCAACAAAACGTTTTTTAATTTAAATTTTTTCTACACTGAACAAAAAAGACTACAACCTTTTTTTATTTGAACTTTTGCAAATTTGAATAGTTAGGAGAGCTTTTTCTGTCGCAGTTTTATGATAATATCCAAAGAATAATTGACTCAAGAATGATTCAAAAATAAAAATAATGGAATCTTTAAAATATCGGAAACTTATTAATTTTTGAATCAGTTAGTAAGTGAAGCTTTACGAAAAACGAAAGCTTGAAGTGACCAAAAAGCTGTATTGCATTGTTGCTGGTAGACCTATTTACAAATAAATGATTTAAGTAAAGCTGCCAAAAATATTTTTCTAGCTGGATAATGCCTTACTTTTTTAAGACAACATTAACTTAATATACAAGGGCCAAAATGACTGAAAAGAACAGTTCGAGAAGATTAATGGAAAATAACTTGCCGGGTACCAATATTTAAACGACAATTTGGAGATTAATAAATTTAATTGACATTCTAAATGTAAGGCAATATTAAAAAGTAGTATGTTCCATGTGGGTTTTTGCGCGATGCGGATAAGAAAATTTAAACATAAATTCTTAACAGGGTAGGCTTCGAATTAAAAATTTAAATAAATATTCATCGGATGAAAATTGAAATATGTAATAATGGAAAGTGCAGTTCAGGAAATACTAATCAAATTGAGCAAAATGCTAACGAAAGAATGGAGAGAAAATTGGACACTTTGCAGAGGTAGCTAACGGAAGCAAAAAGAAAAATATGAATATAAAGGAAATGCTAGAAAAAGCAGAGAAATAAATAGAAGGCCAGGAAGGAAGCATTAAAGCACTCGAAAGAGAAATCAGAAAACGGAACGTGATCCTATATGGAATTCAAGAAATCAAAAACGAAACGGAAAATATAATAAAAGATAAAAGAAACACTCAGTAAAATAACAAGTACAAATAGATACAAAAATCGAAATACGGATATAGGATTGAAAGGGATGATACAGACCAGGGAAATTGTAGGCCCATCCTGGTTGAACTTACCTCCGTACAAAAAAGAGCGGAGATTTTTAGGGAAGCAAAGAAGTTAAAAGGGACAAGAATATGGATCTCTGAAAATTATTCAAAATCAATACTGGAAATAAGAAAACGACTAATGCCACACCTAAAGGACGCAAGAAACAAAGGCTACACAGCAAGAATTGTCTTCGATAAACTTATAATAAATAATAAAATATACAGCGAACAAGAGTTTGCAACAGATTTAGAAGAGGAGGACCAAAGGAGTAACGAAAAGAAAGGAAGAACAGCAAGCCAACGGACTCCAGATAAAGTTGAAGATGTGGATCAAATAGAACGGCTCAAAAGAATTATAAAGACAGCACGAATAGCAAGAAACTGAGAAAAATAATTACGAGATGACATGAAAACGACAATAAAATGAAAAATTGAAACAAGAAACTGAGAGATAAACCACAAAACAAAAAGAAACCAATAAAAACAGCAGTGTGAAACATTAAAATGATGTTGGATAAACATAACAGACATAACAGCGATACAGGGAACAAGATGGGAAAAATCTGGAGAAATAAGGAAGGACAACTACACCTTCCTGTTTAGCGGGAAAGAAAAACAGGAGAGGAATGGAGTAGGATTTTACATAAGAAAGAAGCTAGTAAATAACATGCTACAGTTTACACCAGTAAAGGGAAGGATGGCATTACTGAGACTATTTTTATGATAATCTAAGTAAAAGAGGGATTGTCAAAGAGAGACCAAATTAGGAGACACAAATGCCCAAATAGGGAAAGAAATATTCTCGAGAGACGTGATAAGGCAACGGAAAAAGAACGATTCACGATCAAGCGAACGATAATGGACAACAGACTAAGTCAACTACCAGGATCATTAAACCTAGCATTCTTATCAACAAAATTCGATCAGCTTTTTAAAAGGCAGTCAAACTTATGGAAGGAACGGAACACCTGTTAAAGAACAAAATACTAAGTAAGAAGACCAAAATAAAAATCTATAAGACCTTAATAAGACCTGTCATTTCTTATGCGATGGAAACTATAACAATGAATAAGAAAGAGGAAGAAGATTTAAAATTAATTTTAAAAAAAATAATATTTTGTAGGTTCTTTTGTGTAATAGGAGTATTTAATTGGAGAACATACTAGGACCAAACATAACAGGAGACGGAGAAGTAAGACCGAATAGAAACAAAGATATACATAGAGGAGGGGCTCGGGGGAGAAAATATTGTAAGATACATAAAAGCACAATGGTTACAATGGGCAGGACACATAGTGAGAAGGAAACCGACAGAAATAATCAGGAAGATAACACAATGGGTCCCAATATGGCCTAGAAGTAGAAGAAGACCGAGGACGAGCGTTCTTCCAGAACGCTCGTTCTTCCAGAACGCTCTGGAAGAAGACACAAAAGCAATGGGAGTAAAAGATTGATGATCAAAATGCAGAGGTAGGAGAGAAAGGAGGAAAATAACGCGGGGAGCCAGGATCCATAACAAACTTTAAATGGGAGTAAACGATTGCCGATCAAAATGCAAAGATACGAGAGAATGGAGAAAAATAACGCAGGCAGTCAGGATTCACAACAAACTTTAAAGAAAAACGAGAACAAGAGGAGTAATCCACCTCAAGAAATGGATTTTAAAAAGCTTAAGCTTAGTCATAATCCAGCAGGATTGTAAAGACTTAGGCGCAGTGGTACGATTCCAGCTTAATTTTAAGCCAAAGCTTAAACCCTTAACAATAATTGAAGACCCAAAGGGTCTAAGTGCCAAATTTTGCGAAATTAGTATTTTTCTATAAAAAGGTTTCATGTGCCTTACTGCACACATTAGAAAAAGTTCTAAGTATCTATCTGATGTGGAAATATTTTATATTATTATACATAGATAACTCTCGCGCGCCTTTAACAACAATGACAATTTTTTTTAATTTTCTAGGAATTACGTTTTTGGCACTTCGACCCTTTGGGAATACCATGCTTCAATTGTTGAAATAATCGTTGTCATGGGTTGAACTAGGCCTTAATGATGATGATGATGATGTTCCATAAAAAAAATGTAAAATAATTGAATACTTCCAAGCCTAACAGTCATTTGTTTCTTCTAATGTTACTGTAGCATATACAAGGCGATTCAAAAATGGCTTCTAAACTCTCCAATACGTTATTCTAGAGAGTACCAGAAAAATGTTTATCTCAAAATATTAGAAAATGTAAGAAGTCAAAGTTTTATTATCTTAGAATTCACTTGAAGCTTGAATCATTTTTTATTTGTTCCATACAAAATTGAAGAAGAAACTCATTAAATAAAAATAACTACAAAAAAAAATTGATCTCGCAACGGTGTATTATTGTGTAATATTTGACAACGTAGTGAGGAATTTAGGCACCATTTTTAAATCACCTTGTATATCTTTGATCCTGAAGAAGCTATCAATGTGCTTTTGAATTCAATTTGCACTTCTCCGATCAGTTATAATTACATTATAACCCATTTTGTAAGAGTTCAAAGAAAAAATCAGCCAAGCGGGCACTTTCCATGAATACCTGTATACAGGGTGTTTAAAAAAAACGTTCGGATACTGTAACCATGAATAATACTCGCCAAGAGAAACAAAAAAGTCTTATAAGTATAAGGTCCGCAAATAATTTTTTTCAAGGATAGAGTTGATTTTGCATTGAAGTTAAAAAATTACATTATTATGAAGAAGCAAACAGTAAACATGTGATTATCTAGACACAAAAAATAATTAAAGTAAATGTCCACCTCTCTCGTTTCGTAAAAAAGAAGCTATCATTCTTTCGAAAATCCTTGATTTTGTCGAAAGGTTTAGCAGTTGTGTTCTATTCGCTGCTGCAGATCATTTACGTTATTAACGGGTCTTGATTACACCAGAGATTTTAAATATCCCCAAATGCAGAAGTCTAATGGGATTAAATTAGGAGATCTAGGTGGCTTCAATCACGTTTTCCAAGAAAAATAAAAATATGATGGGGCTCCTCCACATTTCGCTATCGTTGTAAGAAATTTCTTAAATGCAACGTACAACAATAACTGGATAGGAAGAGGAGGCCCAGTGCCGTGGCCACCTAGATCTCCTGATTTAAACCCACTTGATTTTTGCATTTGGGGATATTTAAAATCTCTGGTGTATTCAAGACCCGTTAATAACGTAAATGAGCTGCAGCAGCGAATAGAACATAACTGCCAAACCATTCAAGAAAATCAAGGACTATTCGAAAGAATAAGAGCTTCTTTTCGTCGAAGATGTGAAGCCTGTGTGCAAGCGGGAGGTGGACATGTAGAACATTTTCTTTAAATATTTTTTTGTCTACATAATCACACGTTTCCTGTTTGTTTCTTTATAATAATACAATTTTTTAACTTCAATGCAAAATCAACTCTATCCTTGAAAAAAATTATTCGCGGACCTATACTTACTAAGACTTTTTTGTTGCTCTTGATGAGTACTATTCATGGTTACAGTATCCGAACGTTTTTTTAAACACCCTGTATACATACTCGGGTCTTAAAGCTAAGGGGTTACTGAAACAAAGCAGAGAAAAAATTCATAGGTACAGAACACTTCACAATATATGAAATTCTTAACGTGCTAAACAGATGGCGATTTGCAACCCCTAACATCATCTGCAAAGTTCCTTTTCCAAAGAATTTTTAATTTATGTATAAAACGATTACGGAAATTTGCGAAGGTCAATAGCAAAGACCATAATCAGAAGACGACCGAGACCAAGATAGCTCAAGGAGACTTGTCAGAACCAGATTGTCTTTGGTCAGGCTCAGGTTGAAGGAGTGTTTGTCTGAGCATTGGTAAATGTTATATTGCAGTTTTCCCTGAAAGCAAGAGGTTTGCCAGAGATGTGCAAAACTGCCTGAGCCAATAGTACGAGCATACCATTCAGTCTTGCATATTTCTGGCAAATCTCCTTGAGCTATCTTGCGTTCATCTCTTGATTATGATCTTTGCTACTGACCTTCGCAAATTTCCGTAATTTATATATAAAGTCAAAATTCATTCGAGGGCATACGAACTTCACTGACGATGACCTCGTAACTTTATAGTTTTATAGGTTTCAAAGCTTCTGAAGCGGTCTTTACTTGGCAGAGTAATGAAAAACGAAATCTGAAACTGTTTGGGGGGTGAGCAATAATCTATAAGGGCCCTTGAGTCTTGAGGAGTACAAAGATAGAGGTACGTATTTAAAAAAACTAATTATACAGTGTGATTTTTAATGACTGAAGATAATTTGAATTTACCGCCATACTAAATTGTTATTACGTTGGCAACGTCGAATTCCGTCACTCAACTTTGTCATTTTTCGTCTGATATAAGAATAGTAATTTAGTTAAAAAAAAAAAAAAGTAAAACGCCAAAAATGCACCAGACGAAACTGAGTGATCAGTATTTGTTTATCGTAGCCACATTTACAACGTGAAATACACTAAATACTATGACACCAAATTCAAAGTATCCTCAATCATTAAAAATCACACTGTATGTAGGGTCAGTGATCTAGTACTTAGTCACTTACATTAATTTTTTTTTAGTTAATTTTGGCAACACAAAAAAATATAAAATAAAATAGCTTTATAGCAAAAACAATCGATATGTATTAATACCATTTAAAATTCTCTGCCCACAATTTTTTTTAAACTAAAACCATAAAATAAAGCCAAATAGATGTTTTTAACTAAAAAATTTTAGTATTTAATAAAGTACACATTTCTTGCCGATTTTTTAAAAGAATTGTGTTTTGTATTTATAAATAAATGTATTTAAATAATAATAATAAAATAATTTCTCAAATTCAAAACGGTAACTCGAACATAAATCCACGTTATAACATCCTTTCGAAATTTTTTAACTGCGCTGGTCAAAACATATAAAATTTTAATATCGTTTACAACTAGAATCAACAGAATGTTGCGGAACACCTCTACAATAAAAGCACACACGTTTCAAAACCTAATTTAAAAAACGCAGGAATTTCTGTAACATGAGAAAACCATATTCCTTGCCAAAGATAAAAATCTCCACAAAAAAACACCTGCTATACAATATGGCTTCATCGACGTTGTTATTGTTAAATTCTACGTCTTTCGTTTAACTTTTAAAACCTTGAACCAATTCTGTTTTAAGTTTCGAGAAGCATAGGAAAAATAACTGTCTTGTTTTTAACACCAATCTGTTTGCTCCTAAATTAAATTGCTTGTGTAAACTACAGCAAAAATTAAATTTCCCTCTGCGATTAAAAATTTCTTGCACCTAACGCAATTATAATTTTAATTTAATTAACTTTCTCTCTTACTAATTTAAAGAAAAAAAATCCGGAAAATTAGTTTTGGAGGCAAGTACAAATATAATACATACGTCCAACCTTGACTCTATTTCCCGAGAACTAATGACCGGTTGGTTTCGTTAAGTTTTCCTCAATTACGGCCGTTAATGAAATAATCGTATCGTTCGCGTAATTGGGCGGGCACCGGTTCACTGTGGTTTCAATTAAGGGCGTCAAAAAGGGGAAAAGTCACTCTCACTCTGCACTAACCACTAATAAAACCGGCGGCTTAAATCACACACAGAGGGACGGCGCTGAGCGTCTTCAGCGTCAACATCGAGAACGTACGAGCGTATTCGGAACGCGGCGAGAGCACTATTTAAAGAACAAGTAGTTTGCATTCTTATACTGATGAATTATTTTGTGCATTTACATACTTCATGACATTACCAGTGGATTTATGAATACTATTAAAGTTACATTTTGATTGAAACCAACTAACAGACTTAATGCGAGCTCGGAAACACCATGACTTTCGAGATTTGATCTAACAGGTAGCAATTTCCACCACCACCACTACTTTTCCAGCAAAATAAAATCTAACGTAGAATTTCATACAAGTTTATTTTTTCTTAAGAAACAATGCATTTATAAGTACGTTGGTGTTTAAGTTTACAATAAAATGAAATTGAAAACACAAGTTTACAGTATGTCTTCCGTGAAAATTAATTTAACACAAAGACAAATGTCCATCGTAAATGGTAATTGAAAAGCGCTCGCGACGCAAATTAGAAGGACGTTTCGTTGACGGACAGAAGGACCATTATAATAACTGCACAAACATTTCACGGGAGAGTTTGAAACACGTGTTCGCCGTGCCATAATACATGACGCTGGAATTTCAGTAATTGCTCCTCCCGGAGCGGCTTAAATCATTTTATTAAGGTGAGATTTGGCGAAGGCGAGCATTCCCGCTTTTATCTTATTATTTGTTGTACAAGTTGGTTTCAAACAAGTCATTAAACTACAAAGTTACGATCTATATCTGCACCGGATATTGTATGGGGGCCGCATCTTTGCGTTTTGCTCAAATTATGAAACCGTTGAAAACTTTACACACTTGATGGAAATAGCTTCCTGGAAAACATCACTACAATTAAATCCAGAAGTAAAACGATCAATAGGATAATTTTTTTTTTACTTAGAAGCACATGCGTATGTAACTAGGTTGTACATACAAGCAATCACATGTAAAACTAAAACGTTGTAGCAGCTTTTGTTGTTAAAAAATAATTAGGTACTTTCATTAATTAGGATTTATCGATCAACATTATCATTAAAAATGAATGAGAGTTGATTTTCATTTGTTTACTAATATTTTTTTCTTGATAATTCCCCAGCTTTATTTTTGTTGGAGGTCGATTTTACAATAAACTCTAATGGAAATAAAATGTAGAACTTTTTTTCCTAGTTCATGGGGATTATGCTACACTACTTACACTAGCTTAAAATAGATCGCTGAAAATCAGTTCCACGTAAATAAAGTTTTCCACGCAATTTATAAAGCCATCTTTTGACTAACCGCCAGAAGATGGTGACTGGGTTAACTTTTCCTTGATATTTTAAAAATAGACGCGATTGCCCTAAAATAACACGCTCCAAAAATCAACAGCGAGAGACTGCGTTTAACGTATCAAAATTTTCAAAAATTGCCAAAACAAATTATTAGAAATTTCGCAGGATTCCTTAAATTTATCGTTGTGTAATGGCATGGAGTCATGAGTTAAACTAAATCTCTACAAGACAATACGTCGTCAATAAATTGGCACATCTGTATTTCAAATTTCTTTAAAATAAATATTTACATGAGGATGTGACATTAATAATGCGTCCTGATTGGTATACTATTCACAAGGACCTCCACAAATCAAACAACGAGGTCCTAGATTTGTTAAATATTTTACAAATGTTGTTCTTGTTTGTGGAGAGTATTTCCAAACTTTTATTTCCTTCTGTTATTTTAGTCTTAATTAAGTAGTTTGTTTATTTGTTTTCTAAAGAAAAAAATATGTAAGTTTTACATTAACCAACCAAAACAGTATAAGCACCTGTGATTCAAAATAGGCTGTGACGTCTAATTATTTAACGAAGAAACGGATTGGGATTCACCAGCACTGATCGTGAGTCACGAATCGAATGTCAAAAGGAAATAGAATCCGGCGTGGTTCCAAGCTATCGATCACGGTCCAACGTAAATATTAAAAGTCATCGGGAATTCATTTCGAAAATATCATTCTAAATAAATCCAAATCGTACAATGTTATCATCGTACATTTGAGTCACAGTCTAAATACTTTTTCCAGGTGGGCGTCGAGTTGGATCGCCTCCAAAGTTTGCAAATCATCAGGGTTACATTTCTCATTTCTCCTGCATGATTGTAACTTTCGTCAATGAACAAGAAACTACGTGATCGCTAATTATCGCCGAAGGATACTCATCACCATCAACGCACTGAGCATTATACAAATACCTATGAAGTTTATGATTAAGAACTCTAATGATGACGACGAAGTGTTATCCTGCGCTTGCTTCAACGATAAACCAGTTAGACAAGCACCAATTGAAAGCATAAAAGTGATCTTCCCCGTGCACGCGTGTATCGCCATCATTCCCAATCTCACATATTCCACGGAATAGCCGAAGGCAAGCAGTATTCCATAGGCTAAAATTCCCAGCACGAACTCCGTGGCAAACAGCACAATAGTTGCCAGTCCAATCCAAGTGTGCATCAAAGTGAAATCCGGTCGGTTATGCACGAGTATAACCGTATACAATCCAAATATAATGCAGGGGATGATTAAAACATAAATAAGGAGGTGAGACACTTTCATCATGGTTTTTCCACAACACGGGCTCACGCGAAACAAGACCAAGGAGAAACCGCCGAGCGTGACGAAACCACCTACCATAAAAACGGGGTGGAAGCTAAACATGTGCTTGGAATGTGTCTTCCATTTGAAAGCATCGTGGTAAATGGTGACCCAAATGATCGTTAATACCAGTGACATCGATAGGAAGATGCACAGGAAAATGAAGATTAATAGAAACTGGAGGAAATTCCATTCGGAGTCGTCGTCGTCTAATTGGAGAGTTTCAGGGTTCGAAGGTACTACTGAAACTGGACTGCCACGCATCGTTGATGGAAATATAAAACAGGTTTTACTTTATATACGCGAATGTACGTCAGTTTGACGCATTTACGATTTGACGTGGATTACATTTTTAATCTACGAATGGAAATGTAGAATGATAAGGAAAGACAAAGAGGAAATACTCCTCTTCCTCAAGCGAAAGGCAAAACTCCATTTACCTTGATACCCACTTATTGAGAACTACCTATCATGTAAGAAGGAAGACAAAATCTCTTAACCCTTAAAAGGGAATAACACACATTGTAAGAATTTTTTTCGTAATACATTTAATCTCAGGATCACATATCTCCCCCATTTGTCACGATGTTTAAAAATGAGCTGTATCCCTAATTATAAAACAGAGTACTAAATTTATTTTTAGCACGATCCACGCTCTTTCAGATTTTAATCTCCACGCCTGGCCATGCCTTATTAAAAACATCATGTTTTCCAGGACGTAAATAGTTAGTCACTCCATTGAAGTCTGCACAGTTTGTTGGGCAGAATAAAACAACCTGCGAAATTGTAATTCCCCGCGCAATTAAATTCAAATTAAACCCAAAAGAATTGATTTCTTTTGACGTGGGTGCTGCTTTTATTTATGTTGTATTATTTTCGTGGTAAGACGAGAGAGGATCGCCTCCGATTTCCTCGTTCCGTTCCAGATCTGACTAAACAGGTGAACGCACGATGGGTCCCCGGCTATTTCCAGTTTCGAAAAATACCGAAAAGCCGTGCGAAAGGAGGACAGCATTCCTCCTAATCGTAAAATACAGTACCGTATCTCCAGGTACAGAGGACGGATCCGCGCCTGCGATGCCACGACGTCGCGACGCGCGTGTCTATAAAAGGACGCTCCCCCCTTCAGGTAACTTGAGATACAGAAGCACTTCTACGGCCGCACCAGGACAAATATAACTTCGGGCCTCCTCGGAACTCAATCGTCTGTTAATGAAAGCAGACAATAGTTGTAACAATTCATTTTGTATCGTCCACCACTTCTCAAATTAACGAAAAAAATTATGTCTCACTACTTTCGAACAATCATAGTTGGAGATGTGCCACAACAACCCATAAATTAAATTCGTCTTTAAAAAAATCATATACATACAATAGATCTAGTACGTTCCAACTGGCTTGCGATGACATTCCTACGTGCCAAATATGTCTCTGTCAGTAGTCATTTTTATCTTGCAAAACATCAGGAAGATCTTCTTGATGAACGATTGATTATGGTATGTGATTTTGATGTCGGCCAAAATTTGGGGGAAAACCGAACGAATTCTATTTTTATTCCACCTTCTTTCCTGAAATCAGTAACGTCCTACTTGAGTGCCAAAAATGTTGGGACCATAAAAGTCCTTTTATTGAAGGAAAAAAATGTCTGCTCAGAGCTTCTAATATTTTGGAATTAATTTGCGAAATGTTTTTTGAAAAAAATGTGCTTCATTTAAGCACCGCTTGGTTGTTGGGCAAGATCGCCGTTGTTGGCAACCTTTTCTAGGTTTCTGTGTCTTTAGGTTAACCTCGTATTTTTTTCTAATTGCAAAGATTTTATTCGTAGCTGTAATTAGGACGAGGTTTTATCTAACTTGAGGATCATCTAATTAGATGATTCTGTCACCAACAGTTACAGCCCTGTTCTTGTAATTAATGAAGTTTTATTTTGCTTACAGTAATAACGCACGAAAATCAAATTTAATTTTAATTTTACTTTTTGACCACTAATGTGTGATAGCTTAAGTAAAAGTAGACACTTTAGCCAATGTTTATAAACATAAAATCCGCCAGTAAACCATTCGCAATAAAGTTCAAGGCTCATCATTAAAATTTGGAATTTTTTCGTGCTTTAATCACAAGAAGAAAAATTGCTTTATAACCACAAAGAAGATTTTCTTTGAAGGAGGAAAAGCCAAGGCACGCATGTATGTTATGTAGGTCGCAGTGATTATTCACGCGTCATAAATACACACCGTCTTCTATAAACACTTCCAATTTAATATGAGGCTGACATGCTTTGATATGAGATATTTATGCTTGCGAAATAAATTGTTTAAACATAAGTACACGTCAAATTAAGAATTTTTGAGGAAAACTAAAGGAAAGCAACAAATTGGGCGTAAACATCAAATGAAGAGTAAAACGTCTTCGACAAATACACAGTTGTAATTAATATTACATAAAACAAAAAATCATTTCTTTAAGAGCCGAATGAATTTATATTACACAAACAAGTATGAATTAGTTTCCACATTTTCAAAATTTTCCAAACACTAGAATACATTGGAAACTAACATACAGCCAATAACAAATAAGTAGATCATTCCAGCTGTTAACAAGTTGAATTTAGGGAAAAGCTGAGAATGGAAGATACTGGGAAAGAAAAGTTTATTAAAATATTAAATGACATTAAATGAAGAGGCCATGGGATGAAACCCAGGAAAAGAAGAGGACATGAAAGAAGAAGCGCCAAATATATCAAATATATCAAGAAAAGTACTATTAATAAAAAGAAGAAGCATGAACATTTATAATAAGACAGCTGGGAGAAAATTTATACAGAAAAGGAATCGAAATTCCTATTTAATTTTTTTTTTCTTGATAGAACAAGGATATCTAGGAAAGTCTGAATAGAAAAGGGTTAATATTAAATAATATCAAAACTTTAAACAAAGAATAATCCAATAATAATTAAATATTAAAACCTCAAACACAAAAAAAGCGGAAAAAATAAGACATAATGATATAGTGAAGACTTTGAGATGAGGATAGGCTTAAAACAAGTCCACTATTATTTCCAATAATTATAGACTGTAGAAGCAAAGAAAAGAGCAAAGTTATAAAAATAAGAAACGCAGGTGCCAGCAGATTTAAAAAGAGTTAAATCAAACCGTGACAATAACGACTAATGGAAAGAAACAAGGAATCAAATTAGAAAAGAAGCCAAAAGAGTAGGTAAAAGCTATAAACACAAAATAACTGCAGAAAATAGAAATGAAAAGGAACAATAGAATGCTGAAAGAAGATGTAATGTATTACGAAATGCAATCCTAAAAGAGAGGAATGTCGGGATATACAGAGAGATCAGAATTGATTATCCTGATACTACGAGCTTGATATATCAATATATTTGCATCTACCAGATGAAGGTTAGGACAAAAGTAGAGGAGTGCAGATAAATTTTAAAAACCAACAACCAAACCTAACGTCAAAAAAGCTTATGTACGAAGAAGACAAAAGTATAAACGTAAATGAAAGACAACGCACAGCAGTGAGCCAACAAAATCAAATTGGGACATCTACCAACTTCCCCAAACTTTCCAATGTCACTAGCTTCACTTTAACAATTGGATGTAAATATTGACATCAAGCTCGTAGAAAGTAGTATAGGACCGGGACAATAAATGTTGGCGTCTCAGAAAGAAGGAAGTAGTAATGGTAGATCTAAAATCAACAGGAAAAATAATAGAAGAGAAACAAAATAGAAAAAAATAAAACAAAAGATATAATGTATGTGAGGTAAGTGCGCAAGGCAGGCAGAAATAAAATGGTGAAATGGGAAGTGGAATAAGCAGCGGTAAACTGTTGAATTCGATGAAACAGAAGGTATAGAAAGCAAGAATATTTAAAAGAAACAAAGTGACTCAACTATACCAGTCAATAATATAATTAATGGTAAAAGGATTTAAAATGAAATGAGACTGCACATATACATATATATCTGGTAGATGACTGATCTTGATGAGTACCTACAAATACATAATAACAATTATTTTTAAACAATGATTAAATTCGAATACGATCGATATCTCGTGCATCAAGAAAATGCAGAAAACTGCATAAACAGGGTAGGCTAAAAATAAGGAATAGCTTTCCAGAAAATCAGATATGTGAGTCAGATATGCGCAAAGGACGACGATCGCGCTTATTAAGCCGAGGCAGGGCGCAAGCGTCGAGTTAAGCGAGGACTTTATTCTGGTTTTCGCCGTCGCGACGCTCATACGAACGACTAAGCCACCACTGTAAGGCGGCGCCGGCACGCGGGTTTCTTATAATCTGAAATTTACGACGGTCAGTGCAAACTAAACGAAACTAGAGACAATTCACAATGTCTTCCGTGGCGAGGACCTCTAAGTACTCTTACCGTGCTTCTGGTACAGGAGCTGGAAACGCCGATGTCAGCATTGAGTACAGTGCTGACCTGAGCGCCCTGTCCAGGCTTGAGGTAATTTATTTTTACAACCGCTGACCACTGCAAGAATGCGCGGGGATCAAATTTTTCTTTGGAGACTGATTTTTTTGATCGCACCAAGTGGAATATGTGATTTTGTGCAGTGATTTTTGTGTAATTTTTTTGGTTGACGAAAAGTGTTCCTTTTTTCTTCTTCTTATAAATACATTACATCACACCTTTTTTCTTAAATTAATTTCATACCAATCACCTTCTTCATTACTAGCGTCATCCCACACAATTTATAATTATCTTTTTTATTATCCTGGAGCTTTGCTTACACGTATCAAAAAATAAACTTTTTTAAAAACTAGTTCTAGTTAAAAAATGAAAATGTTTCAGGATAAAATCCGTCTATTGCAAGATGATCTTGAAGTGGAGAGAGAACTCCGAGCTAGGGTAAGCACCTAAATAAGCTTCCAGAGCTTTCGGCCGCTTATTACATTGCGTAGGTTGCTCAGTCAAATTACATACATAGGGTGAAACGTGTCACTAATCTACTAGCTATTTTCATTTTGGCAAGTAACCTGCTTTCTGCTATGCGTAATAACGCACGGAAATAGCACACGAGGTGGTGTATATAATAAGGCACACATCAATGGTGACGTCACTAAATAGCCTAAACCATAAAACCCGGTTTAATTTTATTTTTATAATCCAAAAATTACCAATTATTTCTATAAAGTAAAACGATGGCAAATTCTGGAAACATCCCAACTTTTCGGAACTTGTTAATAGTTTGCCAGATTAACGAAAGTAGATCTAACTTTAGCTCATCGCCGAGGACTAATTTCAGTAAAGTAAAAATTTCCGCTGGAAGGAGGGGGGGGGGGCACTCTCTAAAATGTAACGCAATACTTTCACGTAAATTTAACTCGATAAAAAAGAATCATCTTTTTTCTACAGTTCAAACGAAACACCAATCACATCAAATACCCATGAAATAATGACGCCCTTTTCTCCCCATTGATATATGTGCATGATCCGCATGGAGTTTTGAATTTATTCATTAACAGCATGAGAATGCGTGATACGTATTTATAAATTAGATGTGTAAAATAAATTAAAGAATACAAATGTAATAACCAGAAATTACAAGGAAAAAAATTAAAGTACAGAAAAGTACGGGCCTTGTAAAATCCGACATCAGAACTTTGCTTAGGCGAAAAAGAAACAATAATGAACAAACTTAATGAGATTAAAATTAAAAATATCTTCTCAATTTGGAATGTTTGCCAAGAAAGTGTGTACCAAAAAATTCCTTTTAATATTTAGTTATTTCTCGAACTTTTTTATTTCATTTTTAATTTTGATTTTATACATAATCCACAAAACTTTCTGTTTTTTTGTAGAAATTGATGAAGAGATGTTCAAAAATAAGTTGTTTTTTTACCCTATTACAGCACTGACATTTATTGATGAAAGTCCATCAACTTTATGCAAATTATTTACTCTTGAAAACCATTCTTGCTATAACACCCTCTTTTAAGGGTGATTAAGAAAGGTTCAAATACGTATTTCCCATGCAAAGTCTGCAGTATCTGAGGTGAACTATCATTGACATCCTGATTATAAAGACTGTCTCTCACCAAATGCTTAAAAGCAAGAAAATGGAACCTCAAAAGACCCAATAACTCAACACCATTTACTCAATTTTTTATTTTCTAAAACAGATTATTGAAGAGTCGAGTGGATGAAGGAGGTATGTGACAAAAGTTACTAGTGGAGAAACATCGATTTAAAAGTTTTATATTTAATTCTCTTTGTTAAAGAATCGTTACATACCTCATTTATGAATTCAGATTTCCCTTTATATTTAATATTTTGCGACGGGAATTGGTGTTAAGTGAATAATGGTCACCTACCCCTTTATTCGTGGATTTAAGTCAATATGAATAAAAATGTTAGTTACCTCTTTCATCCACTCGACACTTCAATTTGAATTACAGCCATGGCACTTCAGAACCAGCAAATCCTTGGCTTATACGCCCATCTCGCTTTCTAAACTTCTAGTCTAGAGTGTATAGACAATTGACTATATTTAATTAATCGACCCCAAAGGGACCGTGAGTCACCTATCAAATTTTTGAACTTTTGAAGCTCTATACTTCTTTAAAGTTGCAAGAAATTCCCAGAATGCCTTGAATATTAAAAAGGGTTTCTTTACACAAAGTTTGTATAAATGTGCAAAATTTCTGATTTCTATATCAAACTAGTCTGCTAGGTCCAAAACGAATTCTTTTTTGTTGGCCTCAGAAGAACTGGCCGTGAACTTCAAATGGAAACTCAGGAACCGCTAGGCTCATTAAAGCTACATAAGAATTAGAACTGTGCGGACTTTCCAATATCATTATTTTAGGGAGTTTCTTTACTTATTAAATGAACGAGTAGTATAAACTCAAAGTGGTTTACTATAGACCCCGTTTATCGAATCTAGGGGATGAACGTCTGAGTTGGACGTGAGCCGGAAAAGAAATTATAATTGTTTGAGAATTTCTAAATTACTTAAAATTATTTTTTCTTGACTTTTTAATTTGGATCATTCAATAAATTAGTGGATTCCAGTTTATAAACAAAAATTCATGCATTTTACAAATTTAGTTTCTGAAACGCAGTCCGAGTATTTACAAAATCTACTTAAAACATCCAAAAATCTTTAAACAAACAAACCTCGACACGTTCAAATATACTTTTCTAAATAAAGTGTATTAATGTGAAGCTCTCGCGGCTTGCATCATAGGCGTGAGCGTTTTTCAAATATCATTTGCCTTCCGGTTAACCGGCCATTACAAATATTGGTGCTTTGCGAAAATAAGCATTTCGAATTTATTACCGCCAGAGTTTACTTTGGGGGACTATATTTAGATTGAAGACTTCAACAATGTATACACAAAGTTGCTATATTTTCTTTTGGTGTAAACACGGAATGAACGGACTATTATTCTAAAAAATTTTATTACATCTTTGACTTGCTACATTAAATTAAACTAAACTTATTCTGTTGCTCAATGTTCTTTTAATTTTCTTAGATTGAAAGAGAGAAGGCAGACCTCAGCGTGCAGGTGATCCAACTATCAGAACGGCTTGAAGAAGCAGAGGGAGGTGCCGAGAGCCAGGTAAATCAACCCCCATCATTTTCAAAACCCCCAATCTTCAACTTCTGTTTTTATTTGAGTAGTTCGAAATCAATAAAAAGCGCGACACCGAACTGTTAAAACTTCGCAAACTTCTTGAAGATGTCCACATCGAATCTGAGGAAACGGCGGCGATCCTCAAGAAGAAACACCAAGAAATCGTCATCGATTTCCAGGACCAAATCGATCAGCTTTCAAAATCAAAAGCCAGGTAATTTCCTTTTCTTTTAATTCGACTGCATTTCGTGGATGGTGTCCAAGTATTTCTGGCAGGCGCAAACGAAAGGAATTCGACACTGAAAATTTATTTAATATTAAATTAAAAATGGAATTGCTCGAAATTAAAATTCGATTATATTTCATGGATGGCATCCAAGTATTCCTGGCAGTCGTGAGCGAAAGGAATTCTACACTAAAAATTTATTTTCGAACGGTTTTGGAATTCTTTTAATATTAAAAATGGGCTTGTTCGAAACGTGTCCGAAAGTAATTGGCGTCAAAGCTTTGTGATGTCGTATTGCGGGCCTAATTTATAACGCATTAACTTTAGGGGCTGCCAAAAATGTTGGAAGACGGCAAACAGAGCGTCATGTGTTATGAAACCAACACGAAAATACTTTTCTGAATGAGAACAAAAGTGTGGAGGCATTTAGAACTCTTTTAGAATCAACAACTTACAACTCACTAAACGAAACGAATCAAAAAAAATACGCATGAAAAAATCCTGATTTATAACTGCTTTTTATGAGAATGTGAATAAAAGAATATGTTACAGATAAAAGTACGAAACCAAACATAACCATACCATTATTTTGATAATAAAAATTCCAGGAATTATTTTACTATTGGCTAGCAATAAAAATACAGGAAAATGGAAAAAGTTAATAATCGCGTTTTTGTTATGTTCTGTGAGTTTTCTTTCTTTTATTATCATAATGGCTTTCGCTTTGCAAACATAAAAAAATGAGAAAGCACACTGCAATTTCCCCCGTAATTGAGTTGGTTTATTTTACAATTGTATACATCGTGGTAATGCAAAAGTCTTTCCTAAAATAGCCCATTAACACAACATAAGGTAATTGCTCTCATTAAACATAGCAGAGAGAATATTTACAGTATAGTATCACCGTCATACCATACAAACACATGTACAATCAGAATTAAAAATAATGTCTGCCCAATAAAAAATTAAATTGAGACCCAATCACTTTTGATCGCTATAACGAGTAGGCGGACACACATCGAATTCCAGTCGATGTTTGCTTGACCGTCTGTCTGTTTATTACAGTGATCAGAATGGATTAAGACCACGCATTTACATTTTATTGGGGTGACATTACTTTTAATTCTGATTGTACATACGATGCTTTCTGCTTGCCAAATAAGTAAGAAACTACGTGGTCACTGTATTTATTCCTGTGCAACATTCAATGTCAATACTAGCTATTCATAAATTTTCTTCGATTTGATAAACGCACGTGTGCCAATGTATTTTGGCACGCCGAGTTTGTTGATTTTAAATGTGATCGTAAATCTAATGGGAGTGATGGAATTAATGTCGCCGTGATAAAATTTACGGCGCGGAGTTAAAAATGGCCGTTAAAAATTTAACACCGATCAACTATGAGCTGACAAGACATGACAGTCTCCTGCAGTAAATTCTGAAAATAATAGCTATGCTTTTAACTCCAGATTTATTTTTATATCTGGATAATTTTGTTTTACCTGCACTGTGTAGAAAACAAATTCAATGATTTGATTTAAAATTTGAAGAGAGAAAGGTGTCCCTGAAATCTGTTTGAATTGTAAACCGAAAGCTAGTTAACTTTTTTATGCCAGCTGAAGTTATCCAAAAAGAGAAATCGACGGGGCAATTCGTGCCCTAATTGTACCCCTAATTTTTTTGAAATTCCAAATAAAAAATAGCTAAGTTAAAATGAAGTATTTACTCGTCTTGAAATTTTAACGTAATAAAATTGGTACTTTTTTAAGTAATAGAAAAAAAGCCAGGCGATTTTGATAGTAGAAGCATTACGAAAAGTGTTAACATGCGACGGAGAGAGATATATATATATTTTGGGGTAAATTTAGAATCGGAATTGCCCCCGGGTCAGATCATTGATTTCTTTTTTAGTTATGAACCCAATATTTACATAGAAAATTTCTGCTGGTATAAAATACTTTGAAGAGCACATCAAATAACTTCAATTAAATTCAGCAAATGTTTTTATTTAATTAAAGAGAAAAATGAGAACAAAAATTGGTAATGTTTAAATAGGAGCTAATGTTTGGCTATCTGTGTACGAGTATAAATTTGTCGACTTAAAAAAACTTAAAATCAATTAATTAACTCATTAATTGATAACGAAATAAAAAAAATTGATTTCTAAGTACATACATATGTACTATTGCTATCATAAAAAACTAGGACAAAACTTTTTAAGCTGTGTAAAACTGTTACCGACCATAAATTTAAAATTATTCGAAATGGTCACTCATTATCAATCATACCTACAGTAAATATTGTTTAAAAAGCTAGGGTAGCTGCTTGCATAGAAAAGGGTGTCACAGTTAGACAAATTGCTCAGAATTTCAGCGTTAACAAAAATATAGTTACTGACTTGCCTTGATTCAATATAATAAAATAATTAAAAGTTGTCCTAGTTTTTTATGATATGAAGGGCCACGGGGAAGAACGATCACAGTACGTTTTTGCAAAGTTTTCAGAAAAGCAAATTTAAAGTCTACTAACATATCTTAACGGTGATCTTTATTCCCGGTTTCAATTCGTGCTTCATTTCGTTTAGGAACAAGCCACAAGATGGCATAATAATCTCATTTTCATGAAAAAAGTGACATTGATCGTTCTTCCCCGTGGCCCTTCATATCGATAGTACTAGAAAAATATTGGCTATCAATTCTGAAATCATTCTCAATAGTCACACCTTACCCTTATTAGATGATTATACCCGTTCTATCCATTTGATCAAAAAACGACAAATAATAATAATTACTTCGCATAATATAACAACAATAATTGCGGCGCTTAGAATAAAAAGGGGTGTAAGTAACTTTTTCATACAAGTGTCCATAAGCACAAACCTATTGAACATAAACAAAAATTTATCGAATTTTTAGAAACAATCATAAAAGATATTAGAAAGTAAAGTATTAATTTTCCTTTGACCGTGATTTTTTTTTAAAGAACTTTAACTTCGAACCTCTTGGTCTCAAAATCACAAAAGTTGTACTTATTATACCTCTTTGCTTCTGACCACCTCAATTAACTCTTTATTTCTTTATTCAAATTCCTCAAACGATTAAATAATTTTTGTCAGATTATCTTGGAAATATTCCCAGAGTTAACTAACTGAAGTAACACAAACTGTTATTAATCAAAATATTATTAATTGAATCGATTAGAAAAGGAATAGATATTTATAACCAATAGTTTAGATCGCGACATCCTGCGGCCGATTTCTGGCCTAACAAGATAACTAGAACAAATCAGTTTGATTGGCAGTGGAGTTCTAGAGCCATTCTTCTGCTGTCCAAAGGATGTTCAAGAGATTCCTTGATACGTTTTTATAAAATACATATAAGTTAAATCATTTTATTTTAATTTAATTTAAATTTTAACCATAATTTAGCTTGATATAACAGTTTTAAGAACGGGACACTTTTTTTTAAAACATGAACGGGAATTAACAAATTGACAATAAATGAACAGGAAATTTTAAAATGTTTTTTTTTTACTTAGTACTACTCACCGAATCAATTATATTCAAAATAAAATAAAATTTATGTGTCGATTCTGCTCGTATCTGTAGCAAATCATATCATACGGAGAACTTGAAAATTTCACTTATTTACAGGCTTACATATCTTACGGTTGTTACAGATATGAACAGAATCGCTCCATAAGTGCCTCTACATTTTTTTTAATTCAATGACAACACTTACATTAATCCTAATTTCAAATAAAATTAAATCCAAATATTTTAACAATAATATATGAACACGAAATATTTCCAATTCAAGTCGCTTTCAATATGAATTTTGCTCTTCCCAATAAAATAAACTCCAGTCTGTCTGTTTTGATAAAATACCATGGGATCGAAAATAAAATGATTCAGAGTAGGTGAAGAACATTGAGAAAACTTGGTAACACTGTCTGTCAAATTTAACTTAATTGTTTTATGTTAGCCATTTTGAACACTTAGGCCCGGTCTTTTCATCTCCAATTAACTTTATCTGACGATTAATTCCCATAGTAACAATTGTGGTCACAATCGTTACTAAGGGAATTAATCGCCAGATAAAGTTAATGTTAGCAATTGTGGTCACAATCGTTACTAAGGGAATTAATCAACAGATAAAGTTAATGGGAGATGAAAAGACCGGGCCTTACTCTAATGATTTCAGTTCTCTAGTACCACCTAGTGCTCAAAATAAAAATGCAATCTCTGCGTGCTCTGACGAAGCTGTCGAACGACTGCGAAACGTTAAGTGTTTGTGCGCCATTTAGTGTCCGTTTAAAAGAGTTTGTGATACAATTTTCATCGGACAAGAACAAGCTTTAATTATGATTTTATTTTCGATTACACGGTACATCTTTTTTCTATGACAAACATCAAAATGTCACCTCTGATACTTCCTCGCAAAGCAATACTAATCTATGCTATTTTGTGCCTCCTACCAATCCTTTTTTTTTTTGAGATGCAAGTATTGAAATATTATGTATTTTTTTCTAAATTTATATTGTATTTCCTGTAAACTTGTTGATGACATTAATAGTTGAAAATTATAACAAGTAAATCAGATCAATAAAAATGAAATGAAAAAATAAAATGTAAATAATTTCGAGTCAAATAAGGGACGAGATTAAAGTGCAGGCAGATAAAGAAAAAAAATTGTTTGTACATTAATAATAAAGAATGGAAAGAAAATGAGTAAAAACTTTACAAGAAAATATAAACCCCAAATATAAATTTAAAAATATAATAAGTAATTAACGTGATTTCTTAACTGTTGAATATTTTGAAATAAATTCTTGAGATGACTTTTATAACTTTAGAACATCGACGTTTCGTTTTACATTTGGGGTTTTAACAGTGTACCTATATTATAATATAATTATTAGTAATGAATAAATAGAGAACTTTATGAAGGAGTAATTAAATCGAAAGGTTTTAAGTTACGAAATTAATAAAATTAACTTTATTCTTTTTTAGAAAAAAAAATATACGAAAAGACTTTATGCTTTAAAAATATAACATAATTCTAACACAGTACGATTAATTAAACCTGTAGGTACATCGAATGAATTAAGCGAAGAAAATTGTTTTCTAAAAAATTCTAAAGATTTCGTGAATTAAAAAAATGACGAGTTGTACAAAATTGAAAGATGCAGGAAATTACGAAACAATTAATAAAAATTAAGTAGATTATAAATAAATACAAATAAAAATAATCATTTGCTACAGAGGCCTGTTATTTTTTATCTAAACAAACTATAATAAAAAGCTAATAGAAATCAGGCTTTCTTTTATAATCCCCAAAAATAAATCCGTTAAAAACGCCAATTAGAAACAGTAAATTCATTAACTCGTCCTTGTGTAAAGACTATTAAAAAGTCTAACTGATCACAATTTAACTTTAAACATGAACATGAAACTTTTTTTTAATGTGGATCTTAACTTTTTTTAATTAAATCAACTCACGTATTTTAATCAGCACTGATAAAAAAATGTAGTTCAAGGAAAGTGTTCAGAGATTAGGTAAGTGAAAAGACGCTCGGTGGTATCAGCGCCGTCGTAGAACCCGGGACGCCTTTCTATAAATAAACCGCGTACTTGAGCCTCGCCATATTAGTCCTGGCCCGAATCCCGTTTGTTCATAGGTTGATCCGTGCCGATTCGCACGCTTCGAATTCCTACGTTATTAAAAAAAAATTACGTAAATTCATTCCCCCCAGCGGACAGCAACCCGGACATGCAAGTGTACAACAAAATCGGGTGGTTCTTTTCGATCCGGCCCACATTCGCGAGCCTAAATTTAGCTCCCCCCTCAAATTTAAAGACTACTTGAAAGAATTCGAAAGTAAATATTTTAACACTTACCGGCCGTTTTCCGAGAGCTTTTATTAATAGATGACGAGTAGGTACTTAAATTGAGAATCGGAGTCTGCAAGGCATTACACATTTTGCACTCGTGTGTCCTTAGCTTTAGTGGCTTTAGAGCCTGATGATATTTTGAAAATCAGAAAACTTCTCCGACCTTGCTTGAATCCATTTCACTAATAAATAATGATGAATAGCTGAAACCTTCTGAAAATTGAACGAATGTCGAACTCAAATGGGAAATAAAAATTAAAAATGAATTAAAGAACACGTAAATAAAAAATCAAATAGTTTTGAGTGACACTGAAAAAGTTAAGATAGAATAAAACACAGAAAAAATAAAAAGGATTATTTTACATAGAGACAGGTCGGATTTATCTATGGACCAAAGGGATCCTTTGCCCCCGATTAAAATTTGAGACTTTAATTAGGTCAAGCACACATATTTTCTTTTGTACAATATAGTAATAAAAATCCTATGTTTTCAGATCTGAAAAAGAAAAAGGCAAATTCCAAGCTGAAGTATATGAATTACTCGCCCAAGTCGAACAGGTCAACAAGGAACGCTTGATCTCCGTTAAACACGCCGAAAAATTAGAAGTCACCATCACCGAGCTCCACATCAAAATCGAAGAGCTGAACCGCACCATTGTAGACATTACATCCCACAAGACCCGTCTGTCACAAGAAAACATCGAGCTTGTCAAGGAAGTCCAAGACCTCAAGGTACTCCTCGCACCTTACGATTTAAAACAAAAATCATTCTGTTTTAAATACCCCAGGTAACCGTCGAAAATATTACGTATCTCAAATCCCAATTGATCAGCCAACTCGAAGATGCCCGTCGCCGTGCCGAAGACGACGAAAGAAGGCGCGCCCTCCTCGAAGCCAACCTCCATCAAGTTGAAATCGAATTAGAATCAGTACGTGTCCAGTTGGAAGAGGAAAGCGAAGCCCGCCTGGACTTAGAACGTCAACTCGTCAAGGCCCAAGGCGAGGTCCAAATCTACAAATCCAAGTACGAGGCTGAGGCCTTGGCTCGCCAGGAAGAAGTCGAGGAACTTCGTCGCAAGTACACCGCCAGGATCGTCGAGCAAGAAGAGCACATCGAAGCCCTCTTGGTTAAAGTCAACAACCTCGAGAAGCAAAAGACCCGCCTTCAATCCGAAGTCGAAGTCCTCATCATCGACTTGGAGAAGGCCAACAACACCGCCAGGGAATTGCAGAAACGCGTCGAACAACTTGAAAGGATCAACTTGGATCTCAAGACGCGCCTTGAAGAAACTGTTCAATTGTACGAACAGAGCCAGCGCGATCTTCGCCAGAAACAGGCCGAGCTCCAACGCCTCAATCACGAGCTCGACAAGACTCGCGAACAAAAGGAAGCTCTTGCTCGTGAAAACAAGAAGTTAACCGGTACGATTTTTTCACGCAATTTATTTACTATTGTTTATTTATTATTGTTGTTTAGATGACCTTCATGATGCACGCAATACCATCACCGAACTCACCCGTCGTCTGCACGAGTTGGAAATTGAACTGCGCCGCTTGGAGAACGAGCGTGAAGAACTCACCGCCGCTTACAAGGAAGCCGAAGCCGTACGTACCATAAGCCCCAAGGCCAAATAAGTGTCACAATTTTAATTGTTTGCAGGGACGTAAAGCTGAGGAACAGCGTGCTCAACGCTTGTCTTCAGAATTCAACCTGTTCCGTCATGAAGCTGAGAAGCGTCTGCACGAGAAGGATGAAGAAATTGAAGCTATCCGGTAAGAGCATTTTTTAAAGTCTACATATACATAATGAGTAGGTAAACCCAATGAGTTTTAACTGTAAAAAGCTGCCTTTTAAACTTTGCAAAAAAATTAAATGGTGAACAACAAAATGAAGCCCAATTCTGGAACATAGTATATTGGTGATAAAATGAAGACTTTCTAGAAAACCAAAATCATTTGACGAAAGCAGATAAAGTTAAATCCTTAAGGAAAAGCTACTTTGAGATTATTAGAATCGATGATTCACCAGACGATAGACAGAAAAGAAAAGGAACAGAGTTTCGCTCGTTTGGTGGTCTCCACAGAGCTTCCAATAAATCAGTACACATGGAGGCATTGTCGTTGGAAGAATGAAAGCCATATGTGAGTTGCTAGACCAAATTTAATAATTCTGAAAAAAAGGCCACTTTGAAATCAGATAAGAGTGGATGCGCTCGTCGATGGAAAGAGGAAGGAAAAAAAGAGTTTGACTCATAATAGTATCTCTGCAGCATCTCTTTTTAATCTCCAAGAACTTCAAAGGCCTCGATTGTTCCTTTTTTTAATAATTCAGGAAAGGAAAGCCACTATGAAATCAGAGAAGAAAAAGAGTATTGTTGACTATTAGTATTGCTATAATAGATAGCTTCTCTTCTTGAACTCCAAGAACCTCAAAAGCTTAAATTGTTAGGTTTTTAAATAATTCTGAAAAGGAAAGTCACTTTGAAATCAGATAAGAGTGGATTCGCTCGTCGATGGAAAGAGGAAGGAGGAAAAAGAGTTTGACTCATGTTAGTATCGCTGCAGCATCTCTTTTTAATCTCCAAGAACCTCAAAGGCCTCGATTGTTACTTTTTTTAATAATTCAGGAAAGGAAAGCCACTTTGAAATCAGAAAAGAAAAAGAATTTTGTTTATTAATAGTTTTTCTATAGATAGCTTCTCTTCTCGGTCTCCAAGAACCTCAAAAGCCTCAATTTTTAGGTTTTAAATAATTCTGAAAAGGAAAGGAACTTTAAAACCAATTAAGAGTGGAACGAAGAAGAAAAAGTTTTGTTCGTTCATAACTACTGTAGCGTCGCTTCTAGCTATCCAACAACCGACCTCAAAAATCGTCTTTTGGTACTTTTCAATAAACTGAAGAAGAAGAAGAATGCCCCTTTGAAATCAGTTATTAAGGAATACTGTGGTCAATGGAAAGTGAAATTAACACTTATAACAAAACAAAAACGTTCTGATGTAAGGTAAAAAGAAGAGAAAAGAAATTGATGGCATTGCTGTATCATCTCTTCCTGGTTTCCAAGTTGCCCAAAAGTCGTCATTTGTTGTTTTATTGGTAAACCGACGTCATAAAAATGTGAATTTAAAGAAAAACAAAGTTTAAGTTAAACAAAGCTGAGGTATAACAGAGGTGTAAATAGAAAAGATGTCAAATAAGTAAGACAAACAGTATCAATCTGCTGCCGTGGAATTCCTTTTATTCTCTAGTCATCCTGTACATTATTAAATTTTCTAGGATAACATAACGACATAAAATTTTCTTCTACTTCTTTCTAAAAGAATATTATATTTACTATAAGCGTTTATTTGTAAATTCTAATTTATAATAACGTTCTAAATTGGTTCGAGTTTTACGAAATTCAATTGAAAACAAAAGCACTTTTTTTGGAACACAATCGCGAGTGTCTTGGCAAGAAATTATAAATAAAACTCCTGATTACAATCAGATGTAATATAAACATACAATTTCAAGAACACATTATGACAAGAACAACAGATCGACGACACCTTGAACAGCAAAAATTTGGCAATAATTGCGCTACAGATTTAGCCGTCGCTTTTTATTGGATTGGCAAAAGTGCCCATTACAAAGTCAGTATAAAAAGGTAGAGTTGTGAGTCCTAAGAACACAGTGAGGCGATTTCGACAAAACAGTGTGTCCCTCCCCCCCAAAAAAAATGCCCCGCAAGATCAACTGGCAGAATCCTCAGGCTTTAATCTACGAAGACAACTATGGATATGGAATGAATTTCTACCAGCCAATGATAGATTACATAGACGCCAAAGACAGAGGATTAAGTACGAAACATCCCCACCTCCCATGGACGAACGAACGGGGACTAGACAAGTACAGTTCCAGGAAGTTAGTCGAAAGTTATTCCGATCAAGATTTAACCAACATCTCCCGCCGAACCGAGGCCCGGGCCAAAGCCAAATTGAAAGATTTCAAAGCAACGACGAAATCGAAGTTTCAACTGTGCCAGTCGGTGTCAGCAGCTTCCATAACCAGGCAAGTGCACACCGAGGTGAAGCGAACGAAAAAGAGCAAAATCATCAGGGAGATCCAAAAAATAAAGAAAAAAATGAGCGACGATATTGATTATGAACCAGATGTTACCAAAATAGCAGAGGGACTCAAGTCGGTACAGAAGTACCTACGAGGAAAATCGGCGAAGGGAATAGAAGCGCAACTACTCTCCGAAAGTATGAAGAACATCGCGGAAGGGGGGAGTGCGAGCGAAATCGACATAAAAAAATACCAGAGGAACGTCTTCGTTAACACCTACAACGCGTCCGCTCACTCGAAGTTGATGTGCGATAGAATGGAGCAACAACTCGACGAGAGCTTCATGAGGCCCCTGGACAACTTGAGCCTGGAGCTGAAGGGCTTCGACAAAAAGACGTCGCAGTATTTCTATGAGAAAAGGTGAAACCTAAAATGTGTTGTGTTGCTTGTGGTATTGGTGTACAAGTGAGTAGCCTTAAATATAGTCCGCTCTAATGTATTTGCATCATCGACATTTTCGATCTATAAATATAAAATCAATTAGATTAGTGCCTTGACGTCAAGATTTATTTCGGAATCGACATTATACAATGAACTCGATTAACCAAGGCAAAATATCTCTTGCGCATTCTTCGAGTTGTGTAAATTTCGATTTTATTTTACTAAAAACTCTATCAATCATTTACCTACATAGGAGGGATTTTGAAAAAAAAATTATACTTCGAAAGCCAAAAAAATATTAGATCTGTATACTAATGTGCTATAATTATTTCTTCCTGCATCCAACGCACTTTTCCCAATTTAGAACTGGCACAGTAACCGCTTCAGAATAACAATGCAACAAAACGGTTTTTTTTTTAAATTTTGACGAATTTTGACAGGCAGATATTTATAGGAATGTTTGGATACTTGCGTCAATGATTACACGAAAAAAAAACGCAACGTCAGATACCAGTTGAACCATAAGCAAATTCTTCCACGAATTTCTCAAACTTTAAATAACTAGGCAACAAAAATTTATAATCTATCTTTAGCTAACAGATCAATCAAAAACCTCAAACTTCCTCAAATACCGCTTCCAACTAAAATCATCATAAGGAAGTATCCCCAACATTCTCTTTCCAATTTGACTGGTTTATTAGTTATTACTACTATAAATTTGCTTATTTTTTATAGTAAGGCGACCAGCATTGAAATCGAGCAACTGAACGCTCGCGTCGTTGAAGCTGAAACCAGACTGAAGACCGAAGTCGCCCGCATCAAGAAGAAACTCCAAATCCAGATCACCGAACTGGAGATGTCCTTGGACTCGGCCAACAAGGTCAACCTCGACCTGCAGAAGACCATCAAGAAGCAGTCACTCACCTTGACCGAATTGCAAGCCCATTACGACGAAGTCCAACGCCAACTGCAAGTTACCTTGGATGCACTCAGCGTGTCTCAGAGGAGAGTCCTAGCTCTCACTTCGGAAGTCGAAGAAATTAGAGGCAACTACGAAACTGTAAGAAATCAAACGCAATTTTTGACGTGGTTTAACACTATACATATTATTTAGGCCCTTCGTGGAAAGAGAGCAGTGGAACAGCAGTACGAGGAATCCGTGACACGTATCAACGAGCTCACCACGATTAACGTTAACCTCGCATCTTCGAAGACCAAGATCGAACAAGAACTTGCCGCCATTGCCGCTGATTACGACGAAATTACTAAGGAACTCCGCATTTCCGATGAACGTTTCCAACGTGCACAGGTATCTAAACAAGGCCCCTTTAGCTTTAACAATCATGATAATCTGTTTTTACCTTAAATTTCAGGTTGAAATCAAGCACACCGTTGAAATCCTGCACGAAGAACAAGAACGGGTTGTCAAAATCGAGGCCATCAAGAAATCATTGGAGATCGAAGTCAAGAACTTGTCCATCCGCCTGGAAGAAGTCGAGGCCAACGCGATCGTCGGAGGCAAACGCATCCTTAGCAAATTAGAAGCTCGCATCCACGACTTGGAATTAGAATTGGACGAAGAGAAGAGGCGTCACGCCGAGACCATCAAGATCTTGCGCAAAAAGGAACGCACTGTCAAGGAAGTCATGATCCAATGCGAGGAAGACCAAAAGAATATCATTTTACTTCAAGAGTGTCTAGAAAAGTCTAACCAGAAAGTCGGTCTCTTTAAGAAACAACTCCAAGAACAGGTAAAGTATGTGGAATATCAATCCACAGAGTGTACTCGTGTCCTAAAAGCACAAGTGAGAGAACTTTAATTTGTGGAGTTCTCATGATCCACTCTGTGGGTACCTTCTAAATGATTTGGTTGTTATTTTTTTTTGTTATCGGTGTTATTAGGAAGGTGTATCACAACAAAGTGTAACCCGCGTACGTCGCTTCCAACGTGAATTAGAAGCAGCTGAAGACCGCGCCGACACCGCCGAAAGCAGTCTATCACTCATTCGCGCTAAGCACCGCACCTTCGTCACCACTAGCACAGTTCCCGGTTCCCAGGTTTACCTGGTGCAAGAATCACGATCAGCTGAATTGTAATCTGCCCCCCCTAGAGTCCAGAATTTAATTTTTTATTTTATTTTCTTGCACATACATATTTAGTTATTATTCAAATATATAAACAACTCTCTCTTGGAACTATGTTATCAAACACTACACTAAGTACATACAATTGATGATACGAATGTAACATACGTATTTCGTATGAAAAAGCAAAAAAAAAAATCAAATAATTGACACAAGTGCGATTTATATATTTCTTTTGTCGTCGCCGGTGTTGACACACGGAGGAAGGTTGAAAATTTGTAAGTTGTTATTGTACATTAACTGTAATAATGAAATGATTATAAGATATTGACAATTATGTAAAATGTAAGTTTGAATGTACTATGTAAGAAATAAATAAACTGCTTGTATACATAATTTGCATGTTTAACAAAAATATATAAAAAATTAAATGCTACCGAGTGGATACTTATATTATTTATAATTTATAACTGCATAATATTTATTAATCTCTTTCTTTTAAAGTCGGTTTAAGTTTTAAGTCTTTTTAAATCAGAATTACTAGTTAATTAAATAGTATCAACTCACATGGTATTTTTTTTTTTCAACGCACAAGTCTTTCTACTGGTAAGTATAAAAATCCTTAAAAAAAAAAAAGCAACAATTCAAATTAAAGCAGACAATGAACGCAATCGTAATATAGGTCATCGGTCCGCAAACAAAAACAATAACCGGCAAAAACGAGGCGAAAAGAACGAATCTTCAAGAACTTCTCAACAAAACGATAGAATGACTTTAAACAGAAATGATATGAATGGAGAAAAAATAAATGGAAATTGTGAATCACAAATATTAAACGATATAAATAATACTCCCGAGAGTACTTGTCTTCTTATTGTACAAGACAAAAATCAAGACAAAATAAACACAGAAGGAGAATGGAATAGGGTAAAACCAAAAAACCATAGGAAAGTTACACAGAAATTCCAATTATTAAAGGAGTAGCAAAACTTTCTCATGTACACGCATCAAGATTTGATCCAGATGTCACTGAAGAACAAATAAAGCAGTATTTAACTCAAAATAAATTTCAAGATGTACGTATTACCAAGACGCAGTCTAAATATCCCAGTGAATATTCCTCCTTCAAAATCTCGGTGCAAGCTACGGACCCGGAGAGACTAAAACAAGCTTCACTTTGGCCAACAGGTGTTTGCATTTATCCTTTTTTATATTGGGTAATGCCGAAAAAAGAAAAGAACATAAACCAAAATAAAACTCATACTCAAACTCAAAATTTGTATATCCTACATCAGAATATACAAAGTTTGAATAAAAAAAATTGATGAAATTCAAGAACTCATAAATAGTATGTACTACGTCTGAAGAAATTACTATCATCGCCCTAACTGAACATTGGCTATTAGATGCGAATTCAAATTTTATCGCAATTCAAGTCTATGAGATGTGTTCTCTTGTTGGACGCAATCTGCAATGAAACATGGACGATCCTGCATTTTTATCAAGGAAAGTATTCCGTATCACGAAATTCTTGATATTAAATTAATGAGTATGTATTTAATGTGTAGGAATTAAATTAAAAGAAATAAATTTAATTGTCATTTGTGTGTACAGAGTACAGACCTCCTTCAGGCAATGTATGCACTTTATCTAATATTCTGGAAAACATAAAACATAGCTATAACAAAACGGTTGTTGTTTGTGTAGACTTTAATATTAACTCATTGGAAAATTCCTCAAACTCACAAATATTATCAACACTAATATGTAGTTACAACTTGTCTCATTGTGAGACAATATTTAAGCCAACAAAAGTAAATATTATAAATGACACCTATTAACAAAACTTATTTTACTTCAAAAATTATAGAAACTGCATTATCAGATCACCTTGGCCAGATAGTAGATTTTCCGGTTAGTTTCAAAATTGCACAAAATTACTTCTCTTAGAGGAAAATATACTCAAAAAGTAAAATTGAAGAGTTACGATCGGATTTGTTCAGTCATGACTGGAATGATGTTCTCAGTGAAAGTAATCCAAATCAGGCCTATGCAAATTTCAACACTCCTCTCACAAATTATACATAAACGCTCATTTTAAATTAAAAAAGGTCACTCAAAGACCGAAAAACAATAATAATCGGATTACCCCAGGAATAAGAAACATCTTGCCAAACAAAACGTGAATTATATGAAGGTTTCAGGAAAGGAGCTATTGATTGATGAACACTACAAAAAATACTGTAAAATTTTGTCGTGTCATATTTAAAGCAAAAAAAATGACAAGTGCTACCATCATAAAAAATTCCAAAAATAAAACCAAAGCAACTTGGCATATAATATCTAATATAATAAATATAAACAAATCTAAAACACAAAATGCGATAAAGGCTCTTAATAAAACTCGAGAACACACAACATTTGATTGATACTTTAAATGAATTTAACTATTATTTTAGAGATGCAGCAAAACCAATAAACACAGCTTCAATACAAATAAACAATGGCAAAATCAGTGACGCACCCACCGCGGGGGCTAGGGGGACTAAAGCTACCCCCAGAGGCAGCTATGTGGTACTAGAATTTAATAAATAATTTCAATTTTGCAAGAAAAAGACCACACCGACTTAATTTCGTTTGGTAACGTCAGTTCGGTATAAATTCATATTATGTATCTTTATTATTTAATATATCCTTGTATACTCTTACGTGATTCTTATAATAATTATTATTTTTAAGCCCCCTCCAAGACAAATTTCTGGGTGCGCCACTTGCAAAATCAAACATATCAATAAAACTTTTTTTCTTAAACCTACAGACTACAAAGAAGTCTACGATACAATAAAATCATTAAAAAATACAAACTCTGTAGGAAATGATGAAATACCGATTAAAATTTTAAAGGAAACCTCAGATATAATCTCTATTTCACTCTCTCATATAATTAACAGCAGTTTCACTAATGGCTGTTTTCCTGAACCTCTAAAATATGCGTTGATTACCACTATTCACAAAAAAGGGAATAAATCTAATTCTTTATCAAAAATTTTTGAAAAAATTCTCAGTGATAGGTAGGGGTGCGCGATATCATATTTTCAATATCGGTTATCGATAACTTAAAAATATCGATATTTATCGATATATCGATAATATCGATATTATCGATAATATCGACAATATCGATATATCGATAACTGAAAATGGAAATATCGTTATTCGATAATTATCGATAAATTATGTGTCGATAAATTTCCGCAGCCCCAATAAGGACAATTATTTGCCGTAAAAATAAAATCATTTCACTAGTATTTCAATGAAATTCATTTTCGGACAGTTTTAGTGCGAATTGGAAGAATTCATTTCAATGCCACGGTCACTATCCAATGTAAGACATTTGTATTGATATTATCAAATCGTTTAAACGCGCTATTTAGTGTCCGTTTAAAAGATTTTGTGCTACAATTTTCATCGGATATTACCAGCTTTAATTATCGATAATATCGATATATCGATATTATCGATGTTACCGATATTATCGGCGTTATCGATATTATCGACATTATCGATAATATCGATATTATCGATAATATCGATATATCGATAACTGAAAATGGAAATATCGTTATTCGATAATTATCGATATTATCGATAATATCGATATATCGATAAATTTTCGCAGCCCTAGTGATAGGCTTCTAGATTTTCTTGAAAATATATAATATTTTGGCTGATACACAAAACGGTTTTCGGAAAAAAAATCAACATCTATATAGAGCTATATATCAAACACTGTCTGAGGTCTTGGAAATTCTGAATAGGGGTGAAGCTGCTTGCGGACTCTTTTTAGATTTGGCCAGGATCTTCGGCAGTGTTGACTGTGATATACTATAGCTGCTTTCCTTCAAACCAATCATAAAATCAATTATTAGATGAACAGAATCATGATCACCCAATATTGACCAAAACACATCAATCCGGTTTGTAAGTTACGTTTTTGTGATCAATTCATACAAAATCACACAGAATTTGTGATTATCGAAATTGTAATCATGATCGCTTAATAGGAGGTGGGGAGAAAGTAATCACAGAGAACAAACTCGCAGAATTGTGATCACGATTACATGATTAGTAATCACGGGCATAAACGAAAGTACCTTTTATTCCAAGCTGTTCTCCTCTTCAACTTATCCGTTCATACTGATCTAACCCTAAACGAGCCACATTTACTGTTAATTAATTAACTGGGCAAAAAATTAAGTCTAGTTTCATAAATGTAGAAAGGGGAGTCCCACAAGGCTCTATCCTCGGGCCCTTACTGTTCCATATCACCACTCAACTTCACCGAAAAAGTAGTTTTATTTGCTAATGACTCATCGGAGATACTTGAGGCAAAAACAGTTAGTGAACTGGTTACCAAGGTTGAATTTTCATTAAATACACTGGATAAATGGTTGGCATATTATAATAGATTGTAGTTAAGTAGAGAGAAAACTAAAATTTTATTGTATTCTTTCCTAAATCTACGAAGTGATCCGACGTACATTGCTAAAGATTTACTGTTAAGTAATTCTGCAAGATTTCTTGGTGTTGAACTTGACAAAAATTTGAATTGGAAAAATCACGTAGATTCAATCTGTAAAAAAATTACCAAGTTCTCCTTTGCTTTAGGTATTCTCTCCACACACGTAGGTCAAGAAGCAGCCATAATAGCATACTATAGTTTTGTAGCATCTAGGCTACAATATGGTGTTATTTTCTGGGGAACCCCTGTAGATGTCAACAGAATCCTTGTGGCTCAAAAACTATGCATTAGGCGAATATTTAAAATATCAAGATATCACATTCGTAAAAGAATTTTCTATGAAAAAAAAATTGCTTATTTTCTGTTCTGTTTACATCTTAGAAGCTGTGTCTTTTATTAAAAATAACTGACTTATTTATTGAATATGAAAAATATCATAAATACGAAACCATAGATAAAGGTAGCTTAAATTTGTTTACACCAAAACACACATACATAAAAAGAAATGTCATGTGTAGCATTGTAGAGGTGTATAACAAACTGGCACCTATTTTGAAATCTCTTCCAACAACAAAATTATTACGTTGTCTTAAAGATCATTGCCTGGAGAAGGTCTACTACAATTTATCTGAATTTTTTTTTTGACAATCTAAATTACTTATCTATTATTGAATGAATAATTTTCAATTTAATTACTATTCAAACTTCATTCTGTTTGTTTTTTCTTATTATTTTCGTTTTATGTATGTGTTGGAAATATCCAGGTTTTACTGTGTACTAAATTTTACTATTATTACATCTTATTTGACTTTGTACGTACGACATGTATCACAATTGTTTTAAATATTTTTATAAATTTGCTTATTGCGTATTTGACGTGTTCAATATATCGTGATACTTATGTATGAAAACTAAAAATAAACAATACAATACATTACAATAAATTGGTCAGTGAGTTTCGTGCATGATTTTCGTAAAAGACTACACCTCTTAGGCAGTGAGCATAAATTTAGCTGATTTTTAATAAAAATCAAATATCAATTAAATTAAATTAAAATTTATTAGTTCTTGCAATCATTTCACACGCATTAATAATTTTGAATATGTTTTTGCATTGTTTCTTACTTTTATCTTCTAAAATTATCAACGCTTGATCTTTTTTTTTTCATATTTACAATATAGAGGTTCTAGGTATTTAAAGGACATTGAAACACAAGATGATATAAAAGTAATATTTTAATAATAAATACATCAGTTTTAACAAGAATGAATTAAAAATAAAGTTAAAAGAATAAATCGATTAAAAAAATGGATTTATTCAACAAAAAGATTGCGTACATCACATTGTATAATAATAAATGAAACTCTGTAACAACTAAGCTAATAAAATTCGTTAATTCGGGTTATTTACAATGCAGTAGTAATGCCTTACTTTAGCTAAAATTTTTATTTCAAGTTGCAAATTACCATTTATAGCACTGTTTATTGCAGTTTAAAGCAATCACTTTTAAAAGACGGTGTTACATCGAGCAGTGAATTTATGTCTTCCATAAAAATTTCTCTTTTTAGATAAAATTTTAATCAAACACAAGAAATTACACATGCGTTTAAAGATAAAAAGAATCCACTGCGAAATGTAGTAAAATGTTATTAATGACATAAAGATATAAATATATGTATATATATACAAATAAGGAAAACAGTCCCAACCATATTAAATACGTGAATGAAACCATTAACAAATGATAACACAGTACTAAAATAAGTACACACAATTTGAAATTATTTTGTCATGATGACCAAGTTGTTGATTTCAAAAAGAAAAAAATCAAATTGATTATTTATTACCCATCTAATTGCGTATCAGCAGTTATATAGTCTCTTTCACGATACTGCCTGCAGTTTTCTATAACAATAGCCGCTAATTCCTTAACGCAGTTTGGAGGCATCGGATGCTCGATTACTTCTTGCAATAACATGAGGCCACCTTCGTTTTCAACAACAGAACAATATTTTTCAGCTGAAATTAAAAATACTACATCAAACTGTTCTATACTCACTGTTCTATACTCACGATAAACTTTTGTAAGATTTGCTAAAGCCCACACTGCCCAGCGTTGGCACTCCGGTGTATCATAAATTCTAACTAAATATAAAATAGGCTCAAAAGACCTGTAATTAATATTCCTCTGCGAATTCAAGTCCCATCTATCTATAGCAGCCATCATTCTAGCCAGGACGTATTCACGACAAGGATCATCGATGTTCCACACTTCAGGACCATCGGAAGCTATGTGGGAGATGACGCCAGCTGCATTGTAACTCACTTCAATACCATCGCTTATTGAATCAAGTAAATCAGAGAACACAGAAATGTACTCGGGGGTCATTAAATAATGCCTTAAACTGTGTACTTCAGCCACGTTCCCTAATAAACCCATCATGTTCCTCAGCAGTTCTTCTTTTTCAGGAAAAGTCTCCAGGCACTTCAAAAAATATTCCATGCCTTTATTTTTTAAGAATTTCTTGCAATTCTGTGGAGTTTCGTCCGTTACGTTCCACATAGTGGACCAAGCAACTTCGAGGACGTCATCGCATATACCTCGTTTCAAACGATCGGCAATCAACCATAACATTTTCTGAAACAATTAACTCAGTACAACAGGTCTTTCAAACAATAAAACGTACATTAATTGCACCTAATTCCCCCAATTTAATTTTCTGTTGGCCATCAACTTGACAAGCCAACGTGTTCAGGAGATAAATTCCAATGCGTTGGACGAAACTTTCTTGTTGCATACCGTACACCGAATGCAACAATATATCGACGAGTCTTTCATAATCGAATACCTGAAGAAGAAAAAACTAAAACGTATAAATTTACTAACATGTCAGCTTGCAAAACTCACAACATCGAGAGGTACTTTAAACTGGCATAAAGTAAGGCATCCGTTTCTCATCATTGTGTCGTCGTTCCTGTGAGTGCACATGCCGTTAAGCAACGTCGTTATAATTCTTCGCTTCACTTTAACGACATCGTGCAACTCTTTCCCTGCTCCTTTGACGATGTAAAAAAGCGTCGCACTGTAATTTAATCAACCTTATTAAAACCTGTTTGTTTATCAAACTCTGTAAAAGCCGAGTACCTTCCTGAGATTTGTATGTGTCTTTCATTGAGGTGTCTATTCATTGCTTCCAGTACGATGTTCAAGGCCTGGCCGACATGTTCACAACTTTCGAATCGGAAAAGATGGAACAATTCGTTTAGTACTTTCTGTAACATGTCTGATCTGTCCAGGTATGCTAAGGCGGCAACTAGTACTTGTTCTTCATTCGCATTTCCAGCAATCTAACAAAAAATGTGACTGTCTCAGGTGGGGCAATCTTTATTTCACATTTCAGTTGAAGAACAACTCATAAAACTGGGTATAATCAAAAGAAAATAGATCTCTTAGCTTTAGGTTCTTTTTAATTATACCAATCTAAAACTTAAACTATGAATAAAAATAAAGGAAACAACAGTTAAAGAGATGCAAAGGTTCAAGAGAATGGTGCAAGAAAAGCACGATCTTGAAAGTTACTCCAAACTAAACAAACATAAAAATTACTGTAATAAATTAGAAACGTCTGCTCTGCACCATCCAACAATTAAAGATTAAAACTGAATTAAACTTACCAGTTTTGCTGGAATATCATGTCTGAAGCAAGCATCCCGTTGCGTTTCATACAGACCCAAAAATTGAAAAGGATTGTTTACTCGAGCGCTGAGTCCCGGTATGTCAGATGCACAAGGACCGAAATTATCGTCCGTGTGCTCGGCCACACCAGAGCCCGCTAAATTTGTCCCTGATATATCCAACGAAGTTAATTTGGGCAAACTCTCAACTATCATAGCCAAAATCTTAGTACCGTTATCATATTTCCCGTTGTCATCTTTCGATTGCGATACATCCAAATGTCTTAAATTCCTCAATTTACAAATAACAGGTATAATGCTCTCCAATTTGTTAACGTTATATAAAACCAACGACGTTAAATTGCCTAAGTTAAGAACGTAATGAAGGTCCCCTAGCTCGCTACAATTCGATAAATCTAAATAAGTTAAATTCGGTAATGCCTTTAATAACAACATATAAAATTCTGGTCGTAAAGCTTCCAAATTTTTAAGACACAATCTTCTCAGTTTCGGTGCTAAAAGTATATAACCTCTATCAAAATAGTCATTATCAAAATGTATTATCCCGAATGTGGTGCTAGGAAATAAATCGGTGCTTTCGCCGATCGATAATGAGACTAAACTGCTCCCAAACGCTGTAATATGTCTTAGAGATTGCGGCGTTAATTTTGGACTATGACATATATCTAATGAAGTTAGTCTATGTTGGAGTAAGATTTTTAAACTTATATCATCGATCTCACTATTACATATTTTAACTCTTTTTAACCTTGTTGCCTGCAAGTTTCTAAATATGTGTATAAAACTCGGACTGAGACGTTGGCCTTTGCTGGTTCGTATCGACAGTAAACGCTCACATATTTCTACGGGCAGTGCTACATTATCTCGGAGTTTTAAATTCTGCGTGTAAAGGTCACATTCACATATAGTTTCCAGGTTGTTCAGTACGTAATCGAAACAGATGTCGAGCAACGAATCAGGACCCGTGCCATTACAGAAAGCACAGCATTCTAAAGGCAACGCCTGAGAATGGCGACACTTTTGATTGACTGACTGCAACATCTGTAGATTTTGCAAGAAAAAAACTGAAAATTGTTATAACTCTGATGGGGCACTACTTACTTTTAAATGGGAATATAATCTGTTCAGTCAATCTGAATTTCGTTAGTCACATGACAGCTTATAAATAAGTTGTGGGAATTTTGTTTGAATTAATGATTTACGAATTTTGGCCCTCGAGTTTACGTTTTAGTTGCGATTTCCAGATGTTTGAACTATATATTTTTGTTATTGAATGACTTTTTGACATCTAACCAGTGTTGCCAAGATGCCAACAACTTGCAGTGAAATACCCAAGAAATACCGCTACAATCAGAAACAAAAGTTCCTAATTTAAAAAAGTTGCTAAAATTGTGGCTACAAGTTGTTGTAACCAGCCAACTTTCGTCATTCATATTCATGACGTAATGCTATAACAATGTTGCCAAGTATTGAAGTATTTACATATGATCGGTGGTTGATGGTGTATAGGTTATTCTTCTTCTTCTATTGGGTTTTTATGGTTTCCGGCTGATGAGCCATTTTAACCAGTCACAGAGTAGTGTAAGATCATCTATTATTAGGATACTAGTGGTGGATTTCACAAACGTTACTTAAATTTAATCAAGCGTTAAAAGTAAACGTTGCCATGGTTACATGTGTTGAAGAGAGCGCGCTCTGAGTAATGTTCTTTCTGTCTCATGTAAATGATTTTGTGCATTTTGCTTTTCATTTTAAACGCCCAAAGTGCTCTCGCGATACAGTTCCTGAACGGGCCCCGGGTGTGTAGCTGTGTAGGTTATATGTACCTATACGTGTTGTATGTATATTCAAAGTAAACACATCTGACGTTAGTGATAATTGAAGCGGTGGCAACATTGTCATTTTCAAAAACGTGTAGTAACAAAATGTTACTAAATTTCAACGAATACATCGTGCGTTACATCTTGAGTTCAGTTGGTACTGGTATGGTACTGGTTTAACGTCATTAGAGAGATATCGGTAAAGCGAATAACCTTATGCAGTATTTACGCTGCGCTAATTTGACATTTGAGACATGCGCGAATTTATTACAATTGGGACATTAATGCATGAAACAAAAACAATATGTATTATTCTTAATAAGTTTTTTTCGGATTTGTAAATACCTAAGCATAATATATCCACACATGTCAATACAAAAACAAACAGTAAACACGGCTCTAGCCTCACTTTTATAACCGTTTTTCGTTACACGCGTCGAGAGCTGTGTTACTAATTCAATAACACGGTCACAAATGATGACGTTGCTCACATACGTCATAACACCTTCCCCTTGATAACCGCTGTCAAGAAAATGAAGCGGTAATAGTAACTGTTGTGTTCGCCAGGACAACGGTTACTCGCGAAAAAATCCTATTAGTTTTAGACAAAAAGGCTTCTGTTTTTGAGAGTTTAATTAAATTTTTATTTCGCACAAATATAAAAAGTGAAGTTAAAACTTATAAGATATGTTTGTGTATCGCGGTATTCAATGTTCCGATAACTGTAAATTAGGAAGTAAATACGCAATACGTTTACACAATACTGCTTTGCGTAATTTACGAACGTAAGCGTTATACGCTTTCCCGATATCTCTCTACTAATGACGAAAGTTGGCTGGAAGTTTACAGGACCTATAAGCCCCTAGCAAGCTACCTGGTGGCGCCGCCTGGTGGAGGTTGCGACATAAATTGTAGGACGCGATTTGAAACGTTATATCCATTTATATCATTTCGAAGAAGGTTTGAATGTGCTTGCTAGTATTTTCTCGATTTGTTTTAAAGTATGGAAGGTAAAGATCGTCCTCGTAACGTGCTCGTAACTCCAGTGATAGTACCGAGAGTAGGCTGACAGCAGTGTTGCCAACCCTGATACGACCGTTTTCCCTACCTTTTCCTACATAGGGTGCGTTTCATTTGCGCGCTCACATGCTTTGAGCGCTCATAAGCATTGCTTAAATCGTTCCCTTTGGCTTTGCAAACGCTCACAAAGCGCCAGCTGACGAAATAGTAACGTCATTATGACGTCATAGTCTTCGCTCACAATCGCTTATTCCATCGAGGTAGGGCAACAAAAGCGTAAGCGCTTATGTTCCAAATGGAACGTATGAGATGCGTATGAGGAGATCAGCTAATCATGGTCAGGTTATAAACAAACATTACACTTTAGAAATAGCTACAGCACCTATGATTGGCTCAATTTCACTATTGAAGTTATATTTTTGAGGTTATGAATTCGTTGAAGTCAAAAGAAACACCTTTGCGCATAACTGCTTAAGCGACTAAACGCCAAAGGAAACAACAGAAAACAGCGCTTGTAAGCGTGAGCGCTCAAAGCGTGTGAGCGCGCAAACGAAACGCACCCATAAACTTACAGCTAGTGGCGCTCGTGACGCCGTTTGCTACCCGCCTATACTTAACTTAAATACAATATCCTGCGGGAGATTGGATAGTAACTGTATTTCCCGTTCTATTAGTTACTTGATATTTAGTAGACTCAAACTCGGGACTCAATTTCCTCAGTTTTACTTAAAAGAACGGTATCACCAGCATGCCAATTACTTTCCTGCATTCTATAGGCGCCATGCACATCTCTGCGTTCAGCGCCGCCTGGCGTGGTGATTTGTGAATTAGTGATATGAAAATATTTCTTAGGCGTTTACGAAAATTCACCCGGTTGATAACCGGGTTAGAAGTGTGAGAGAGAACATTAAGAGACTTAGTGCATGTAAGAGTGAGAAAAATAGAGTACGGTGTATCCACCGGGTTAATTTTCGTAAATGCCTCTTGAGACTCATTGCATGGGAATAATATCATTCCTATGACAATTTACGATTGTAGTACATAATACTTGAGCTTCCTGGTATTGGAATACATTACAATATTCAAGTTCAAATGTACACTACTAATTTGAAACAACTCCTGTTTTCATCATGGCCAGCTCCATTAACATTCACTGACGTGTATGTATGGCCGTTTCAATTCACTTAAAATTCAGTTCCGAGAAAGCATGCCATGGAGTACTCCCTCAGCGCTCCCTATTAAAGATACTACAGAACTACTCGCAGTTGTCATTACTAACGTAATGACAACTGCAATTACTTAAAAACTCACAAGAGGCGCTGAGTGGAGTACCGTCAAAATTCTTAAAAGTCGAATTGAAACGGCCATACATACACGTCAGTGAATGTTAATGTAGCTGGCCATGTTTTCATACCACTAATGCAGAATACAGTCATTGGTGGCGCTGGCTTCGCATGTGCATGGTCCCTATTTCGTCTATAGTAATATTCCTTACCTTTTTCTTTCTTCCATGTGTCCCGATCCCGTCACATAGGATCTCCGCATTTAATTCAGGCAATTTTGTCTTAATTTTACGATTAAATAATAATTCTGCTGGACTTACCCCTGTCGTATTGTGCAGAGTTGCTCGATACGTTAATAGGTAGTCTAACAATTCGTTTCTCCAATTCCGTTTCTCGGCATGCGCAATTTTTAATCGTTTCAGAATACTTCGGTTCTGTCTCTCTATTTCCCCATTTGCTTGCGGCCACAACGGAGCTGAAAGTTTAAGCGAAGAACACATATAGGCGATCTCGGCCACGATCAGGATAGCAATAGCGATGGGGATCAAAATTACAATGTATCGCCAAGTCGTAACAGTATGTGCGAACTCGTTTCTTTACTAGGGAGCGTTTGATCGCCATCGCTATCGCTATCGTGATCGTGGTCGCGATCGCCTATATGTGTCCAAGGCTTTAATTTTAAAACCACAAATTTTCGCCCATTCTTCTAATTCAGTGCTGGCCATTTAAGGTCCATTGTCACAAACAATGACGGGGGGAAATCCGTAACTCGCAAATATTTCATTCAAGTGTTTTATAATTGTCTCAGATGTTGTGCTGTAAGTAATTACTTCATAAAATCTGCTATAATAATCGATAATTACAAACAGATATTCTTTAGTTGGGAGAGGACCAAGTAGGTCCATTGCAAGGGTATCCCACGGTTTCTCTGGCAGAATGTTTCTCTACAGAGGAGACGAAATCAGTGATTTCGCCTCCTCTGTACAGAAACATTCTGCCGTGGGGTACTCTTGCTATTGATATTCATAGTGGGATACTATGGGATATAGGAGTTTTTGCTAAAAGAAGGAGGAGATGTAGTATATTAGATTGGCAACACTAGGGGAAAAGAAGAACAAGAACCGAATGGAGTACAACGTGTAATGTTGTGTAATGCTTTGTAATAAACTGTAATATGAGTTGTTACTAATAAAAGTTTAAATTCTACACCATCGATATAGATTCTTTTAAAAATTTTAAAGCAGCAGAACAAAACAAAAAGAAAATTTGTGTCGAGGTTTCCGTGCTGAAAAATTTATCCCATATACATGGAATGTTTGAGAATAATACGTCTTCGACGAGACCAGGCCAATGATAGAAACAAATTAATATCCGCGTTATTGGATAACAGATATCAATTTCAGTATTTCTTTTTGATGAGTTCCTTATCCGCATCGTTCTATCTCGTTCTGGAGATATTACGTTTTTTGTTCTCTAAATTGGTGGCTGCGCCGGGAATTCATAAATTTGTAAATATCTTGAGAATGGTAAGAGATAAAGAGCTGAGATTTTGACTGTTAGCTCTTTTTCATGCGCCTAATCGATCTATACAAAAGAGAATTTTTTTCTAAGATTTTGACGATTGACCGACAATTTCCAGAATTTTTTTCTTGAGAACCGTAGGGACTAGAGACATTTGGTTTGTACCATTAAACTCGTCTCATTAGACTCTACAAGGGTGATTTTTTTCGCAGCAATCGATTCTCCATCAAAATCCTGAAATTTTCATGGACTATAGCCTTACGATTTTTCGCCCTAAAAATTTTTTTTTCTCCAAAAATCACGAAAAAATTCACAGATGTAGAGCTCGACGAGGCGCATTCAAAACTGTAGCCCGTTCCTCTCTAGCCCGCCCCGTTCTCGAGATAGCGATCTTGGAAACAGGGACAAGGAAAAGAATTATTCTGGCTGAGAAAATAAGGCGATAACCAACGAGATTATTCCCAGTCGTTCACGTACATTATCTGTACAATATTAGTAGGCAAAAGCAAAAGCTTCCCTCGCTAATTAATTAAAAGTACCGAAATGAGGGGATGTCCTATACAAAGGAATTATTTTATCGGTGGAAGACGGGAAAGGAAAAGAAATGTCTGCGCTAATCAATTAATCGTTATTTATCAAGGCACGCAAGCCAATTTTCACTAAATTTACAATTAAATTAAAAAATAAACGAAATTAAATTTAAAAGTAAGCATGTGCTGCCATCTCTGGGGAAATAGCGTGACCTAACTGTTACCGATCGTTACAGGTTCCTGTAATGTTGGTCTACCGTAGAGATCTGTAGGTGCCGATAACGCGTAAATTGGCGCGTCCGCCTAAAGATGGCGGCTTTGAAATACGTTCAATTATGTCAGCGGTCGTTTCAGCATTTCGCTCTTTACTCAGCCACTTCAAATTTACCGCTCACCTTATTAGCGCCCGTTTTACTTAACAAAATGTGATTGTAAAAAATCTAGTAACCGTCGTTATTCTCTTGCTGTTTTGAATTTTTTTAAGCTTTAAATGCGAACGATTCAAGCCAGTCTGCCGAGGTCTTCACGCTCTTTGATGCTTCGATCTCTCCGCGTTCCAAGAAGATTCACAGGCAGTAAAACGGACTTATTTTAACAGTTCTTTTCAGAACCACAAATAATTTGATCTTGGAATACGCTTTCGACAAACTACTTTATTTTTTCTTGTATTACATAATATTTTTAAAATCTTGTTAAGGATTGCCGTATAAAAAAAAACAAATATTAAAAATATATTTACAGTTGGTTCTTGTCCGATGAAATTTGTATCACAAAATCTTCTAAGCGGACTTTTTCAGTTTCCGTTGACAACCTTGTTTATTTTGACAACATAAAAATACTTCTAAAAACTATAAGATTGCAGCAACAATTATTTCTTTAACAGATCGAGCTGTTTTACTTTCAGATAAACTTTTCATTTATGATAATTTAAATTTAATAAAAAAGACTCTTGTTCAAAATTCTTATCCAATAAATCTTATAGAATCAGTAATAAAAAATCGTGTTAAATATTTACAGAATTCAAAAATCCACAATAACAATAAACAAACTTCAAACAAAAATACATATCATTACCCTACATTGAACCACTATATGACACATTTAAACACATATTCAAAAACACAATTTAATTTTAGCTAGCAAATCTGTAAATAATTTAAATAGTATTTTCTCAAATTTAAAAACCAAAACACCAAAATTAAAACAACCAAACGTAGTTTATGAAATTAAATGTTTCAATTGTAATTCATGTTATATTGGAGAAACAAGCCAAAATTTAAAAAAAAACGTCTAGACCAACATAAATATCATATCCAAAAAAATAATCAAAATCATTCAATGCTTGTGGAACATTCATTAGAAAATGACCATAATTTTGATTTTGAAAATACTAACATTTTATATTACGAGTCTAATATTTTCAAAAGACGTTTTATTGAAATGTGTAAAATAAAAATGTCGTCGAATTCTATTAATAAACGTACTGATTTTGCAAATTTAAACGATACATTTGGTAGTTTTCTCGATTCCTTAAATAGAACATAGATCTGTCAATTTTTTAACATTTGTAATGTTCAAATTATTTTTAGATTAAAAAATAAATATAATATATATATATAAAAAAAAAATCAAATTACTTTTTCAGTTTCCGTTGACAACCTTGTTTATTTTGACAACATAAAAATGTCCGCTTAGAAGATTTTGTGATTAAAAATATAAATGTATCTCTCTTTAAAAAATACAAAATACAACTGCATGAATCGAGAAACTAAAAATTATCAGAGGTAAGAAGATAAAGAATTCTAAGGAGATAGTAGGTTATTTCCAGCAGAACAGCGAACTAGTTCGGAACCGTTAAAACAGTTGCCCACCGAAGTAATGACCTCTTTTAACGGCGCCGTTAAATGTACAATTTTCATGACTGCCTGCTTTTAACGGTTCCGAACTAGTTCACTGTTCTGATGGAAATAACCTTAGAATTGCCAATGTATAATAGGAAATTATTGATAACTTCTTTGTCTAGTTTCAGATTTCAACGCGTGCTCGTGGGGGTGTTTAGGGAAGCTTAAGTGATTCATGTAAGCACTTAAGAACGCCATAAAATTTGCGGGAGGACAAAATTCATGAAAGAGATTTAACTGTGAAAACGGCATCGTCCTATCTCGTTCCGTTCTTAAGATATTACGTTTCTTGTCGCGTAAATTGGTGGATGCGCCGGGAATTCATAAATTTATTAATATCTTGAGTACCGTAAGAGATAAGCAGTTGAGATTTTGACTGTTATCATTTTTTCATGCGCGTCATCGAACTATAGAAGAAATAACTTTTTTCAACATTTTTGACGGCTGTCCGACGTTTTCCAGAATTTTTTTCTTGAGAACCGTAGGGACTAGAGACATTTGGTTTGTACCATTAAACTCGTCTCATTAGACTCTACAAGGGTGATTTTTTTCGCAGCAATCGATTCTCTATCAAAATCCTGAAATTTTCATGGACTATAGCCTTACGATTTTTCGCCTGAAAAATTATTTTCTCTCCAAAAATCACGAAAAAATTCACAGATGTAGAGCTCGACGAGGCACATTCAAAACTGTAGCTCGTTCCTCTCTAGCCCGCCCCGTTCTCGAGATAGCGATCTTGAAAACACGGGCAAGGAAAAGAATTATTCTCGCTGATAAAATAAGACGATAACCAACGCGTTTATTTCCAGTCGTTCGCATACGTTATCTGTACAATACTAGTAGGTAAAAACAAAAGTTTCCGGCGATAATTAATTAAAAGGACCGAGATTAAGGAAATGTTCTCTGAAAAGGAATTATTTTATCAGTGTAAGACGGGAAATAAAAGGAAACGTCTATGCTAATCAATTAATCGTTATTTATCAAGAGACGGAGGCCAATTTTTACTAAATTTACTATTAATTTAATAAATAAACGAAAATAATTTAAAAATAAATACGTGCTGCCATCTATGAACATACAACGTGACCTAAGTCACATCGGTCATTACAGGTTCCTGTAATACTCGTTTACCATAGGAATCTGTAAGAGCCGATAAGTCGTAAATATGGTCGTCCGCCTACAGATGGCGGAGTTAAAATACGTTCAATTTATATCAGCGTTCGTTCCAGCACTTCGGGCTTTACAAAATTAACTAAAGTTAGAAGCTCATCTTACTAACGCCCATTTTACTTAACAAAATATGACGGTAAGAATCTAGAAACCGTCACTGATTTGTTGCTGTTTTCATTTTCTTTTAAATCTTAAAATGCGGACGATTCAAGCCAGTCTGCCGAGGTTCTTCATCGCGATCTTTGATGCTTCGATCCAAGAAGATTTACAGCAGTTAACAAAAGTTGTAACTGCATGCCATGCCTGGGCTTATTTTAACAGTTCTTTTCAGAACCGCAAATATGATATTAATTTAAAAATTTTGTTAAGAATTGACATATAAAAAAACAGATATTATAAATATAAATGTCTGCCTCTTAAAAAATACAAAATACAATTGCGTGCAACGAGAAACTAAAAATTATCAGAGATAGGAAAATAAATAATTCTAAGGAGATTAGAACTGCAAAAGTATAATAGGAAATTGTTGATAACTTCATTGTCTAGTTTCAGATTTCAACGCGTGCTCGTGGGGGTGTTTAGGGAAGCTTAAGTGATTCATCTCAGCACTTAAAATCGACATAAAATTTGCGGGAGGATAAAATTCTTGAAAGGGATTTAATGTCGATTTAACAGTGAAAACGGTATCGTTCTATCTCGTTCCGTTCTTGAGATATTAACTTTCTTGTCGCGTAAATTGGTGAATGCGCCGGGAATTCATAAATTTGTAAATATCTTGAGAATGGTAAAAGATAAAGAGCTGAGATTTTGACTGTTAGCTCTTTTTCATGCGCCTAATCGATCTATACAAAAGAGAATTTTTTTCTAAGATTTTGATGATTGACCGACAATTTCCAGAATTTTTTTCTTGAGAACCGTAGGGACTAGAGACATTTGGCTTGCACCATTAGACTCGTCTCATTAGACTCTACAAGGGTGATTTTTTTCGCAGCAATCGATTCTCTATCAAAATCCTGAAATTTTCATGGACTATAGCCTTACGATTTTTCGCCCGAAAAATTTTTTTCTCTCCAAAAATCACGAAAAAATTCACAGATGTAGAGTTCGACGAGGCGCATTCAAAACTGTAGCCCGTTCCTCTCTAGCCCGCCCCGTTCTCGAGATAGCGATCTTGAAAACAGGGACAAGGAAAAGAATTATTCTGGCTGAGAAAATAAGGCGATAACCAACGAGATTATTCCCAGTCGTTCACGTACATTATCTGTACAATATTAGTAGGCAAAAGCAAAAGCTTCCCTCGCTAATTAATTAAGTACCGAAATGAGGGGATGTCCTATACAAAGGAATTATTTTATCGGTGGAAGACGGGAAAGGAAAAGAAATGTCTGCGCTAATCAATTAATCGTTATTTATCAAGGCACGCAAGCCAATTTTCACTAAATTTACAATTAAATTAAAAAATAAACGAAATTAAATTTAGAAGTAAGCATGTGCTGCCATCTCTGAGCAAATAGCGTGACCTAACTGTTACCGATCGTTACCGATTCCTGTAATCGAATTTCTAGCAAAATATATTTTGCTAGAAATTCGAGTGTGCAACATTTCAATAAGTGATTTGCTCTCTTTCATATATGAAGAGTATTTAAATCTATCGATCCAAGGTACTCCCGAGTTTTGACCGGCCGATTTTGATTGATTAATTGTCTGTTGAAAAAGGGAGAAAGGCACATCGCAGGGATCATGCCTGTCACTGACGTTATTTAAATGCTTTGTTAACGATCTACCCAAGAACATCCAAACACCAAGAATATACTATAATATGCTGAAGATTTAATGAAACGACCGCTGACATAATTGAACGAATTTTAGAACCGCCATCTTTAGGCGGATGCTTCAACTTATGGCTTATCGGCACCTACAGATCTCTATGATAAACCAATATTACAGGAATCGGTAACGATCGGTAACAGTTAGGTCACGCTATTTGCTCAGAGATGGCAGCACATGCTTACTTTGAAAATTAATTTCGTTTATTTATTAATTTCATAGTAAATTTAGTAAAAATTGGCCTGCGTGCCTTGATAAATAACGATTAATTGATTAGCGCAGACATTTCTTTCATTTCCCGTCATCCACCGACAAAATAATTCCTTTGCTTAGGACATCCCTCATTTCGGTATTTTTAATTAATTAGCGAGGGAAGCTTTTGCTTTTGCCTACTAATATTGTACAGATAATGTACGTGAACGACTGGGAATAATCTCGTTGGTTATCGCCTTATTTTCTCAGCCAGAATAATTCTTTTCCTTGTCCCTGTTTTCTAGATCGCTATCTCGAGAACGGGGCGGGCTAGAGAGGAACGGGCTACAGTTTTGAATGCGCCTCGTCGAGCTCTACATCTGTGAATTTTTTCGTGATTTTTGGAGAAAAAAAAAATTTTCGGGCGAAAAATCGTAAGGCTATAGTCCATGAAAATTTCAGGATTTTGATGGAGAATCGATTGCTGCGAAAAAAATCACCCTTGTAGAGTCTAATGAGACGAGTCTAATGGTGCAAGCCAAATGTCTCTAGTCCCTACGGTTTTCAAGAGAAAAATTTTGGAAATTGTCGGTCAATCGTCAAAATCTTAGAAAAAAATTCTCTTTTGTGTAGATCGATTAGGCGCATGAAAAAGAGCTAACAGTCAAAATCTCAGCTCTTTATCTTTTACCATTCTCAAGATATTTACAAATTTATGAATTCCCGGCGCATTCACCAATTTACGCGACAAGAAAGTTAATATCTCAAGAACGGAACGAGATAGAACGATACCGTTTTCACTGTTAAATCGACATTAAATCCCTTTCAAGAATTTTATCCTTCCGCAAATTTTATGTCGATTTTAAGTGCTGAGATGAATCACTTAAGCTTCCCTAAACACCCCCACGAGCACGCGTTGAAATCTGAAACTAGACAATGAAGTTATCAACAATTTCCTATTATACTTTTGCAATTCTAATCTCCTTAGAATTATTTATTTTCCTATCTCTGATAATTTTTAATTTCTCGTTGCACGCAATTGTATTTTGTATTTTTTAAGAGGCAGACATTTATATTTATAATATCTGTTTTTTTATATGTCAATTCTTAACAAAATTTTTAAATTAATATCATATTTGCGGTTCTGAAAAGAACTGTTAAAATAAGCCCAGGCATGGCATGCAGTTACAACTTTTGTTAACTGCTGTAAATCTTCTTGGATCGAAGCATCAAAGATCGCGATGAAGAACCTCGGCAGACTGGCTTGAATCGTTCGCATTTTAAGATTTAAAAAAAAAAATCAAAACAGCAACAAATCAGCGACGGTTTCTAGATTCTTACCGTCATATTTTGTTAAGTAAAATGGGCGTTAGTAAGATGAGCTTCTAATTTTAGTTAATTTTGTAAAGCCCGAAGTGCTGGAACGAACGCTGATATAAATTGAACGTATTTTAACTCCGCCATCTGTAGGCGGACGACCATATTTACGACTTATCGGCTCTTACAGATTCCTATGGTAAACGAGTATTACAGGAACCTGTAATGACCGATGTGACTTAGGTCACGTTGTATGTTCATAGATGGCAGCACGTATTTATTTTTAAATTATTTTCGTTTATTTATTAAATTAATAGTAAATTGAGTAAAAATTGGCCTGCGTCTCTTGATAAATAACGATTAATTGATTAGCATAGACGTTTCCTTTTATTTCCCGTCTTACACTGATAAAATAATTCCTTTTCAGAGAACATTTCCTTAATCTCGGTCCTTTTAATTAATTATCGCCGGAAACTTTTGCTTTTACCTACTAGTATTGTACAGATAACGTATGCGAACGACTGGAAATAAACGCGTTGGTTATCGTCTTATTTTATCAGCGAGAATAATTCTTTTCCTTGCCCGTGTTTTCAAGATCGCTATCTCGAGAACGGGGCGGGCTAGAGAGGAACGAGCTACAGTTTTGAATGTGCCTCGTCGAGCTCTACATCTGTGAATTTTTTCGTGATTTTTGGAGAGAAAAAAATTTTTCGGGCGAAAAATCGTAAGGCTATAGTCCATGAAAATTTCAGGATTTTGATGGAGAATCGATTGCTGCGAAAAAAATCACCCTTGTAGAGTCTAATGAGACGAGTCTAATGGTACAAACCAAATGTCTCTAGTCCCTACGGTTCTCAAGAAAAAAATTCTGGAAAACGTCGGACAGCCGTCAAAAATGTTGAAAAAAATTATTTCTTCTATAGTTCGATGACGCGCATGAAAAAATGATAACAGTCAAAATCTCAACTGCTTATCTCTTACGGTACTCAAGATATTAATAAATTTATGAATTCCCGGCGCATCCACCAATTTACGCGACAAGAAACGTAATATCTTAAGAACGGAACGAGATAGGACGATGCCGTTTTCACAGTTAAATCTCTTTCATGAATTTTGTCCTCCCGCAAATTTTATGGCGTTCTTAAGGGCTTACATGAATCACTTAAGCTTCCCTAAACACCTCCACGAGCACGCGTTGAAATCTGAAACTAGACAAAGAAGTTATCAACAATTTCCTATTATACATTGGCAATTCTAAGGTTATTTCCATCAGAACAGTGAACTAGTTCGGAACCGTTAAAAGCAGGCAGGTCATTATTTCGGTGAGCAACTGTTTTAACGGTTCCGAACTAGTTCGCTGTTCTGCTGGAAATAACCTACTATCTCCTTAGAATTCTTTATCTTCTTACCTCTGATAATTTTTAGTTTCTCGTTTCATGCAGTTGTATTTTGTATTTTTTAAAGAGAGAGACATTTATATTTTTAATATTTGTTTTTTTTTTATACGGCAATCCTTAACAAGATTTTAAAAATATTATGTAATACAAGAAAAAATAAAGTAGTTTGTCGAAAGCGTATTCCAAGATCAAATTATTTGTGGTTCTGAAAAGAACTGTTAAAATAAGTCCGTTTTACTGCCTGTGAATCTTCTCGGAACGCGGAGAGATCGAAGCATCAAAGAGCGTGAAGACCTCGGCAGACTGGCTTGAATCGTTCGCATTTAAAGCTTAAAAAAATTCAAAACAGCAAGAGAATAACGACGGTTACTAGATTTTTTACAATCACATTTTGTTAAGTAAAACGGGCGTTAATAAGGTGAGCGGCAAATTTGAAGTGGCTGAGTAAAGAGCGAAATGCTGAAACGACCGCTGACATAATTGAACGTATTTCAAAGCCGCCATCTTTAGGCGGACACGCCAATTTACGCGTTACCGGCACCTATAGATCTCTACGGTAGACCAACATTACAGGAACCTGTAACGATCGGTAAGAGTTAGATCACGCTATTTCCCCAGAGATGGCAGCACATGCTTACTTTTAAATTTAATTTCGTTTATTTTTTAATTTGATTGTAAATTTAGTGAAAATTGGCCTGCGTGCCTTGATAAATAACGATTAATTGATTAGCGCAGACATTTCTTTTCCTTTCCCGTCTTCCACCGATAAAATAATTCCTTTGTATAGGACATCCCCTCATTTCGGTACTTTTAATTAATTAGCGAGGGAAGCTTTTGCTTTTGCCTACTAATATTGTACAGATAATGTACGTGAACGACTGGGAATAATCTCGCTGGTTATCGCCCTATTTTCTCAGCCAGAATAATTCTTTTCCTGTCCCTGTTTTCAAGATCGCTATCTCGAGAACGGGGCGGGCTAGAGAGGAACGGGCTACAGTTTTGAATGCGCCTCGTCGAGCTCTACATCTGTGAATTTTTTCGTGATTTTTGGAGAAAAAAAAAATTTTCGGGCGAAAAATCGTAAGGCTATATAGTCCATGAAAACTTTAGGATTTTGATGGAAAATCGATTGCCGTGAAAAAAATCACCTTTATAGAGTCTAATGAGACGAGTCTAATGGTGCAAGCCAAATGTCTCTAGTCCCTACGGTTCTCAAGAAAAAAATTCTGGAAATTGTCGGTCAATCATCAAAATCTTAGAAAAAAATTCTCTTTTGTATAGATCGATTAGGCGCATGAAAAAGAGCTAACAGTCAAAATCTCAGCTCTTTATCTTTTACCATTCTCAAGATATTTACAAATTTATGAATTCCCGGCGCATTCACCAATTTACGCGACAAGAAAGTTAATATCTCAAGAACGGAACGAGATAGAACGATACCGTTTTCACTGTTAAATCGACATTAAATCCCTTTCAAGAATTTTATCCTCCCGCAAATTTTATGTCGATTTTAAGTGCTGAGATGAATCACTTAAGCTTCCCTAAACACCCCCACGAGCACGCGTTGAAATCTGAAACTAGACAATGAAGTTATCAACAATTTCCTATTATACTTTTGCAATTCTAATCTCCTTAGAATTATTTATTTTCCTATCTCTGATAGTTTTTAGTTTCTCGTTGCACGCAATTGTATCTTGTATTTTTTAAGAGGCAGACATTTATATTTATAATATCTGTTTTTTTTTATATGTCAATTCTTAACAAAATTTTTAAATTAATATCATATTTGCGGTTCTGAAAAGAACTGTTAAAATAAGCCCAGGCATGGCATGCAGTTACAACTTTTGTTAACTGCTGTGAATCTTCTAGGATCGAAGCATCAAAGATTGCGACTGGCAGACTGGCTTGAATCGTTCGCATTTTAAGATTTAAAAAAAAAATCAAAACAGCAACAAATCAGCGACGGTTTCTAGATTCTTACCGTCATATTTTGTTAAGTAAAATGGGCGTTAGTAAGATGAGCTTCTAACTTTAGTTAATTTTGTAAAGCCCGAAGTGCTGGAACGAACGCTGATATAAATTGAACGTATTTTAACTCCGCCATCTGTAGGCGGACGACCATATTTACGACTTATCGGCTCTTACAGATTCCTATGGTAAACGAGTATTACAGGAACCTGTAATGACCGATGTGACTTAGGTCACGTTGTATGTTCATAGATGGCAGCACGTATTTATTTTTAAATTATTTTCGTTTATTTATTAAATTAATAGTAAATTGAGTAAAAATTGGCCTGCGTCTCTTGATAAATAACGATTAATTGATTAGCATAGACGTTTCCTTTTATTTCCCGTCTTACACTGATAAAATAATTCCTTTTCAGAGAACATTTCCTTAATCTCGGTCCTTTTAATTAATTATCGCCGGAAACTTTTGCTTTTACCTACTAGTATTGTACAGATAACGTATGCGAACGACTGGAAATAAACGCGTTGGTTATCGTTTTATTTTATCAGCGAGAATAATTCTTTTCCTTGCCCGTGTTTTCAAGATCGCTATCTCGAGAACGGGGCGGGCTAGAGAGGAACGAGCTACAGTTTTGAATGCGCCTCGTCGAGCTCTACATCTGTGAATTTTTTCGTGATTTTTGGAGAGAAAAAATTTTTTCGGCCGAAAAATCGTAAGGCTATAGTCCATGAAAATTTCAGGATTTTGATGGAGAATCGATTGCTGCGAAAAAAATCACCCTTGTAGAGTCTAATGAGACGAGTTTAATGGTACACACCAAACGTCTCTAGTCCCTACGGTTCTCAAGAAAAAAATTCTGGAAAACGTCAGACAGCCGTCAAAAATGTTGAAAAAAATTATTTCTTCTATAATTCGATGACGCGCATGAAAAAATGATAACAGTCAAAATCTCAACTGCTTATCTCTTACGGTACTCAAGATATTAATAAATTTATGAATTCCCGGCGCATCCACCAATTTACGCGACAAGAAACGTAATATCTTAAGAACGGAACCAGGTAGGACGATGCCGTTTTCACAGTTAAATCTCTTTCATGAATTTTGTCCTCCCGCAAATTTTATGGCGTTCTTAAGTGCTTACATGAATCACTTAAGCTTCCCTAAACACCCCCACGAGCACGCGTTAAAATCTGAAACTAGACAAAGAAGTTATCAACAATTTCCTATTATACATTGGCAATTCTAAGGTTATTTCCAACAGAAGAGTGAACTAGTTCGGAACCGTTAAAAGCAGGCAGTCATGAAAACTGTACATTTAACGGCGCCGTTAAAAGAGGTCATTACTTCGGTGGGCAACTGTTTTAACGGTTCCGAACTAGTTCGCTGTTCTGCTGGAAATAACCTACTATCTCCTTAGAATTCTTTATCTTCTTACCTCTGATAATTTTTAGTTTCTCGATTCATGCAGTTGTATTTTGTATTTTTTAAAGAGAGAGACATTTATATTTTTAATATTTGTTTTTTTTTATACGGCAATCCTTAACAAGATTTTAAAAATATTATGTAATACAAGAAAAAATAAAGTAGTTTGTCGAAAGCGTATTCCAAGATCAAATTATTTGTGGTTCTGAAAAGAACTGTTAAAATAAGTCCGTTTTACTGCCTGTGAATCTTCTTGGAACGCGGAGAGATCGAAGCATCAAAGAGCGTGAAGACCTCGGCAGACTGGCTTGAATCGTTCGCATTTAAAGCTTAAAAAAATTCAAAACAGCAAGAGAATAACGACGGTTACTAGATTTTTTACAATCACATTTTGTTAAGTAAAACGGGCGTTAATAAGGTGAGCGGCAAATTTGAAGTGGCTGAGTAAAGAGCGAAATGCTGAAACGACCGCTGACATAATTGAACGTATTTCAAAGCCGCCATCTTTAGGCGGACGCGCCAATTTACGCGTTACCGGCACCTACAGATCTCTACGGTAGACCAACATTACAGGAACCTGTAACGATCGGTAAGAGTTAGGTCACGCTATTTTCCCAGAGATGGCAGCACATGCTTACTTTTAAATTTAATTTCGTTTATTTTTTAATTTAATTGTAGATTTAGTGAAAATTGGCCTGCGTGCCTTGATAAATAACGATTAATTGATTAGCGCAGACATTTCTTTTCCTTTCCCGTCTTCCACCGATAAAATAATTCCTTTGTATAGGACATCCCCTCATTTCGGTACTTTTAATTAATTAGCGAGGGTAGCTTTTGCTTTTGCCTACTAATATTGTACAGATAATGTACGTGAACGACTGGGAATAATCTCGTTGGTTATCGCCTTATTTTCTCAGCCAGAATAATTCTTTTCCTTGTCCCTGTTTTCAAGATCGCTATCTCGAGAACGGGGCGGGCTAGAGAGGAACGGGCTACAGTTTTGAATGCGCCTCGTCGAGCTCTACATCTGTGAATTTTTTCATGATTTTTGGAGAAAAAAAAAATTTTCGGGCGAAAAATCGTAAGGCTATAGTCCATGAAAATTTCAGGATTTTGATGGAGAATCGATTGCTGCGAAAAAAATCACTCTTGTAGAGTCTAATGAGACGAGTCTAATGGTACAAGCCAAATGTCTCTAGTCCCTACGGTTGTCAAGAGAAAAATTTTGGAAATTGTCGGTCAATCGTCAAAATCTTAGAAAAAAATTCTCTTTTGTATAGATCGATTAGGCGCATGAAAAAGAGCTAACAGTCAAAATCTCAGCTCTTTATCTCTTACTATTCTCAAGATATTTACAAATTTATGAATTCCCGGCGCATCCACCAATTTAGAGAACAAAAAACGTAATATCTCCAGAACGAGATAGAACGATGCGGATAAGGAACTCATCAAAAAGAAATACTGAAATTGAGATCTGAGGTTATCCAATAACGCGGATATTAATTTGTTTCTATCATTGGCCTGGTCTCGTCGAAGACGTAGTATTCTCAAACATTCCATGTATATGGGATAAATTTTTCAGCACGGAAACCTAGACACAAATTTTCTTTTTGTTTTGTTCTGCTGCTTTAAAATTTTTAAAAGAATCTATATCGATGGTGTAGAATTTAAACTTTTATTAGTAACAACTCATATTACAGTTTATTACAAAGCATTACACAACATTGCACGTTGTACTCCATTCGGTTCTTGTTCTTCTTTTCCCCTAGTGTTGCCAATCTACATCTCCTCCTTCTTTTAGCAAAAACTCCTTTAACTTAACTATTTTGCTAGAAATTCGAGTGTGCAACATTTCAATAAAAGTTATGTGCATTTATAGTTGACGATGAGCCCGCTTTCAAAAGATAATTAATCAATCAAAATCGTCCGGCCAAAATTCGGGAGTACCTTAGATCGGTAGATTTGAATGTTCTCTTTCATATTTTGCAAGAAATTCTCGGATGTGCAACATTTCAATAAAAATTTATGTGCATTTATATTTGACGCTTGGCCAGTTTTCTATCGTCAATTAATCAATCAAAATAGTCTGGCCAAAACTCGTGAGTACTTTAGGTGGATAGATTTGAACGTTCTCTTTCATATTTTGCAAGAAATTCGGGTGTACAACATTTCAATAAAAAGTTATGTGTATTTATAATTGACGCCGCGCTCGTTTTCAATAGATAATCAAATTAATCCATCAAAATCGCCCGGCAAAAACTCAGGAGCACCATTGACTGATAGATTTGAGTGTTCTCTCTGTTTTTGGCTGTGCATACGGGCATAGGTACGCACCAATGCAGTCAATCGAAAACGCTGTTAGATACGTGGAAAATTTTCAGTTGCAAATTATTTGAAGTACCCTGTATAAAGCAAAACGGCAAAACTCAAGCACTGTTGCCAATTGTATTTTTAAATCTCTTATGGAGGAATTGTTCAGTCGTAGTAACTTAAAATAATAAAGTTTTACGACTTTTACACATTTTTTAGTGAATTAAATAAGCAAATTGATTGATTCTTAAGCTAAGACATTTGATACAAATAATTTGCAATGACAATTTTCTTTTAGACAAAAGAGGAAAATGTTTTCATGTACGCGATACAACTTGCCCAGCTGACCGATGTCAAAACATGGCATACAAGGCAAGGTATGATAAATAAATATTTCTAAATGCGATCAAGATGGAAAGTCTCTATTTACAGATTAAAGGAATTTGATGCTGTGCTCCACGAGGATGTAATCGATTTGAAAAGGCTTAAAAAACTGTGTTTTCACGGTAGGCCCATTTAAAAACAAGGGGGCGTTTCATAATCTCACATAACTTTTCAGGTATACCAGACGATCACAGTAAGAGATCAATATGTTGGAAATTGCTCTTAAATTATTTACCCCTGGAAAGAGCTAATTGGGGTTCGCTTTTAAAAAAGAAGCGCGAACTCTATCAGAGTTTTATAGGTTAAAGCCCCCATTTAGTTCGTAAGTTAACCGCATTACATTTTAGTGAGTTTTAGATGAAATGGTCGTTATGCCCGGCTCTGAAGACGCCAACGGAGACAGCGCCTTATTAGACCACCCTCTGAGCATAAATCCAGATAGTCGATGGCAAACGTACTTCAAAGATAATGAGGTCTTACTGCAAATAGATAAAGATGTTAGAAGACTCTGCCCGGACATCTCATTTTTTCAACAGCCCACGGATTTTCCCTGCACGCAGATAGTCAACAGCAACGATGTCAAACGTCTTCACACCAGAGTTCAAAGAAGTGTCCTTAAATGCGCTAACGTTGAAAGAAAAGGTTTAGGTATCACAAAGGTATGTGTCTAGTTGTAAATTCGCCGTTACTAAATTTGACTTTATTTTTAATGCTGCTTGATATCAGTAGCAGGTAAGAGCTTTCGTATTTAATATGTATATCCAGAACTTAAAATATTGCGCCCCTCTCATTGTTCTCATTTCCCATAATAGAAATTGATCATTATATCGCCGTTTTACTTACTTTCTCAATGGTTAAATCATTTTATTTTTTAATTTAATCTGTCCTACTTAACTAACTTATGATTTTGTATTTTTCTGTTGTTTCGTTTAACCTGTTTTATGACTTTTCAATGAACGCATAGCACTCTGGATATAATAAATATTATTTTGTAGATTGCACTTTTACTAAAGAAAGCCCCTGAAGATTATGAACCTATGAAGGAGGGACAGGAGGCACATTGGGAGGTGGTTGAAAGAATCCTCTTTCTATACGCTAAGTTAAACCCTGGTCAGAGTTATGTGCAGGGAATGAACGAAATTATTGGGCCCATTTATTACACTTTTGCTTGCGATTCAGATATAGCATACAGAGGTAAATATGAATTTTAAAGAAGTATATAACACCTGACAAAATAAAACCAAACTAAAAGGTTGTTCACAATGACTTAATGTAAAAAAATTAATCACTTAATAAAAGTTGGAAGCACTGTTAGAAGTGTAAGCATACTAATTGGCTAATTCTATTAATTTACGTTTCTACAATCAATCAACAGCGTTCTGAAACAGTATAATGAATGTAGTCTTTGAATCCTCAAGTTGAGCAAATGAATTTTATCCTGTATTAACCTGGACAACCACTAACAGTTTGGAAATACTTGTGCATGCAAGGAACAAGAAATTCCTTCATTGTGAACAAATAAATTAACATTCTAATTTCCTTAATTTAATTTTTTTACGTTAAAGCCCGGTCTTTTCATCTCCAGTTAACTTTATCTGACGGTTTATTCCCATAGTAACAACTGTGGTCACAATCGTTACTATGGGAATTAATCGCCAGATAAAATTAATTGGAGATGAAAAGACAGACCTAATGTAGCATTCACAATCACTAAACGTAACTTAAATTTATAATTTGAATGCACTGTTTGTTAATGTAAAAGAAGTAATTTTAAATTTAAATGATTTACTGTTCATATTTAAACACATTAATTAGTTTCAGTTTAGAATTTTAAGTATTTACATTAAAACAAAACGCTTTAAACCTGTATTTAGAGGTTAATTTTATTACATTAAGGCCCGATTTATTCACCTCCCATTAAATTTATCTGGTGATTAATTCCCATAGTAACTATTGTGATCACAATAGTTACTATGGGAATTAATCACCAGATAAATTTAATGGGATTTAAATATTAATTAATAGTAATTTAATTGTGATCACAATAGTTACTATGGGAATTAATCACCAGATAAATTTAATGGGAGGTGAATAAATCGGGCCTAAAGTCATTGTGAACGCTGTTTAAGTTATTGTGAACGGGCTTTAATAGATTACAGTTCTCAAGATTTCATTGATCAAAAATCATGCATGGCACTGGCGATTACGTTGAATAAAAACTGCTCTATTCCTCGGCTGTATCTACTAGAAAACTGTTGTATTCCACGGCTTTACCTGATAGTTTTATTGTTTTATATCTCATGATCCGGCCTTTACATCGATTTGCCCAATCGTTTAGCCCATTAAAGTCAAGAATTTCTCAGCAATGTGTTGTGGGTAAAATGAAGTTTCACGTTTTCGGAATAAACTGATATGTTTAAGCGATTAGGTAGTACTTGTACATGTGATTGTCGCGTCCTGTGGCAATTTTCAAACATCCTCAACGATTTAATTATTGACATGTACTCTCATCTTATGATTAATTTAATAACGTATTCATTTTCCTTGGCAACGCTCGTCCGTAATTCTCTTAGGGCCAGTTTCATAATGGAATTTAAAATAAATTTTAAATTTAAAGTCATTTTCAGATGTCAAAGCAAATATGAAAACAGATTTGTTTGCACATCAGAATGTGACTTTAATTTTAAAGTCTCCTTTAAGTTCCATTACATATTGGGTGGTATGCATAAAACGAAGTAGATGCTAATACTTCTCAAATTAGTATATTCTTCGAAGTATCTTCTATTACATAAAGTACCTACTGCAGCTCTGAAGCATATACTATGAAAGCAAAGTTTATACTACAACACGTAGTAAATACTACGCTGCAGTAGTATTTACTATTAAAATGAATCTGAGGCTTTGAAGTAGATACTACAGTAGGTGCTTCTACAGCGAAGTAAAAACTTCTATGTGCTCTAGTATCTACTAGATCGCATAGTAAATACTACGTTACTATAGTAGGTACTTCACTTTCGAAGTAGGTGCTTGAAGTATTAGCATGTACTTCGTTTTATGCATACCATCTATTAAATTGAAATAAAGCTGCATCAATTGTTTATTTTATCACGACTTTCGTTAAATACGACTTTAGTCATAAGATCAGAATATGGATCAATGGCCCTTATTCCCATCCTATGATTAATTGTGTAATAATTCTCATCCTATGATTAATCATGTAATAATTCTCATTTGCTCGTCCTTTTAAGTTGACTAAGCTGAGTCTCTCAGTCCTAGTTTAAGTTTAAACTCCTATTTATTTTCAAAGGAACAATTGTTTTTATAATTGTTACCATGGGAATAAACAGGAGTTTAAAGTTAAACTAGGACTGAGAAACCCATCCATAAAGTTATACCATTTCTTGTTTATTTAATCAGGACATTTAGTCATAAGATGAGAATTTGAGCCATTATCTCTAATATCATTAGCAGGTTATCATAATAATTCTGTTTTCAAATAATTCAATTAGCATTAGCATGTATAAAAAATCCTTTAATTATTTACTGCAGAACCACAGAATTTAAGTTCACTAATAAAATAACGAACACAAAATAATTATTTACACTTAAGGCGATCCCACTACTTTACTTAATTTGTTACATCTTTACATACACTTGTATATTTAGATATTACCATTCTCCTCCACAGAAAATTCTTTGTTTGGATAGATTCAGTGCTTTTATTTTTTTGAGCAAAAGCATATTTTACATTGATTCAATATTTTGTACTTAAGTTGAATATATAATGGTTTTCTCCCAAATAAATTGAATGTATCCGACCAAAAATTAGGTCGTTTTAACATTTTTCTTTCCTCTATATGTAGCAAATGCTAAGTGGTCCTAGAAAATATCGATTTTATTCTTCCGGAGTAGCTGATACCCTATGTCACGTAATAAGAACTGACAGTGGGTGGAGGTCGCGCTGCCTTGGACAAGTAATAATTATAAAATTTTATTGTTTTATTCAATTAGTATTTTTCCCTTAATAATCTGTAACATCGATACTCTTACTCGTTTTATTTTGTCGGGTATTATTTCAGTTAGTAACATGAATTGGAAATTACAGAACACGCAGAAGCCGACTGTTTCTTTTGTTTTACAAATCTCATGTCGGAAATCAGGGACTTTTTTATAAAAACATTGGATGGTGCAGACTGCGGAATCAATCATATGATGACTCGTTTATCAGTACAATTGCGAAAAAGTGATCTCGATATTTGGTTGGCCTTCCAACAAATGGAGTTGAGACCAGAATATTATAGTTTTAGGTAATCAAATTACGCTCGGAATTCCCGAATGAATAACATTTTGTGCCTGCAGGTGGATAACTTTACTTTTATCGCAAGAGTTTCCCTTGCCGGATGTGTTGAGAATTTGGGACACACTATTTTCGGATGAGAACCGTTTCGATTTTTTAATATACATCTGCTGTGCCATGATCGTGTAAGTAAACGTTTTTTTTATTATTTATGTCGATCGGATCAATCTCAGTTACCTCTGATTGCGAACGGCAAAGCTGTTCAACGAAAGCTAAGTTCTTAAAATTATCAATCGATCGGCATACAATAAAAGAATAACGAGAATTGTGTATACACAATTCTATTGCACATATCAAGTGATCAATATAAAAACGAATTAGAGTAGGCGTTGGAATTTAAATGCATGTCATAATAATACTAATTGTCAATCAATTGTGACATACATTACATAACACGGTAGAAAATTTATTTGGCGTTAGTTACGCAGTTGTCTAGAGTTCAAAAGTATCTTGATGTAGGCATTGGCCATTGTACGCATCGGCTTTAATTTGTTTTAAATAAAACGTTTGTCTTGCTTTGGCTGTCTTTTTCATATCAAGGTTAAGTTCATATGGAAATGTTAAACGTGACTGAAGGAACGTTTGATGAAGTAAATGCACACGTGCGTGTTTGGTTGCTCGCCAACTCTAATCCATTTTTCATTTGACTCCTTACTTTTCAATTTAAATTGTGTTTCTTGAAGGGTCTTAAAAGACAAGTTATTGAAAGGAGATTTTCCGTCCAACTTAAAGCTACTCCAGAACTTCCCCCCATTAGAAATACAGAAAGTCTTGCCGAAATCTGTTGAATTATCTCAGCAGAAGTTTTAGTTAGAATAAGCGAAATCAAAAATACTCTATTGCTTAAGCTCAACAATAGTGATAATTAAAAATATTTGTACATACATACATATCTCTTTGAAATCTTTTAGAATGTACATGTTTCGTTTTTGTATTTATGTTTAGGGACAATTGTAATTTAGTGTTAAAAAGAAATGTATGTTGTTAATTTTTCAGTGCTGATTTTGTTTAAACAAACATTGGGTATAGAATATTATATTGTATCTACAGTTTTTTATACTTTTTTGCTAAATATATTTTAATCAATTAAGTAAACTGTTGGGTTTTGTTTATAAAAATGCTCCTTGTTATTTGTAAAATATTTTCTGTTACTCTTTCACAGAGTATGCGATGATGTATCTTTGGTTGTCTAAGTTTATTTGAGATTAAGATTCTTGTTTACGCTTCCAATATAATAAAGTAAATTTTGCTTATGATAAATATTTAAAAATTGTTAAAAATGTCTTCTAGATTCAATCAGGGATTAGAGATTAAAAAGTATTGGAAGCTTATTTAATTTATGATAGTACCTTTAATGATACAATCACTGCTAAACATTATCGTTAAGGTTCTTTGAATTAATTTACTTGCAGATTACAGGAGGTGATGTTATATTTAATACTGATTACCAAAATTGACTGTATACTTAAGAAACCATCGGAAATTTCCCAGAAAGGAAATGGTAATTGTAGTTGAGATGAGTTTCATGGCAGAGTAAATGACGCCCATACAAAAATTCCAAGCGAGTCGCACGCCCTGACCCTTGGCCCATCAATCAGTACTCAATCAGTGCAAATTGTTTGATCGCGTCACCGAATATTGCGCAGATAACACGCAAACACCTGTTTACAGCTTATCCATTAATAACAACAATAATTACAGCGTCCGTCCGTCCGACACTTTATCGTCCGAAACCATCTCGCCGGCGACCATAAATATTCAACGTATCCTGGATATGCAAAACACGCGAGTAAATAAAATGCCTAAGTGTAAACGGCTTTCAGTAATTGAAATGCCACAGATTGCGAGATCGTGTGTAAACAGAATAAATTCGAAACGAGACGAAGACGTTTATCGGAAATTAAATCGAGCTTTAACGCGCTTTTAATGAAACCCAAGGAATTTTTGACGTCTATGTATTTAAACAAAATTCAGAATTTACAGATTAAGGCCGCGCCACACTTGCGATTACAAGAATATTTGCCAGCAACGTGAAGTCGATAGCGAAATTCCAAATCTTCACCAAGTTCTGGCCCAACATCGTTTTCTGTATGGACAAGAACAAATTAGAAATATGTATGTATTAAAAAAAATTAAATGGAAATGAAAGTCTTTGACATAATTCAAAAAGGGTCATAAAATAGTCTATATTTATAACAATAGGAATTTAATTATGCTGTCGGTATTATTACAAAAAGTACTTGAATATGATTGAGGAAAATATGATATTAGAATTCCGATATAATCTGAGAGTAAACATTTGAACACATCAGAGTTGATAACGAAATAATTAAAAAGTAAGAAAAAAAAAGGACGAAACCGAACAGATTAAAGTAATTAAAAGCGATCCTTCTGTAAATTGATTCTTTTTTACTTAGAATATTTATTAAACATTAAGGTTATATCACAGATAATTAAAACGAAAACAAAAATAATGCCGAGAAATATTCAGGCGCCGGCGTCATCTGATTGTGTCACATATAGTGTGTTGAACATATAAATTAGTTATGTTTATGATTTTACGGTCACGTTATATCGCAACGCGCTTTTTATATTATAAATTCCTTCACAAATACGTATGTACAGCATCTCGCCGCGTCATTGCAACTTCTTTCTCAATCCGTAATGAATGTGAATGGGAAACCATAAATGAAGTCTTAATCTTAATGCGTTTAAGGCATGCCGACAAAAAATATACACTCGCTACTTCTTCCTTTTATTATTTTTTACATCTACTAAAAAATAACATGATTCACTAATTAGATATGTACGTTGGCAGCTTTATTTATGTATTATTTTCGAACTTACACATTCATTCAAGAGATTACAGAAATGGTAAATAATTACTAACTTACTTGACAATAAGATGTATTGCATTTTTTTAAATACATAAGTAATGAATCAATAAATAATTTGCAAGCTTTACTATTAGCAGTGTGCATTAGTCGCACGATAAATTAATTAAAGCAGCTCGTGGAGTCTGAATGTGTGTTAATGAATACGTTCAATTAATCATAGCACAATTACATTGAAACCCCACATGAATAACCGAATTATCAGCGCACGCATTAAGCCTGGAGTCAGTAATTATGCAAAACCGATAACGCAATCGCACTTGAAACCTATACGCCATTATGTTGATGTTTATCCCAATTTACTATTGCAATCAGCGTGTGAAATTTAATTACGTGATACGATGGGTTTTGCCAGTTTTTTTTTGCGAACAGGAAACTTTGATGAAAATCCAGAGGCTTTAATAAAAAGTCCGGACTTATTCCATAATTATAAAGAAAATTATTATTGTTAGATTAGGGGGGAGGGGAAGAACTAAATTTGATGAAGTGTTCTGTACAGCGCTTAACACGAAGAACATTATCATTTTGATATTCCATAACTCATGGGTTCAGATGAAGAAATTGGTTCAACATCGAAAATTTGAAGAAACATAAAAGGACCATAATCAAGTCACAGATTTGGTGCATCCCTTATTGTTGTAAGAGCACTAATAATAATATTAATAAAAGGATTAAAACAGAATGCTTACCCAAAAAAATAGGCCCGGATCCAAACTTCAATCTCAAGGCTCTTAAAATTTGGCTTGATTTACTGGAAAACACATTTGATGAAAAATATTGTCTAGGGACTTATTAAATCCGCCCTTGCAAGAGTACCATTGAAGAAACTGCGAGGAAGATATTGAAATGTGTGGCTACTAAAAGTTATAACCGATCAAAAGTGACTTCGAATTTCCTTGTGAAAGTCACTTGGAAAAAAAAGTAGAAGACCATAGAAAGAAGGGTCTAAACACTAGAAGGAGAACGCTAGAAAGATAAAAGACTGCATAACGAAGACTGTAAAACAAAAAAAAATTGATTTTTTTCTTTTACAATTTGTCATTGAAAATATTAAAATATTATAATAGGTTCATTGAAAGAGCTGAGAGGAGTAAGTGAATACTTGCAATTGTGTTTGATTAAAAAAAAACTCCTTTTCGACACCACTTGGAAAAAAAATGATAAGTGTAAATGCTACAATGAGAGGTTGAGAATAATGAGAATTAAAAGAGCAATTTTTTGACATCAAGATTTTACCAGGACTTTTTATTTAATATTTTTCTTCAAGGTTGAAATATCGTATAGTTTTTCCAGTTAATAAAACAATTATAATTTCATAAATATTAAACGATGTTGTATAGTGTATACATGTTGTTACGACTCGGGGTTCACAAATTATAATCGTTGTTTATTTTAAAAACACTTTAATGTCTACGGTCTACACAATGAAAGCACAAAAAATATCGAGCTGCATACTTGTCTAACGAATAACACTTCTATAACTTAATCGTTCTACTAATTCGCTTGCTGCACACATCGCATTCTAAATAAAACTGATTTTAAATATGCCGCCGTCCCTGGTTTATATACTAATTTCTTCTTTCGAGAATAGCATGGAAAATGTAGCGAATGTTCTAGTAAAATTTGACGGCCAGCTACGGTGAGTCTAGAAATTTCTAGAATATCAACCTAAAAATAGCACTTGCATCACGGAACGTAACAATATCTACAGAGAAATCATAAATTACTTCAACCCACGTGACCAATTTGAATAAGGTTTTGTTTTCTAGAAATGGCAGGAATGAAAAAGTGAGGTTACTGTTTAAAATTAGCGTGGATTTGTCATTGACTTTCGTGACTGTAGGTGTTCTGTTGTGTTTATCCACTTTAACCAAGCATTCCCAGATGGTGATGTAAATTACGATGCCTTCGCAAATCGCAAGCATTACATTCTCGAACGATTTAACATACAGCACTGCATTGTTACCAACAGAGTACAATGTGTTGCCTATACGGCGGGGTCACGTGGGTTGAAATCATTTATGATTTCTCTGTATAAGATCTCTACAGATCACGCAGGCCCAGGACTGCTCAGTATTGCCAATTTCAATTTCTGTTAAGAGTTTTTCTTTCCAAATCATTAGTGATTATGGTTCTTTTTTTGTAAGAAAAGTTTTATTTTGTTAAAATAAACTGAAAACTGAAAGTCCCTAGGCAGCTCATAGTTGCTCTTTTTTAATTAGGAAATCCACTTATGTAACAATTCGCATATGATATAGAAGAAAAAATACAAAGCTCCTTAATTAAATTACGCAAGTCAAAATTTTTCGTACCCGAAACCTTACTTTCAAAATAATCATACTTGACGCCCATTTTAAATTGTGACGCCTAAAAAATTGAAAATAGACAACCCGTTCTACTTCCGTGCTTTTAATACATTATGAAAACACAAAGTTATTTCCGATTTGATTGACGGGTTACCTATTCTGACGTCTTCAGGGGTCACGATTTAAAGTAGGCACCCTGAAAAGGAAACACGAAGCTGAACTTCAATCTGATTGGGACAATCTTATTTTGTCTGCAAGAGAGGATCCATCTCCTTTTAACCTGATAAAGGTAGAACAGTCAAATTTTTTCAACGTTGCGGATGCTCTAAAATCATACTTTACTGCTACCACCAAACCACCAATGAAATTACTCGTAAAGGGAATCCGTTCTCTTAAGATTGCCTCTAACTCTGAATATGTCATGGTAAAACGTAACTATGCTGGTTTATGAGAGACCATTAGTGTTCGCAATAAAAGAAGACTATCTTCAAAATTAAACTTACAACAACTTTATAAGGAACTGACCATTAAACCTACAGAATTAGCTTTTTTTGAAGAAAATTGTCTAATTTTGTCGAGAAACCAGAAAACAACAATAGGAGGAGGAAGATTTTGCAGATACAGAAGATGAAGAAAACAGCAGTGGTGCAGAAAATATTTAAGTTTGTGTGATTGTGTGTTTCAATTACCTACTGGGTAATTACTTATACTGAGATTGCGTTGTGTCTGTTTTTAAGGCCCGGTCTTTTCATCTCCAATTAACTTTATCTGGCGATTAATTCCCATCGTAACGATTATGATCACAATTGTTACTGTAGAAATAAATCGTCAGATAAAATTAACTGGTATGAAAAGACCGGGCCTAAAACTATTTATTGCATTATTGTAAGACATTCAACGGCGCCATCTGTTGAAATTTGCCTTCTATTCATTTGTTTCTATGTGGGTGGATTCATTCGTTCATTCATTCGTTCATTCATCCGTCATATTGACGGATTATTTTGAAAAACCAGCAACCACTGAGCATTGAGTTTCTGGATGGTCAGAAAAAAATTACTGCGTTGTTATAAGACTTTCAACAGCACCATCTATTGAAACATGCCGAATGTTTTTTTGTTTACTTGTTTACTACTATTGCAAATTCTGATATCACTTTTATATCTTAAATATTTTTATCTCCCCCTTTCCACCATTTCTTTTCTAGTGTAGCCCTTATAAATTTATAAATTTCCACCTTTATCTTCTTTTCTTTATCTTCTTTTTATTCTCTTTTGCTCTCCTGGTCTTCAGTTCCAATTTTTCTTTTCTGTTTTCATTTATTACTGCTTCCGGATAACCAAAATTCACGACTTTCTCAAATTTACATTCTTATCTTTCATGTGTTAGCAATCGATTATAGAAGTTCTTCTGCTTCTTGATGCGTATCTTCCATTATCATGTATGTACATACTTTTTTTTGTTTGTATGTAATTCTTTTAAATTTTTATTCATTGCGGCTATTTAACCCTTTCGCTCCTAAAGGGTCACATATGTCCCAGCAAGGGACAGTACTCCTGAAATACGACTTTTATTATTTTAAGATTTCTTTAATATCTTCGTATATTTTAACAGTGGTTTATTATTGAATCATTTCTATTGAAAATAATTAAAGTTTGCTTCTATATTTATAGGACTATTACCTGGGACACATGTGTCCCGTCCGCATTAATCTAAGGGACGTATATGTCCCAGTCGGGATTTGACACACACTACAAAAACTTATGAATGTTTTGTTTTATGAATGGTGACACGAAAATAAATGTAAGAAAGTACATCTGATAAATTCTCTGCGAGATGCTGGAGCTCTTCTTCCCTCAGAGCCCGTTTTCTAAAAAGTATGTACATTCTATACTGTTGGGATGACTCGTCAAAAATACTAGTGGGACACATATGTTCCACAACTCAAACTTATCGGTTATTAATTTACAAAAGGAAATAGATGATTCTAAAATATATTTATACCCGCTTACGTAGCCATATTACAAACAAACACGGAAGCCTAGCACAAAATCGACTTCAAAAACAATAAAAAGAAACACTAATTCAATTTCATAACATCTGCTCATGAACAGGAATTAACAGGATTAGGCAACCCGTATTAAAATCAATGCAATTTCAACTTTATGATCGTGAAGCCAGGATTCCAGATACGGTTGGGACAGAGAACTAGTGCAGATGCGGTGTATTTTATTACCAATAGGATTTTTTGAAACTTTGCTGGGACAAATATAGCCCAATAGTGTATTTGGGACAAAAAATTCTGAAATAAAGTCGTAGCGAAAGGGTTAATAACCGTAATCGATGAATATTAATTAATAAATCAATAATAATTAAACAGAGGAATTTTTACGAACACGCGTAGTCGGCCAGCTCACTCGACGACGCGCTATCCCGAGGCTCATTATGTGTCCGTACCTGGTCCACTGTAGCATATGCATTTTTTTGCTACAGCAGACCATGTACAGATACATAATGAACCTAGCGATAGTGCTACGTCAAGTGAGCTGGCCGACTATTCGTACTTTCGTCATCTCGTAAAAATTCCTCTCCCTGATAATAATCAAGAGACTAAAGATAAAAAAAGAATATTTTTAATTTGGTTAGAAGATCTTTGTAATATTTATTATATTACATAAATTTTTATAATTGTGTAAAAAGTGTTGGTTTTTTCTTTCTTCTTTTTATTAGTTTATTGAAAGTGTGTATTAGAAATGTTCCAGTTTCGTATACAAGTAAAAGTGTGCAAAAATTCCAGTCAGTTTTCGATCGAGTTCGAAAAACAAGGATCAAAACGTGAACTTAGTAAATAATTTGGTCGATTTCTTAAACGTCGATGACGAATTCTTTATTAATAACATGCATACCAACCAAGAGAACACACATCTGTATCTTTATATGGCGCGATGGTTGGTATTTAAATCCTGCGAAAATCGTTCGTCCGTTTCCCTCAGGAGCGAGCGGATCCGGCAGCGTCCTTCTCTGTTCGCCGGCGAACGTGTAGAACGTTTCTTCACCTCAATGGTTATCAACCTCTCGTTTGTCACCTAAATATGAATCAACAAATCATTCGGGTGAAAACAGACCGTACCTACGCGCATATCTGGAATTCTAGAATCTCACTCTGCATTGAAAATACACGCCACCGATATTTATTACGTTTTGTGGGACAATCAGAAATGCGTGGGCCGACGGGCTAAATTTAGGCGTCCGAGTTAATTTTGGCGAATTTGCGATCGTATTTATGATTTTGTTTATTTGAATTATTTTTGGTACGGTTTTTTCGCGATTTCGAGGTTTACGCTTTTCTTCGTTTATTTTTGCAAAATGGGACAAACATTCTGTATAAAAAAAACACCCAAGAGATTCTTCTCATTAATTGACGAACACTTTTCTAAAAGAAACGTTTGATTATGTAATCAGAAAAATGTAAGTTTACACAAAAATTAATTCTCTGGACCTCTAAAACAATATTGTCTGCATACTTCTGATATCTTTGATGTTATAGTAAACGACACCTAAAACCGAAATTGTTATTAAAGTTTTGACGACTTGATCGTGTTTGCTCCGATACCCTATGACCCGTGACAAAAAATAGCATTAATTTAATTTAGAGGGTTTTTCGGTGCCACGCTATGTTTTATGGGTCTGATGGCATGTAGCGTGTTGATGTTTTTTGATTGATAATTCCTGATAATTTACTCCCGGCGTTCATAAAACGGCCATAAAACGATTCAGATTAAGCTGGTTTTGTAATTTCTACATTGCGAACGTTGCTTGGTCGCATGCTCTGACGTAAATCGGCTTAATTGAAGGAAGGGTCGGAATCAACAACACACACGACAATGTTTTTCGGAATTCAACATTTCCAAATACTATCTGATAGTCCTTCAAAAATTTCAAACTAATTCCAGTTTTTAATTTAAAAAAAATCGTGTCCTTTAAAAGCAAATAACAAATAATGATCCAATCTAAGGCCCAATATTTCATTCAGAGATTAACTTTAAGGTTCGTTTTATTTCCATAGTAATAATAATTGTACAGACAATTGCTTCTATAGAAATAAAACGAAGCTTAAAGTTAAACTCCGAATGAAATACTGGGCCTAAGTAGTCGAAAGGCTGTGGAATTAAAAATCACGCCTTAGCTAGATTCAGAATATCTGTCAAAGTATTTTCTAAAACTTTAACAATTTTTAATTTCATAATTTTTATTTCCATACATATTTCATTGACGTTTTTATTGTTTCTTCTTTAGTCTGTTATTTATCGAAAAAAAAACGAGAGACAATACTTGAAAACATGAAGAACGAACCAACCGAAACAAAAATTAATTCAACACCACTTAGAAAACTATAGAAGTTATTTCACGCCACAAGAGAGGAAGGGAAATAGTAATGGAATACGACATCTTAATCCCGACAAAAATGGATTGGAATACACAATAGAAATATTTTATGAAAAACAAAAGAAACAACAACGAAATAAAGCATTAAATAAGAGAAGTTCGACGATTCTTATACAGAGTGAAGACAATTTGAAAATGTTAAAACTAACCAGAAAACAAAAAAGAAGGAGATTGACTTTCCCCAGCGACGAATCGCTCGAAAATCAAAGCACTAAACAGAAACCAAAAGAAAACGGCGACCTGCTTAATAAAAAAAGTTAACTCAATAGAAAGAAATGAAAGAGACCTGAATTAAATAACAATAACAAAAACTGGATTAACAAGAGAAAATTAATAATATTCAATATAAAATTAGAACTTATTCTAATTAATAGGTATTTAAATACATTGCATTTCCTCTCCCTATATACAACTAAATTTAATTCTGCCCAAAAAGTAGCAAGAATAATGCTGGGTTTCACAAAAGTCAATTAAACTTAATCACTGATTAAAAATAAATCATTCCTATACTTTCAGCATATGTAACTATAGCAACGTTTACTTTTAACGAATGATTAAATTTAAGTAACGTTTGTGAAATCCGCCACTAGGCCCGGCCTTTTCATCTCCAATTAACTTTATCTGGCGATTAATTCCTATAGTAAAGATTGTAATCACAATTGTTACTATGGGATAAAAACCGTCAGATAAAGTTAACTGGAGATAAAAAGTCCGGACCTTAATGCTTAGATCAAGTGTATTGTAACTTACAGGGTTTCTTACGCAAACGTTGTGGTTTAATTGGGGTAGCACAGGATGTCGTTGGTACATCAGGATTTAAACTAGGTTCATTAGTCGAACTATTAATATTTGTGCTCCCAGATGGGCTATCTACATCTATCTTAACATCAGAAACATTTACCAGACTCTGATCTGTGGAAATAATTTCCGGTGAGTGCTGAATTTTGATTTGATCAGAATGTCTTTTCCACTTACAATCAGAATCTGGTATCGTCACTTCATAAACTTGCTTTCTCCACCGCTTCGAAATAACTGCACCTGACCAACAAGGTTTTGAATAACGAAAATCTTTTACGAAAACTTGTTGTCCCGGAAAAATCCAGTTTTAGGTCTTCCTCTGTTGACTATTTTTAATATTTTTGTTATAACACATTCAGCTTTGTTTTGTCTGCGAAAAGTAGTTGGGTAAATTAAGTCTTACCTTGTTCCAAGAGGTCTTCCAAAAATTATTCGAGCAGGAGTTTCTCCAGTGGTGCAGTGTTCTGTATTTCTGTAAATTAATAAGAAATTTGCAGTTGATCGTTGAAAATTGACAAGTTTGTTTTTCGCTAATTGCTTTAAAAGAAAAGCTTTAAAAATGTTTACAAAGTTTTCGGCTAAACCGTTAGAGGCGGGGTGATATGGTGGTGAAGTGATATGTTTAATGTTATTTGATTCTAAAAATTTAGAAAATTCAGCAGATTTCAGTTGAGGTCCATTGTCTGAAACTATAATATTCGGAAGCCCGAATCTAGAGAAACACTTTAACTTATCGATTGTATTCAAATTATTTATTGTGAACACTTCTGCCCACTTGGAAAAAGCATCGACCAAAACTAAAAAATATTTATTACGTAATGGACCCAAAAAATCTATATGAACTCTCTCCCATGGCTCTTGAGCTATAGGCCAAGGTGTTAACACATCTTTGAGGGGATTACTTTGATTTTTAGAGCAAATTAAGCAATTTTTAGAATTTTTTTTTAAATCTGTATCTAACGAAGGCCACCACACGTAAGATCGAGCTAAAGACTTCATTTTAACAATTCCCATGTGGGTTGTATGTAATTCTTTTAAAACTGCAACCTGTAATTCTTTCGGGATTATGACTCTAAAAACCCCCATAACAGGATTTCATCCTCAATATTTAATTCGTCTCGCTTCCGAAAGAAAGGTTTTAGTTCATCTTCGACATCAGTGGGCCAACCATTAGAAACATACTCGTACACTATCGATAAAAATGGATCACGTTTTATTCCTTTGAAGAAAATTATATGTTTAATCAATTGTTTGTAAATGTGATCGTCATATGCTGTGGCAATTTCCAAATATCCTCAACATTTTAAACATCAACGTCTCTGATATCATTACGAATTTATCTTATTCTTGTTTCCAAATAATTCAATTACTAATCATGAATAAATTAACAAACACAAAATAATTAATCGCCCTTAAGGCGATCCTATTACTATAATCAATTTAGGCGAACCTTTACAAACGATTGTAAATTCTGATATCACCATTTTCTTAATATCTTTACTTTTATAGGTCTTATCAGAGCCTTCTTATATACAGTTCTTCCGCTCGATCTTTGCAGTCACGTCACACTTTACCGATTCGAGAAACGAAATCAACATATTCTTTTATCCTTATCTAATACGTATGTTAAAACAATGATAGAATTTATAAATTTGTCATTTTCTGATGTAACTGCAAAGATCGAGCGGAAGAACTGTACGTATTTTGATTTATTAACGCCTTCGCACTTCTAGATTTTTTATTCTCTTTTGCTATCCTGGTCTTCAGTTCCAGTTCTTCTTTTCTTTTCTCATCTATTACCTACTGCTGCCAGATAACCAAAATTGCCGACTTTATCAAATTCATATTCTTTTCAAAATCACTGGAACCATGAATAGGATTCAGTTATCTGTAGTGACGAGTCCCGGTTTTGTTTGGGAACTCACACGACGGACGACAACGGGTTAGAAGACAACAAAATACTGTAGAACGTCATGTAGCTCGCACCGTGGGACTAATGGTATTCTAGTATCACTGCAGGAAGCAGGTTTCCTTTAGTAATTATCCATGGTACTATGACAGCGGAATGTTACATTCGGGATGTTCTACAATAAGTTGCTTTCCCTTATGTTAGAGACATACCAGGTGCCCTTTTCCAGTAGGATAACGCTCAGTCTCATGTTGCCCATAGAACAATGGACTTCCTGGAGCAATCAGGAAAAGGCATCCTTCCGTAATCCCCAAGCAGCCCTGATCTTTCTCCAATTGAACATGTATGGGATATGATGGGAAGAAGAACTAACAATTTGCGTCGCCCTCCTCTAACTTTGGCAGCTTTGCGGCATGAGGTAGAAGTGGCTTGGGATTCCTTACCTGAGAAAGAAATTGATCACTTAATTAGATTTTTGCCTAGGCGACGAGTTCAAGAGTGCTTAAGACAAGGCGGTGGTTCTACACTTTATTAGTTTTTTCTTTTGTTTTAATTGTATCGTTTTGCAAATGTAATGATTTAATACTTTATTTAAGGCAAACATATCCACCAGGTTTCGTTGAAATATTTCCATTCCTTCTAGCTGATGCATTTTCTATGGAAAGCAGTATATTTAGGACCGAGCCAGTTGTATGTCCTTTTAAGTAAACTCACTTGTGGATAATCAAGCTTTAACTCTGCGTGCAAAAGAGTTGATGATATCGTTAATAAATGGACTTTTACTAATTAGAGATGCGCGAATACCTGAAATTCCGTACTTTACAGTCTGATTTACTTTAGTGTTTACAAGTACTTGTCCGAATTCCAAAACATTATATTTCAACATCTCCGTCAAAACGTTACTTAAGAATGCCGTGAATGTCGTAAATATAAGTGCAAATTATCGCGCTCGCTGCAGGATGCAACTATGTATGTATGTACATGTACATTTTTGGATCCGCTTGTAATTATTAAGGACAATATATTAATTTGAACTTGATGGATAATATGTTATTAATTTACTTTCAGGACTCTATTAATTTTCGAGATTCACTTCTAACATAAGAATAGTTTGTTTAGAAACAGGACGTGTAACTTGTAACCTGTAAAACGCCTTGTTCCGTTATTTATGTTGTTGTTGATCTATTTTTTTTCTATGAAATCCGAGAACATTTGGTAATTAATTTAGTTATTTTGTCTAGAAAAATATTTTTGTTTACAACACACCAAAGTATTTTCATTAAAAATTTGTAAATAAACATGGATGTGATTCGTTATGTTGATGTAATTGTATTTATCTACCAAGGAAAAGCCATAACGCGAACTGGTTGTAAAATTCCGAACATTAAACGAACGAAAAAAATACATATTCGCGGTGGAACGTACAGAAAACAGCTGATGCGCGCCGCGTCGTTTATTATTATTTTTTGTTTCTTTATTATGACATTCTTTACGAGCTATATGACAAGCTGACAAAAAATTCAATTTACGATACTATTTGGCTTACGCCGCGCGCCTCTGAATAATCATACCCACAAAAAATATTCGTGGATTCTGAAATATGTATTTATAGTTTCGGAGTTACGAAAAATTTTCAAACTCAGAAATTTCTTTCGAAACTCTTTCGTTCTTCAAATTGATTTCATTTTTGTTGTTTTTTGAAGCTTTCATCGATGGTATTTCGGCGTTGACGTCAACCGCCTTAATAATACCGTAACAAATTTACAAGAATGTTGTAGCAGCATATTTTCAAGTTTTTTTCTAATACCTAATAAATATTTAATGATAATAAATTATAAACAATATGATTGAACTTGAAAACGTACACAAAATAGAAAAAATTTATTACTGTATTGACAATACATAAATATATGTAATTACTATTTATTAGACAAGAGTTTATTATAAATGAACCGTACATATTTAATTTAAAAGAATAAACAAACTGAGAAAAAAAAACGGTAATAAAATAATAGTTAATAGTTTAATTAATAATAGTTTTATTATTTTATTTAGTTTTTAATATAGAACTGTATCGCGCAAATTGACAATGTCCATATCAACTGATACGTGACAATAAAGAATTAAGAATACATTTTAATCGCTGGTAAAAAATGCAAAACGTTAGAAAGAACAACACGTGTGTAACAAACCAAAAAAGTTTCAAACATGGAGTTATGATGCTGGTTAAAATTCTACCACTACTATATATGGAGGGTTTGCCTGAATTTAATTTTTAAATAATTATCTCATAATGACAATTCGATCTAATTTATTGAAGCAATTAACTTAATTAAGATGGAATCGAATACATCTGCGAATACGGATTTTACAACTGCATTGAAAATTCCCGAAATTATTTTTCTTTTTATATGAATTAATTTTAATTAATAGCAAAAGGAGAACGGGCGATGTCACTAATGGTGAATTTCACCAACGCGGATTGACACTAGCACTCGGATTAAGTGTTTATAATGTGACATTTGAGGTTAGACAACGTAGTGGTATGTCATATTCTAAGTGTTGACACTAGATTTAATCCGCAATCCACGTTGGTGAAATCGGGCATAATTGAGTTTCATGAAATGTAAACACCTACGAGGTTGAAACTGAGTGTCAGCCAACATAACTAAACATTAAACAAATTAAATTGTCTATACACATTGACTGTCTTCAACGACTAACTACCTTGATAGCCCTCGACCAAACTGATTGCTATGAAATGTTTACGAACGAACACAAACACGTTTTTATATGATGGTGATGTTGATCCTGATCCTGACAAGCTTTCGAACTTTGTCAGACGTTCATTTCTTCGTTTATTCAGAATTTTAATTCAATAGAAGAATTTATTTTCGCGAAACTGACGTAAAAATTCCAAAAAAGGTAACATTGTAATTTCATTAGGTATTCGTTTGGATGTTCGAATTTCCATTTTCTTAGGCGCATTTTTGAAATTCACAATTTTCTTTCTCGAAGACGGTTACTTTGAGGATACCATTTTATATAACATTTTTTAATTATCTTGATCCAAGCTAAAACCTATTGCATTCGACTCCCCGACACGCTGTATATGGGTGATTTCATTAATATCCATCGAAATGAAACCGTGAAGAGAATCCATGTCACAGATTATGAAAAAAAAATTCTAATTAATAAATTAGATGAATTAAATATTTACTCTAAAATTATTTTACGACGCTGTTATATAAATAAAACAATAAAATTTTACAATTATTACTCTCGTGACATTGACCCACTGTTATTTAGGGACGGATCGTCCCTTCACTAATACTGTTTGGAGGACTACCCAAATTAACCTAAGTTTTGTTGAAAACTGTTTTCCCCTTTGTAAATAAGGAAAGAATTTGCATAGTTTATTTTTAATTTAAATTATTTTTATTTTTTGAAAGCGAAGTAAGTACCAGGAATAAATCCGCCCTTGCCGTTATTAGCTGACCTGGTATCGGCTTAACAAAATCGATATTTTTTACGCAATTTGGACACCAACGAGATTGTCAGATTATCAAAATTTACAGGAGCTACTATAACTATCTTGCGTTTGTTGTTTTATTAGCGAACTTTTGATGAGTGATCTGCTACGGTGCGTCTTTTTTAACAATAGTCGTAGGCGCAATCTACACGACCATTTTCTCTGTTGCGTTTTGTTTCACCGAAAGTAAATATGCGTTCTCTCTTTGGACCAAAGAGAATTCTGCGTAACTAACGCAAGTGGGAAAAAGAGACGCTTGTCTAATTGAGGCCGTAAATTGTTAAGTAATTAAATGATTTTTTAAACATACTAATTGAAAAAAAAGATAGAGATCAGGGCTGGCCACAAGGAGGAAGTATAAAGGGTGTCGGACCCCTGTACTCCATACCATTACCTATAACGACTGGATGGAATTTAAAATAAATGGAAAGTAGATTAAAGAAACGTATGCTTTCAATATAATTAACTTCGCAAGGACTCCTTGAGGCATTTTTTTCCTCTAGAATGAAGATACTAAGACGAGAATGAGAGAAAGATTCAAATATCTGAACCCAAAACCTCTGACTTCATACAAAAACTTTACACAATAAACAAACTATTTTCTTTCCTTCTTTCTCATTTTTTTTACCAAACTTTTGTCAAATCATGAAAGACCCAAGTCGCAATTCCTTTGCTTAAGCGTTTCTGGGTTGAGCTTCAATCGGAATCGCTGTCAATACCCTTCTTATATGAATTGAATTTTGGTCCGAGCCATACCGCAATATAAATAATTTCGGGATTGACGAAATTTTCATCTATTCTTCTTTCCTGTCCAAGTGATTATCTGAATCTGAGCACAAATAATATTTCTATTCTCCCTATTCTCTTTTATAGGAAACAGAATTTGGTTTAGTCAATAAAATACTACAATTTGTCAAAAAAAAAGTATATTTAAATGAAATAAAATAAAAAGCGATAAAGTAAAATGATTTATAAAAGTAAAATTAAATGAAAATTGAAAGAAAAAAGATTCAAAATTATTTCAAAGCAGTGAATAATCAAAAAAGTTTTGCTCGTGAAATTTAAAAATAGCACTTTTTTAAAGTTAACATAGATTCGATGAGAGAAGAAACGATGTTCTGTACATTTAAAGCTTTTGTTAGTTTGCGATATTTCTCTAGACAAATGAATCTCTTTTCGGCTTATCGAACGATAAATCTAAATTCCTCGGATAATCTAAAAATTAAGGCACTTTAATTTTAATTTCGATGATGTTTCGTTTACAACTTACTTAAATTTATTAAAACCAAACCAAAAACAATAATAAATAAATAAATCAAACTAAGGAGAAAATTAATTGATTTATCAAGAAACCGAACTACATATAAGGGATTTTTTGGCGAGTTACCGGTTATTACTGATTACTTATGGTAATTGAACCGCTGCATTTTCGTGTAGAACCGGTTATTTCTGAAATCGTCATTAATGACATCATGGTTATAACCACTAGATACACTAGTGCTACCTCTTTCTAATGGAAAGTAATTCTGACCTCAGCGCAGTTTTAATACCTGTTTCGGCATTTACTTTGAAGGAACATTATTTCTGTTTCAAGGCGTTCTGTATTTTTATTTGTTTGAAAATGCCAAAATTAAGATTATATTTTATTTTAAACAATTTTTTCCTTGATAATGTGTGCAGATGAGCTAAATAAGTATACATCTTAATGCATCACGTAGGAATATGAGCTTGAGAAGACGAATTCAGTATTTGAACAAGCGATTAATAAGGTCCTAACAACCGTTATAACCAGCGGTAGATACCAACACATTTTTACGTCAACAACTTGGTAACTACTTCCGCCAATACCATTTGTTACCAGGGCGGTAATAACCGGTAACTCGCCAAAAAATCTTTATAGAAAAATCGCGATGAGATTTAAACACAGATCACAGTATTTAATAAATCTGTCTGGCGTCTGTAAGAGGGGTAAAATAACATGACCCGTAACAGTTAAATTTAAAAATATTTTTCTTAGTCGATTTCTCAAGTCGATGCACACACAATTGCTCAAGGTTTACAGCTGCGAGTGTATTCTTCGAATTGGTTGTCTACCATTGTTATAGTTTCAACTCATTACGCAAAATGACATGTTTTATTTAAATTTTGTAATTGCAGTTCATTTTCTAACTTTGAAATGCAGCAGATGCTCGATAACGCGAACGAATTAAAACCAAGCCATCTTGGCATTATCGAATTATTTACATTAGCAAGTGCAATTTTATAAATGTGAATACTATACAAGAAAAACGGTGAACAAGGATTGATATAATTTTGTGTGTGCCAGTAGCATTCGTACATGCCACAAACGTAATTCGCTGTTTTTCTGGTTTTCTCCCTGGAGCAGATTTTTCAAATGAAGCGTCCGTTCGGGTAGAAATTTTCAATAAAGCCACTTATAGAAATGATTGAAGTGAGAGAATAGCTAGGCATACACCAGCATTCATTCATGCCACTCTTTCCTTCGACAGTATTTCCCTTCAAGAAATTGAAACGAAACAAATCCTGTTCTAACCCACTAACACAAAATGAATCTTGGAATTAGTGGAGATATGTGTAAACAAGTCTACACGAAACTAAGTATATATCATGTCGGTCAGGGACATTGGAACATCCTTAACATGATTCCCGAAGGAAGTAAGAATGTTGGCTAGTCATCTCGTACTTCACTAACACACGTTCTTTCCTTCACGATTGCCCTTTCCGGCGGGAATGAATGCTAGTGTATGGTTAGCTAATAAGAACATCTAATTGCATCGCAAAGGGAAATCCCCAAATCGACGTCTGTCGCCAGAATAATTTACGTTATTGAGAGTACAGGTGGACAGATTGTTTACATTATCGGACGTTCCATTTGATTCCACGACATGGTGTTTACGTTAGCGCAATGTTTTCGATATTGGGTGTTTACGTTAACGAGCGTCTACTGTAATACATTTTTGTTCAGAATTCCGGTTTCTTACACCTTCGCAATGTCCTTAAAAAAATGACCCCACCCGGATCCCGGAATTTAGAAGGCCGGCCCCGATTACGATAAACTATTAACTACACTAGAGACGATGGTGTTTAAATTGCTGAGAAAATTTGGAAATCGCCACAGGAGGCGACAATCGTATTTCTATTTCTTCGCTGAGCATTTTTTTACTTTAATTAAAAGGCAGCTGATCGTAGAAACTCCGATGTGGAAGGTCGTCGCATTCTGAGCTAAAAAAAACGACAAAACTTTATTAGGTACATCCATGGTACATTTGTGGAATACAAGTTTTCATCATCGTTACCGCCAGTGGCGTACCAAGATTTTAGGTACAATTTTCAACTTCAAATTTCTCGAAAACTCTTAACTTTTGGTTAACGACATATTAGCTCAATCGTTACCGTTTATGGTGATATATTCCTCTTAATATTAATAAGTTTCTTTAGCTTCGCTCTTGTTATACGTAGGTACATGAAATAAAAGGCCGAATAGTTCATGTAGAATGTAACGATTAAAAATTGGAGACAACTAAAGCTTGAGGTGAGATTTTGAAATAGTTAATTAATTAATCAAAGTTATCGAATTCCAGAATATCGTCTTACGCATTACGTGTTTGTTTATGAAGAAAATGATACGCATCGTGTCGAAGATATTGCAGTTTCTCCGTCGCCAGTGTTTTTTTCTGTGAATGTAAACATAAACATTACAAGTAGTAAAAGATTAGTTTTAGTATGCAATAAAATTGTAAAACGTTTACGACCGTGCAGGAAAATTCAGCGAAGTAAAAGTATACATAGGTAGGTCGTAGTAGTAGTTACGAATGCGATTAACGTTAGGCGCCAATCTGTGTACTTCTTTTGCTCTCCCCGATGTGTCTTGGATGGAATCTCGCATGGTACTCGAAGAATGCAATCAGATAGTAGCGTGCAACACTGTTAATTAGTTGATACTTACCCGAGGGACGAACTGATAGAGATATATGCCGCAGCTTGGCGCCTGCCTCTGGATTTACGATGTCCTCTGATTCAGACACGAGTATCCAAGGCTGCAAAGCAAGAAAATTTAGGCGCCACCTCGGTATCAAGCGTCAGTCACTATCCGACTACTGCGCGAACAGGGTGATTTATTAACCGAGACTTCCGGTTCACGAGATTTTCGATCGTCCAAAACGACACCGACGAAATCTTCGTGCTTGGTATTTCGCACAAATGCGCGAGACTGCTTCGTACGATTTTAACAGTGCGAATAAATTACAGAAAAGTGCGTCGGACGTTTTCGCGATTTATATATAAATCGAAAGCGAACTACTAAAAATCTTGATGACAGTTTCAAGAGTGAAAATGTCAGCCCTTTTACTGACTATACTGGGCGTTACGGGCACTTATCAGTACTGCAACGTGTGGAGGGAAATACAGCCTTGCTCCTGCAAAGTGGAAAGAAGTCACATAACGATAGGGTGCGAGTACATGAATTCCTTCGGGGACGTCGTTAATCTCCTTCAAAATAAATTCTCACCGCTGGATCAGGTCTTTTTGAGCATCAGCCAGTCGAAACTCGAGGATCTACCCTACAGAAGTTTCAAGGAGCTCAACATGACGATAATGAACCTCAAACTAAACCAAAATAATTTAAGGTAGGTCAATACGTTTTATAACGCCATAAAATGCCCGGATTACGTCTATAAAATCGCTATAAAAACGTTTTATTACTTTGCATAACACATTATTTTAAGTGGAATACTTAAATCCACATTCTTCTTCAACCTCCATGCTCTACAGAAAACTATTATGTATAGACTTTACACCTGCAAATTCTGAAACCATTATATAACATAAAATTTCATTTTATTTCAGAAAACATTCGATTAAAAGCTAACGTACTTCAAAAAGCTCTTCCTAAATTAATTCTATTTTAAAACGTTTTTATTAAGAATGAAGATATTTCAGGAAAATCTGTTGTTTTTAATTAAAGATTTCAAACACAATTTTGTAGAATTAATTTAAAAAAACACGCTCGTAATTAACTCAAGATTTCTTTCGTTAAGGCAAGTAATAAAAGTTCGCACTTTTATAAAAGCCTTTCTAATTTAATTCTAGTTTAGAACGTTTTTATTTAAGAATAAAAATATTTCAGGAAAATCAATTGTTTTTAAGTAAGAGCGTAAAACACACTTTTGTAGAGTTAGTTTTTAACAAACGCCCGTAATTAACTCAAGATTCTAAAAAAAAAATTGTATCTATGTAGATTTCTTTCGCTAATGCAAGTAATGAAAGTTCGCACTTTTACTAAACTCTTGTTTTAATTAAAGATCTTCCTTAAAGCAAGTAATTTGCTGTCGATTTGAACGCTCATAAAAATTAGGCATAGGTAAATTAAATTAAAAGGGGGTTCGCAAATAAGTAAAAACAAAATAACGAAATAAATAATTTTTCTTTTTCTCGCAGTTTCCCGGAATTGAAACAATTCTCCCAGTACTTTTCTAATGTTCGACGTTTCGCTGGTATATGAACAATTTTCTTCTTAAAACACGAGAAACGTCGAGATTTTAAGCATTATAAAAGTGACCCATGAATTTTTAACGGATAAGAAATTACATTAATAATCAATCAACTTGTCATTCAGACATGGACATTGTCAATACAATAATACACAAGGTAGTGCTTATTACAAACATTGTAAATATATGGACGCTGAAACTTATCATTCAAACATAGATATTGTCAATACAATAATACACAAAATAGTGCTTATTACAAATATTGTATATGGACGCTGAAATAATATAGACCTTGTACACGTTCAAAAATAAATAATAACTACTTGGTAACTATGCACTTATTGTTTTGTTCTGCAACATGTTCGTCAAAACTGTAGTAGCAATGTGTCAGTAGATATAACTTTAATTCTTTGGCAAATTGTTTAGAACTTTCTATTCGTTTCAGGTTGATAGGTAATGCGTTATATGCTATAATCATTTCGTACTGACGACCACGTTCATAACGAGACGAATGGTGATTGGGTATGGCGAGATCATAAGCATACCTCGTTGTCATAGTCGTCGACACATCGCAGTTCCTTTTAGGGTCGAGATATCCATCTCCTATTAAACTTATTCGACGAATAACTTGATTTTTCTGAATTGTTGATTCGTCTAATAACTATTAGCCTGTTTATTAAGAGTTAGATATCTCCGCCCTTAAAGAAATAATCGTGCTGTCGGTGAAAGACTAACAATCTGTAGATATACAGACAGGGTAAAGACATAATATTTAAGTCTTTAAAGTAGTTTCTACATGATGTTCGTGTTTAGCATACATCTGATTATTTGCTTTTGTATTGTGAACACCATATGTGAATAACAAGATGATCCCCAAAATAATATTCCGTATGATAAATGACAGTAGACATATGAATAATAAAAAAACCTTGACAATATCAAGACTAGCCTTACTTCGTAGATGGTAAATTGCATAGAATGCCTTTCTCAGTTTAGCACATACGTCTGTAGTATGCTGTTCCCAGTTCAGTTCTATATCCATACTTATTAGAGGTCTCTATTTCACGTATATATATGCAGTACACGTGTATACGTGTAAAACATGAATCATAATCTTAGTACGTGTATTTCGAATACACGAGTACCCGTGTATTATAATTTCACGGATACATACGTGTATTTAAGACAAAACACATCCGTTGCTAGGTAACCTGGATTTGAACGTACCGAACGAACCCGTGTATTAAAATAAACGTGTAATTATATCCGTGTACACGTAGAATAAGAGTTAATTACACGTGAATTAATAACACGTGAATTCGCGAATGACGTTACACGGATTTCCGTGTACACTAGGGTGGGTCATTTTTGTATGGAAAAAAACGAATATTGCGCTTTTGATTTTTAATAGCAAAATTATATTGCCTTTACATGAAAACAGTGTAATGCTAAAATTTAAAGTAAATAGCACCTCATCTTCAGGTTGCGCTTTGCCTTGGAAATACGAATAACTTGAATATATTCTGGTAGTCATATAACATAAATGTCTCAAGGAAAATAGGAGTTTTAGAATAAAATAATCATTTATTAATAATTAAAAAAATAATACAACAGAAAAATTAATGAAAATCATTCAGTATTGAAATCTTTCTTGCTATCGAATTTAGGCGTTGCTGCGAGATTCGAGTTTTAATTTTATCCACCTTCCCTTGCCCTTTTAGAATACAGTTTTGATCATAACTCTGTTATTATTATTATTGCAAATACGAACTTTTCATGGCATACTATATGGCCTTTCTCGTATAATTTCAAAAATTCAAACGTAAGGCGCACCCTCTAAATATTAATTAAATTCAAAAATATTTCCTAGGTGTCATAATATCACTAAAAGACAACATAATTTTGCTATTAGGTAAAATTATCTCAAAGTTTGGTTTTTCGACCCACCCTAGTGTACACGTGTAACTTCAATACACGTTCAAAACCGTAGACTCTAAATTACTTATGCCAAGAAATTTTCTTCAATAGTTTTTCCATTGATTTTAATACTGATGGTTTCTGTTTTCCTACGTTTACTACGAAAGCCAACCATAGTGGTCTTTTGTGCATTTAAGTGAAAAGATTAAGTTACAAGTCCATCATTTTTTTAACGGTATCACACGCTAGCGAGAAGAAGTTGTCAGTGGTCGATTCACTAAAAATACACGAGGTATCGTCAGCAAACTCATATGGTGAATTTATTCCTAGATATGTATTCAAATCATTGGTATATATTAGAAATAGAACAGGAACCAAGATAGAGCCCTGTGGAATTCCTTGGGTAATTACAGCCGAAGAGGATAATATATGTTTACGTGTTCATTTTACTACTGTATTGATGCTAACTCTATGTGTTCACTACTATATTGATGTTATCTGTGTTCCTTTATTCAGATATGACTCAAAAAGATACAGGGCCCTACTCCTAATACCGTACGCGAATATTTTATCTAGTAGTATTTTATGGTCGATTGGTCGAACGCCTTGGATGAATCAAAATTCAACTCCTCCAGTATAAAAGTCAAGGATTCGTAAATCGCCATCTCGCAAGATTTATTTGGAATGAAACCATAATGACTGTTACTTAAAATCTCCCTTGTATAGCCTTTTCACTTTTAAATGTGAGCAAATAAAAATCAGATTAGAGTAGGCGGTGGCAATGATTAACTGAATGTAATACATTCATGGACTGTCAAATTTACTGACTTTTTATTTAATCACAGACATACATTTTCTATAGAATAATAATTGAATAGTAATTTAATTAAAAAAAATAAAAACAAACAAACTTTTATAATGTTCGAATTGTCAACGTTTCGTTTTGTACCTATACATATTGACAATTTTTTCATTACACAGCGAAACGTCGAAATTCTAAGCGTTATAATATACATAGTGTATTACAAACTTGTTTCTTAAAGTTTTGGCGAACAAGAAGTTACATTAATTAAAAATTTTAAATGAAAATTAAATAATAAAATCAATTTAGGCTCGAAAATAAAATCGTAATGACAAAGGCTACTTATTATTATTTACTGCATATTTAAAAATAAGGGCCCGAATCACTGATCTGGAATAATTTAAAAATATATATATTTCGGTGAACGGCACAACGTAACTTATTAATTTAATAAAACGAACGTAATTCCTCTTCTAATTTTAACATTTTTCATTCATGTAAATCGTCGAATTGCGTTGAGAATAAAGGCGCAGGCTTTTACTTTTGTGTTATCTAACAGGAAGCTCTGCCAGATAACGTCGCACGAGAAGACAAAAGTTTTAATACTACTCCTCGCCGCGTTACTTTTCTTTTTGTTTTCGTACATCAACAACAAAATATATGCACAGTAAATAGTAACGTTGTGAGACGTTTTCTTGTTTTTCTCAATCAACGAGTAACATCGCACCTTTTTTTTGGCTTAAATGATTTATAAAAAAATCTACTTTATATTATGTATTGATTTTTTTCTTAGGGCACGGTTTCATGAATAGGAGTGTTTAAATTTAAAGTCGTGAAAACACGAAAACAAATTAAAGTCTCCTCTTTAGTTCTATTATGAAACACGCCGTTAGTGGCTTAAAAATATAATTAAACGAGTTACAAAATTATTTATTATCGTTAGTATAATGCAAACAGTGCCACACTGGGGCAATAACAATGCAAAGCTCGGTTGTATTTAGGTCGTAAACAACAACACACATAGCTGCTGCACATTAGCACATCAATGGATTAGTAAATGAATAATGAGACAAAGGATTTATGGCGTAACTTCTAACCGGCCTGGGCCTTAGAAAAATTTACTTTTAATTTTTATGCGTAGGAAAACGTCCAAAGTCGTCTGCCACTTTAGAACTAATTAGAGGGTTCCCAGATTTAATTGGCTAATTCGACAGGGTTCGGTCAGATTAGTTTATGAAATATAATATTGTGGCAATTAGGGCCAGTTCAACTTTAAGCCCAAGCTTAAACCCTTAACAAAATTTGTGCAAATAATTGTTGTTAAACTTAAATTTAAACCGGGCCTAAGTACTTAATTATGAGAATTACCATAAGCCAAATCCATACAAATTTTCATACGATTGAATCATTATTAGTTTAGTCAATTTCACTTTAGAATGATCACTTAATTGTTCCGACTTCATAGTCGAATTCCATTTCGATTTACAAAACAGTAAAAATGAAAGCTGCGTTTTATCAAATCTGTTAATTCAATTACGCTGAGTATGTTACTTTGCGAAATGAATAGTACCAAATATTAAACGTTTTACTTTAAACCTGTTAAATGAAGAGCTAATTGTTTTTTTTTTTATTTTAAGTTTAAAAAGCTGCTGAAATTTATTTTATCTTGCTGGCCTGAATTTTCAGAATCTATTCAGAAAGTACTATTTTTAAAATTAAAAATGTTACTTTATGTTTTCACCTGATGAAAATAGCTCACATAATAAAAAATAATCAAAAAAGAGCGAAATATTTTTAATTTTAAAATATACCATCCGCTGGTGGATAAAAGTTTTAGATTGAACTTTAACATCAAGAAATATATAGGGTGTTCTGTTTAAAAAAACAAAGTTCTGCATCATTACTCACTGAGCCTATATTTTGTCAATTAAACCAAGAACAGAATTATTCGACTAATTTTAACTGATTGTGAGTTTAATTATTATGAAAAATAATTGTAACTAACTCGAACTTGCTTTTTTAAATACGCAAAATCAAGAATCACTTAAAAAATAAAAATTCATACATATAGTCGTGGGCAAAATCATAGCAGTGCCATCAAATTAGAAAAATATGTATTTCTTAAATAAATAAATTATTTGTAAAACTGATACCATCTTAAAATGTAAATATGTAAGCACTAGTTTATTTGCAACATCATATTTACTTCCTCATTGTTCATCAAATTAAATAATAATGTAAGTAACACGATCAAAATAATAGCAGTGATGGAACAACGAAAAGGAAAGCGTAATAAAATCGAATAAATTATTTATTAACAGAACTAAATTTTATATTTATTTAATATTTAGTTTCATAGCCTCGATTTTTGATTACGGCTTCGCAGCGCCGAGGCATACTATCCACCAGGTGTTGGCAACGTTGTGGAGGGATGGAAATCCAAGCAGCTTGCGCAGATTCCCATAATTCTTGCTGGGTCATGGAATTTTGATTAAATACTGCTACTTTAATGTCAGTTCACAAATTTTCTATAGGATTAAGATCCGGAGATTGCGCCGGCCATTCCAAAACCTCAATCTTATGTTGAATAAGCCAGTCCTTTACTCTTCGGCTAGTATGTTTAGGGTCGTTATCGTGCATTAGAACCCATTTTAAAGGCATTTCTTCTTCAACGTAGGGCAGCATTACATTTTCTAAAATTTCTGCATACCCATCCTGAGTTAAAATATCTTTTGTCCAATGTATTGGCCCTGTACCATAATAAGAAAAGCTCCCCCAAACCATAATCTTTACACCACCGTGTTTAACTGACTTTAAAGTATACTGACGTTGAAAAGCCGTCCTTGCAGGTCTTCTAACATACGATCTACGACCACTCGAGCCAAATAACACGATTTTACTCTCATCAGACCAAAGAATGTTACGCCATTTTACTACCGACCAATGTTGATGATCTCTAGCAAACTGTAAACGACGTTGAAGATGCTGCCTTTTCAAAAGTGGCACTTTTCTAGGACTTCTTGCCATCAAATTATTGTCTCTTAAGCGTCTCCGTATTGTTCGCTCACTGACATTTAAGTCTAATTCCTGTTTTAATTTTGGGGGCAGTTATAAATGGGTTTCTTTTGGAATGACGTACTATGAGCTGATCTTCACGAACTGTAGTTTTCTTTTTACGGCCGCGGGTTTCCTCCTTTTCTCGCCACTGCAGTGCATTTGATATCATTTTAGCAGAACAGTTTAACACTTCTTGTATAAATTGATGTTTTTCCTTCTTCTCTTAGTTTTAAAATTAGTTGTCGCGTTTCTTTACTACAATGTTTTTTTCGGCCCATTATATTTCTTAAAAGTAACTGTAATTAATATAATCGAGATAGTAGACGTTTAGAGCAAAATATTGTAATGTACACAGTAATTTTTCATCGTCATACAACAAAAGCTATGAATACTGCTATTAGGTCTGTTTGTTATCCTGCACTGGTTTACACTAGTGTACACTTTTTTCACGAAATATGCTTTAATGAAGCCTAAATTCTTTGATAATGTGTCAATTTCAATCATACATATCCATACTGACATACCACACAAACATTTCAAGTTGCATTAAAGCGTATTTTGCGGAAAACTATGCATTGGTGTACACCAGTTCAGGATAACAAACAGACCTATTATTTTTACCAGGCGTAACAGATACTGTCAACGGAAAATTCCGAAATTCCCCGATACTTCATCTAACACAATCGATTTTAGATGTCGTTACGAGTCTTTCGGCATTTCGCTACCTCATATATAGATGGCAGGTATAATGTTTTCAATAATTGAAGGAAAAGACACTTTGACGCTACCTTGACGTTCTACTGCTATTATTTTGACCGTAATTGTACATAATCGTATCTCTTCTACCTAGGGGTGTAAAGATGTCGTTGTAAAAGCTCCTCCACGTGCGACGATCAGGAGCTACCCTCTCTATCTGTCTCCAATAGAGAATTTTTTTGTATTTCGCAATTGCAGTTTCTACTGGATCTGCCCCTTCTACTTTTCTTCTCAATTCTGACCTTCCAAATAACTTTGTCCTTTCTGCTGAACTCATTCGCAGCATGTGACCAAACCATTTTAGTTGCCTGCCACTTTTTAGACTTTTGGTCTTATTTAATTATTTCTTCTATACACGTCATTTTTTTTAAATATATGCCGATCAATCGATCAAAGCTATCTTCTTTTAACTTTCGCTTGCAGTCGGAGGTCACGTTGTGTTGATGAAACCGGCATGTAACATAGTTTAGTTAATTGGCATTTAATATTCGGCTGCTAATTTCATCTCTAAATCCAAACATCTGAAGTTTTAGCTTGTTTCGTTTTATTATTGTTGTCTAGTATCATTTCCAAATGTTGCTAGTCTCTTCCTACCACTACAAATATTAATGCACATTATGCTCTTCTTCAGTTCTTCGTTTCATGCCAGCACAATCAGAAGGCCTTAATATTTTAGTATTTTATTGAGGAGACATTACTTTTAATTCTGGCTGTACATTGTTTAGTAAGTCCTCTGCTAGTTAGCTGCTTTTACTTGGAATCTTGTTACTCTGTTGAACAAGTTTGAAAACCTGTGACTTTTCTAAACATGTTTATTCTTGTAATGTCCCCCCCGAATGTACGAGGACCTAAATAATTGCGATTGCTTTGTGGAGATAACGTTAACTTCGGGTGGACCAAATTGTGTTAGTTAATTTGCAATTTTCACGTCGAGTACTTGTATCGTTCGCTGAGGTTAACAATATATTTGGATTACACTCGATTACGCACGATAAATTTTGTTTTCTAACGTATATCGTCGAATTTTGAAATGTCAACAAGTCTATCAACAAAGAGAAATGTACATACTTAAGAATTGGATTATCTCCAGTGTAATAACAGCATTAACATCAAAGTTAAAAGACATGCTGCAAAACCGCCAGTTATTTTCCTACACGCCTTCGAATTTTTCGGCGGGTTCTGTTTCAAAACCCCCTGTTTATAGACTTTTAATGCCACTTCTTATTTCAACGATGTATGTAGTATGTACACACTTCGACGATAAGATACTTTAAATAAATGCTCATTATGTTATTACATTACAGTGCATGCGATTTGTTTGATTGATTTATTAACGAATCAGACGTTTGTTTCATGTTGTTCCGTTAACCGCCAAATTCCGGTTAACGTCGTTAGCGCGAATTATCTTTGTTTATTTAATGCAGCGAGACATGTCATTGCTATGTACTACGTTTTATTGCGAGGACAGGAAGAATTTATCTCGTTTTTAAACTGTCCTCTTAATCAGGCTAGAAAGTAGTAAGTGTATCGTATTGAAAACAAACTCTTGGACGTTCAATTTCAGATGCAAGACTCAATTTAAATACATATTAAAGTTTCACGTAACAAAAAAAAAATAAGTACATGATTCAAAATAAAAAAATAAACGCCAACGTCCAAACCTAATCGCTGTTTAAAAAAAAGTGTATATTTCCATAAGTTGAAGTAACGATAAACAATAAAATTTAGGTTTGTCATGTGCTAGACATATGTTGAGCTAATCAAATTAAAAATTGTGTAAAATATTATGCTTTAGAAAGTGAACAACGAAAAAAATGTATCACCTTGATAGAGTGAGTAGGTGTAATTAAAAATTGAAAGTAACGGACGTGATAAAAACGATTAAAACGGCGTTTCTAAAACGGTTCTACATGAAATCGGGGGGCTCTGAGGACTTGATGGATAAAAAGAAGTTGTTCATGAATAATTTATTCTGTGGTTTACTACGAGTTACAAATTGAATTCAATTAGACGTTTTTGCTGCTAGTGGTAATGAGAGCATGTTTCCACTTATTTAACAAGAAGACGAAGTAACTTTGGCTTCTTATTCATTTATAATTTGTAACAAAGAGTCAATTTTGCATTGAAGAAAAAAGAAAATAATAGTAGTTGAGTTTTTTTTTTGTATACTTATACGTTATATTTAATTCCAATAAAATTTATAAGTAGGTGACAAAAATGGCATAATTAAAAAAGTAAATGTAACTTGAAACACAAAAATATACCAGTAAGAAATAGGCGCCCAGCAATTTTTTTTTACAATCAAAACTCAAGGTCGGTTACAATGTAAAATTTATTTGATGGGGCCTACAACTTAAAAAAAGGGAGAAGAAGAGAGACAAAAAGTACATAACTAGCAACCCCTTTAACATGTTCTCCTTTAATTATTACCCTTTTCTGTTTCGGTAATCTTGAACCCTTCTTGCTATCAAACATTTTTATGGTGGCTAAAGTAAAGTGGTTTTCTTGGCAAATGGATATGTCCACACCACATCGGTTTATCTTTTATCTTCCCAATTGTTTTCAAATGCTTTCGTTTTTAATGTTGCTATTCTTCTAGGTGCATTTATATCTGCTGATTTTCTGATTTTCTTTTGTTAGATTTCAGAACAAACTGACAAAAAGGAAGAAATTAAAGTTGATTCAAAAATACTTCTTTAAGAATTTCCGAGTTAAGCAAAGTATACGATTTCTGAAGGAATAAAATAAATCGATTTAGAACATCTTCCGACTTGCTGTCATTCTTTTATGTTCTAACAATTTTTTTTAAGTTCTCTGGAATTCAACACTTTCTGAATTCTGGATTAGTGAGGAGGGTGAATGAGAGTTCACACGCACTTAGGCTACAATTGGACCCATTGTACTACCCCCATGTTCGGCAGTGCATGATTGTCAGCGCCATTCGAGCCATCATACTCAGCATTGCCAAGAGGTTGTAAAGATTCCGTTAAACGTCCGTTCGACTGAAATCAGGATAGCGGCAATTAACTGTCTATGAACGCACCGGCGCCGGCGTCCACCGTGACCGGCGTCAACGTAGCTTAGATTGGGGAGAGATCTAGTACATAGAATGTTTACAACCCTGTTGGCAACGCTGATCCCACTCTTTCGATGAAACCGAGAGTGTCTGACAGAGAGGCACTGCGAATTCCAGCCATATCAGGCCAGAATTTCCCTAACATAAAACCTCTGATCGAGGCGAATGCAGGGTAATCACAGAGGATATGCTCAGCTGTTTCTTCCTTTAAATTGCAACCTCTACAAATTGGATGGTCTGTTAAACCTATGCGGTGCATGTGTTTATTCAGTTTGCAATGGTCTGAAAGTATTCCCACGAGTAGACGTAGTCTTCTTCTAGGTAGTTGCATACAGAATCTTGTCAGTTTAAGCGAGGGGGCCGTTGTCGCCGCTTGGTGACACTTGTCTAGTTTGACCCATCTATCGATATGTCGATTCTGAGATCTATGTTTCAGTAAGGCATTAAACAGACTTGATGACGGCGCTATGGTTGATCCAGGGCCCCAAAAGGGCTGCCCCGAGCCTTGCCTAGCCAGTCCATCTGCCTGCTCTTTGCCAAATGTTCCAGCGTGTCCTTTAACCCGAATTAGTTGCAGGGTGTTGTCTTTGGCCACTTATTCTAGTGTGCCGTGGCATTGGAGTGTTATTCCTAAGGATATTTTGTTGCTGTTTAAAGCTAACGATTTTGTTCTGAACACCTCGATCCGGAATTGCTCTTGTACCTTCCATAATGGCAACTAGTTCCGCTTGAAAAATACTTGTCAGTTGGCCAAGTGCTATGTTTATGGGAAGGTCCAGGTCGTCGGAGAAAATTCCTGCGCCTGTTCCTTCCAAAGTCTTAGATCCATCAGTGAAGATGGATATGTCGAGTTTGGGTGCATCTTCAGCGTTCAAGAAAACGTTGAAGTGCTTCCTAAATATATGTATATGTAGGTGAGAGGGAATCGACCGCCGCCCCAAGAAGAGGAGTTTCTTGTAGAGTCTCCTCCAGGATGAGGTGGTGTCTACCTCCGAGACTTTATTATTCCACACCTTTTTTGCCCGCAGCCTCAGGGCTGATCCCGGTGCCATCTCCTCCACGTATATGTATATTCAGTGTAGGAAGGTCTCCAAGGCAGCGATGGGAGTGGATTTCAGCGCACCAGTAGCACTCATATATACCAGTCTTTGTGCATGCGAAAACTCCGATGCTATTGTCGATAGTCTGACTCTGGGCCACCAGACCAACGCTCCGTAGCAAAGCATGGGCCTAATTACAGCAGTATACAGCCATAGGGCGGCTTTTAATGATGGTTCTTAAAGTCCGCCCATCGCACGGCGACACTTCCAGAAAGCGACTCACGCCTTTACCACTTTTACATTGACATGATTACTCCAATTCAGTTTCCGGTAAAAAAAAACTCCCACACATTTGACTTTATCTGAAAAGGTTAGTTCAGTTTGGAAAAGTTTGGGAACTCTGCGGATCTCAACTTTCCTCTTCTTTGTGAACAGAATCATTTCCGTCTTTAAGGGATTGATGGTCAAAGAGTGTTCTGCGCACCAGTTTTCGGTCAATTGGAGTGCTGTTTGCATTAGGTTGCACAGCACTTGTTCATATTTTCCATTAAGCAGGATAGTTATATGATCAACTCAACACTTTATTTATTCCCTTCTCTCAACCAATGCAGTACTTTTCTTGTTGGTCTTCTAGGTGCATTCTTTTGATTTTCTTTTATTTGGTTTCAGAACAAACACTGGCAAAAAAAGGAGAAGAGATTAAAGTCGAAGAAAGTCTGATTTATGCAAAAAATATGATCTCTGACATGTTTTCTTTAATTATTTTCAAGAAAACTATATAAATAGATCGTTTTAGAACGTCTTCTAAGGTCTCTGGAACTCAACACTTGATTTATTCTTTTCTCTCAACCTCTTTTCTTAGCATATTCTGGTGATGTCCAATGCAGTACTTTACTTGCTGGTCTTCTAGATGCTTTCTTTTGTTTAGTTTTAGAACAAACGCTGACCATAAAAAAGAAGAGATTGAAGTCGTGCCTTTGTATTTTTTAAGATATTGTTACTTTATTTTTGAAAATTGGTCATTTTTAATCCATGCTTTTTTGTTCGAACTTCTGTAATGAATTTAAGCGGAACATTTTCGTTCAAATTCCTGGTCATTTTATGAGAATTTGATTTTTGAAAATGAATTCTTTTCAAATTCGGATATCATCAAGTGTTCTGTTGTTCGATAGAGCTTTAGACTTTCAGCAACCGCTTCACGATACGTCCAGGACTCGAGATGTCATGCGTTCGTATAACCTCGGGACGAAATTTTCTTATTTCGCATGCGCTTAGTGCGGGTTTTGGTTAAATTCTGCCTACGACTTCAACCGAACGCATCGCATTTGCATCCTGGACTTATCGTGAAGCGGTTACTTTAAGAACAACAGTGATCATTGAACGTGGAAATTTTGTTACGTCGGTGCATCTTTTGTCTTTGTCTTGACTTATTCCCTTCTCTCAACCTTTCCTCTTATCATACTCGTAATGACATCCAATTTACTGCTGGTCTTCTAAGTGCATTTTTTTGTTTGGTTTCAGAACAAACACTGACTCAAAAAGAAGAAGAGAATCAAACCTTTGATTTAAGCAAAAAATATTATCTCTGACTTGTTTTCTTTAATTATTTTGAAAAAGACTGTATGAATAGATCGTTTTAGAGTGTCTTCCGTCTTCTAGTATTGCCTGATACATGGCTGTTATTCTCTTCTAATCCGACATTCTTTTTTCTAGGGTCTCTGGAACTCAAGATTCAAACCAATCTCCTCTTGACCCTTCCTCTCGTCATTTTCAGAGTTTAAATTTGAACATTCAAAAATTGTAACATGTAAAATACGTGCCTCGCGTAACGAAAGAAAACATTAGTAAAAATATGCAAATAAACTTAATGAAATATTATGATTGACAAATGAGAGTCGCCGGCGATAACCTGCGACCCCTCGATATTTCAATTATACACTGTGTATCGTCTGCCAGATTTATTCATCAGATGATTACCGCTGGTAAATTAATTTTCCCGGAATTGGAGCGTAATTACACGCCAGCGACCCGCGCGCAGAGTTAATTCAATTTCGTCAAGCGGCGATAAATTTCAAGCTCTTACCACGAACGACGTTTCAAAGTGAAGGTCTTAATTACATTTTGAGCAATATTTAATTTAATCGGCGGCGCTGGTAATTATACATTGACTTTTTAAACTCTCGACTTCAAAACAACACAATTCAAAATAATATACACTTATTGTATCACGCGATATGTAGTTATAAATCCTAACTTTTCTAATAATTGTTGGGTCCACAATTTTACAAAATTAAAAAAAAAATATTGATGACAGACTTAAATAAATAAAAATAAATTGTAAAGGCTGTGAAGCAAATGTAGGTCAATTTAAAGGTGAATTAATCGCCTCAGGATCACCATTTGAAGTATTGTTTTTTTTTGTTGCTTAACACAATATGCCCATTACAATTCGGTAACCTTTCATCTCTTAATGTTCTACATACTTAGTGTATATCTCTTATATCGAGAAACCTATTAAAACCCATACATACAGCAGAACCCCATTATAATGTACCCTACGAATTTGCAAAATAAAAACAAAATATGATGCAAATCTAAAATATAAAATAAAAAGTAAAAACAATATGTACAAACAAACTTCACAGTATTCTCATTCCCCCTTATAATTAAACAAAAATTGTTCTTGATAATACCTGTTCATTCCAGATAAAGCTTTACTGAAAGATCGAATGACGCAAACAGAAAATTCATTGAAAGTTATTATCTACGTACAGTGACGTTCAACTAAATTGATAATCCTGCTTCCTTATTATCTTATTTATACTAGACAAAGGACTATAAAATTCTTCTGATTTTTCAAATTGAGCTGTATTTATACATAAAAAAATTACCAGTCACGATTAGGTATACAATGAATACACCGAATTTCGCAGTCCTTGTAAAAGGCAGGGAAAACTAATTACAGTAATTATGCAAGACCGCATAATAGACGTAAATTACATGTTTGCATATTGTCATTACAAGAATTGTGTTTGGAAATACATACTTAATATCATCATCAGAGATAATGCAATTTCTTTCATTAGCCGATTGGCGTCTAGAGTCTTTCAGTTAATTGGTGTTAGCATCAAAATAAAATAAAATAAATGTCGTCGATTATTTTCTGTTCTCGAAACCTAACTTACGTTGGACTTCGAACAGTATTAGCTTTACCTTCGGGAGATTAATCTAATCGCTCTGAATCGTCAAACCACAGCCGGGGATGAATCCCATATACATACATATACATAGAAAGATGATTCTATTTAATTCTACATCATACAAAGTACGCAGTTGTTCAATAAACCATAACCAATCAATGAAGTGGTCATTAAACAAAAAGATTTTAACTTGGTACTTACTTTTATCCTGAAGTAAACATTGCAACAAATGATATGATAAGTGTTCGGGGGCAGTGTATTTCAGGATTTATTTTACGATTCGATTTTAACTTCGTGTAAAAAAAAGGCTGCGATTTAATCGGAAGTTTACTACTTCCAAATCTGTCTGCGGATTTTTATCGAAGGAGTTTTGCAACCACTTCCTAAATATAGAAGGCAATCTGCATTTGCGTATTTCAAAACAAACATAATGCACGCAGGATTATTTTTAGAAGCTTTTTATCGGAAGTTTGTGTATTCGGTGACGAATTACTTTTCAAGTAGCCTCTCTCCTTTTATCGGCGAGATAACGTGAAAATTGCAGAACCGCAAGAAAAAAAATTAACCGGTGACTTTTTGCCGTTCTTAACGATAAGCGACAATCGTATTTTCATGCGTTAAACTTCGAAAGGAAAAGATTTTACAAAACTTAATTTCTTGTTTGAATTGGCTTCCGGTTGGAACCGCGTCACGTTGACTTCGTTCTACTGCCGACGTTTCGTTCTCCATTGCAGAAGAACTTCCTCAGGGCTGCTGCTGCTGGTGGTGTTGTTGCTGCTGCATCTCGTTGGTCTCAACGACCAACACCACCACCTGCTGCTGGTGGTATTGCTGCTGCTTCTCGTTGGTCTCAACGACCAACACCATCACAAGCAGCAGCCCTGAGGAAGTTCTTCTGCAATGGAGAACGAAACGTCGGCAGTAGAAGAAGTCGACGTGACGCGGTTCCAACCGGAAGCCAATTCAAACATGGACGACGGCCGCGGAAGCCTTCAAGTTAAACTTAATTTCTTCTTTTTATTTTTGAAAATTATATAGTTATTTTTAATTGGTGAAGAAATAAACTAAATCCGACTGGCCGCCATTCTCTTCTATTCTGACAATCTCTTTTTAAGAACTTCGGAACTCAACACTTATTGCTTTCTCTCAACCTTCATTCTTATCATATTCCTAGTGATGTCCAATGTCAGTACTTTTCTTGCTAGCCTCTTAGGTGCCTTTTTTTGATTTTATTTTGTTTGGTTTCAGAACAAAAAAAGAAGAAGCGATTAAAGTTGAAGAAAGTCATACCTCTGGTTTAAGCAAAAAATATTACCTCTGACATGTTTTATTTTATTATTTTGAAGAAAGGTATATAAATATAGGAAATACTTTCTTATGGTTTAAATACACTGAGAAAAATGTATATTAAAAACCGTGTTGTAAAAAAAGTATCATTAATAATAAAATAAATTGTTTTAAAAGTAGCAAAATTGTTTAAGTAAAGCAAGTAAATTTTTCTCTTAAAAGAAATGACAATGCGATTATATTACATTAAGCATATGATTTTGTAACATTTATGAGTTCGTCCTGCAGATATGATGTTTACAACATAAAATTTGTAGGTCAAAAAGCGATCGAAAGATGTCACTACTTAAATTGTTCATTACTTTCACATCACAATGGCATATAACCTAGGAGAAATCGGTTTGGTTTGCAGTGGAGTTCATAGACAACACAACATAACATAATATATTTATGTTTTCTATGGTGAAGTTCTGGAGCTACGGTTCTGTTGATGAAGGCCCAATGAGGCCTTAAACAGCTGTACAGAGCAAGCTCGAGGAATCCGCTGTAATCAAAACCGATTTGCACAATTTCTTTTTATAAAATTTGTAATTTAATATACGTTTTTTCTTAAATCGAGTACTTATTTTTTTTGGTGCAGCTGCAAAGGTTGGTGATCGTGTGAATCCCGTAGCTTCTTATCTGTGCGTAGATATAAATGTTAAAATATAAATATATTAAACGATATTATATTTTATATTTTAGCCATTTTAGAATATCTTTTTATAAATTTAAATATATAACAGTTAATATAAATATGTTTTTAAGTTAATAAAATGATTTTGCTGTCACATATAGTAATATAAATTTTTGTAAAAATTACTATATTTATATTTACTTTTACAACGTAATTCTCTCCGTGTAACCTTTTATTGAACTTATATTTTTGACAAGTTCTATTTTACACACCCCAAACAACTACTATTTTTAATTAGTTACGGTGTCACCCCCATTTTTTCGACAACTCGGCCGTCCTGACATGATTCCTACTCGGACTCATTTTCTTCGGTAAAAATTTTTATCCATGGTTTCATGTATTCAGCACACTTGGATGTTTCTCTTGGTCCTTCATGATTTCCCTCTTTACAGACGTCATACCGTTCATTGAGTTTAACATTTATTACCTTATAGGAACCCAAAAAATTTGGTTGAAAATCATTTCTGCCTGGACCAAATTCGTGACTTAACGATTTTGGTTTAAATTAAGGAAATATCTTCATTTTTTCTTTAAATTCATTAAAATTCTTGGCTCCATAAAGTACAATTTTGTTGACTGTCTTGTCTGGTATTACATCTATAATATACTGCAACACTACTTCTTCTTCAATAACCGCTCCACGTGCTATTCCTCTTAGGATAAGTGCGTATTCTTGTAAAGTTTCTTCTTTCTTTTTCTTTCTTGTCATCAAAAGTTTACGTACTTCGGCACTATTGGTTTTAACGTGAAACTCTTCCAACAGTCGTTTCTTTAATTGCGTCCTTGTTCTTATTCCTGTTTCAGAATTGATGAAAAGTTTTGCTATTCCTTTTAGACACTTTTTAGCATAATTCAACTTTTGTAAATTATTCCATTTTATTAAATTTGCAATGTCTTCAAAATCAATTATCCATTTTTCAATTGGATATCCGTCTTTACCATCAGAGTGTCTAATAGAATCTTCAACATCTCGGAAAGTCAAAGCGATCGATTGCGAGTGAGACGCGACGGTATTGGGAGTATTCACATCAGCACATGTTTGCAATCGTTTCCTCTTCCCGGTCGCTCTCTTCATCGTTTTCTTCTTCATTGCTTTGACTGATTTCTGAGTTAAAGAAATTTTGAAGAAACAATCATCCTACTGGCTATTTCTTCATGAGTACCTGCATAATCCAAATCAAGTACGTGACAAGCAGCAACAAGATCGGCTGTGGTCAACTTTTCTTTAATATCCTTCATTTTTAGTTGTCTAGAATCTTCGTCAAGATTGAAACCTTGAAACAGTCTCAGCTTACGTCTTACTTGACGAGATTGACCTTCTGAACCAAATATAATTACATGCAAAGTTTGTACAGATTTAAGAGAAGCATGTTTCAAATTATATTCAACTTCCTAAAGTTGACATTTCGCTTTCTAATTCCGAACCTTCCTTTCAATAATTATGATCTTTTCGATCCTCTTACACCTTCCGACTCTTTTAAATCTTACGATCTTTTGGATCTTCTTGTACTTCTCACTCCTTTCGATTTTCTTGAATTTTGTAGTGCTCTTGAACCTTGCGATTCTTTGGATCCTCTTGGATCTTGCGATCCTCTTGAACCCCTTGAATCTTGCGATCCTCTTGATTTTTTTGGATCTTGCGATCCCGGCTGAGCCCCCAAAAATTATAGGAAATACTTTCTTATGGTTTAAACAACCTTTTATTGAACTTATATCGTGTGTTCAATTGAAAAGTTCGTCAAGTTGGTTTGATTTTTTGATGAAAGAAGGTAACAAGTGTCTAAATAAACCTGGTCAAGCAGGCTACTTTTAGTAATTCTGTTATGTAAATGCAATGGATAAATTCTCGATCACAACCTACTTGACCCGGTTTTTATTTAGACGCTTGTTAGATCGAAAAAGGGATGACTGCTTAAACCGACTGACGTTTAATGGGTGACAGTTGTCAAACAGTTGTAGTGTTTCGCTTATAATAAAACGTGAGTTATTAGCGCTTTCGTTTGTTGCATTGGTGCAGAATATCTTCGTCTCGTATTAATGTATGAGGTAAAAACAAGATTTAATAAATACTTTGAGCGCACATTAGTGCAGCAAACAGAAGTGGCATTTCTAATTCAAGACCTGCTTCACAATGTTATGAAAAATTAAAAGGCTACTTGATGAACTTTTCAATTGAACACACTTTATTTTTGACAAGTTCTATTTTACACACCCCAAACAACTACTATTTTTAATTAGTTACGGTGTCACCGCCACCTTTTCCTACATAATTAGATCGTTTTGGAACGTCTTCTATTGTGTGATGCATGGCTGTCATTCTCTTCTAATCCGACAATCTCTTCTCCTAAAGTCCCTGGAACTGAATACTTTACTTATTCCCTTCTCACAACCTTTCCTCTTATCATATTCCTGGTGACGTCCAACAGTATTTTTCTTGCCTCCTTCTTTGATTTTCTTTTGTTTGGCTTCAGAACAAACGCTGACTAAGAAAAGAAGAAGAGATTAAAGTTGAAGAGAATCGAACGTCTGATTTAAGCAAAAAATATCTCTCACATGTTTTCTTTAATTATTTTGAAGAATACGTTTTAGGACGTACATGGCTGTTATTCTCTTCTAATCCGACAATCTTCTTTTCTAATGCCTGATCACCTTATCTTGAGGTTAAATTTATCTGTCACTTAGGCCCGATTTTTTCACCTCCTGTTAACTTTATCTGGCGATTAATTCCCATAGTAACGATTGTGATCACAATTGTAACTATGGGAATAAACCGTCAGATAAAGTTAACTGGAGGTGAAGAAACCGGGCCTTAGAATGTGTATAGTATGTGTACGGCCAACTATACGTCACATTCCACTTGTTAGATAAATTAACCTTAGATTAAACACGCTGAAGAAATCAGCCATAAGGTCGCTGGAACTCAACACTTTACTCATTCCCTTCTCACAACCTTTCCTCTTATCGTCTTCCTGGTGACGTTCAACAGTATTTTTCTTGCTGGCCTTCTAGGTGCCTTCTTTTGATTTGTCTTTTATTTGGTTTCAGAACAAACGCTGAATAAAAAAAAAAGAAGAGATTGAAGCTAAACCTTTTTTATTTTTGAAGACATTGTCACTTTATTTTTGCGAATTGGTTGTTTTTAATTGGTGCTTTTCTTCTTCAAACTACTGTAATGAATTTAAACGGAACATTGTCGTTCATATTCCTAGTCATTTCATAAAGATCAATCGCAATCAAGATTTGAATTTTTGAAAATGAATTCTTTTCGAATTCGGGCGAATTCGGGCATCATCAAGTATTCTGTTGTTCGGTAGAGCTTTGGGCTAAGAACAGTACTGATCAGTAAACATTCAGACTTTTTTTGGGATCGGTGCATTTTCTTGTCTTTGTTTAGACCAGTTGTTCCTACGAACCCCCCAGGGGTTAGTAGGAACAAAATGTTTTACTTATATATTATTTTTACGTCATTATTCACCATTCAAGACTTCAAAGTGATATTTTTGATTTTGCTATTATGCAGTTGTGTAGAGTTATTTCACAGGTTTTTGCTATGAGTCCGTGGGCATAATAAGTTTGGGAACCATTGGTTTAAAGGAATCCAACTTCAGGTATTTTGAAACGCAGAGGTTATTGTAATGTGTACAGTTGCATCCAATTAAAACGATGTACAATTTAGGTGAATTGTGAATTGATGAATTTTGTATGAACTTTTTTTTTTGAAAAAACAAAATGTATGTTGTTACATAACGGATGTATTGCGGAAATCACGCGCAAGCAATTAAGTAAACCCAAGCGGGAATAATCGATAAAATAACAACGAGAGTATATAAACTACAAACATAATATTAATTGTAATGTGGCCGTCCGGTAGCTTTCCAGAACAGGAGCTATTGGCGCCATCGACCATTAGACGTGCACCGATCTAACATTTAGCGATTTAGCACTGCTACGTGCACGGTCTACAAAGCAGCTTTTAAACATGGGAATGAGACGCGCATATATTATCCATCGTTTGCCTGACTGATTGACTGTTAGACATCAATTATTTATTATTAACGGCAGCAGCAGTTGATAGGATCGGCTCCCGTGAGAGACTGATTGATTGCGATGTAATTTCGCTGGAACGCGACGTATTTTTCCCTGGAAGTTTTTGTGTCCATCGCCAAATCAACAAAACTTGCCAACTTTAATGTTTAGATAACTTAAAGCTTCCTAACTTCTTCAGTTTTTTCATTGTACGTACATAATTACAACTATTTTAATTCTACTATGAAAGCGAAAGCACGATTCTGTTTTAATTCTAAAAGCTACTATGATTGTCTTTTCATTTTACTTTGCCTCAGTATCTCTGGTAAGTTGTTAACAAAAATAATTCAAATTTTGCTTGTAACTAAAAGAAGATTTTCGAGTGGGGCGAAGTTGTTCCATAGGTGGTAATTAATTTTGGCGGAGGCTGCCGAACAGTTGCAAAATATAAATATCCCGGGGCGAAATTTTACCTGTTCCGTAAATCTTCTTGATTAAGTGCACGCCTTAAAATATGCGCGGAATGCAGCGGCACGAATAAATCAGGCACCGGCGACAGAAGCAGCAACAGCAGCAGCTTTCGTCCGGCAGACGAACGTAAACAACAAAAAAGCTCATAAACAAGACGCGCGTGTGTCGATTGTTTCAGTCAGTCATCCGGGCGCTCCTGAATGAATGACACAGTCTACTTGAGTCGATGACAGGCGGAAGTCGCGAGACTGACTCGTGCCCAGCCATCAGAACTTATTAATTAAATTCTTTTGAAAGTTCATTTAAAAGTGAGCACCTACCGGAGGCGCCACCATTGCCGGCGCCAATGGAACATTGACCTCGCAACACAAATTAATTAAACTTCTCGGAGATTTATCACAAAAATGAGATTTTTATTAACAGATCCGTACTGCATCCCGAAATTTCTTAATTAATTAAGCGGCCGATTGCCAAGGCACCAGACGAATCTGAATTTTAGGGCGACTCGTTGTTATTCGCCCGCGCCGTCACAAACATTTTTCTGGGACACGTCTTATTCATAAATTAACTTTATCTTCAACTTGATTAGTCACAACCCTTAGTTTTCAATTAAACTTGTTATTTCAATCGTCACTGATGTGATAAGTTTATCTGCTTTTGGAATGCACACTTTTAATCATCTAAAACGCCTCATTTATTTTTTAAATTCAATTATAAACCGAATTTGGTAGATCAGTTTTCTTTAAACAATCTCTTCAACATTAGAAGAGGACACTGTCAGAAAGAAAACGTTAAACTACTTTCCTTTCGAACGAAGAAACCGTAACATGTTTTTAAATATTTTTTCTTGTATTCTATTCTTCTTCTTCACAAAGCCCCTACATGTTTTATCTGTTTTCAATTTAATTTATTAATACTAATTAAAAACAATCATTCTTAGGTAGTAAATTTAAATCAGCGTACAACATACTCTTTTTTGTTTGCAGCAGGAAATGATTGACAACAAAACGAAATTATCGCTACGTTATTGAAAATTCGAAAAAACATAAAGAAATGACAATCGGTCACAAAAGGGCTGAAATTCTTTTTTCTTTTCAAAAAATGAAACGAAATAGAAACAAAAAATTTCATTCGCAGCGGAAATTGCGTTTATCTTTAGCAATGGAAAATGATACCAAAAAAATGATCGCTGCATTATTACGACTTAAAACAATATTAAAAAAAATCAATTCGAAACACACAAATAAAGACAATGGTTAGAAAACAGAAATTCTCCTTTCTTTTGATGAAATGAAACAGAAACAAAAAATGTAATTACGTTTATCTTTAGTAGCAGAACATGATTGGAAGTAAAACCAAAATGATCGCAACATTATTGCAAATTAAAACAAAATCAATTCGAAAAGAACAAACAAATAACAATCGGTCAGAGAGACCTGATTTGTTTTTTCAACAATATTAATTAACTTTTTTCTTCTTAGTCTTTTTCACCCTCTTCTGTTGTTTTGCTTCAATTTTCTCGCGATATCTATTTAATTACTGTCAACAAATCGAATGTCGATGTTTTTCAAATTAAGATAAATGCCCGGTCTTTTCATCTCCAATTAACTTTATCTGGCGATTAATTCCCATAGTAACGATTGTGATCACAATTGTTACTATGGGAATAAACTGTCACATAAAGTTAACTCGAGATGAAAAGACCTAAGGTCCAGTATTATAAAAGCAAGTTAACTTTAACTCCCAGTTTATTGCCATAACAACAATTGTGTCCACAATTGTAACCATGGGAATAAACCGATAGTTAAAGCTAACTTGGCTTTATAATACCGGCCCTAAGTATAATAACATAATATCGTGTTAATAAACTGGCAATAAATCTCATCGGTGCTTGGAAAAAATATAAATAAATTTAGTGTTGCTGATAGTTCTCACTGAAACTAACATAGTGTGGTGATAATTACCTTGAACAATTACAAAAAACACTAGTATTTCAACAACAAAGACTGAAAAGCGCACCAAGTTTGACATCAAGTGTTCCGGAGGATGCATGTCATGAGAAAGGACCACTACGTTTTGATGAAAAAGTTTCTTGGGACAGTGTTCGGCATACCAGAGCAAAAGAGTCCATCGTACGCGGTTAAAATGTACATCCTAGGCAGAAACGTCACATCGAGCCAAATTCTCTTCAATCTACAAACAAAAACACACACACACACCCTCATATACACAAATTCACCCCATCCATTCTTCATTTCCTTATCTGACCGAAACGATCGCCCAGGCCACTAAGATTATTCGAAGAATTCACCCTGTTCCTCGAGGAAAGTAAAAAAAATGTAGGGGTTATAATTAGAAAAGCTTAAAGCCGACGGGCCACTGCGCGCGAAACTAAGCTAAGCTAAGCGAAACTAAGTTCTTTGAAAATTAGATCCAACGTAATCTTACGCGGACGAGGCAACCGAGCGAAGATAAACATTGTTTTATATCTTTGCTATCCTAACTTCACTTCCCTTAGCTTTAATTGCCACATTCGCGTAAGATTACGTTGGATCTAACTTTCAAAAAATTTAGTTTCGCTTAGCTTAGCTTAGTTTCGCGTTCAGTGGCCGCCTGCCTTAAAACATCAGAGAGGTACAAAAAAAATTACAATAACAAATACAGCACACCCCTACAAACAATACATTATTGATAACCAACATGGGGCTATATCTCAGAAAAGCAAATAAACATAAACAAAAATCAAAACCATCCCCACATAACAATACAACAGATTAAACAGCGTCTATTTCTTTTATTTTATTTTTTCTGTTTTCGGTATTAACTGAGAGGCCCTGCAGATTACCATTCAATTTGGGACAGCCTGTATAAGTCTTTTCGTTTTTAATTTTTTTTACATATTCCAGATTATGGTTTCCCCAAAAACGAAAGTGACAGTGTCACTCCTCCTTCCTCCTCCAGTCTCTTCGTTTTTAATTTTTTTACATATTCCAAAGGATGGTTTCCCCAAAAACGAAATTGACAATGTCCCTCCCTCCTCCCCCCGTTATAGAATTTTGAATTTTTTTTGCAAGGTTTTTACTTTGTAGTTTTTGACTAATTTTTTATAACCAAATTAACAAGGATCATAAAAATCTCTTTTTTTAATTTTAACATTTCATTCAGAATTTATTTCGTACTATCTTGAGAGCAATAAAATGTAAGATGCTAATGTTAGATAAATTATGAGAAAAAAAGTGGAATTTTGCAAATAAGAGCCTCACATTACATTTTGCTTTCACTATAGAAACGAATGCTAATTTGAATCAGAAGAAGACAAACCACACGAATTCCTCGCAACTCTTAAATTGCGGAAATTCAATTTCCGTCCATCTCATTAGCAAGACGGGAAGAATGAGCAAGAGCCTCCAGCAGCTCTTCGTCTGCAAACGCAATCTCATACCTGCGGAATCTTATTTTGCTCAATACACTTTTTATTTTCGCCGTGAAATTAAACTTAACGGTTAAATAACATCGCATCAATCACTTTTAATGAAGTGTTTTTTGCGTACGTTAATGTTGACCACTAATTACAGATCAATTGTAATACGCAGTGTTGTTAAAAATATGCCAAGTCCTTAATCGTATTTTCTGTTACGTCCCGACGACGCCAATTTTTTTTGCAAGCAGAAAATACCAACGCTTACACGATTTATTAATCGCTTTCACAATAATAACAAAGATAACACATTCTGTAATATTTGTATGTACAAAAAAAATCGAAAATAATTTTTTTTAATATAAAGTCCTGTTTTTGTTTCAGTGAATTAAATCCGTATTCATTTTCGGGTTTGTCTCACGTAATATACTTCAGTCTGGCAGACAATCCAGTACCAAGCATACCGATACAAGTATTAGAAAAAATGCCCAACATAGGAACACTAGACCTTGGTCGACTTCAAGTTCAGTATTTACCAGAAGGTTCCCTCAACGTACGTATTTATTTTGGGACAAGAAACAATATCAATGCCTATTTGATTGCAGGGTTTTAAGAACTTACAAAGCTTAGTCATTCCTGGAAATTGGTTAGAAAGAATAGACACGAACACCATTCCATCGTCTGTAAACAAAGTGCATCTGGCGCGTAACAAATTGAAAGACCTGAACGGAACCTTACGTCACCTCTCCGATTTACAATGGTTGTTCATCAACATGAACAAGTTGACTTCTTTGGACAATCAACTTCCCAGGAACGGGCAGAACTTGAAGATGATACACGCTTCGCATAATCAAATCGAGAAGATGCCCCAAGACTTGAGGTATCTGACGAACCTAGAGTCGCTGTTTTTTCATAATAACAGGCTTGCGACTCTTGATGGTACGCTGTCTAGAAGCAGGAAGTTGGAACGTGTCCAGTTGGAACATAATCAGTTAGTCATGGTATGAATCAAATTATAGATAAATCAATCTAGAGTACGCTGGTTTTTCCTTTTAGTTACAAGAAGATGACTTCGCCGAAGCTTCAAAATTACAGAGTTTAATGTTGGGTTACAACAATCTATCTTCGTTGAATAATTCAATGCGACCGCTGGTTAGTTTAACGGCGTTAAATTTGACGCACAATTGGTTCAGGTGGTTTTCTTTCGAAGAACTGAGGGGCCTCCATAAATTAAGCGTCCTGGATTTGTCCTTCAATAAAATCCTGGACCTAAACGGGTTCACGCCGGTAAGAAAATTCCTGGGCAGTTGTCTTTACGGTCTTCCAAAATCGTTTTGGTTTCAGAATTTAGTAGAATGGGAATCGAATTTGCGGCATTTAAAGTTGGACCACAACGAGCTTCATACCTTGAACGGGGCTGTATCGGGATTTAGAAACTTGGTACGATTGGAAGTGAGCTACAATAAACTCAGCCAAATTTTGCCAGATGACTTAATAGGGCTTGATCGTTTGAACATGTTGGATATCTCACATAATAGATTGAAGACACTCGAAGAAACTAGTAAGGTAAAAACTGCCGACGTCTTTTTTGGCCTTCGTTAAAATTCGTAATTGCAGACATTTTTACCATCGTTGCAAGAATTACTGGCGTCTTATAATAACCTAACAATTTTGGACCGGGATTTCCATGGTTTACCAGTCCTGTGCTGGGCGGATCTATCTCACAATCAAATAATTGCGTTCGGCAGAGATTTGCTCAGCAAAACCCACTGCCGCATCCTTGATGGAATCCATTCTGACATGTGGGGCATTCTGAATATCAATTTACATGGTACACTTACAAAATTCGCGCTTAATCAATGTAATACTATTGTTTGCTTCTGTTGCAGATAATCCAATTTTATGTGACGCCGCTCTACCGGAAATAATCTCATCGATGGAGATAAACCATACGAAAATATCGGGAGGAGCTCACTGTCCTTTATTGAGCGAACAACCAGTGACACCGAGGAAAAACGGATATTTAGGTTACGTACCAGAAACGACCCCGTCATTACCACCAGCGGTCGTGGCTAATCTCCCTCAATTCGACGTGGATCGCTCAAATGTACCCATCAATATAAACCCTTTGTACAGTCAACTGGAGTATCAACCAATCAACGCCGAAATCTCCAATCAAGTCAGACAAGCAGAACCCAACAACATCGATAACCAAATTCAACAAGAGCCAATCAACATCGAACCAATAAACCGCCCGATTTCTTCAAACGGGGGTGAAGACCAACCCGATCGTCAGATATCGCAGACCACGGATCACGACAACATCGTCCAAAACCAACCAGTCGAACCTTACCCATATCAACGTCAAAACATCAATTACATACCTAATCAGTTCAGTTCGGAGAACGCCCTCGTCTACAACAAACAATTAAATACGAATGTTAGATACGGTGAAACCATTGAAGCTCCGGAAATCGCCGATCGTATCAACGAACAACCCATTTACACAAACGTTGATTCAGCAATACAAGAAAAGCAAATAAGCCAAATGGTCTCTGAAATAGAACAACTGAGGACAAGGGTTCAAGAACTGACGTCGGAAAATCAGCGTCTCACCCAAAACTTGAACCAACAGAGCCTCCACAGTCAGGACAACAAAATATTCGATAGTACAAGGCCAATTTTACCTCTGGAACAAGTCCCGATTCCATCGACGATTAAGCCGCCCAATGAAGACTTTGAGAGAACACCATGAACTGACAAACTATGATTAGCAACTGAGAGAGATCTTACGTTGGGTGCTTGTGCCCAAAACCTCTAGGATACTAAGCAAAAAGCAGTAATTGAAAAACTAATTTATTAGGTGAATTTTCCTAGTCACTTTTATATGTTATTATTTTCGAAGAAAAAAAAAACACGCTTGTCGTTATTTAATCATATCAACTTGAACGAAAATCAAAGGAGTATCGAGAGTGCTGAGAGTAGTATTTTTGATATAAGATTTAAATAAAATATAAATAGTAATTATATACTTAACAAATTTTAAGCAAAAAGACAAGTCCGAGATTGTATAGTTTTCTATGTATTAGGACTTTTAGCAATAATGATTTGCTAGAAACCAAGCAGCTATTATTAAAAGAAATTAGTTTTTGCTGTTTCATATTTTTTTTTAATTTATTTTATTTTTCTTGAAGGAACTGTTAACGAAATCAAGAGGTGGTGTACATATTTTCTGATTAGCTTTACATTAGGTACAGTTTTTTTTTTTTGTGTAGCGCGTAGGTCAGACGAAATCACAAATTAGAATATGTGTGTATTTATATATGTATATGTTTAATAAAAATTAATGTAAAGAATAACATTTAAGTTTTTTTTTTGTTCGTCGACATTAAACACATTTCACTTTAAGGCCCAGTCTTTTCATCTCCAATTAACTTTATCTGACGGACGTTCCCATAGTAACGATTGTGATCACAATTGTTACTATGGGAATTAATCGCCGGATAAAGTTAATTGGAGGTGAAAAAATCGGGCCTAACTTTCGTATATGAACTAACATAAAAAGTCAAAACCCAATACGAACACTTTAAGTATTAAGTAATTAATTATTTTTATTTTACAGGTACATACTTTATTTATTTATCTAACTAAATAATAGTGCTTATGAAATAACAGCTAATCAAGTTGCTTATGAAAATGTTTGTCGTAACAACATATGGAAGTTCCCAACAAGACCAAACACATGCCCATGTAAGTACCTAAAAGAAAATAAATCGGTATTTAATAAATACGTAAATATGTTGTACAGTTGCGGACAGAAAATTTCGGATGTCACTATCTTTTACTGACGTAAAAGTTAAGGAATTCCTATATGTATATGTCAGATGAGTGACAGTGACATTTCTGAAATTTTCTATCCGCAACTGTACTCTCGCGAGCAAAAAAAATTGATGGTCAATGTCATTCAAAACTTTGATGGAATCGTCACAAATTGACGGGAGCGTTAGATTTGACACATACACATGTCGCTAATCAATCACGACCATTTCACAATAGAGCTCTTGTCATTGAATGCAAAAAATGACAAGGACGACCATTTTTCTTGCTCACAACTATACATAATATGACACGTCTTTTTTTATATAAACAAATACTTCAGTATAAAATAAAACAATACTTACGTTTACTAGGAAAGTCTTCTTTAAATACAATGCCACTTAAAGCGGTGAAAACGAACGTAAGTGAATTTGTTACCGGAACTGCTAAAGACAAATCGACATTTTGAAGAGCGAAGAAATACAAAATGGAGCCAAACTGATTTAACGCCATCGGCACCAAATACTAAAAAAACACGAAATTCTGTGTAACACGAAGGTATTTGATGATGACGACGATATTCGTACATTTACATTTGTTGCTAAGTATTTTATTTCAAGAAGGAATTGGGTTACTGCAGTGGATCCCTTAACCTTCACGATGTCTTGGGAACCTTTTTTAATTAGGGGGTTCGTAGAGCCCCATAGAAAAGCCACTGCTATTAATGAAACTGTAAATATTAAATATCTGTAAGAAATCTTATGACTAATACAGTCAGACATACACAGTACAAATAATTACAACTCTTAAAAGGAGGGAAGCTGAAGCAGTATATTTGTTAAATATTGTTAATTTATGTTAGTTATTTTTACAAACTGATGTTAATTATAAACAGTTAAGGCTTTGCGAGGGTTGACTCTAGTAATTGGTGTTATAAAAATATACCAGAAAAGCTTACAATACAGAAGTGTACTTACATGTTTTTTAATGCATCGAAGTGAAAAATTAAAAGGGACTATCTAATAAAATGAACAAATATATGTCTTCATAAAATACAGAATTTATGTTATGATTTAATTTAAAAAAAAGCTAGAAAATATCAAATACTTCTTCCAAATTAATAAAATTATCTAGTTGTGATAAATACTACATTTACATTAACTACATATAATGGGAAAAAGTCGCGCCATCTATTAGATTTGATTTATCTCAACAAGTATAATCCCGAACTTTTTGACTGCTCCTCGTAAGTACATTTCGTATGAACCCCCTTATGTAAATGCTGTAACGCAAAAAACATCATATTTCACGTTTGTTACATAAACTATAACTCATGAGATACACATAAATGTTTAATAAAATACTAAACCTCATGAAAAAAAGCAAGGATTTATGCTGAAGTGTCATTGCTCCACGAGAGGTCGGTCAATAAGTTCGTGTTACCCAAATTGCGCAGTTCCGCTATCAAAATTAAAATTAACTTACCAATTTCGTACAACATTGCCATAAATTTCAGGCTAAATTGACATATTTAATGATAAATTGCGCCTGATATGTTTAAGGTTATTAGATAATTTAAAAATTTGAATTATTACCAAACGTGAATGTAGGCAACCCTACTTACTGCCCTGTACAAACCATAGCCCACATATAAATTAATACGTAAAAGAGAAAAATCTAATCAATTTAATAAATTTTAAACATTTATGATTTAAATATGTAAACTTTTAAGCACAAATTCAAACGCTAAAAGACTAGAAACGTATGGCTTTATAAATAAATTAGTTTTTGGTGTTGACATTTGACATTTAAGGTTGGCAACACTGAAGATTTTGAATTTCAGGTTAGAATCACCTGATATTTTGAAGAAGTTTTCAATAAAATAATAGTTTAACGAATACATTATGTCTAAAGAAATACCACAAATTGTTGAAGACGCCGTCCTCAAAAAGACAACAAACGTGTCATACCTCAAGAACGTCGTTTCTGGTTATGACTGGAACTCCGGTTTAAACTACAGCAATTTACTAAACTCATACCTGCATACGGGCTTCCAGGCCACTAACTTCGGCTTAGCAGTTAAAGAAATAAATAAAATGATTGAGTGTCGTTATAAACCTACAGAAGGTGAAAGGTACGATGATGGGGATGACCCGTTTATAAGCGTTAAGAATAACTGCACCATATTCCTCGGATATACCTCCAACATTGTTTCCAGTGGCCTAAGGGAAACCATACGCTTTCTAGTACAACACAAGCTGGTAATTTATTGCATCTTTCCTTCTTTTGCAAAGCGTACCTAACATGCTTTCTTAGATAGACTGTATTGTAACTACGGCGGGTGGAATAGAAGAAGACTTCATCAAGTGTTTGGCCCCGACGTTTCTGGGGGATTTCCATATGGACGGAAGGACGCTCAGGAATAACGGAATCAATCGAATCGGTAATTTGTTAGTGCCGAACGATAATTACTGCAAGTTCGAAGATTGGCTGACGCCCTTGCTCGACGAAATGTTGACGGAACAGAAAGAGAATGGCGTCCTGTGGACTCCGAGTAAGATCGTGCAGAGACTAGGGGAGAAAATTAACAACGAAGAGAGCATTTATTATTGGGCGGCTAAAAATCAAATTCCAGTTTTCAGTCCGGCTTTAACCGACGGAAGTTTAGGTGATATTATGTTCTTTCAGTCATTTAAAAATCCAGGACTAGTCGTAGATATAATATCAGGTAATATTTAACATTATTTATTGTATGTACATTATTGTTTGTGTGCATTAGATTTAAGGCGAATTAATCTAATGGCCTTGAAAGCTGCGAATAGTGGAGTTGTAATTATTGGAGGTGGTCTTATCAAACATCACATTTGTAATGCAAATCTTATGGTAAGGACCTATTTTAATCTTAATAAATCATGTATCGTTATTTCTTTAAATTTTTAAAAAGTTTTTTTTTTTCTTTTTTTGTAGAGAAATGGTGCAGATTTTGCCGTATACCTTAATACATCCTCAGAGTTTGATGGCAGTGATTCAGGTGCCAGTCCAGATGAAGCAGTTTCTTGGGGTAAAATCAAGAAAGAGGCAACGCCTGTTAAAATACACGCAGAAGCGTCTTTAATCTTTCCTTTATTAGTGGCAGAAACGTTTGCCAAGCATTACTTTAATTGCACAAGTAAATAAACTTTACATTATCTGTATAAGATTTAATTTATTTTTTTTGATTTTGAAAACAATCTGCTTACAGAATGGAAAATAAATACGTAGCACTTGAAGTTGAGCTTCTACTATTTACTAGGTTTTAACAAAATAAAAAGAAAGTATAATTGAATTGAAAGAAACACTAACATAAATACATAAATTTTTAGCGGAAAAAAGAAAGTATTGCCATAAGACAATTTAGTTTTAAATAAAAGCTATTGCATTGTTAATGCCGAAACAAATAGAACATCTATATAGTAATTTAACCACAGCCAGATTGCCTTTCTAACAAGCTCAAAAAGCTTGAGCGTTGGAACCAAAGACTTTTATAGAGGAAAGAAACCGCAACTTCAACTTGTTGAACTTTCTTCTGAATTTAATTAATAATTCTGTATTGTAAAAAATTTTTCTCTTGTTTCGAAATATGTTTATCTTTCTTATTACTCTGCTTGGCCAATTAGACGTTTTTTTAAATGTTTTAATTTAGTGAATGGCCGTGAACTTACACTTTTATGTTTTCGCTAAACAGTTTTAATCTTTTAAATCTGAAAATTTACTTAATTTTGCTAACTTTTTTATAGCAATCATGTTTAGTTTTTATATGTAACAAAGCGTCTAAATAAAAACCTGGTCAAGTGGGTTGTGATCGAGAATTTATCCATTGCATTTACGTAGCAGAATTACTAAATGTAGCTTACTTGACCAGGTTTTTATTTAGACACGAGTTAGCATGCTTTTACAGAATCCTATGTGAATAGTCAGATATTTTGTTACAAATATATTTTTCATTCCACTGAAAGAATTTAAAAACCTGAAATTAGAAGAAGAAAAAATGGTATCCCAGTGTTAGTTAATCAAATATTAGCTTTAAATACAAATGAAATTGATATTTTTTGTGACGCTGCATGTAACTGTTTACATTTAAAATTACAACATTTTTTCGCGTCCATGAAAGGACGGGATATTTTACTCAAAATAACCACAAATCGACGGAAACTCCATACAATGTAAACAATGGCGTAATAATTTTCTCATAACATCATCATCGCAAAGGAAAATCTGGACTCTTGCATTTTTTATTCACTCTTACATTCTACTCAACGCGCCTTCTTGCGTCAACACGGTCACACACTTACCTAGCTCCAGGCAAACCAAGATTAGGCTTTATATACAGTATCACCTTCAAACGCGGCATTTCTCATTAACAGAACAACAAACGAAACGTAGAATTGAGAACTCATTTATACCAGTTAAACCGAGAATTTGCGAAAAGTAAAAATGCAGTCCAAGAGTTTCTTGGTCGTGTTTTGCCTTTTGAGTTTTGCGGAAGCCGGGGGGTCTAATAAATTAGTGAAGATTTCTGATGTGTTTATAGCAGCGAAAAAATTTGTTTGCAAGGTTCCCCAACCAAGGGCATTTCTGTACTCTGATTTGTTTAAGCTCGAGGAAACAGAAGCATCCGGAATAATAATTGTAAGTAGAGTCTTTTTGTATATTTGTATTACTTCTTTCCTGGTATATTTTTATGCATAATTTAATTAAGTATCTCAACATGTTTTTCATATTTTAGGTAATTAATGTCAATCTAATTGGAATTTTTATCGAACACATGCTAATAACAATTTATGACAATTATTCATCACTAGTTCCACACTTTGTTTTCTGAATCATTATTTTTCTTAGAATGATTTTTTTTTTAATAGTAAACAAACATATTTCCTCGTGATTCAGTTTAAAGCTGAATTTATTTTTAATTTTTTAAATTATTAAAATTGACAGGTACTTATTTTTGATCAATTACTAAATATGAAATCATCAAAATCATCTGCCTTTAAGATTTGTTGCAGTTAAATGGGTTAATATAATTTATAGCTTAGTACTTACTTTGTACTTACATGTATTTATCTGTTTAGAATAACCAAGTACCTACCACAAACAATCTTGGACTTTTTTTTTGTAAAATCTATTATGAAAATTGCTTTTGTATTCTAGAAAACTCTTCATTTGTATGATAGGGCAGTTTTGATTTGCCGTTTCTGTTTGTATTGGTGAGGTCAGATCCGTTTGATCTGAAACGCCTTCTGGTGTCACCAGCCAGATGAACTTTCTTTAACGTGTCTCTTTATCAAATCAAAAGTTTTAAAGAAACGGCATCCCAGCATTTTGCCACACAATATTATAATTAGAACAGCCGAACAGATACCAGCAGCATTTTAGATAAAACCACGACCACGAGACTCGCGCTTCTTTCCTCCTTCTTGCCGGGCAACTTTCAGTAAAGTTAATTTAAAAACATAAACAGTAATGTGCGTCAAGGTGATCGCCGTGACTTTAATAGTTATTTTTAACCAAATGAACTGGTTCGAGTGCAACGCTGATCAATGGTCTGACCTCGCCGGTAAAATGACTAAAGTGGCGAAAAGTTTTAAGTGTGGGTCACCACAGCCCAGGTCTTTCATGTACACGGATTTGATTGAACCTGATGACCTCAAACGTTTCGGAATTATACTCGTAAGTAAATGTACAAATCAGATCGGTTTTTGGGTCATATTGAAGTTCAAGGTTTGTCAACACTTCAGAATCTCCATATAACTGAAATTGTTTCAAATTTTAATCAATATATTGCACTTATATGAATGTTGCAAATCTAATCAAACACAATTCAAATTAATCTAAAAAAACAAATACTCCAGATTTTGAATTTGGAATTAACATATTCTGCAATTTTAAACTATATTATACCTACTGTGCAATCCAAAATTATTTAGATAAGGGAAGGCTATGTAAAATAAAATCAGAGTCTTAGCTTATAGCGTTTTCGATTCATTTGCACCGGTTGCACTCAGTGTATTTGCATCTTCTTTTAACCTCATGTAATAACACGAGATGAAGATATTCTGAGTGCGCACTAGCGCGGTCAATCAAAAACGCTATTAGTCTGACATTTGCTTTACTGTTCCTGTCAAATCTGTTAGTTGCTTAAACACTCTCGAACACTGTAGATAGTCATTGGTCAGCAAGCAATCCTCCGGTATTCGAAATTAGTCGTTATCATATTAAAGAGTTTTAACAAACTCTTAGACAATTAGACAATTTTTTGTACTATCGTTAAATGTATCTTGGCGTTTCAGTTTTAATCAATAGGTGAAACGTATCAATTAAGCTAAGACTGTGATTTTATTTTCCATTGCCTCGTATCTAAATAATTTGCAATAATTGCAACTTTTCCATAAACAAACACATCAATCAGAATTATAACAAAATCTAATAAAACGTGTCACAAAAACCTGTATTTCTAACAATTTATACTTCTAAAGGAATTAGATGTTTATTCACAATAAAATAAATTTAAATAAAAAGTGTGACCTTCTCGATAAAAATACTTGACACATTCCACGAACTCTGGAAATAATTAATGAATAAAACGGCATTTCCACAGGGGATTTTCTCAACGTAAATAGCACTGGCGAAGAATAAACCGTTCAGAAAAAATATTGTATTACGAGATAACGAGAGAGAAAAAAACGGACATGAATGAGAGCACAGTACAGTAACAATTATCTCACTTGTAACAACGATAATTAAGTTGTTTGTAAAAACATTTCTTACTTCGTGTAAACAAACTCACACGCAACACGCAACGGCTCGTAAGACCATCATTCTTAAAAGAGAACGGATGGATTTTAAAGGTCAAGAAATATGTTGTTATCAAAATTTATTTATTGTAATTATTAATTTTTTTAATTGTCATAAATTGTGTGCCTAAAGTTAAAGTTGTGTTTAGCCTATATCTGGTTGGGAACTGCTGTAAATCCATTAATAGAATTGTTTAACAGCGGTACACAAACGGTGGGACCGTTTTTTTTTTATTTGAAGTGACTACACACTATGAAAGAATCACCGTCATGTCCAAATTACTAAATTGAATAATATTTTTGCAGTCTGTACAACCCCGGATGGTAGTCCTGCACAGATGTGACGCGGGTTCAGGTTGTTGTTTGCAACAAGGGCTCTGTTCTCCAGAAATCACCGAAAACGTCGATTTGGCCTTTACGATTTTCAACAACAGTAACCGAGGGATAACCATAACAACAACGGCGACCAATCACACGTCTTGCAGTTGTCAAGCTGCGAAAGATCTTCCTAAATAACAAACAGCAAAATTCTTAACTGATGGACTATTCCCCCCTGAACGAATCACTGGATTTTGCGTAGCTCCGAGCTGCTCACTTCAGTGAATCTGAATCGAATGTGATGAAGACACACCTACGTTGTTGTGACGTAGATTTCAGTTTTGGTGAAGTTATTTATTGTGTTGTTCGACTCTGTGATATTGTTAATAGTTATCTGCAATTTGCAATTTAAATTCGGGCCTTGATTCAACTACATATTGATTATGTAATTAGATATACCACGTATTATTTATTTGAGTTTTGCAATACTTTAGATGCCAGTGAATTTTTTGTTTTGTTTCTAAATTGAATAAACTATACATTTTTATTTTCTTGTTGCCAGATCATTCGATCAATTAATTTCAAGAGAATATTTGAATAAATACAACAGTCTGAAGTGAAATTAAAAAAAAATGAAATTTCCCATTTAATGATAGTTGCTGTAAATTAATGATGAAAGACATACTGAGAAAAAGTTTATACAATATAATTTCGACTTATAGTAAATTATAAAACAATTAATTCAGATTTGATCTGATCCAATTCAAGAAGCTTGTAGTGTTGGTGTAAACAGTAGGATAATCTGGATCGGCGCACATGAAACTGTAAGAAACTATCCCGATCGCGTAAAACACACTATGATCTTCGTCGATTTTTTCGGGCAACATCAGGGGCCCCCCTGAATCTCCCTGGCAGGAGCTCCTTCTCCCTTCGATGTCACCAGCGCAAAGAACGCGATCGTCAATAACCTGTTGTCTAAATCTTGAAAATGACCGTTTACAATCGGAGTTGCTCACGATGGGTAGCTGAACAACTTGTAAGATACTACTCGCTGGGCCCTCTAAAAAATTCATTACAATAATGTATACTGCCTTCCAAATGTATTGAAGCACTTTAGAAGTGCCCCTGCCCTGTTTTATTGCAAATCAGACAAATCCATTTGAAAACGAGTATACAAGTGATTAAACCGTAATTTAGCACTTCATTGGGGAGTCATTTCTTTTGCATTTCACTCTACCTAGCTTTTTAGAGATGTCTCTTTATGTACCTAAGTAACAAGTGCAAAAAGTATCTGTTTTTAGGAAGCAGTGTGAAGGTTTTTTCTAGAATTATTGCTACGAGAGAAATAATAAATCTTTTATAATTTGATAGTTCAATGTGAATGTAACATGAGAAGAGAGTGGATAATGTTACTTTACTTCACTAGTACGAAAAAGAAACTAAAACGAGTGTTAAAAAAAAACTTAATTTTCGTAACTGTGGTATTACAGTAAAAAAAGATCAGTTGATTTAATTTCATTGGCACTTATTGAATTAAATGAAACTATTTTCATATGCCTAAGTAAAATGAGTTTCTTTTTTTGAGGAAACTTACCAAAATATACAGAACCCCATCCGGCGACGAAAGGAGAATCCTTGGATTGAAGTGGAGTCGTTGGTAAACATATAGGCCAAACACCAGCTGGAAAAAATATGCACATAGATTTTTTTTGGAAGAATCAAAGAATTAAAGACAATTTATTAAAAAAGTAAAATAAAAATTCGCAATTAACTTACTAACTGTCGGTTTGTGAGCCATTGTTAGAATTGCTATATCGTTAGTGTATGTTGTAGAGTAAGCTTCGTGAAGTTTTATGTTTGTTAGTAAGATGTCTTCAGGATGAGCGTTGTCTTCATCTATAAACAAATCTAAATCGCCTACACGTACCATGTACCTAAAAAATAAATAAATAAATTCAAGTTGTAAATATGTATAAGCACAGATAAACACACAGAACTCCTTTATCTGTGATATAAGTAAAAATCACATTTTAATTGAAAAAGTTGGCGAAATCTGGAAATTTTAGATAAATTTGCTACATAAAGCGTTCCTTTGAAAACTGATACTGTAATGATTTAAAGACTTACAAATCACGTCTCCTGTAAACACAGTGCCCTGCAGTCAAAACATGCGTGTACGTGATAAGACTTCCACCACACAACCACTTTGGTTGACCGGGATTAACCCTATTTCGATAACCCAAAGCAACAAGCCATGGAAACTGGCCTAAAAACACAGTAACAGCCTTTCTTTTGTTAAAGATAAAAATTCTTATTTCTGTAGTACCTACCCAATTGGGCTGGCACTCCACCGACAATCCTGCCATCAGAAGAATTACTTATTCCACAGTAAGGGGGTGAAAGAAGTGGGCTGTTGTTGGTCGATTTTGGAGTAGTTGCAACTGTATTAGATGTGACTGTTTTCGAAGTTGTTGAGTGGCTGGTTTCAGGCTGAGGCTCACAGCATACCACCATGTCTTTGCCATTGTAGTTACAGACGGATTGCAGTAAGAAATTTCGTACCTCATCTTTATTTATTTGGGTAGTCAACAAAGTCAGAAGGGCTGTGCACTGTTTTATATTAACACACTGGCCGTCATTTCCATTTGGTGTTCGACAAGGAAGCCCTATTTTAAAATTAGATTTCTAAAGAAATTATTACAAGTACAGTAAATATATAAATACTTGACGTAAGTATACAAAGAGAAACGAAATAGTCAATTGCAAGTAAAAGAAATATTCTGCTGAAATGAACTTATTTGTTTTTTTTTTTTCATACATTCCATTTAGAAATTGCTTAATCTCATCAAAATCGAGTGACTTTTATACATGCTATAATAAACAAAATATATTATAATTCTTCTTCTTTTAGTTTGTTATCAAATCGACGTTAGCGGATGCAATTAACAAATTGCTTTTTTATTGGTGCGTTTTCGGAAGGAAACGATGATGATATAAAATTTGGGCGATATGCGTAGGTAATCAACCAATTTAGAAGTTTTAACCTCATTTTATTATTTCCCTCAAGAAATTTTATAGATAATATAATGTAAGTTATACCTATATTAAGAAATAAGAACTAGGTACCTAACACCATTGGTAATACATACAGGTATAATTATTGTAAAGAATTAAATGTTGTGGAGCATACAGGCCTTATTTAATCAAACCAGATATAAAATAAATTATAGCCAGCAATCAAAATTATTTATACTTGCTTTTATATGCGTATACAGAATAGTAACAATTAAGAATCTGTCTTTTTTCAAAATTTATGATGGTTTTAAAAGTATGAAACCAAATGCTGCACTAAGCTCATAATTTTTTTTATTTATTTATAATAATCAAGATGATATTAGCAATAAGCCTGTGTACCAAATCGACTACTTAATTACCTAATAATTTTACCTTGTGCTTTAACAAACGTTACAGTCACAATAAAAATTAAAAGACCTGCAGGATTTATTTTTAAAAACATTTCCTGCTATCACTATTTATCACTTAAAGAAGAATAAATTTTCAACCAAGCTTTCAACTTATTTATGTATGTTTAGCTCGGTTTCAATTGCTGGAAGGGACTGAGTCATAATCAGGATTTGTTGTTGTAGTTGTTGTTATTCAGAATAATCCCAGGCGTGTAATATGTTCTTGAAATACAATGTGCATATATCTATCCTCATTTTCATAACATAACAATTATTTGTAGCAAAACTTTCAATTGTTAAATAATTAAATTTTTGCAAGATTCAACTTCATTCTGTTTCATTCTCCCAACGAATCTATTATTTTCAAAATTAGATGTTACTAATAAGTACTTATACATTTATTACATTAAACACATAAATATAATTAATTTTAAAATTGTTTATTTTCGATTGAGATGTGTCAGGTGCGGGAAAATTCCGGCGAAACTTTACTACGGCGATTTTTGAATCTTCCTGCCAGGATCACATAAACGCGAGGAGGTGTAGAATGAGATTTATCAGGCGCCCAAAGAGTTCCCTTGAAACTTTACTGCGATTTTTGAATCTTCCTACCCGGATCACACAGACTCGAGGAGGTGTTGAATGAGATTTATTTGGCGGCCAAAAAAATTGCTTTCAAATTTTACTGCGATTTTTAGATCTTCCTACAAGGATCACATAAACAAGAGAAGGTGTCGATTGAGATGTATCAGGAGCGGGAAAATTCCAGCGAATTACTACGATTTTTGAATCTTCCGCCAGGAATACATAAACGCGAGGTGTTGATTTAAGCCTAGAACACAGTGGATTTGCATAAAACATAAGATTAAGCCGTAAGAAACACATTTGCTTTGTTCTCGTTACGGAGCTATTGTGTTACAGCGCACTTCTTTACATAGGTCGAATTACTATTACGGCTTATGCTTTATGTCTTATGTTTTATGCAAATTCATTGTGTACTGACCTTAATAGCGTTTTCGATTGATTGCACTAGTGCGCACTCAGAGTACCTTTATCTCTTGTTATTGCATGAGGTTAAAAGAAGATGCAAATATACTGAGTGCAACCGGTGCATGTGATGGAAAACGCTGTAAGATTTACTAGGATCACATAAATGTAAGGAAGTGTTGAATGAATTATCAGGAGCAGAAAAAATTCCGCGCTAAAATTATGGCGATTTTTATGGCGTTTTCGATTGACTGCACTAGTGCATACTCAGAGTATCCTCATCTCGTATTATCACATGAGGTTAGAAGAAGATGCAAATACACTGAATGCAGCCAGTGCACGTGAATCGAAAACGCTATTAAATTTTCCTAATTAAATAATTAATATTAATAAGTAGCGCCATTTATCGGTGAAAACCCAAGCTAATGGCGCACGTCAAATAACAGATCTCTAACCTGGAGCAACAACTTACAGAAACCTGTAACGTAATAACTCGAGGAGGTGTTGAATAGTTATTAGGCGCCCAAAAAAATCCCTTGAAACTTTACTGCGAGTTTTGAATCCTCCTACCAGGGTCACATAAACACGAGGAGGTGTTGAATGGGATTTATTAGGCGCCCAAAAAAATTCCCTTGAAACTTTTCTGCAATTTTTGATTCTTCTTACCAGGATCTCATAAACGCGAGGAGGTGTTGAATGAGATTTATTAGGCGCCCAAAGAGATTCCCTTCAGACTTTACTGCGATTTTTGGATCTTCTTACTAGGACTACATAAACGCAAGGATGTGTTGATTAAGATTTATTAGGAGCCCAAGAAGATTTCATTGGGACTCTGGTGCGATTTCTTAATATTCCTACCAGGAACACATAAACGTGAGGAGGTGTTAATTCAGATTTATTATGCGCCCAAAGAAATCCCTTGAAACTTTACTGCGTTTTTTGAATCTTCCCACCAGGATCACATAAATATGCGGAGGTGTTGAATGAAATTTATTGGGCGCCCAAGAAAATTACATTGGAACCTTTCTGCGATTTTTGAAACTTCCTACCAGGATCACATAAATAACGCGAGGAGTCAGTGGCGCACCAAGAAATTTGTCCTGGAGGGGGCTTAAAAATAATAATAATTGTAAGAATCACGTAAGAGTATAGGGACCATGCACATGCGAAGCCAGCGTCACCAATGACCATTCTGCATTAGTGATATGAAAATATGAGTTGTTTAAAATTATTAGTGAACATTTGGACTTGAATATTGTAATGTATTTCAATACCAGGAAGCTCAAGTATTATGTACTACAATCGTAAATTGTCATAAGAATGATATTATTCCAATGTAATGAGTCTCAAGAAATATTTTCATATCACTAATTCACAAATCACCACGCCAGGCAGCGCTGAACGCAGAGATGTGCATGGCGCCTATACAAGGATATTTTAAATAATAAAGATACATAATATGAACTTATACCGAACTAACATTACCAAACAAAATTAAGTCGGCGTGCTCTTTTTCTTGCAAAATTGAAATTATTTATTAAATTCTAGTACCACATAGCTCTGGGGGGAGCTTTAGCCCCCTTAGCCCCTCCGTGGGTGCGTTACTGCGAGGTGTTCACGAGGTATTGAACGACATTTATTAGGCGCCCAAAGAAATCCCTTGAAACTTTACTGCAATTTTTGGATCTTCGTACCAGGGTCACATAAATGCTAGGAGGTGTCTAATGAGATTTACTAGGCGCAGAAATATTTAAGTGAAATTTTACTGCGATATTTGAATCTTCCTACCAGGATCACGAGGAGGTGTTGATTGAGATGTATTAGGAGCCCAAAAAGATTCCATTGGAACTTTCCTGCGATTTTTGAATCATCCTACCAGGAACAGTTCCTTTTTTATAATTTTCAACTGTTTAGGTTGCGACATCTTGCGGTCAATTTTTCATCTATTTAAAACCGATTTGTAACACATTTATTTATAATTGTCATAAAAATCACCTGCTGGATCAATTCTCATTTATTGCACTACCGGTTACTAATCTGACTAAAGATAATCTAAAAACACTTAGTTTGGGTTTCTCAGTTCTAGTTTAACTTTAAACTCCTGATTATTTCCATAGAAACAATTGTTTTTATAATTGCTACCATGGGAATAAACAGGAGTTTAAAGTTAAACTAGAACTGAGAAACCCAGCCTTAAAGATTTGGGATGGTCTTAAGAGGAGCATGCAGTATAATAGCTTAAAAGTGCAATTTGTGCAGACTTTAAAAACTCACACAGCAGTCGAACAGTCCTATATTCGTTTAATTTTTTCGCGTTTCTTTATAATCTAGACATATATCATATCCCAGAATATTTTATTATTATAAATATAACCTGTGAGCAACTAAAAATCAGATTAGGGCAGGCGGTGCAAAGAAAATGTATGTCTGTGATTAAATGAAAAGTCAATAAATTTGACAGTCCATGAATGTATTACATTAATTAATTCAGTTAATCACAGACATACATTTTCTTTGCACCGCCTACTCTAATCTGATTTTTATTTGCTCACTTTTTATTTATATCGAGTTCCTAGAAACAGTAATAATACTTATTTTATCATTCAAAAAAGGTGAAAGTTTATTTAAACAAAACCATGAAGTTCATGCAAAGATCTTTTTATAAAGGGGATGGAGAAAATTGAAAGAACTATTTTTTTCATAACACAGTTTATTACATTTTTTATTTCTTCTCAAATGGAAGAGTTTACTTCGCTTTATATCAAAATAATTGTGATTATTACGCATAAATATTTACATGTTTCAACTATAATGTGAGCTTTTGTATTTTATCTTAACCCATAACAGGTTACGTGGAGTCTACCAGACACTGTCGAAAATTCCAAGTAGTGCCATTTATAAAGTTTGCAATTCTAGGACTGAAGATTTTTGTCTTCATAGGAATGATTTAGTGAATGAAATTTAGTAGTCAAGTCTCATCACATGTAAATTTATATGGTGTTTATCAAATTAATTTGAAATACGCAAAAATTAAATAGTTTTTGAAAAGGAGTCTAGCTGTCTCCCGGTCACCAACAGTGTAACTTTTCTTCACGTCACCTGTTATGGGTTAAGTAAATAACATACAGCACAATCGAAATTTATTTTAATAATTATATATTTAATTTAATTATATGTAACATTAAGAAAATCTAAGAATATCTATATATTATAAATAACGAAAAATAATTTAATAAAATCACTTTCTGCTATAGAAACAAAACGTGGTATAAAATTATTGGTTTTTGATGTTCTTAAATAACATCCTTTTCATCTCTAGATCACGTTTATAGGAAATGTAATCCTTCAATATTTCATCATATTGTTTACAATCCACTTGCTTGTATTGCTCTTTTAGTACCCTCAGTTTCTCAACCTCCTCTTCGCAGGAAGCTTGTTCCTTAAGAATGTCTGCCATAAGCTTGCCATATGCGCCCAAAGTATGGCTCGTTTCAGTAAAGGTGTTTACCCTAGTACTCGTCATTAGAATTTCAGACTGTAAAGTATAGCTCTGTAGCTCAAAGCCACATTCCTTAACTTTTAATTCGCTCATTTCTTTCATATCATTCATCCTCAATTGCAAAATCTCTTCTAATAATTTGTAATAATCGAGTAAATTTTTTATGTACAGTCCTTGAGCTTGCACTAGTTTATTCTTATAATCTAGAAGAATTTTGTCTTCAATCGACCACTTTAATAACCCCGTGTTTTCGGGTGATGCTTCAGGTTTAAATAAGCCTTGCATTTTACTACATAACTGAATAAGGGCGTTTTCAAAAGCCTCTTTTAATTTCCTGTGTTCTTCATACAACAAATCCGTGCCTTTTGGATTTATTTGGGTCAGTCCTAGTAAATTTAGGTCCACGTTGTTTGAGCTGAGTTTCATGCAGGGCTCGACCTCGTGTGCGCACAGCACATTCCGAATTTTAACTTTTAAATCCTCACTTAGGTTCTTATCGTCTTTTGAACAAGCAGAGAGAGTATCGTACATGATTTTGTTGTTGGTGTAATTCCTGCGATGCATCTTTACTATGTCCGCAAGGTCACATATTTCTTGATGTTTCGAGCGTTCCCCCGATTTGTACCATCTAACATCGCTGTTTGTTATATCGTGTGTTAAATCATCACTCATTTTTTATTAACAGTTTTATTTAATTTGTGTTTAAAGTTTAAATGAACTTGTATACATCAACAATTACCGTTCACCGTCGGTACGGCAGATTTCTGTATTACTTGGCGTCAAACGCAGGGTCGCCAACTTAAATTCTCGTGGATGTTTTGCTCGTTGTTTACTTGAGGATTTAACGATGAAATTCGCTCTTATGATAATTATAAGGAGGTTTCATTGCTTGTTTAAATATTTTGTTTAAAGATATCGTCGGGGGCGGCGTAAAATCTCGAAATAATGTTGGCCTAGATGCAGCGCAATGCATTGTGGGTAAAACACCGGCATGTTTAGTTGTTAGCCGTTGTATGGTGCTGCGTGATTCTTCATCAACGACAACAATAACTTAACAGTTATCACTGCTATGAAATGTTGTAATCCGAACTCGTGCAAACGCTGAGCAGATTCGAAATGGAGCAGTCTGGGGTGGCGAGTTTTTTTGCACCTGCGGTTACCATCGAAGAATGGAGAAGCGTTCCCTCCGAAATTGCGAAAAAAATTGAGGCTCTCGCTGAAGAAAAGCTCGAAGAGTGGATGACTTCGAAGGCATTGTCCGAATCAGCACGCTTCAAAGCAGGTGAGTTTTTCAACGTGAGAGGTTTGCAATATGCTAGAAATAGGTTTTGGAGTTAACAATAGCTTTGAGAGAAATCAACAAAAGCTTCGAGAGAAAATCAAACTAAATTTGTCCTCTGTATAATATCGCCCTATTAATTGTATTTTGTTGTATTCAGTTTTATTTATTATTTTAATTATCATAGTTAAGTACTTTCGCTTCATGAAGAGACACTTATTATCAACTAGTATGCAAGTTAGAATTGGCTTCCGTTTGGAACCGCATCACTTTGACATCTTCTATTTCCGACGTTTCGTTCTCCATTGCAGAAGAACTTCTTCAGGGCTGCTGCTGCTGCTGGGGGTGTTGCTGATGCTTCTCGTTAATCGTTGAGACTGTCAGTCTCCACGACTAACGAGAAGCAGCAATCGTTGAGAAGCAGCAGTAGCAGCCTTGAGAAAGTTCTTCTGCAATGGAAAACGAAACGTTGGCAGTAGAAGTCAACATGACGCGGTTCCAACCGGAAGCCAATTCAAACAAGGACGTCGGCCGTGGAAACCTTCAAGTTAAATTGATTGGTTTGCAATCTCAAATTTTTTTGTAATTTATCTAATACAGTACAGCCATTCCACCAATGATAATTTTGGAGAATAATTCTTGTTAATGTTTACTTTTGAGCAAGTAATATAATTACAGAAAACAGATGGGTAAACCAGACTTAAATCTTGTACACTATTTCCTTTTTCCTTAGTGTTACTCAGTAATTCCTAGATATCTCAGTAATACGTAGTATTTCCTTGAACATGTACACTGAAATTCCTCAGCGATTTAACATAAAACATAAAAGAAATAGTCGGGTTTTCGATGTCACTACTGTTTCTTTTACCTTTCTTTTCTTTTTGACAAAACTCGAGATAACTAAAATAAATGTAATTATGTAAATGTTCTTGATTTGATTGGATAGTTTCGCTCTAGCTCATAATATAATTCATCAATTTTACCCGCACTAAATGTGCAAGAAGAAGAACTTGAAAACCTCATATAAGTAATTTGTACAAATATTCTAATACCTAAAATCTACTTTGATATTTTATTACTTGTGTTCATATTATTGATTAAACCTGAACAACAACTAATAAAAATGTATTATACATATAATATGAATACATATATTGCTTTGATCCACCCTTCTCACCATAAGAACTTTTTTAATTTTCATTATGTATATTAATTTATAGAAGAAACTCTTACCGAGATCCAAAGCCAATTTGATACAATAAACAATGAGAATTCAGAGCTGAAATTTAAATTAGAAACGGCAACATGCACCATAACAGAGCTGGAAAACCAACTATCGAAAATGGTGGCCGAAACGACAAAACTGCAAGAAGCATTTACCATCTCAGAAAAAGAAACCTCCGATTTACGTCACCAGAGAAATTTGGCAATCGACGAGTGCGATGAATGTCAAAAAATGCTCGCCAGGAGGAATGCAGAGGTTGAACGCATGCAGTCTGATATTGCAATGCTAACGAAACAATTGGAAACGTCTATTGCAGCCAAGTGTGAAGCCATAGCCAATTCAGAGGAGGTATGTGCTCTGAAACTAACTCTAGAATACAAAGAGAAGAGGATCGATCAGGAAAGAGCGCTTTTGAGTTCCCAATTGGAAACTTTATCTGAAGACTTGAAGAACAGAACCGAGGAACTGTTGAACTTACGTCGGGACAACACAACAAGATCTTTCAAACTCGAAAGCAAGCTCACAGAGAAAGTGCAAGAATTACTGCTGGCGACTGACTCAATAAAATTGTTGACGGACAATAACAACAATTTGATTGCAAAAATCGAAGAGCTCAATCAAAAACTGCTGAACGAAAAGGAAGTTTCGGCCAATACTCAGGAGGCTTACCAACATGAAATGGAGGCACAGAAGAAACTGGCCGATTTATATCACGATATGAGTCAAGAGAAAGCACAGCTTGCTGAGAAATTAACCGAGGGATATCAAGAGGTGAAATCGAAACTCGATGACGCCATTGAGAAGTACGGCGATTTAGAAACAAAGTACAAGGAAACTCTTCTTGCGCACGAGGAAATTTTATCGAAAAAGAACGAATGCATAACTATGTTGAAGAAGGAACTAGAAACGGCAACTTTGCTTTTAGAAAATTATAAACAAGAGAGTTTCCAGAAGAAAGTCGAAGATCTATCACCTTCTGCGGCAGTGGCATCTAAGTTTATCAATTCTGGAATGAGCATGACCCAAATTTACACTGAATATATGTCGGTGTCGGAGCAGTTAATTTCTTCAAAAGAAGAATGCGCTAAATTACAATCTTATATAACAACAATCATACAGGAACTCGAAGATAAAAGTCCTATTTTAGCCAAGCAGAGGGAGGAATATGAGAAAGCGGTGGACACCATTGCGGAACTCTCGAAGCACAACGATGACTTACTTAATGAAATTCAACTTCTGCGAGAGGGAAATGTGGAAGCGAAAAAATCTGAGGGAGTAGCTCTTCGAGAGAATTCACGTTTAAAGAAAGAATTGCAAGATCTCAGCCGGCAGGTATGTCACTTATTGCGAGAAGTTGAGCAAGCTCGTGCTGGAGGTTCATCCTCGACTTCAACAGACCAAGATATAAGTGACAGTACTAACTCGGCTGATATAATCACCAAACGCCTCGTCACATTTAGCGATATAAGCGAGTTGCAATTAAATAATCAGAGGTTGTTGGCATTAGTTCGTGAATTAAGCTCCAAACAAGAAGAAGTCGAGGAATTAGACCTTGCTGCTGTTGCAAAATTAAAAGCCAGATTAGAAAACATGCGTGAACAACAAACGGAATTACTTGAGCAACAGGCACGTCAAAGCAAAGCGATGAATACGTTAATTAATCAGCGTGACATATACAAAAATTTGTACGCACAGGCTATGAAGAGTGCCGGAGAAGACGTCCCCATGCAACTGGAAAGGCCTTACATAAGAGAATCCCAGTCACAGAGTCCCAAGCCTCAGGAATCTGAAATACGTAATGATGAGAAAATCCGAGAGCTCGAGGCCACAATCGAAAAATTAAACAAAGAAATTCAAACGTGTAAAGACGAAGCTGAAATTTATAAAAAAGAAAAAGGTGCTAACGAAAAGATTTTAGTCGAGCAGTTGGAGAAGGCACGCTCTGACATGCAGGAACTCATGCGTCAGAACACAAAGCTAACAGCAAAAATAGAAACTTCCGAAGAAATGTTTAAGGTGCTGAAAAACAACACTAATATATACAAGAATCAAATAGAAAAATTAGAAGAACGGAACAAAATATACAGTGAAACAATAGTGAAACATGAAACGAGTGTAAAGTTCTTACGCGATGAAGCTATAGAAGCCCAGACGAAACTAGCGAGAGCCGAAATCCTACTAGGCAACGTACAGAAAGAAAACGCTCTGCTAAGAGATTCTGAATCTCGTCTGTTAAAGGAACGTGAATCCTATAAACGTGAAGCTCTCTCGCAGAATTTATTGCACACAAACATTGAACTAATCAAGGCTACGTTAGAAAGAAACGATGCAGAAAGTAAAATGAAACTTGAAGAGCAGTTGCAAGAGGCTCATAGGGAATGTGCAGCTTTAAGACGTCGCCTGCAAGAAGAACAGGACCACTTCAGGCAGCTCACGGAACATCTAGAAAAACAAACAAAGAACGCCCAGTCAAGAATGGAAGAAGAAAAGCAACAAGCTGAGAAACTACGATTGGAACTGATTGAGCTTCGTGAAGACCTCATTTCAAAATCGACACAAATAGAAGACCTCTCTAAAAAATTAAAGACTTCAATATTTATGGGAACGGATACAAGTGTTGATGCAAAGAAATACAGGGAATGTGAGAAAATGCTGAGTGAAAGTCGGGCAGAAGTTGAAGCATTACAGCATAAATTAAAAGTAGCCAAAGAAGCTGTCGAACAACACTCCAACGTGGCTGAAAGTGTAGAGAAACAGCTCGTTGAAGTCGTGGAACAGCAAAAGCAGTATCGCGATACGGCCGAAGCAAAGATCCATGAGCTCGAAGCCAAAGTAAAGCAACTCGAAGAGCAGTGTTCCGAATTGCAAGGTGAACTGTCTGTGTACAATGACGGGCAAGAAATTACAAACACGGATATCAAGCGTTTAGAGAAAGTTCACTTGCAGACCGCTAAGGAGATACAAGACACGAAACGGGAATTAGAAGCCGCCAAAAACGAAATAAAAGTCCTGCAAGAGAATTTGGAAACGGCCGAAAACAAGTACGCACGAGAAATGATGCTGCATTCAAGCGACCTGCAGACTCTTACGACAGTTAAAGAAGAGCTCGCCAAAACGATCGGTGAAATTGAAGCGGTGAGAAACGAAAGGGATCGGGCGAACATTGCTCTGGAAGAAAGCAAGGAATGCTGGGCAAAACAAGAAGAGCTGTACAAGAAAGAGAAAGTTGAACTCGATAGTAGATTTAAGGAATTGGACTCACAAAATGCTTTACTCTTGGATCAATTACAGGAACTGAACGTACAGTTATCGCTGATGCAAGCACAAGCCAGCGAGTCGCAAAATACTTCGACCGGTGATATTAGTTTAAATAAATCTTTGACTGAAGACGAAGTCAAATCCTCTGAGCAGTTGCTTAAGATTATAAAATACCTGCGACAAGAGAAGGACATTGCTGTAAGCAAGTGTGAAATCCTAGAAGCAGAACATGCACGCTTAAAATCACAACACGATTTGATTAGTAAACAATTAACAGAGACGAAGTCTGTTATAGAGGAACAAAGACAGAAATCAGATGTGAACGTTGTTTCTGCGGCCAAGCATTCAGAGGTCTTGCGTAAAGTGGAGACCTTAAATGCAATAACAGACAGCAATAGAACTCTAAGATTAGAACGCGACACTTTATTAGCACAAATAAACGAATTAAGAGCGAGAACTACAATTCTGGAAGAACAAGTGGCTCCTCTTCAAGAGAAGAACCGAGAACTTTCGATTAAAGCCGAAGCGATGCAAACAGAAAACATTACCTTGCGTGGTGAAGCCACAAGATGGAGGCAACGGGCCAACATATTAATAGAAAAGTCGAACCGTACTAGCCCGGAAGATTGGAAGAAACTACAAAATGAAAGGGAAACTTTGGCAAAACAATTAACAGTAGAACGTGCCAGTAACACTCAGTTAACTGCAAATGTAAACAATCTTACTAAAGATAAAGCCAAATTGGAAGAACAAGTGAAAGAAATGGGCAAGCAAATAAACACTCTAAAGGAAGAATCAGATAAATTAAAGGACGAAGTAACATCGTTAACAACGCAAGTAAACAACATAACAAATGATTTGCAGCAAAACAGAAATGACCACTTGAGACTGGTAGAAGAGCATCGTGTTCTAACTGAAGACGTAGCTGCAAAAGACGTTATGATAAACGACCTTAAAAACAATCTCGTACAAATTAGAAAGATTGCCAAGAAATATAAAACACAATGCGAAGACCAAACGAAAGAAATAGAGGCCCTCAAGCAAACTATTGAAGCTAAAGAAAACGCAGAGATACCAGAAGATAAGCAAGAACAATTCAGGCAAGAAGGCCGAGCGGAAATCGAAGAAAAATTAACTGAAGTAACGCAGAGTAACGTAACAAAAATGAATGAACTCAGTCAACAAGTGAACTTAACTATCGAAGAGAATGAAACATACAAGAAAGAAATAGATAATCTCAAGCAGACAAGTTTGGAGAAAGAAGAACGCTTTAAAACATTATTTAAAAACGCAAAGGATCGCATTATGACTTTAACCGAACAGAACACCAGTCTTAAGGCAGAATTAAACAACCAAGAACGTCAAGGTAAAAGCACCGACAGCCAAAGTGATAGAGATAAAGAAGAAATCGAGAAACTCAAGAAGGAAAAGGAAGAGATTCTCGCAGAAAAACAGGCGGAAAAAGAAAAGTTATCTCAAGAAATAGAAAATTTGACTCAACGAGTTAATCAACTGCAACGTCAATTGGGGCAACAAGGGTCTAAACCGTCTACAAGTTCAGGATCAACTGAAAAATCAACTTCAGAACCGCCTACTGCTAATATTAAACCAATGTCTGGTATGTATTTTTTTTATTTCATTTGAATCCTGTTGATTTTAATCTTTTGTATTTTAGGGCACTCCACTAATACACAGACACAGTCGGTTCCTATTCAGCCATGGCGCAGTGGAGGAGAACCCCCATTGGCAAGCATTAGACCAATGTCAATGCAACTACGCACCGTGGCAGTTTTACCAACTAGCCAAAGCCCAAGTGCAGTAATGGTACCGCCCCAACAACAAGTGCACACAACAGGAGGCACCAGCAACATAGAAGCTTTATCAAGTAGCCCGACGAGTTCTCACACTGATTATGCTCCCGCAACAAGCTCTGCAGGCTCTACAATGCTTGGCCCTAGGCAAGTCGCAGTTCCCCCAACCCAATCTTCTCAAGACACAGAAGATGAAGACAATAACATGCAAGTGCAACAGGCACCACAACAGCAGGCAGTAGCACTTGTTCTGCCTAGAGTTGAAACCCCAAATAGCGGCCCAACACAAGAACAAGGGACAAGCAGCAGCTCAAATACTGTTACTACAACCCAGGCGGGCCACAAAAGACCTAGAGAAGCCGACACAGAAAGTTGTCAGTCCGAAGAAAATAAACAGCAACAACCACAGAAGAGGACTAGGGTTCAAGTATGCTGCAAACTCTAAAGTTGTAGGAAAACAGTTTGTAACTTCTATTTTCCGCAGGGACCGAGTGAAACATTTCAAAGCGTAAGCGAAAGTGGACTGGAAGTTGAATACCAAGTTCCAACCAGCAGTCAGAGGGACCACGAAGAAGACACTGACGCAGTTATCGTCGTCGAAAGTGATGAAGACGCCGAAGGTCCAGATGAAGGAGAAGGTGCTGACGATGACCCGGATGATCCGGACACTGAAAGTTACGATATGGAAGGAATTCCTTACTCAGTAAGTTATTTCAATCAATATGCACATTTTTATTCCACATAATTTTTTTTTTGAAACTATTAGGAGCAAATGAATTTCGAAGATGCAGAATGTCAGGATGTAGAAGAGGATGAAGCTGGTAATGAAGTTGAAGTAATAGAAGACTCTAGTGAAGTGCCAAATCAAAGTGAAAGGCAAGAAACCAGTGCACAAGAAGAAGGTAGTGAGCAGGCTCAATCTGAGGCAACTAGTAGTGGTACAGATGGAAGTTCATGCGTTACAGTATCGCAGGCTTCTACTTCAGTCTCAGTCACAATGCCTTCTTCAAGAACTAGACCGGTTGCTCCTCTCTCACGTCAACAACAAACTCATTTATTACTGCCAGAAGAAGGTGGAGACGATGGTATTGTCTTTTCATTTCATTTAGTTTCTTGTAACACTAATGTTCTGTAATATTTAGGAATTGTGCCGTCAACACCAACTTTGTTCGTACCTAGAAGATCAGATGGTTTTGGTGAAGCCGTAAGCTCACCCCATGTTCCAACCAGTGGGCGTTTTACTTTTAATGAATCGGTTCCTCCTAACACAGCTTCTAATGAAGTTATACCAGAACAAACATTAGAAATTGCAAATTTAGATGATAACAGTAAGTTATTTTTATTTAATGAATTTCACAGATTACCAGTTTACTAATTTTGTTTAGGCACAGGACGAAGTGTGCCTAGTACACCGTTACAGACTTCACCTCAAGAAGCAATTGATGAGCAACAAACCCATCAAGCCGTACATGCAGATGGTAAATAATCGTGTGTAAAATAAAAAGATTCGTTTATATTTTATAATTTTAGGAGAAATTCCAGCTATAACTGTAAGTGAAGTTGCTGGAGAAGCTGAGCAAGCACCTGAAGGTAGTTCTGGTGAGTGTATGGGGCCTCCAAGTGTGGCTGGTACATCTTTGGACAACACCCAACCTATGGAGAATGTTGATGAAATGCTCGAAGGTGAAGATGGGGTATGTTATACGTTTTTTGTTTTTATATAAAATTAACAAATTAATTTTTAAAGGTGACATCTGAAGGAGAAAAGCCTTTAACTGCCGAGGAAGGGGAAGAAGAAGGTAGGGAAGCTGAGGCTACTCCCAGTACCAACACCAGATCTAGAAGTGCTACCACTCGAGGATCTGGGAGTGTGCAAGGAAGACGAGGTACACAAAGACATCCCGGGCATATGAGAGGGGGTACACCAAGACCAAGTCCTACCCCTATCGTATGGGCTGATCAGAGAGGTGGTAACAGAGGTAATGGGCATAATCTTACATTTTAATTGATGATGACTTAAATCGATTTTTTCAGACTTACCTCCAAGAGGTCGTGGTCAACAAAACAATTATTCACCAAGGGTGGCACGCAGAAGCCGAGGTCGTGTACAGCGGCCCTATGGTGGCGGAGGAAATCGTTTCTGAGATTACCGCTTCATTCCATTCCATTAAAATTAAATATAATTTGTCAATGTCGTTCACAGTAAGTTCTCTTGATTTTAAGACATAACTTCACCCATAGTAAAATTAAGGATATCATTTTTAATGTATTATTTTTGTAGAGAAATTTAGTTTTTAATGAAGTGTATATTTTCAAAGTTCACTAAATTTTTCATAAGGAAAATCTTAGGTAGTATTTTCAGATTGTTTTGATTACTTAAAAAAAACGACTGATTTCTTTTCTAGATTATTTCAGATACATGTAGTCCTACTTTTTCCAAATGGTGTTAGATTAGATATGTCTACGTATAAGTTCTGTTTATAATAATATATATTACTAATTGACCGAGTTTGTTATTCTGAATCCATATCATAATTCCGAAAATTTTATAAAAATAGAAACTTTAGTACTGAAATGACCAACCTCCTCGTGCTTGACAGCCGATTTGAAATAAAACAAATTTATACATATATATAATAATTATTTTTATTTTATAAATCTTATAATCAGTATTTAGTATTTACAAAATACACAGAATTCTGTTATGTAAATAGAATAGCATCACACACTATCATTTAAAAATTATGAACATCAACCAGTAATGTCACTGTTAAATAATGGCCTTGCCAGGTTGGTCACGATTTCGTCTTCAGAGGGCAAGGCAGATTTTTAAACCGGATTAAAATTAAAAAAGAAAAAGATACTACACAGAAAAATATTTCAGCAGCGGGAACTTTAATAAAATTTCAAAAGCTGAACAATTTAACAAATATAGTAGATTAAAAAGCCTTACTCGTTAGAGATATACACGGTGTTTCAATTGTGCAATTAGTACCGAAAGTAAACTTACAAACTAGAAAATAAACGGCCTTTGAAACACCTTGTATGTTTGTTCCATATATTTACTAAGTTTAGTTTATACAACATCTCAACAATAAACATATTTGGTGATAATTATTTTGTTAAACATACATTTATTTATTTTTAATTTTTATTTAAAAAGTATACGTTTAAAAATAAAGTCGACCCCATGATTATCTGAATGTAAATTTACACACTCGAGTAATTAATGTTATGAATGTTATACATTATTTTATTCAAATCCTTTTCATTTAATAATTCTAAAGCAAAAAATTTAAATGTTGACGACGTACTGTTAATTACTAACTCATGATAATTAATAGTTAGTGTTTGATATACATAAAGTAGCGGAAGCCCTAAACAAATATAAATAGACTATACTGATATAATAAATAACATTCATATATGCGCAACAAATGTAAATACAGGAAGATGTATTGTAAAAATAAAACGTATTGATACATAATTACAAAAATATTTATTAAAGGGGGAGGGGGTGACTGTAGTTTTATATTATTGAAAGAATTCTTATTTTGGTAATGATAATGTAATAGAAATGTTTTATTGCCAACAGAATTCCTGTAAAATAAAATACATCACCAGCTATACAAATAATTATGTACTAATATTAAAGATATGAAAAGAATTCCCTGTTATCAAATATATTTGCGTTAATAAAGGATATATTCTAAAAAAAAGAAAATAACCCAAAAATGGGGCACTTATTTTTTACGTTTCCAAATTGGCTCAGTACTTTTAAACAAAGTTCCACTTATCAGTGACCCAGTCTGTTACTACACACAAATCACATTTACAATATGCATATTTAGAAGAGAAATCAATATATTTGTACAGGTATCCCAAAAGTCTTTAAATTCCAGACTTGCGTTTATTCTCCACCATTAAGGTTACATTGAATACCTATTCTTTTATTAGCAGTGTACTTCTCCTTACCATAATCCTTAAACAGAACAATTATATTTAAAATCTCGGTTTAAATTTTGGGGTACCTGTATTGGAACACTATGTTATTAAAAAAATATATAAATTATTTAAATGTTCATTCAGTAATTCCATTTATCATACTAATAGGATTAAACAAAAATATTAATTGTAAAAGTGAAGACCAACAGTATCCAAAGTCATTTTAATAAACTGTATTGAAGAACAAACAAAAATAGTAACAAAGCAAATAGAACAGGAAATGTTTTCCAGTTAAATTTAGTTGTGTAAAGCTTTAACTGGAAACGGTGATAATACGCTTACAAAGTGGTTATCAGTTGCATACAGTTACTTAATTAGATTTTATTTTACCTTTTTAATTATAATTGACAAAAAGCTATTTTATATATTTTTAAAATATTCAATATTAAGATGTATTTATCTTTTTGAGAAGAGAAAAATGAACTGCAAATATGAAAACAACTGATTTAATTTTATGAATTGTTCTAAAGAATTTGAACCTTTAGTTTTATTGTGATAAATATTTTTGGATATGTGGTCCTGACTATTACTGCATTTACTATTGGCAATTATTGTATATAAAATCACAACTATGTACACAGTAAGTTCATGTGATACGAGTTGCTACTACTTAAACTAAAACTCGAAGTGAACAATGTAAAATTGCAAAAATACTATCCCAAGATTATGGTTATGCGCATGTGTAAAATGATAATTCAGAGACGACACATTCTATAATGTGCAACGTAGTTATAGACGTTCTTATATAATAATGCACTTGCGCTTAGGCTTAACTTGCATTACCGGACACAGGACTGCTCTTATGGCTTCGTCGAATACTGTTTTCAGTCCTTTCTGTGTTAACGCCGAACATTCTAAATATTTTACTGCACTTATTTCCTTCGCCATTGCTAAACCCTAAAAGCAAAATTTTTGCACTTTGAAGTTTCGACTTCAAACGAACTTACTTGTGGATACGTTATGGGCGCTAATTTCTTGTCCTTGAGTTTTTCAATGGTCACTCGATCATCACGGAGATCAAGTTTTGTACCCACCAGTATGATGGGTGTACTTGGACAATGATGTCGAACTTCTGGATACCACTGAAATAAAACAATACTTTCACTGAATTTAACTAAGAAAAAAGAACATAATTGATTTTTATTTAGTAAAGCTTCAGATATTTTATGTCTCCATGACCTGGTCAGTCGGGAAAAGAAGACTAATTATTTGAATATCATCATTTTAAAATAAACTACAGTTAACAGGTTGATTTTTTAATTTAAGTAATTCTTACTTTCGCTCTGACGTTTTCAAATGAAGCGGGATTGACAAGAGAGAAGCAAATTAGGAACACGTCAGTCTGCGGGTAGGAAAGCGGACGAAGTCTGTCGTAATCTTCTTGCCCCGCTGTATCCCACAAACCGAGGTTTATCGGCTTGCCATCCACCATAACATTCGCAGAGTAGTTGTCGAAGACGGTTGGTATGTACTCCCCTGGGAAGGCGTTCGTGGTGTAACTGATCAGTAAACATGTTTTACCTACAGCGCTGAAAAGAAAAAGAAAACATTAATCACAATCTGTTCACCACGTGGTGACTACGACGAGCAAAACCAGCAAGTAAACTTAAAAAAAATGATCATGAAAGCCTTCCTTACATGAAAATAATCTAAAATTAAAATAAAGAATTCTTACATGTTTAATTACTTTCACGATGATTGATGATTATTAATTCTTGAACTTAAATGACTGGCTTACAATCAAACCCACGCACGCTTACATCACCGACGCTCAAATAAGAGGTTATGTCAGGTGCACTCAGGTGTAACAACTGCCGAGCGTCAAGCGTCGCAATTTTACTACCAACACAAAATAATAAATCACTTTACTTATTTAATTTAAAATATCTGATAAAAGAAGTAGAAGCTGTAGAAGCGAATTAATTTATTTGAAGATTTGAACATGTAATGAATAACAATGGGTCATATCATAATACAATTAGTTTCTGGTTTCGTATAAGAGCTTGTTGGCATGTTTTCTTTTTTCTTGGGAATTGGCGTTTCTGATCTCCGCTAGATGCCGCTGCATATTACCACTTCGCCGCCATTTTTGCGTTAAAAAGGTAAGGATATAGTTTTTTGCGATATTTACACTGCGATACGGAACACATTACAATTTATACGAAGCCATAAACGTAAATAAAACACTTCTTCACTGATTTGACTCCCTTCTTAGCAGCTTGCATCAACAACTGTCAAAAACACGTGTATTTTCATCACCAGTTTTCGGTTCCATATAATTCCGCCACGCGGCGACTCTTTCGTTCAAAGACGCGAATAGCTACAGGTCGCTCTATAAGTAGCAAGCACAATAAAATTTAATGTAGTTATTTTCGATAATATCAGCAGTTTTGGTAGTGGTTTTCGATAACATCAGCAGCTTTGAGAATAAGATATCTATTAGTTCGATAAACGTGAACATTTTAACTGATTTTAGAGAAGTATATTAAGTATTTTTCCTTGTGTAAGACTTCCGTTGTTATTGACACTTTTAAAAATTAATTTAAATTCATTTAAAAAAAATTTTTGTAGCTTTTCTCCGAAAAACAAAACGAAAACCATTAACACGCCCCGTTCCGTTTCAAGTGCGAGGCCAGCACACATGTATCTAAAAATAAAACGAAAAAAAAAAAAAAACGAAATCGGACGGGTCTAGTGTAAACCACTTGACCCAATGATGTAGTGGCTTTTATATTCGGACACAACAACTTCCCATCAATTTGCAACGCTCGTCTTTATTAAACTAAAGTTGATTGTTAACTGACGACAACGCGGAGGAACGAACCCTTTTGTGTGTCAAATGTCAGGCACGTTTTATTCACGAGGACGACGTCTTCAAATATGCAAGACGTTCGGAAATCTATACTTACAACGATTTAATAATTCAAATGGAATGACATGTGACTTATTTTATGTTTAACTTCACTACACAGATAGAGTCAATTTAATTACAATCTTAAACTTTATACATATTAAGGGTCGAGATATCCATCTCCTATTAAAGTTATTCGACGAATAACTTGATTTTTCGGAATTGTTGATTGATTTTTTATGAATTGTCTAATAACTATTAGCCAATTTATTAACAGGTGGATATATCCGCCCTTAGTATCATAAAAAAATCATTTAAATTTTAAAATAAATTCGACTTCCTCTAGTTTGTGAACCTCCTCCTTACAGAAAACTAAAAATATTTGCTATTCATCAATGTTGACTCGGACATTAATAGTCTGGGAGTCTCAATTCAAATATTTATTGTTTCTAAAAGAATTCTAGCTATTTAGTATTCGTGCTTGTTCAGCATGAATCACTTTAATAGAAACAGAATTATTTAGTTAAATGATAAAAACAGATGAGTCAGTTTGCGTAATAGAATTTCAACTGATAAAAAAGAAAGTGAAAAAAAAACCCGCCGGTCTGCTCTAATCTAAATGTCGCAAACGCGGTGGTATTATCAAAAATGAGATAAGTGCGGACAAAATTTCAAAGTAGGAAGTCGGTAAATAGAACTTCTGGCAGTTGAAGGTTCAGGTTTTAGCTCGACGATAAGGAAAGCTTAGTATTTCTAACACAAACTAAACGCTTGATTTATCCAAGTTTAAAAGCTTTAAGTGTCGAATACTTTTAGATTCCCTGCAATTATCTCCAGAAGTAACTTGGCACTCAAAGCACTTTTAAAAGTTCTGAACTAATTGCTTAACTATTTAACTGTTGCTTTATTGCTCCTCTATTGCTGTACGTAATAAAAGAATCAAAATTTCCAAGATGAAATTTCTAAAGTAGTCAAAAAAGTATGCTTTTCATAAAAAAAATTCCTTGGATGTGAAAGATATTTTAATACTTCGTTTGTTACAAATAGTTAACCACATAATTAAAACAAAGAAAATTTACATAACAGGTTCCATAAATCGTTCCTCTGACGCATTTCCAAGTAATTTTACGAATGTTGCAACTTTAATAATATATAATTAGGTGCGAGACGTGGTTATTCCAGCGTTAAATCAAATACTTCTTGCATTATTTAAATGCTGTGACGTGCAATTAAGGATAAACAAGAGTATTTTGCAGCAGGCAGCTAACTTTAAACTAAATAAAATAACTGTTCTTATTACGAAGTGATTGGAATGAGGTGAAGGAATAATTCTTTTTAATCTCCCATACATCAATCTGTCAAACTTAAATATACTCGGTATTTACTATTTTCACGAACAGATGAGTCATTTATTTAATTTAAATGATAAAGAGAATTTAGATTTTTTTCTTTAAATCATAAAAATACATAGCTATACTTTTCTGAGTAATTCTTGCTTTCATATTATGCACCATGAAATGTCTGTAATCGACACGACTTTATTTTTTAATTTTCTATACCTATTTGAGGAGGTCAAAAAAGTGTCGATTTTAAAAGGTAAATAAGCGATCGATATAGTTTAAAAAGTAGCACGAATTTTGAATTGTATATGAAGTTACGTAATACAGTGGAAAGTTTGTTATTGCGTATTCGAAAGTGCAAAATATTTGTAAACATACATTTGCAAAAAAGAGAGCGAACTGCATAATGAATCAACAGAGACGACCTCAATAATAACAGTTCATTTTAACACATTTTAAAATCATTCATTAATAATCATTTCTTTCAAAAAAAAAATACTGTTTGAAAAGTTTGGCAATTTCTCTTTCTCTCAATGTTTTTCAAATGTTCAAAATTCATTAAGACACGCTTTAAACTTGAAACTTAAATATCGCAAAAAGTATGGAACTAAATGTAGACAAACTATTTATATTTTTGGAATTAGCAATGAACTCCAAGAACTCACTCATAAAGACCACTTTAAACGAGGAGACACCCTGGATGTCGATTCTTCTAACTCTGACAAGTACAAATATATTTTATATGATACTTTTAGAAAATGTACCTACTTCAATAAAGAGGCTTTTAAATAAGAGAAGTATTGATTTATATTTATATAAATTACTGAAAATACCCTTTTTGCAAATAGTCATTATTTTTTATTCTTCACATCATCCTATTGACCACAAATTATTGAAAACTGATTTCTCTATTAAAATTAAAATTTGAAATTGCTAGTACATGGAACATGGAAGATGCTGCAAGTAAAGAATAAATAAAAAGTTGAGTTACTTCCAGCGTTTTCAAATGACTGCTCTAGAGCCCTTTTAGAATATTTTTATCTCATTTCAACCTTACGTAAAAATAAGGGATGGAGATATTCTGAGATATTCTCTAGAGCAGTCAATCGAAAACGCTATTAATTTAGACTTTTCACACATGCTGTAACACCTGTTACCACTGCGAATGCAATTTTTTATTACAATATATTAATGGATATTCAGAATTATACAAGTGTACCAGTACTGCAGAGGGAAAAAGTATGATCCTAACCGATTTTTAATTGGTTCTAGAATGATTGACTCAGGTCAGTTCCACATTATTTCCTCCTCACATTAACATTAATTATGTGGAATTTATAAGTTCATTTGCATAAGAATTACAAAAACAATAATTCTGAATTCCGATCTCCTCACAAAGTGGATTCCTGCAATAATCCCGCCTATATGTAAATGAACATTACGACGACGATACACTAAATTTTTTCGCGGTAATTAAAACGAATCCGAAATCGTCGACTCTGATGTTTGCTGGATTCCAGCAAATTTCTTTAATTACTTTATCTGAGAAATCCAGAAAATTTGAAGCTGTGGACCAGCTTAGGTCGGCATGTTAACGCTGAGGAGTAACAGGTTTTAGATTTACTGGACTTACCCGTCGCCTACGACTACACACTTGATGGCCTGCATGTCTTCCTTTTCCTTCGCTAATTCACTTGCACTGGGCCCTTTTACGATAATAACAGTCCAATAACCACTGGGTGTGTAATTGTGTGTGTGTCACAACTGACAAGTACAAGGCCACGAACACTGTTAAATTTCGTCACAGAAAGACAGCAGCAATAACATTTCACTTAAAGGCCGGCGATAAGTCTAGTTAATTTGGGTTATGTTGATAAGCAGCAAGACTTCGTCCGCACTTCGATTTTGTAAGACAACCACACGCACAGTTGCTAAAATAACACTTACCTCAGTTTCGGGGTTGCCACTACTGGTTGTACATAATTATCGATTGCCAACTGCTCACGTCTAAATAACTATACTTGCCATTGCATGTAATGTCACATAACTGATGAATTTAATGCTTTTATTCAAAACCCAATTATTGTTAACTTCTTGCGTAGCCTAATGACCAAGGTAAATAGATAATTTTAAGACTTCTTGAACTTCTCCATCTATACATAATAGATGGCGCTGCTTCTTTTTAATCAACTCGCTTCATGTTACTGTTGTTAGGCTAAAAATAAATTGTTTCACAGCAAAAATGGATAATTAAGTTCGAGAACATTAAATGAAGTAAACTGGAGGTAATAAATAAACAAGTAAAATTAAGAAAATTGTGTTTCGTTATGTGGCTAGTTTAGATTTTTGTTATTTGAGGTGTGAATACATGTCGTCGCCAACCTAACAACAAAATAAAATTTGGAGTTCTTTAATGAGCTACATATTTACTTTTTACTTTATGAAGCCCAAATATATTCCATGTATCATTAAAGTATCAAAGTAGAAAAATTAAATAATACTCCTGTTATAATATCTAATAATAATAATATGTATTTTCACTGATTTTTGAACATCAATAGATGGCGCTGCTTTCATCAAATATTTTTACAAATATTTATTTTGAGTTTAAACGTAGATAATTAAATATTTTTCATTCCACTTACATAACGCTCAGTAAATTACTCTAATATGTATCCTCTGCCCTTTCACAAAGTTAGATTTAGGACGCCAGTACTATAATTTTTTTAAAGAACATCTCGAATTATTGGCAACATTTCTCTGTTCCTTTCAGAATAGTTTAAGATATGAAACGCCAAGCTCTAAGCTTTTGAAAAAAATCCAGCTTTTACGTTACCAAAAGACTACAAGATCCAAAAGGTTTGTGATCACTGATGCTGAAAGAACTGACGTCGTTCCCTTTCATTTACTCATATATCACGTCCAAGATGAACAAATACCACAGATCACTCAGAAATCTTGCAAAATTATCAAAGGAAGAAGTTCGAAGCTTTACAGATTCCTTTGATACCGTTCTAGCAGACTGTGACGGTGTACTTTGGCTTGGAAATTCAGTACTCGGACGTGCTCCTCACGTAATGAACCGTTTACGAGATCTAGGCAAACAGATTTTCTTTGTGACAAACAACGCGACAAAGTTAAGGGACGAATTCGTTGTAAAAGCCAAGAAAATGGGTTTCATTTCCAACAGAGAAGAGGTTTTAACTTCAGCATACTTAGCAGTTAGTTATTTAAAAACAAGGAAGTTCAATCGGAAGGTTTACGTAATAGGATCTAAAGGACTCACTCAAGAATTAGATTTGATGGGCATTAAACATATAGGGGGTGGCCCAGATGTAGTGCAATCTGACCTGGAAAGTCTAGTGAGAAAGGTTGAATTAGATCCTGAAGTTGGAGCTGTTATCGTTGGTTTTGACAGGCATATATCTTACCCCAAAATACTAAAAGCCGCAAGTTATTTGAAGGATCCCGAGTGTCTTTTTATTGCGACTAACCCGGATGTGACATTTCCTATGAAAACTAATCTCACTATACCTGGAACAGGTGCTATACTTCAGTCTGTTAGTGCATGTGCTGAAAGAGAACCTTTTATTGTTGGCAAACCTTACCCATTCATTGCAGAATTGTTGATCAGCGAAATCAAAGTTGATCCGAGAAGAACACTTATGATTGGAGACAGGGCGAACACAGACATATTATTAGGGAGAAGATGTGGTTTTCAAACACTTCTTGTTTTAACTGGTATTACAAGACTTGAAGAACTGCGTAAATGGCAAGACTCTCAAAAAGAAGAACATCTTCAGTTAGTACCAGATTTATATCTAGAAAAGCTTGAAGATCTATTACCATTTATAGAATAATAATAATGTTAGGTTTAATTCAATTATAATTAATCTGTATATTTACAGAAAACTTTTCATTTACAGTATTATTAATTTTCACCTTCGAGGAATTTATCCCACTTGGTTAATCTCTGCGATATTTCCGAGTCAGTTTCCGCTATTTTATATTTAATTTTGCCATCCCAGATTTCCGCAGTTAATTGTCGCTTACCAAACCACCGATTATTTAACAGGGTAACACAAGCATCTGCTTCCTCGGGTTCCTTCATATTGATCTGTGCAACCCCCTCAGGGTGTCGATCATAAATAATCACTTTCCGAACTTCTCCACATTTTGAGCATTCTTCCCGCAAGTCTTGCTGATACTCCAAAATAAGTCCGACATCTTCATCGAATACTTTCGGATCGAATAAGTTTTTAACAATGACGACTTTCTCATGCTTTGCTCGTTCGCCTATCATTTTTTCTGGCCGCCAATCAAAGAGTTTCTCTTGCATTTTCTTTAGTTTTTGTTTTTCTTTCCTCTTTTTTGTTTTCGGCTTTAATTTGGGGTCGTATTCGCCTTTCATTTGAAACTTTGCCCTTTCAACTTTCACTTTTTTGCCCTTAAAAATTGCTCCATCTAATAACTTCAAAGCTAAATTCACTGATTCTATTTTAATATAAGTGCAGAGAGCGTCGCCTTTTAAGAAGTTTGTATCAGGTTCGGTGTACAATTTAATTTTCATTTTTTGTGTAACGGGATCTCTCATTATAAGACCGCATTTCTGCATGAAATCCACAAGTTCTTCCTCCGTTGTATCAGTTGGTAAGTTGCTGATGTATACTTTCGTGTTTTCTTCTTCACCTAATTCGAACCAAGTGGGTTCAGATGGCTTCCTTTTAACACCTTTTGGTTCTTCCTTTTTTTCTTTTTCAACAGGTCTGGGCTGTTCTTCTTTTGGAGGTGTTTCAGATGTATTGTCAACAAAACCATAACTCATTTGATACCGAGCCATGAAATCGTCATTAATTTTTGGAAACCACGCGTTTTTTTCCTTGTCCCAAAAGAACTTTACACCATCGGCATCAGTGTAAGTGTGAGTGTCATCTTCAAATCCGTAAGTTACGTTACTTCTTGGTAGCCATTCTTCTTTGTCTTTATTCCATTCATATTGATATCCGCTTGATGGGTCTTCGTAGATTGCAAGTTCTCCTTCATATCGTACATTCTTTGGATCATATTCGTTAGTTTCACTTGATTGTTGCAAATTTTTGTTCGTCTCATCAGAAGTCAATATAATTTTAGTTTTTAATTCGTTAACTGAGTGAGTGTCTTCATTTCTTAAGGACTCTTCTTCTGTTTTTTCATTTTCAAGGCATGCATGGTTTTCATTATCCTCTTCTTTTGATAAATAGTTGTCTACTAAATATTCTTCTATATTATTCTTCATCGTTAAAGAATTTCCTTTGGAATGTTCATGTAACATGTTGCTTGCATTGTTTACTTTGCCCGATACAGTCTCTAGACTATCTTTAGCAGTGTTAACTTCATTAGAAGTTACTGCTTCATTCGTTTTGGTGATTTCTTGAGAGTTTTCACACTTCTCCGCAAAATCTTCCTCCATTCTTTCGTATGGTTGTTTTACAAATAGAAACTTAACCTCAAAGTTGACATCGTTGATGAGGATGGTTTTTTTTTTAATCTTGATTGGAATTTAATTGATCTGTAAATATGAAGTATAGATCATTTTTATAATAAATTTAAATAGTGCTTACGTACTTTAATACCATCACATCTCATCAACTTTTTTGACGTTTACGTATGATTGACAAGTCAGTATTGCCAAATGTCAATCTGTCAAGGAAGAAATTTCCCTATTTATCAATAATATAACCTATATACATTTTTCATTTAAATTTATAATGCCAATTACAATTTAAAAACCCTTTTATTAGATAAACGCATGGAACAAAATAAACTGATATGTTATCAAAGAAATTAATTACATTTGCGCCGCTGCTGATTACTTATCAACACATTTAATATTCAATGTTGAAAGGATAGTACTTATGGTCCTTGAAATTATCAAATTTACTGATTCTCAAATTCTTATTACACGAGTCTAAATACTGGATATCTTCCTCATCGAGCACAAAATCAAACACATCAATATTTTCAATTATCCTCGATTTCGTCACAGATTTCGGCACAACCGATATTCCCAAATTTATAAGGTAATTTAGGACAACCTGAGCGGGCGTTTTATTATATTTCTTTCCTATTTCGATCACTTTTGGATCAAGGATGGCCGGGGTTGGAAAACCAGGGGTTCCCACATTTTCACTCCTTCCCAGAGGACAAAATCCAGTGACAGAAATTCCCCGTTCCTTACAGAATTGTATCAGTTTTTTCTGGTTGAGATTGGGATTGCATTCGATTTGGTTCACGACTGGTTCTATTTGGGCTGCTTTGAGCAAGCGATCAATCTGTTCGCTGTTAAAATTCGAAACACCGATGCTTTTCGCCAAGCCAAGTTTAAAGCATTCTTCCATGCCTTCCCAAGTCTGCAAGTAATCAACATCTGAGTAGGCACTTGCACCTTCTTCTGTAGGTAGTAAGGGAGCATCTTCTTTGAAACCAGTCGGCCAGTGGATTAAGTACAAGTCGATGTAGTCCAATCTTAATGCAGATAAACTTTCCTTAAGCTTGGGTACTACTTTATCTTTAGCATGAAAGTTATTCCATAGTTTACTTGTTATGAATAGATCTTCCCGTTTTACTGTACCATCTTGAATTTTTGATTGAATTGATTCACCAATTTCATTTTCATTCTTATAAAACCACGCACAATCAAAATGACGATAGCCTGCATCTATGGCATCTTTGATGGCTTGTTCCAATTTACCGGGTGGAGATTTGTATGTTCCTAATCCAATGACTGGCATTCGATGACCATTATTAAGGAGTAAACTTTTCTGCATCTTACGGATTGTTATCAGTCAGCAGTTCAGCGTAAACCAAGAAGGCTACTAAAACTTAATTGAGAACTGGAAATAAGTATAGTCACTAGTCAAGACAATCTTATCAACCACCAACTTTGAAGTGAAGGATAAATGTTTAATAATATTAGTTTTTCGCAATATGCTTGAGAAAATCTGCAAAAATTGACGGTGTTCAAAAATAGATTAAATCAAATTGTTTACATTAAATTATTTTCACAAACACTGCAGTTATTTTTACAAATACTTATCGTAAAATTAATAAGTAGTAAACTGTACTATAAATATAAAAGTTTACTTGCATTATACAAAACAGAAAATAAAATTTTTCAGTTCCAATTTAATTAAAAAGATGGCAGCAATAGTCTTTTTTATAGTTTTAGAAATTAAATCTAGAGTAACAATAACTAAGTCTAACTGATTTAGCACTTTCCTAATTTATTGCAATTAAAAAAATATTTTATTACTTCATCCATCGTTGCCTTAATTAGTAATTAAAATAAAAAAGTTTAGTTTGAATAGAACCTAACAGATGGCGCCACTTATCAGTGAACAAAAAAATAAGTCAATTTTGAATGTTATACATAAAACTTTCCATTTCTGTTTTTATTAAATTTAGTACATGTTACAAATAATCATTTTTATTACTTTTTAATAGTTTTAACTGATTTTTAATGACTGGTTATCTCCCTGTTGCTATGGTAACGACAAGTAAACAAACACTGAGAAGGTTCATTATTTTGAAATATGAGTGCGGAGCAAAAGTTTTTAAGAAGTGTAAGGGATGAAACTAAAGCAAAATTTGACGCCCTGTTAAGAACTGCCCTCAATAAAGGTGTAAGGGATAAAAGCAAATCCTCACAGCACTTGATAGAAGAACTCACCACAAAGGTGAGTGAGAGTTCAGATGAAGATATTACAAGCGTAGGCTCTACAGAACCTGAATCCGGATGTGCGAGAAATGCTGAAACGAGAACTAAAACTAGCCAAGCTGTAAAGAATAAAAGCAAATTTCAATCGGAACATTTTACAGCGAACGGAGGCTGCAGTGAAAACTCGAATGCAACGTTTACTAAACACAAAGGAGAAGGTGACGTTTTAAGCGATAAAAGTGATAGTAAAAGTTTTCTGCTGAATCGATTTTTAAATGCGAATGCTGGCAGAGAATTTGAAGCAAATAATAGCAGAAGAAATGAACTATTTAAAGTGCCTCCAGTTCCTAAGCCTAGACAGAGCAAAATTAAATCAAACAGTGAATCGAGTAACAATACAACTACAAGGATTTCAAAGGCAGAAAAATTAACATCCTGCTCGAACAGTACCGGAAGAACGTATGACATCACTAAAGCAAAGTTAATTGGTGATATTCAAATACATAAACATCCTGAAGGAAATGTTCCTGTAATTAGAGCAAGTAAAATATGCAAAGAAGAACAAAATGACGACACTAATTCAACAAACCAAGTTGAATATAATGTAGATAAACCTGGAGAAGACGAGAGACTTCGACCAGTTGAGACACAGGGTAAGGAAAAAATAAGTTGTGATAAAATAGACATGGCAAGTACTTCGAATAAAAGTATAAACAGGAATCAAATCATTGAAATTTTTCAAAATAATATCGACAGTTTAAAATCGGGGTCAACATCAGCACTAGAACTACAGTCAATTTCGAGCCAGATCAAATATGAAAATGAAATGAAGCCGAAACCGAAGAAGAGGACCAAAATTAAAAAGAAAGATGAATCTAGTCTTGTTGAAAACAAATATAAGTACGACAAAATAATAAGTGTAACGGTGCACAAGACCGACAAACTGAAATTGCATAGTTTTGTTTTACACCCTGTAGTTAAGGTGCACATTGTAAACAGTGAGAGTGGGGAATATTTGAAGAAAACTGATAAGAATCGAGCTGTTATCTTTTATCTTGAAAACAGCGACGTCAGTTATTTATTGCCAGTTATCACAAGAAATTTTAATTTGCAAGAAAATCGGTAAGTCCTATTTTTTAAAGCGATGTAAGACTTATTTATATATAATTCACAGATGTCTACATGCAGAATGGGAAGAAACTATAATTATTAACGAGGACTTTGAATATCTTACAGATCCGAAAAGTAACGTTGTTATTTTCTTTGAAATTCTCGATTTCGTAACTTTCTCTGCAGCCAGTTTACAATCAGGTAATTAATTGAATCTTCAATCTCCACAAAACTAAAAAAAGGAATTTTAAGATGCGTTACATGGTTGGCATAAAATTGCATGGGCTTTCCTGAGAATAGTAGGTGGTAAAAATAATATCCTTAACATCGACAAGAAACTGCAGCTGCAATTGTATCAGCCAGGAAAACTAGTCAAGGAAGTTGCATCAAAGTCTGAAGTATTCCATTGGTGGAAAGAAAAGAAATTAGTTTCGTATCCATCCACATTGTATGTGACGGTGAAAGGTGTGGTTTCTCCTGAAGTGGTGGTCGAGTCATTCCGATCGAAAACCCCATTGGAGAACGAAAGGGGTTCCACCGTATTACAAGAGAATTTAGATTTGGGTGAATCAAGTATGCAAGCCGCAGATTGTAGTGTTGTTGCAGAAATTAAAAATGATTTACCATGCTTTAAATTTGATTATGAAGTTTTTAAGCTACCCAATAAATTATTAGCACAATTGGATAGTGAAGAAGAGGGTTGTTTTGCATTGAAATTCAGTCATTCTGGCTTGTACTTGGCGTGCTCTGTTTTAGTTAAGAATATGTACACGATTTTAATATATTCTGTAAGTGTGATTGCATCTCAGTATAAGTCATACGTTTAATTATTTGTGCAAGGTTGCAGACTTTGATGATTTCTACCGATTACCTTCTCACCGTGAATTAATTTATAACATCGCCTGGTCTAAGGATGATTCTTTGCTATTATCTTCATCTGCCGATGGGACAGTTTCGATTTGGGATTTAAAAAAAACAGCTTTTTTACAGGTACAATGGAATATAATATACAAAACTCAGTTTTTTTTTTTGTTGATTTATTTTGTTAGATGTTACCTCATCCCTCCTTCGTGTACTGGTGTGAAATTTCAGACAACGTTACTACGATAGCTACTTGCTGTTATGATCACATATTAAGAGTTTGGATACCCAGTACTGACAACCAAAAGTTAGAATATATCCTGCAGGATGAGTTAGTGGGGCATAAAGGATATGTAACATGCGTCTGCTTCGGCCACCAGTCGAAAGCCATGTTCTCCTCAGATTCCATAGGTAGTATCTTGGAGTGGAAGATCGATAACACAGAGAACTGGAATTTAGCAAGGTATTTTAATTTTATGCAATTCAAAACTTTGCACTTTGAGTGGGCCATTTTAGGGAAATTAAAATACCTGAAATGAAAGGTGTTGTTATTAACCACATTATTTTACACAAGAAAGGCAAACGGTTAATTGTGCATGCCCGAGAAAATATAATCCGAATCATCGATATTAAAGTTGAGTGCATAGTTCACTGGCTGGAAGGTGCTTCTAACAACAGGCAAGTAGGAATATTAATCTGTAATTTCATTCAGCTCTGCGCATTGTTCTAGGATTCGAACTTATTGTTGTGTTACACCGTGCTTTTCATACGTCTTAGCAGGAAGTGAGGGTGGAATATTATACGTGTGGAATTTGAATAAGGGCCAAGTAATAGCAACGTATCATCCGTATGAGAAATTTTTAAGAAAAGATCTGCCCATACACTGTATCGATTATAATCCAAAACAGAATATGTTTGCTTTTTCACATTATGAACACGACATACCCGTTCAGGTGTATGTAAATGAAGAAAATGTAAAAGGTGATGTTGATTTAAGAATGATCGGTGATGTCAATGTGCTCGCACAACCAGAAAAAATGATCAAACAAAAAAGGACTAAAGGTATCAGTGTTAAAAGTGATAGTAAAATGAACTTGCAAAATATACTAGAAAAAATTGATAAAATTATAGGCTAACGTTTTGGAAGTAGAAATAAATTAATTACTAGACTTTAATAAATATATTTTCGTAATCTTTGCTAAGTGCAAGGCTTAAAAGTGTGCAGTCAATTTATGAATCGCTGTTAAGTCACCAATGAGTTCTTCTATTTTTGTGCCAATCTTCTTTGAAACCTGTTATGATAAAAACAAAGTGAATTCTAAATAAAATGTATATGGCATGGACGACTTACTTCCATTTTCTCATTTAATGGTAAGTAGAGATAGTTCCAAACTAATTCGCCATCAATTATACTTCTACAAGGACCAGTTTGTAATTTTCGCCAACTTTTGTAAGTTCTATAAAATTAATTATGTACAATAGAGCTTCGAATATATACATCAATTACCTAAACGCTTTAGGATTTAACCCAGCAGCATGAGATCCCTGTGAAACCAGAACGTTTTGCAACATCAGTAATCTTCTGTACGTTTTTTCATGCACTGGCATTATATACCCCAACCCTCCATCTAGGGTCGCTGCAATGAAAAATATGTTTTATTTACACGAGGCACCTCGTTGAATTATTTACCAAACATGGTAATTTGACGTTTATCAATCGCAGCCATTTGCTTCCGGTCTTCGCCCAACTCACCAAGTTTACAACGTATCCTAAAGAATGTATTTACCGCCTGCCCCAAGTGAAAATCAGCTTTCCTCAATAATCTCTGCCCTAGAATATTCGTATGTTTAAGTCATTCCTGTTGTTGTTGTTATAATTTTTACCTCCGAAAGACTCTCTCGCTTCAGGCTGGTACATGTATAACACCAAGTTTCTTTCACTGTCTGATAGTAAAAATCCCATGGTCGTGTTGTCTATTAAATATTCTATCGTGTAAACTTCACACGGCCGAAAATCCTGTAATATTTCGGATGAATTTGGCATTAGTTCTGAATGATGTAACGCTTACCCTAGAAACTAATGATAAAGTGCGATACTCTTCTTGAAATCGCAAAAGTGAAATCGATTTGTAGACATCGGCCACTAGTATTAAGCTTTTTATTGATAAAATTTGATGCGTGTAGATTTGTGTATCAATAAAAGCAACACCGACCAAATCATTGTCTTTCAACTGCCAAATGTAAATCTGTAACACATATTTTATAAATATGTACACCAATATGGTATTTATAATTTACTTTTTGTCCAACTGCTGACACTAAAAATCCTTTAACTTGTGATATAGCAGTGACGGGGCCTTTCTGATCTTTTGCATAAATCTCTTTAAAGCGATTCTTTGTTAACGGCTGGCCAGGTTCTGGCACGACTTCGATTATATCATAAATCAATATCTAGAAACGAATGAAAAATAACTTGATTAAATTAATAATTAGTAACATACCCTCCCTCTGGATGTTATGTCTTCTCCGTAATTGTAATTTGTGCCGATCGCAATGTAACCTTTCAGACCCGACCTTGTGCCTTCGTAAGCAAGAGATACATTTTTTAGGCAATTTATATGCTCCCACTCATCTAAATCGATTTTTGTGTTGGGAATTACATCCCAGGAAACAGGCGAAAATAACATAATACTAAATTTTTCTTGAGGGGGATATGGAAATCTAAAATTTCATAATGTACGAAAAACAGGAATAAATTATTTTTTTGTTAATGTAATACCTATCACCGCGATCTTCTTCTGATAGCTCCTTATCCTCACCATTAAATTTATAATAACGAGTAGATGGTTCTGCAATGCTTGTTACGAGACAGTATGTTTTAGATTCTAAGTGGTAAGTAACGAAGTGAGGTGTACAACGTAATGGAACTTTTCTTACAGGCCAAGGGGCATCGTAACTCAGATGAGTCGGTAAGACACCTATTCGTAACTCTGACTACAACAAGGTAATTAAATATTATATTAAAAGTCTCGTTAAGTAAACTATGATTTACCTTCTTATTAAAATATAAGAAACCCTGAGGGCAATTGACATTATTAAACGATGCAAAACATAAAATTTCACCATCGATGGTCATGGAATGCGTTCTCAACTCACCACGTTGAGTTAAAAACAACCAATGAGGATTTGCCCCGCATATAAAAACTCCGTTGTATCCTGCCAAAATAATTTCAAGATTATTTATTACAAATTTAATTTTTAATATTACCAGCAATGTTATTAAAGTATCTCATTTTAGTAATGCGTTCCTGTAGTGTAAAGAAATCAGAATTTTCAGTTTCGATTGTCCCTCCGATGTTAGGTGCATAAAATATATTATGCTTCAGCTTTTTAAATCGTAACTTCAAATTGCCCCTGGGAAACCTAAATGCCTCATATATGTAAAGATCATGTTCTAATCTCACTAGCAATAAAGGTCTAGAGCCACGGTTTCCAAGCGACACCATCAGAATTTCTTTCACATCATAATCACGTTGTAAAAAAAATTCGTTCGATGATGAACCTTCGCCGGTTATTAAGGGAACTGATTCTAAACTGTCGATTAGAACCTTATAGCCGAAACATAAATTTCTTACGATGAAGCACAGTTTAAATTCGGGGACCGAGTATATCTCTAAGTTTGAATTTTCTCGAACAACAAACAGCCAGTAAGTGGGTTTGATCTCGAGAAAATACTTTTTCCACCAGTTATAATAAACCTTGGGTTTCATCGGAGGCGGGTTTAGTGATGGCATTTTGAAGTCGCTGTTATCACCGTATAACAAATCATCTTCGTTTTCCATTTCAGTTTTAGTTTCAGTCTCGTGAACGAAATGTTCGGGGACGTGAGTGAATTCGTCTGGTATTTTATTTGTAAACAGCCCAGAAACATCACGGTACAAACAAAGTGTTGTAACAGCCGGCATCTAAAAATTGTCTCTGAGGAACACAGATTTTTTTAAATAATAGACTTACGTTTGCCAAAGTTGATTTGCTTACGACTAATCGTGCTGAGCCTCTGGTTTCACGTAACATAAGCGTTATTACTTGCCCATCTGCAGCAAGAATGGCTAAATAGGGATCTGCAGTGGATGCATGCACTATAGGAGATCCCAAATCTAAGGGAATGTGCTGTAGCTGTATGGTTCCTAAAAATTACAAATACAATTGTGAATCCTATTTTAGTTACTTTACTCCTTACCTTGTAACAACCTAACAGCCAATGTAGATACTTGCACAATGTATTTATTGTTTCCCAAATTTCCAGCGTACACAGTTGGAACTTGAGTTGAGAATCCGGTGTTATCAACTTCATTAATCTCATGACCCGTTTGAAGAATCTGAAACACACTTTATTAGATAAAAATTAAAAAGCAAAACAAGTTAATTTTAACCATGGTTCCATCTTCCTGACTCAAAATAAGGAAGGCATGTTTTTCGTCATTCTTGCAAACAGTCCACATGTTTGAGCATCCAGGAAGAGTGAATGTCGTTACTATCTGAGGCCGAATTGAGCGTTGCAAAACACAGAGCGCTCCGTTTTTGCCGTATCCAGAGGTGGTTACAATTTCTAAATCTAAATCGGGGCCGTTTTGAAATTCCTCGCTGAGAAATGCTGGTTCCCCCAAGGAAATATTACCGCAAGGACCAATGTTTAATAAACTATCGCAAACCTAAAAAATTTTATGTTTCATCAAAGGCACAGCAAATAATTTGAGTTTCTTACTTCAAAAACATACTCAGTTATCTGTAAACTCGTCTGCTTTTCATTTCCGTACACTTCCAATTCTTCAGGATCCCTGATATCAAGAACGTCACTCGCCATACAATCATTTAAAGTATCCATGATCTTCTCAGGCCCCGAGGAAGAAGATGACGCTTTACTTCTTTTAGGAGTTGGCTCGTCAATATCATCGAGTGTGATTACTTGACACTGATCTTTTTCTGTAAACCGCAACAGCAGGGAATTACCTAGACGTGATCCCAAAAATAAAAAATTGTTTTCACTGACGCATATCTGGAGAAACACCCAAAGAAAAAATTAGTGTACTACCATAGTTTCCTCGAGTTTACTTACACATGTCGTTAATACACTAGCAGCAGCCTTTTCGAAGTGAAAACTCCTGACGTACCTCATGTTATCAGCCAATAAAGTTAACACGTACAATTCACCGTTTTTTAAGGATAACACCAGAGTGTCTTCTTCTAGAAAGCCCACCTGAGCACAATCCAAACTAATATTTATATTTTCCTGGCATTCTACAATACAACTTTAAACAACCTGAGCCCTAAAGAAATTTAGAAATATCTTACTTAAAGGAAAGCTAGTGGAAGCTTCAGCAATACTATTGAGTGAAACACCATAAGGTGGAATGCTTTGATTCAAGTAAATTAATGCATTCACTGCAAAAATTAGGGTCCCACCTAAAGGTTTCTTAATAGGAACCGCTTTTGTACAATCGAACGGTAGACTACTGACACTCCAAATAATCGGATGTACTTTTTGCTGTAAATTCAGAGATATCGCAGCCATAGCACAAGTATCAGTCCGCACGGCAACACGTCTACAAGAATAAGTTTCTAATATTCACTTAACAACAAATTATAAAAAAACATACCCAGAAAATGTTTTGAGGGGTTCATATAAAATAAGTAAAGTTGGTTCGTAATAACCATGTAAAAACTGTATATCTATGATGTTATCAATTTTATCTATAAATTCCTTCAGTACGATCATATATGAAGCTAATATCGGCGCTCTGGAACCGTATGCGCTCGATAACATCGGTTTAACCTCCGATGGATCGTTTTCATCTATGGCATTTTCACGTCTGAAAGGTAGAACGACCAATTTCCTACCGAACACTGTCATTACAGCACATCGATTTTCTGGATCGGCTCGAACAATCGGAACATGGTGGTGATGTGTCCAACCATCCTAAAACACTGATAATCAGTTTTGAATCTCCCAACTTTGACTTTAACTTGCTTTCATGTCATCTTCCTCAAAGTAATGTAAACTTAACGTTTTTAAATCGTGCGCTTCGGGGTCGTATTCGACGATGGACAGTTTCGCATCCGAGAAACCTAATAATAAAGCGTCCCTGGGAGAATTTGCAAGGTTCACGCTTTGCATGGACACGATATTTCCAAACAGAGCATACTGTGTAACGCATTCTAACTTGGACTTCGGAGGTCTGTTCTCTGTAAACTACGAGATTAATTCTGCGCGGGATTAATGATCATTGAAACGAACCCGAGTATCTTTCTGTTCTTTTTGGATCTACGTCGGGGACGAGGCGGAATACTTTAATGATATTTGCGGCTGTAGTAACCAAGCTTCTTTCACTTTTGTTGAAGAAATTACAGCTTATTGCATGTTCTACTCCCGTCGCCGGGTGTGTCTGCTTGCAAATTGAGAACATGATATTGCAAATGTGTTATTAAATCAAATTCCAACAGTATTAGTTTGTTTATTGTTGAAAAACTTTGTGGTTAAATTTTCAAGCTTTTACAAATGTAAACAAGCGTGCAATCTGTCAACTACTTAATGCCAACTATTTATTTATAAGAATCACAAAATATTCCTAAATGTAATTATTGAAATCAGTTTAAAATAAAATGCAATAAATTAAGTTAGTAACTTCAACTTTCTTTATTTTTGCATAAGTAAGTTATAACGGTCTTATTTCTACGTTATAAAAAGATTGTGATACATAGCACTGCCAAATTTAAAAATTTTATTGTACCTACATAATTATTAGGTTTGTTCCATTCGTCAGGATTTTTTCAAGTTCTGGTCCTTTTAGAACCAGTACTGACTACTGAGCATGAGCAGTGCCACGCAGTGCACAAAATTGGATATAAACGTCATACTGCTCATGATTTGAAACGGTTCAGAATCTGAAATTCTGTAGAATGGAACGTACCTATTTTATTAGTATATGGTGGAAAAGTATTTTTCACACAGTTTGCTACACAAATACATGAATAAATAGTTAAGTACGAACAGAATAAACTTTATAAAATAGAAAATAGGATACAATATTTTCTTATAAATTGTAAATATTAGCTGATAGCTGCTTTCCATTTACATATTAAGTAAGGAAAAATTATCTGATGTACGGTATTCAGCCTCACTTTACATCAATAGCGTTTACACGTTTGGCGCAAAATGTCACATTCAAATCAAAGATAAATGCAGGTTATAAAACGCGAACTCAAGCAAGTGAGGACGAACAAAAGTAAGCTCACGAAGACGAAAGGGGGGCGATAAATTCCTCAGATCATTTTCCTCAGCAGTTGTAAATGTAACACGCAAATGAGTGAGGTCAGGTGATGTCATCTGATAAATAGGGTAAAAGGAAAACAGCTGATATTTAAAGGAGGAAACTGAATATAGGTTTACAAACTTAGAATATGAAGACAATAAATGGCAAAAGAATGTGAAACTGGTCCGAATATTAAACATTACAGGTCTTTTTACAATTGCAAGAAATCTGGCAACACTGTACAAGGAAAATGTTGGAAAAAATGAAACGCAGTTGGTACTACTGACGTTGCCTAGTTACCGTTTGTAACAAACTGTTGTCAAAGCAAATTTTCTTTTAACAACAATTACAGATTATTTATTTAATAATCATGAGAACCGTCCCAAAATGGGTGGATAAAATCCAGGACACCGACAAACAAGAACAATGGTAATTAATAACAAAGCTTGAATTATTAAATAAAAGTTTTAACAACGACGAATTCATTTCAGCATTTATGATTTGTGTTTCAACCCAGATGGATCTCAATTGATTGTAGCAAGCGGAAATCGGGTTTTAGTGTATGACACAGGCGATGGTAAACTATTACAACCGCTAAAGGGGCATAAAGATACCGTGTATTGCGTGAATTATGCCAGAAATGGGCAGAAGTTTGCGAGCGGCAGCGCAGATAAGACGGTCATTGTTTGGTCTAACAAGCTCGAGGGCTTGTTGAAGTACAGTCACAGTGATGCGATTCAGTGTTTGGCTTATAATCCGCTGACGCATCAGTTGGCTTCCTGTGCTTTAATCGATTTTGCTTTTTGGAGTGTAGAGCAGAAAGCTGTGCAGAAGCATAAAATTAATTCCAGGATTAATTCGTGCTCTTGGACAAACGATGGACAATACTTAGCCTTAGGACTTGGAAATGGAACTATTTCAATTAGAAATAAAGTGAGAATCAAATTAATTTACTAATTATTAGGTATATAATTTTTTTTTCTCGTATTGTGCTTTTAGCAAGGAGAAGAGAAAGGTCGAATAGAACGACCTCAGAGCACTTCCATATGGGCACTGTCCTGGAGCACGTCTAAAGAAGACGTCGATACACTTTGCGTTACTGATTTCAATAAAAGCTTGGCGTTTTATACACTCGGTGGAAAGTTGCTGGGTAAAGAAAGGCAGATCGGTTTTGATGCTTTGAGAGTGCGATATTTTCCGAAAGGAGAGTACATTCTCATTTCGGGAACCAACAAAGCTTGTGTGACGTACACGAAAGATGGTATAAGACTCGGCCTGGTCGGAGACGTCCAAGAGTCTTGGATTTGGTGTAATGCAGCGCATCCCAATGGAAATTTTGTTGTAAGAATATACATTATTAATTAACTTTCGAATTTGTGTTTCTTTTTTTGCTGTTAAAGGTAATTGGATGTCAGGATGGTACTTTAGCATATTACCAGTTAATTTTTAATACTATTCACGGCCTCTACAAAGACCGATATGCGTTCAGAGAAAACATGACTGATGTTATCATCCAACATTTACTCACCGAGCAAAAAGTAAGAATCAAATGCAGGGATCTCATCAAGAAAATTGCGATTTTCAAACATAGACTGGCCGTAAGTGAACGTGTTACAAAATTATTTTAACTCAACGAATAAGGCTCTAATTTAGGTACAATTGCCCGAAAGAGTTGTTATATACGAGTTGTATTCCAATGATGTAAATGACATGCATTACCGTGTGAAGGAGAAGATAACACAGAAATTAGAATGCAGCCTGCTAGTCATATGCACAGAACATTTGGTGGTTTGCCAGGAAAAATATCTGCAGAGTTTAACATTTGAGGGCGTCAAAGAAAAAGAGTGGGTCTTTGAAAGCCCCATAAGATACATCAAGATAATCGGAGGTCCCCCGAAACAGGAAGGTTTGATTTTGGGTTTAAGAAACGGACAGGTATTTCTCTTTGGACTAAAAGTAGAAGTAAAATTTTATTTTTAATTTAATAGGTCTGGGAAGTACATTTGGATAATAGTTTCCCATTATTAAAAATCAGTGTAAACGCATCAGTTCGTTGTTTAGACTTAAGTCAACGGAAAACTAAGTTAGCCATAGTGGACGAGACAGGCCTATGTCAGGTTTTTAACACTAAAACCAGCGAACTTCTTTACCAGGTTTTTAAAGAAAGACATAATTAATTGCATCGTCATTATGAGAATATGTTTGTAGGAACCTGGCATTAATAGTGTTGCATGGAACACCCAGTACGATGACATGTTATCTTTCAGTGGTAACAACACCCTCGCAATTAAAGTAGTCGATTTTCCTCCTCATCGACAGAAGTTGAACGGTTTCGTTGTCGGTTTATCCGGCTCAAAAGTATTTTGTTTAAACGGCTGGCTCATGAACACCCTGGAATTGCCTTTGAGTGCCCCAATGTTTCAGTTTATAGAGCAGAAGATGTTCACTGAAGCTCATCGAGTTGCATGTTTAGGAGTGACTGACGGTGATTGGGAAGAACTGGCATTTACAGCCTTGGAGAATTTAGAATTCGACGTCGCCCGCTTGGCTTTCGTCAAATTACAAGATTATAATTACCTAGAATTAATTCGTGACATGCAAGTAAGTTTCTATTTAACAATAGAACTGCTTAATGCTATTTCTCTTTTAATTTCAAAGGAAAAACAACGTAAAGGTGAAACCAACAAAGATGTTATGGTCGGAGATATTTATGCTTATCGTGGTAAATTTAAAGAAGCTGCTAGGTTGTATCAAAAAGCCGGATGTGAACATAAGGCCCTCACCATGTACACTGATTTAAGAATGTTTGATTTAGCGCAGGTACGCTTTTGTATTTGAAGTAAAAAGAAGTTTCTAATTAGTTTTTCAGGATTATTTAGGATCTGGTGATAATACAACTTTGGTAAGGCAAAAAGCAGATTGGGCAAGGAACATAAATGAAAATAAAGCCGCCGTCGATATGTATTTATCCATCGGAGATAATGAAACAGCGATTGAAATCATGGGAGAACAAGGATGGGTTGATCAGTAAGTTCATTTTAAATCGACTTATCATAAGTGATGGACCTATCTTGTAGATTGGTGGATTTGGGACGTCGACTTGAGAAAACTGCTCGGTCTTCGCTCATTTCAATTGCTGAAAACCTCAAAAAATTGAGACAATCCGGGGCTGCCGCAGAGATATACAGGAGACTGGGGGATTCCGCAGCCGTTCTTACATTGCATGTCGAAGCAAAAGAATGGGCGCAAGCGTTTAATTTAATTCAAAATCAGCCGCAGTATAAAGCACTTGTTTACGTTCCTTACGCACATTGGCTTGCTGAGAATGATAAATTCGTGCAAGCACAAAAAGGTTTTATTTTTATAGTTTTGTTATTTTATTTACTGTTGGGGGTCTAACAATTTTCTAGCATTTCATAAGGCTGGAAAACCGGATGAGGCTTTCGGTGTCTTGCAGCAGTTGACTGAGAATGCTGTACATGAGCGTAGGTTTCAAGACGCTGGATATTATTACTGGATACTGTCGCGGCAATGTCTTGAAATTGCATCAGAGAAGTAAGCTTGTGGTTATTTGTTATTTATTATTATTTTAAAGAAGAGAATTTGTGTACAAGCTCATTCCTTTTTTACTGAGTTTAAATAATATATAGTTGTCACATATTCACTTCAATTAAAGCTTAAAAATTTAGCTTCAGTTAGTAAATCCTATCTTTTCAGCTTGAATCAAAAAGAAGAAATGTTTGTGAAACATAGATACAACGAAAACTTGGCCGTCATATATTACGCTTATCATTCCTTACATAGATACTTAGAAGAACCATTTACGTCATTCCTGCCGGAAGCTTTATTTAATATTGCAAGGTTTCTAATGATAGAAACAAGCCAGGTGATACCAAAAGGCGTTTCAACGTTGTATCCTTCAGTTAATATGCTTTTTTTGTTTAATATTAAAAGGGAGTATGTATTTTCTTAACTTATTCTATTGCAATCTTGTATTGCCTTGCCAAACAAGCAAGAAAGCTAGGTGCAAACAAACTGGCGAAGCAACTATTCGATCGAATTCAAACCCTCAAAATTCCCCCAAAATTCCAAGAACAAGTCGAAATATCGACGATTGCCTCTCGTGCAAGACCTTACAGCGATCCTGAGGAATTACTCCCCATGTGTTACAGGTGTTCCACTTACAACCCCCTGGCAGCTACCAGCAATAGTTGTGTACATTGTAGGCAGAAATTTGTGCATTCTTATGTTAGTTTTGGTAAGGAACAATTTAAAAGACGGATTAGGCCCAGTATTTCATTTGGACTTTAACTTTAAGCTTCATTTTATTTCTACAGAAACAATTGTCTTTACAATTATTACTATGGGAAAAAAACGAAGGTTAAAGTTAAACTCGGAATGAAAGCCTAGGGCTGGTTTAAACTCTAGTTCAAGTAAACTCAGTTCATCACTTGATCTCAATTCTCTGTCATATACGTTACCTGACTGATCTCCATTTGAAAAACGACTTTTACTTTCAACTCAGTTTAAACTCTGAACTTACAATTAGTTTAAATCAATATTAAAAAACCGGTCCTTAAGGTCCAGTTGTACAACTTGAACTTTTAATAAAGATTATTTCAACAATTGTTGTTAAGGGATTAAGCTTTGACTTTAAGTTAATTGGGCCTTATGCATTTAAAATTTTCTTTTCATTTAAGAAATTTTGCCTCTCATTGAATTTACGCTGGAGGAAGATATCTCTGATTCTGAAGCTGTTAGGCTCATAGAGACACCACCGTCCGATCAATTGCAACCATCTGACGGCTGGAAACAAGAAATATCTGATTCACATCAGACCCTAAAAATAGATGAGGATGCTACAGATCCTTTCATGACTAGACTCGTTGACTATGAAGTAAAATATGCGTTTTCTATTCTAGCGTGAATTTTATTTTTCGTTTTTGCTTTTTTTTAAGACTGAAAATACCCAGTATAAACCGGTGGTGTTGAACCGAAGTGCCTTACTGTCATTGGATAGTTCCGCGGTGTTAATATGTAAATGGGCATCCCCACTGCGATACCAATTTTTCAGGAATTTGTTGCCCGATTTACAGATTACAGTGTGCTATTCTTGTTTCAAGGTGACCAAGGTGGGATTACACATGTAAGATTTTGCAAAACGTTTTGTTTCAGGCTTTCCACGTGGATGACTTTGAGTTACAGTTGTTGCAGAAAGGTTACTGCCCTTTCTGCAGAGCACCACCTGAAAACAGCATTAACAACGTGGATTCGACTGATGACCTGTTAGGGTACTGAGTAACTTCTTGTGCGAAACTAATCCGTCCACTTTGTGATTTGTTAGCATCTTAAAAAAGTAGGTTGTTATTTTAAGTGAAACTGTGGCAGTTTATTTGTTTCTGAAGTTAACAGTTTTGAAATTATATGGTACATTTAAGAGTTTGATTTTTTTCCTACCTACTACATGGCTTTTCCTAACCAACTGATCAGGCCAAGAAGGCTAATCGAGCACTTCTTTTCATATTTCTTGCACTGCTTTTCATCACGTCCGTACTTCTCTGCTTTTTCATAATCGCGGAGGCCTTCAGATTTTGATGTGGAAGGTCTGTAAAGTAAATCTTATATTTATTTTACCTACACCACAGAAATGATTCTTTAGACACTATACAAAAAATTGTTATTTTTCGAACTATTGAACCTATGAATGATTTAAAGATGTTGCAATTTTTTAAGTTAATCAACTTACGTTAATACAACATGCAAGATATCAGCCAGTACCCCATTGTGTTCAAATGTATAAATTGCAGCTTCACAAATGGTTCTTAACAAACAGGATTTGCCCGGATGGCCATATCTAAAATAAATTTAAATTTATTTTATTTTTTGTGTATAAGGGTTAGTAGGTATGCACTTACGAATCAAATTTAAATTCCAAAGCGTCGTACACATATTTTCTACTAACGTCAATCGACGTGGTAATATCGGGGGGGTACTCGAAAGTCGTTTGATTTTGAGGCAAGTTATAATTTGCTTCGAAGTTATACGAGACGAAAACGTTGGAGTGAGGCAGTTCCAATGGAATCGCGAGAGCCAAGAAAAGCTGTATATCAATTAAAAAATAAGATTTAAAAAGTACTGTATGTGCAACATACCCCAATGAATGGTCCCCCATAGGGAAAACGAACTTTATTTATGATGGTTACCCCTTCGAAATTGTACGCTTTCAAGTTGAAAAGTAGGGCGCAACAAATAATGAAAATTCTGTAACGTAATCGGATTAGGAAGTTTTATTTTCGTATATAGCTAGGAAGTTACCTTATTTGGTCCATTTATTAACACCGGCGAGGTCTTCGCGTCTAAGATCAACACAGATATGGACGCAAGAAGTACATACACAGTGCATGCTAATTGCTCTGACGGTTGTACTGTTATATTAACAATTGTTTACTGTAGTTTTTAGACAAATTACGAGTTTTATGTCTTTATGAAGCAATCTCGTGATTTGTAAAGAGCACATGTGTGTATGTATTTTATAAATAATATAATAATTTATATTTGGTAACAAACAATTGTACCTATGCCGCCTTATGTGTATAGGTAGTAAATTGGTTTAAATTACAAAATTGTAATTATTTCACCAATTTGCTAAAATAAATAAAAGAAAACGGTGGATAATAAATTTTTAGACAGAAGTCTTCGTCTTCTTATGAGTTTGAAGAAACTCGTCGAGCTTTTTGATGTCATCTCACCCCCCACATAGTGTAAGAAGAACGGTCAAGCTTAGTCAGGCAATCAAATACAGAATAAACATCAATATTTCCAATCAGTCAATATTTAGTGTCAACAGGGCGATGTTTGCTTGCTTTCAGTCCGTCTGACCATTCAGTTACTGAAACTAGTTCAGGTTTTTATTTATTTATTTATGTTTTCAAGGGAGATTCACTTTCGTCGAGGCGCGGACCTTAACAGGCGATGAATGAAAATGCAAAATTAATAATACTTTCAGTAAGTAGTAAATGGACACATAATGCAGAGATGAAATCGTGCGTGAAACGCACGGCTGCTGTCAGGCGCGTGCTGTCTAATGTCGTAATAACGTATAATGATAAACGAAAGCCACCCTCGACTTTGCCTTGACTGCAGACTTTGATTGCAGCCACTTTTAACAGTAATCGTTATGCGGAGGGCGTATCGTCGGGCGTCGGTGTTTTTGCCTTATTTTAAAAACGCCATGTCATGTCGTTTCGTGTTGTCGCAAAGTAAAAGAAAAGCAAATGTTTACTTCTAATTTTTTTCGTATACACAGGATGATTCTTGAATAGGCCGTCAAAGGAAAAAAAAAATGGTGAAAGAATACACATCACACAATATGGGAAAAATTTATGTATTTTAATTTTATTGTCCTGGGAAGTCCCTTCTTTCGTCAATTTTGTTTTGTCGGTCTATTCAAGAATCACCCCGTATAGTAAATGTATCTTAAAAATAAAAATTTACAAGATGCACGACGAAAGTGCGTTGCTAATTATTAATCATCCTGTACAGCGGCGCCCATCCAATTTGCATATTTTATAATTGCAGATGAAATAAAATTTATGACCGTAGGCAATTAAACTTTATGTTCTTAATTACAAGTCGATTTGCATTGCGTATCGTATTAACAGGGTGACGACAATGCATTAGTTAAGTTCCCAAATTATACACCCCTCCCCCGCTCCTCACCCTTCTCAATCACGGAAAATTGATTCTTTACATAACATAAAAAATCTCTTTGTCTTATAAATGCGCGTGATGTAACAATTCTTACCTCCTCCGACCACTGCACAGTGGCTAATTGTCATGTATAGGGGTTGCCAGGTTACCTGCATGACCTCATTGGCTCATCGGGAAAGATCGATGGTTGGTTTCTCCAATCCAGCACCGGAACTGCCCCGGAGTGGCCGGAAATGCAATCAAAACTCCCGGATTCCTCAACACTCAAAATTAACACGATTCGATTTTTGCATGAGATATTCAATTTACGCTCGCTGTAAAATCCCCCGCCCCTCCTCCCCCCCGCGACGTTTTACGGGGATGGGTCTCAAAATAATGATAAATAAATAATACGAATCTAATTTATATAATAAATACATAACATATATTTTATTTGTGTGTCTCAGCCATTTTGCCGCTGATCGATGAGTTCGTAACAAAATGGCGCGATTTTACACATTGTTGACATTCATGACTGACTAGTATCTATGATATCTCCTTGTGAACATTATAGATACGCGTTTACACTATTCATTAATTATTATTATTTTCTTTTCTGTTTTCTGTTTCTAGTTAAGCATACAACAATTATTTACTTACTTTACATTATCATTTATCATCATATATTTATAATACACATTCAATAAATTAAAACATAAATAAACTAATTGTATATTTACGCAACAAAACTTATAAGTAGGAATGTCATTTGTTGTTGTTTTTTTTTGTGTAAATGCAAATTGGAAAAAGAAATTGCTTCGAAAGTATGTACACCATTTATTTTATTAATTTTGACCTGTAATGGATGAAGATTTTTTCCAATTTGTATTTTTGTATCTTTGGTGAAAAGTACAAGTTAAATTAGAGGACGCCCTTCAGTAAATCAAGACGCGGGGGATTTACCGAAGCGCGTTTTCTTTCTTTATTTTCGGAAAAATCACTCGATGGATTAAAAATAAAATCTTTTATCACAGACGCCGCAGAAGCGGTTGTGTGTCTAGCCTAATTTTGAAATTTATAAATACTCATAATTGCACTGTTACGACTTGGATTTATTTCTGACTAGAAACAATAAAGAGAGTTAACTCTGTGAAGCCGATCTAGAACACTTTTTTCTTTCTCCAAAATTATATATTTTTTGCCGAAGGTATGGAATGTAATTAATTCGAAGTCATTTGCTAGAATGAAAGCAATTTTTGGCAAATGAGTTCGAATATTTATCAAGTATTTTGATAGTATAAATATCATCATCAACCAATAAATTAATAGTCTACCAGCTTAATTCTGATGATGGTAAATATTTTATCGAAATACATAGTCGAAAGGGTTGTTCGATTGAGTGTCAAAAGCTTCTTTTCAAAGTAAATATCGATACAAAATTTCTTTTAGATTTATTATAACACCTAATATAATCGGGCGACCATTTTTATCCTGATTTTCAAATCAATTTCTTTAGCCCCCAAACTTGTCATCATTTATTAACAAAAAGTGATAAATAAATAAAAATGTTCGCCTTTGCTTGGAATTTTTAGTTCTGTTGAACTTACTTCTTCTCTATTTATAATGTTTTTTTTTAATATTATTCAGTAAGCTCCACGGTACTCAAAACGTGCTTCCCAAACACACTCTTTCTAATACATACCCTACAACAATACGTTGGCAAATTAGGTACCTTATCATGATACACCTTTCTACCCTATACATCGTACGCAGATACATTTACAGGTGAATCCTTCTGTGCCATTCCGACCCGGGCGAATTCGCTGAAGCCGGTCATGCGTAGTGTGGATACGAGCCCAAAGGAGGTGCCCCCAAGTGCGGTCCTGGATGGTGACTTATCGAATGGGTGCTGGCCGCTATATTCGAGTACAAATTCGCGCTGGGATTGCTCCAGTACGAGCCTGGAGATGGAAAAATCGAAGCTGGAACAAAATCAGAAAATAAAAATCATCACTGTCTCTCTATCGAAAGGATTCGCATTGGAATAGAAAAATCGAAGATTGGAGGTGATTGATTTATCGAATGGGTTCGCATTGGAATCCTTCCAGTCCGAGCCTAAAGAAAATAGAAAATTCGAAGCTAGAACAAAATCAGAAAATAAAAATCATCTCTGTCTGTCTCTCTAATGAATGGATTCGCATTGCAATAGAAAAATCGAAGATTGGAAGTGATTGATTTATCGAATGGCTTCGTCCGAGCCTAAAGAAAATAGAAAATTCGAAGCTGGAACAAAATCAGAAAATAAAAATCATATCTGTCTCTCTATCGAATGGATTCGTATTGGAAGTCTTCCAGTCCGAGCCTGAAGAAAATAGAAAATTCGAAGCTGGAACAAAATTAGGAAATAAAATCCACCCACGTTAATAAAACTGTCCCGCTCGTATAGTGCTGGAAGTGTACAAAATATCCATTAGAAGTGATTTCTCGACGCATATGCACTAGTGGGTTAGGGGTAGTTTGTTAACAATATCCTTATCTGGGGGTCGGTTAAATGACGGGTAATGCGCTCTCAAGGGGGCGAACAATACACAATCAACGCATTACGTCATTATGAGGGATGAAAGTGTCACAACTCGACGCAGTAGCTACCGATGCATTCCAAACAGTCGAGGCCCTGCATCCCTTGCTAAGAAAATTTCGAGTTCTCTCTTGCAGAAGTAATTTTCTTAATAATCAAATGATTTTATGACAACCATTTCATAAACTATATATTATAATCACTTATCTAAAGTCGATGATTATATTTATTAATAACGATATACATACATAGAAAATTAATTTACTTACTTAATTTTCATTACAGGTTTTTTTTTGTTATATTTGGCAGCTTGGGATGTGTTCCAGAAATTTAGTTGTTGTGCATTTATCTCAATTATATATAATTTCTTTGAATTTGTACATTTGTAAATTAGAGTAACAATAATATTGTTTACAGTTTCCTTTTTTTAAAGAACAAGTTTATTAGTTCTGCAAAAGTTATAACGTTTTTAAATAAACAATAGCAGGATATTAAAAAACAAGTTTTATAAGATTTCATATGAATGTCGCTGCATTATATTGTCGCCAACCTAATAAAATAAAATAAAATGAGTTTCACAATTTTTGCAAATTATTTTGAGATTCATAAACGGCTTATTTGCTAAAGTAATTCGCACGCTTATTTTCTTGACATCAGCCAGTGGTATGAAAAATAATGCGTTCTCTATTAATCACTCTGTAGATCAGTCCATTATACAGCAGTATTGTATCGACGAAGCCCATCCACTTTGTTTTGGGGGAGACTTTTGATGGTGCAGTCGCGCCGACTTGATGCCATCGCCGAGCTAATGCAATTCATTCGGGTTGTCATCGAGAATGGGCAATTTGCGATAATTTATGGGGTGTTGCGGACACCGCCACCAAAACGTCCCGTTTCGGCGTTTAACGCTCGCCCGGGTCTTCCCCGTGTTTATTCAAATCCCCCGACGCTGTTTGCTAATTCGAATGGATTCGCAGATTGTTGTGCACGACAACTGACAGACGCAGCAGACGATTTCGTGTTTGCTTTACACTTTGCGCGGGAGCCTCCCAAATTGATTGACTTGAAAGCAAAATGCTAATTCCTTAGCTTAGGGCAATAAGTACATGCGAGTACATCGCTCGACTATTGGTGTTAGATTTAAAATAGACGAGACGAATGAAGAGATAATACTGACCTGCTGAACTGGGTATTGTCGCATGGGGGCTCATAAACGATCCTAATTTCGCACTGTGATGATACGAACTCATGAAGAGTTCACTCTGGTACTTGTAGCTGCTGGGGTCGCTGGTAGCAGGTTGGGTGGCGGCCGCAAGCCCTTGGAAGTCAAATTTGTAGGCGTATCTTTTCCCGTGCACTTTCGTCATTATATTCTTGTCGTAATAATACCTGAAACAAATCACGTAACGGTGAAAAAGCGTCGGCCGTTAATTGCTACAAATGAACACGGCAATGAGATTATCCTCCCTGTTGTTGCAGGTCTGCCCTGGCGTGCCCTCGCCCTCGTTCTGCCCGGTAAACTAACGACGGAAAATCTGCGCCCTTGCATTTGACCAGTGCAGTTTTTGGCAAACGGTTCAAGGGAGAAGTGCACTGTCACTGGGGGCCGACTGTAATATGACAAATGCTATTTGCCGGCGAAATGGATGAATGGAACAGGACTTTTTGTTAGGTCAAATGTCGAAAATTGTCTCAACTGCCAATAGATTACCTCGTCCTGTCGAATTCATTTCGAATGTATGACAGGAGTGAAATTGTAACATACCAAAAGCTCATTGTGTTCTGCTTTTTTACTTTAAAATTCTTTTAATACAATTTTCAATTTGTGATTATCAAGTGGGGATGCAACGAAACTATTTACTGCAATTTCAGAATTATATACAAATTAATAATTTGTCCTAAACAAACTCATTCGTCAATCGCGTGGAATTTGTTGTTAACATAGATGATAGAGGCGAGTTTAAATCATTGTAAAATACGTACATATTGGTTCAATAAATTTTTTCCATCCAGTACGAACCGGACCCTCCGAATCCAGAGGAAAAGAGACATTACCGTAATTGTAACGCAGAGAAATGGGACAGCATATAATATCCGGATCGGGCAGCTGATATAATTGTGAAATCAATAAGAACGGCGACGTTTGAATCCGGAGGATGTGGCAGTCTCCGGAGTCCTTTGAATCCGGAACTTACCGGACTACACCGGACGCGTTAATATGCTTCACCGCATACAATGAAGCTCATATGTTACAATGCACGGGCGTTTCGCTTCAAGATGTCGTTTTCTCGGGGCGTTAATAAATCAGTTTGTTTACACCATATTACAGATTTTTGTTTCGTCCTTCGTTCGACTTGGTCGGAGGGTGCGTTTCTTGAGCTATTACGAATTGGCTTACCTTAAAGCTCTGGATAGTTTGTCGTAATTCATGTTTGGCTTGGATTTGCGTTCGCCCCATCGTCGTGCAACTTCATCCGGGTCTGTTAATTTGAATTCACCGTTGGTTCCTTCCCACGTGATGCAGGCTGCGTTGGAGGAGTCGCTTAGAAGTTCTAAGAGGAATTGCCAAAGCTGAATCTGACCGGATCCTGTGAAAAATAAATCAACAATTTGTACCGTCATGACCACAAGTCTTTTAAGTTTATTATTTAAAAAAAATCACTTTCGAGTAGGGTAATAAATAACAGAAAAAAAATAGGGTTTCGAGATTGTACTGTAAATCTGATGTCATTTTAAGGGTGATTGGAAAAATATATGTGGAAGAAGTCTTTAAATGACTATAATTTATGATTTTTGTGTGTAGGTCAAATTAGAACAAAATGAGATTCGCGAGAGTCATATTTAATTAACGAACGGTTGAAAAATAAATTATGGACGTGTGTATGCAAATGCTGAACAAACATGTGGCCGTTTCCGAGAGCAGGTGCATGTTTTTAAATCACGGGCACAACATGCGTCTGTTTCCTTCCGCAGCAATTTACAAGTTAAATGACATTTGAATTTCTAATTTCTCCAACTGACAAAAACATGATTACTAAATTATAACGAGCCCTGATATAATGCCATTTACGACGCGAACGGACGACTAATAATAACGCGGCGGCACGACATCGATTCTTTTCAAAATTGTTCGCCGTTTTCGAACTTGTTTCTTTCTATTTTTATCATATTGAAAAAAAAACTTCTTTTTTATAGGTTTCCAATGATATTTGTTCTAGTAAATTATGTATAGAAGACACCGACAAAGTAAAAATGTTGAAATTACAGAACATGGGAAAATTTCTATGTATGTATTTCAGTTTTCCAGAAATAATTAATCAAGTATTGTACCCCAAAAAGTGTAGTATAAAGTTTTATAACCGCATTGTAAAAACGAATGGATTCACAAACTTATCAACTTGCATTTCACATCCATTGGTACGCAATTTCACTTGACTCGTTCGCAAAAATATTTGTTTCATATTAAGATTGTAAAATAAATAATATCGGACCGAGAATCAATCTTCGTGGATTGAGACACCATCTCTTGTCCAATGACGAATCTTTTTTATTATCTTTAAAGCTGCAAAGACACTTTCCCATCAAGTTCTAAATGGTTCATAGGATTTCTGCCTGACTCGATACGTGGTTTATAATGACAGTGGTCTCTCAAGTGGATGACCATATCAAGTGTTACAAAGTGATAACGTTTGAAATAGAAGACTCTTGATTTGTGAAGGATTTGCAGCTGCAATAAATCTTTTGGGCATTAACAGGAGCGTAGCAGACAGTAAAATGTTTTGTGGTGTGATATCATCCACTATTACTATTTCTAACTTTTATTCCTCCAGGTGTTAATTAATGTTTTTTTGGATTTATTTTTGTTACTCTTTCTTCTAGAATTTTCTTGGGGAAATTGTTGCTGCTCACCTCCCCAAACAGATTAAGAAGACCGAACCGCATTATTTGCAAATTCTTCTTACATTTTCCAACCACCTTTGTCTCAATTTTGTTTTTGCTGTTTTTCCTTCTATTTATTTTCTAAAAACTTCTTACAAAAGCAGTCGCAACCTTTCGAAACATATCAATTTCCTTGCAACTTTATTTCAAGTTCTCCCAAGAGTCTCCAACCATCTTTTTCTCCATTTTATTTTTTTTTCTTTCCTGGAATCTCCTTACGAAAACAATTGGAAACCATCTCAATTTCTTGAAATAGGTCAATCCTACGTTTTCTGCATCTTTCACCACTGTCATTTGCAGTCTTATTCCATGTTCGCCCGAGGTACCTGGTCTTCTTTATCTGGGTCTTCCTTTTGCTTTTGCCTTTTCATTTTTTCGACAACCTCCGTATGAAAAGAGTCGCAAACTACTGGAAGAAGATCAAGAGACTCAAACCTCTTTCTTCACCATTCTTGCACCATTACCATTTTCGGTCGCTTATTCCAAGTTCTTCGAAAGTATCTGACATGTAAAAGATGTGACACGACAATAACCTCCAAGGATGAAATACAAGACAAAACAAGTACAGTGGTGGAACCAGAAGGAAAGATAAGTAGTAGTGAAGTAGAAAGCATATTACGAAAAACACAACAGTTAATAGATCAAGCAACAAATAAAATTATTGAAACATTAAAGCTAGAAATTGAAAGTTTAAAATCTGAAAACAGGTTTCTGTTGGAACAAGTCACAGAAATGAAGTCTGCAACAAATAAAAGCAATCCATCACATTTAAAAGAAGGTACCTCATTCGAAAACATAGAGGACAGCGCTAATACTATTAGTACTGTAAATAAGTCGACTCTGACACACACACAAACAAGCGATAAGGAGGCCGTTCAAAACTTCAAACAAAAACAAATCGAAAACAAACCAACTATTACAAACAATCGCAAATACGCGGAGGTTCTAAAAACGCACGGTAAAACAAAAACTGATCAATCAGAAAGAAATATCCTTCAAAACATTATGAACGTTGGCGAAGATCATAGAAATAATGACTCGGACAAAGAAGTATATACACCGGTTTCTAGGAAAAAGCGACCGGCCAAAAATAAATTAGAATTAATACAAGGTACCGCTACTAATACAGAACTAAAAGGAGCCACGAAATTTGCTCACCTCCACGTATATCGCTTAGACAAAAATACTACGGAAAATGATGTAAAAAGTTATATGTTAAGTAGAAACATAAAAGATGTGCAATGCGAAAAAATGCAGTCACGACATCCCACAGAATATACGTCGTTCAAAGTATCAGTTCCGGTGTACTATCTGGATCAAGTAAAAGAAACCAATATGTGGCCTACCGGAACGTGTATTAATCGTTTTTTATCGAGAATTCGACCAAAAGTAGTAACAACTTAAATAATAACAACCAAAAAAACCAACAATACTAACAATCGAAATATAAATCTCTTAAATATAAATATCAATCGCTCTCAAACAAAGTAGATGAATTAGGAGTATTTCTACAAAAGAAAATATTGACCTGGTGTATTAGTGAACACTGGAATAATGCGGAGAACATGGAAGGTGTAAAGATACTTAATTATAGGACAGGCGCTTTCTTTTCCAGGAGTGAAGCGAAACACGGTGGCGTTGCAGTACTCATAAAAATCACATAGAATATGAAGAAAGGAAGGATATAACAGCACTTTCATTAGAAAGAGATTTTGAAATAACAAGCATATATTTAAAAAAACAAGATATTATAATAATAGCTCTATATCGGTCACCAGATGGCGATACAAATATTTTTTTAGAGAAACTCGTGGCAACATTGGAATTATTAATGGTTAAGGACAAATTACCAAAAATAATTATAGCTGGAGATTTTAATATAAATTTTCTACGGGAAACAATTATACAAAGAAATTTTTTAGAATGTATAAATTCTTTTGGATTGAACATTACAACATTAGAACCATCTAGAGTAACTCACAGTGAAACCTGTATTGACAATATTTGTACAAATATTAACCTCAACTATATACATGTCCAGACGTTAAATCCTCATATCTCCGATCATCTTGGACAACTTATGGATCCGAAGCTCGAATACAGAAATACCTGAAAATAAAAAACGAGATTAACACGAGACATAAACGAAAAAATGTGGGAATATTCATACAACAACTAATAACAGTACAATGGACTAATATACTTCAAAAACTGCAAACATATTCTCAAACTTTCATAATACTTTCATGGAGATGTTCACAACTCTTTTCCCTTAAAAACATACTCGTGCCAACAACAAAAACAAGAAACAGAAATAGAGGCCACAGATGCTGTTAAAAGATATAAAAATATATTAGACGCCCTTTATACTATTGCACAAGTTACAAAAAAATAAGGAAGCTTTTGGTTTATACAAAATATACTGTCTTATATAAGACCGCCATTAGAAATTCTAAGCAACAAGTGATAACACACTACATAGAGAATTCGAAAAATAAACAAAAAGCAATTTGGAAAGTAATCAGGAAGAAACACAAATCTGTCCAAGAGAAATAACTAGTAACCTATCCGCCGAAGAAGAACTTAGCAACTACTTCATTCTAGCAGAAACAATGTTGCACTAAATCACAATCACGTGCAAGATCCGTGCTCCCTATTAGAAAATGAATATTAATAATGGAGAATCGTTTTTCTTAGTCCAACCACAAAGAAGAAGTACTTTCGGCTATTAGGAATATAAGAGACAAATATACAAGAGATGCATACGACGTGTCAGTCAATCTTATAAAGCGTGTGGGAAACATCATCGCCGAACCTTTAGCAACGGCTGTAAATAATTGTTTTGCCCAAGGTTATTTTTCCAGATGAATTGAAAATCGCAAGAATCGTTCCCATTTATAAAGAAGATCCCAATGACCGAAAAATTTCCGTCCAATATCAATACTGCCAGCAATTTCAAAAGTTATAGAATATCTGCTAAAGCGACGTCTGAATGATTTTTTTCGAGAAGAAAGGTTACTTTGTATGGAACAACACGGTTACCGACAAGGCAAATCGACAATCACGGCTATGGCAAAGGCTATGGATAAAATATTAGAAGCTATTGACGAAGGAAAAAGTGGAATCAGTCTTCTGTGATCTCAGCAAGGCGTTCGACAGCGTAAGCCATTCAATTTATTGAAGAAATTACATTTCTATGGAGTACGAGGAACACCAAACAAACTAATTGAATCTTACCTAAAATCAAGATCACAATACACTGATTGGAAGAATGAGGTATCTAGAACACAATGTGCCAACCAAGGTGTACCGCAAGGCTCAATCTTAGGACTTCTGCTGTATATTATTTTCACGAATGACCTACCTGTCAATGTGCCTGCTCATGGAATCTTCTTATATGCTGATGATACCACCTTTATAAATGCAGAGGATACAATGGAAACTTTAAAAAACCAAACGACGGAAACTGTAAAGAAGGCTGAACACTGGTTCAACAACAACAAATTAAGAATAAATTTGGAGAAAACTCAAACATTAACTATTACTACAACAGCTGACAAAAGTGATAACACAGTGAAGTTTTTAGGCCTTCATTTACACACAAATTTAAAATGGACACACCATATAGAAAATATAAATAAAAAACTTTCCAGAACCTTATATAGCCTTAGAAGACTCATGAAAATAGGAACTTACCAAGCAGCTATGAGCGCTTATTATTCCCTCTTCCACAGCGTAGCTACATACGGCATTCTAATATGGGGAGCTTCTCCTGCAGCACACTCCGTATTCCTGAAACAAAAAAAAGCGGTAAGGATACTATGCAGTATGTTGACAGATTTACCAGTTGCAGAGAATTATTTTGTAAGACAGGTATACTTACCCTAAAAGTACCTTCATACTTACCTGCGTATTGCACGTATTCGATAATAAAAGTTTATATCCTGCTAGTGATACACTTCACAACTACAACACTAGAAATAAAAAAGACCTAGTGATTCCCTACCATAAGGTGAAAAAATCTCAACAGGGCATAAATTATTATGGAATAAAATTTTATAATAAAATACCTGAAGAAATAAGAAATTTAAATAGGGTGAAATTCAAAGCCAAAATGAAGAAAATGTTAAGAAAAGAGGCATTCTATGACATCGAGGAGTATTTGACAAGGAATCTGTGTTTCGCATAATTTTCTCGATGGAAATCAAACGTTTACTATTTAGTTATTGATTTATATTATTAGATTTGACGTACCTTTCTGTAAATACTTACATGAAATAAAATATATTATTATTATTATTATTATTTCACTCAGCCATCTCTATTTTCAACTTCTTGATGATATTTTCTTTCTATTTTTTTACAGCCTCCTTGTGCGGTCGATGGTTGACCATCCTAAACTCTTGAATTAAATCAAGAACATTCTTTGCATGCTTCAAAATCGTTCAAGTCAAGTTCCTCTAAGTGTTTGGTTGTATTTTTCTTGGTCTTCCTTTTGCGTTTTTTTTTGTCTACAGCTTCCTTATCTAAATCATTCTACACTCTTGAAGTGGACTACAGATACTAATTCCCATTTTTTTGCATTCTTCACTAGGTAAGTCCGATCCTTCAGTCCAAGTTCTTATTAGTCTTTAGTCGCATTAAACAACTGTCTTTAACTTGTTTTCCCATTCCTCTTTTACCTTCTATTTCATTTCTTAGAACCTCTTGGCTCATCCGGAGTCCTCCATATTCTCATTTGATACACTTGGAACTTTAAGTCCATCTCGATGTTTACAGGACATGAGGCGTTTATAAATTTTATGATATACCGGGCAAAATCTCCACCATTCGGATCGCCTAGCGGCCTTGCTTTTGCAGGACTCAATAAATAATTAATTAAAAATTTAATAAAAAAAATATATTTAATTTGAACTGAAGTTTGGGTTAAGAAATTTATTTTATTCGTTACACGACAGTCTTACAATAGTCCGGTTGTGCGAAAATATATTATGCGAAGACGGGTTACAGCATTGATGCAATAGAAAGACAAAAACTGGAGGAGCTGCATTTAATACTTGGCTCGTAAAACAAGGGTGAGGAATTAGTGTAGAAAGTGACTTAGAAGTGTGGATTATTAGTGAAGAAATGAAATAGAAACTTATAGCAATAGAAAGGCTTGGACACAGGGCCATAAGTAGGGCGCAAGCGAAAGGGGGGCGCCTGATAAATTGACTTGGGTTGGGTTAAAGTGAAAACAATAAATACTTACATACAAGTTAAACGATAAAATGTAATAAATAATTTTACTGATAAAATTGAAATTAAATAAAAAAATGAAAAATTATGCCATGTAAAATCCCACACTGTGTTAATAAATTGTGACCTCAAAGGAACGAGAGATACAAAAGAGATTTAGAGAAAATGCTCTTATTGAAAAGAACAAAGGAAAAATAGTGAAAATTGAACGGAATAAAATAAAAATGAAACTGGAAGTAGCGGAGACAATAAACCAATCAAATATTGCAGGAGTTTGGAAGAATAGACCTTGCAAAAAAAAGGACATGAATAAGAACAATAAATTCAAAGTTACAGACTTGAGGTGGAAACAAGGATAGGAGAAAAAAGAGAATAGTGAAAAGAGCAACATGTAATGTAGGAACAAGTAGTAAAATCAAGAAGGAAACCAATAACAAACCACCAGGGTAGTGAAAAGGTATAGAATAAAAATATTAGAAATAAATGAAGCAATATGAATAAGTATACCATGATAGCAATGATGTCACATGATGAGCTGATTTAGTGCAAAAATAAGACGGGTTGAAGTATTAAATGATGGAACTTAATTACCACTTTCAAGGTAATACTAAACCTAAATGAAAACAAGATTACACACAGGTTCATACACATCGGGTGGGTTGCCTTGCAATAGCTAACCACAAGTACCTACTCTTAATTATAGCAGTTTCAATTAATTTTTTTAAAACAATTTCGTTCATTTGTTTGCGAAGTAAATGAAGTACCATCTAAAAAAGAATGATTTGAAGAACTTGAAACAAATAAAGGTTGTGCACGCCTCCAAAATGTGAACATAAAAATCAAATTTTTCTGTTGAGATGATAAAAGCTAGAAGCGCCAAAATTTGTATAAATTATATCAAGAAGACATAGAAGAAAGCAATTATAATCCATAGTTTCCAAATCCGTTAGTTATACTTATCATTCACAGTTATCATTATGACACCGTCAGAAATACAGCGTCGTGAGTCAATCTTGCACGAACATTGTAGTAATTCTGGTTTAAGTATTCGTAAACTAGCGAAAAAGTTAGATCTGCCAGCATCGACGGTATGTACTGTTCTGAAAAAGTTCAGGGAGCGTTTAACTATTGACCGAAGTCCAGGAAGTGGCGGACATCAAGGTGTAAGTGATCCAAGGAAGAGGGTATTGGCCATTTTCAAGGAGACTCCGAAGATCTCGACGAGAGATGTTGCTAAAATGGTGAAAATGTCATCTTCTTATGTGCAACAAGTAAAAAAAGGGCCGGATTGAAAAGCTTCAAAGCTCAATCAACACCAGACCGCAATGCCAAACAAAATTTGGTCGCAAAAAGTCGTTGTCGTAAGCTGTACGAAAATCTGTTAACAAAACATCATTGTGTTGTAATGGATGACGAAACTTATTATAAGGCCGACTTCACATTGCTAGTAATGATCTAACCGTAAAGAAGCTGCCGACAGTTGCAAACTAAAGAAAAGGTCGAAATTTCCAAAGAAATTCTTGGTTTGGCAAGCAATTTGCAGTTGTGGATTCAAAAGTCGAGCCTTTTTTACTACGGGGACAGTAAATCAAGAAGTTTATCTAAAGGAATGTCTCCAAAAAAGACCTCTACCATTTTTTAATCAACACAAAACTAATGGGTCGATTCTGCTCGTATCTGTAAGATTTGTAAACCTGTAACTCAGTTATTAAAATATGGAATATTGAAGTTCTGTAGAAGGTGTGATTTCTCCTAGGTCCGTAGGATTACTCGTAAGTTTCTGTGGTATTATCTTATAAACTTATAAGAAATGGTATTATACTGAGAACTTCAAAATTCCACCTTTTAGTAATTGACTTACAGGCTTACAGATCTTACGGTTGTTATAGATATGAGCAGAATCGCTCTATTAGCCTTTGTTCTGGCCAGACTTAACGACTGCACACTATTCTAAGAATGTCCAAAATTCGTATAGGGAGAATGACGTCGCTGTTGTTCCAAAAGAATGGAATCCACCAAATTGTCTAGAACTCCGGCCGATTGAGGAATATTGGTCTATCATCAAAGGAATTCTTAAAAAGAGAGAACTTGTAACTAGTAACGAGCAAGATTTTAAACAAAAGTGGCTTTGGGCAACTAAAAAAAATGGATATTAGCTCGGTGCAGAGATAGGCAACAGGTACGCACTGTACTAAGTACGTTCAAAGGTTTACGAGTCCAAATCAATTTGACAGTTTCTTTTTATATATTCACATTCACACTTTGTATTTTAGTAAATTCTGTTACAATCGATTATATATTTTTTCTTTCTCTAATTTTAATTTTGTATGTGTTCAAATTTTGGCGTGCACAACCTTCAGGTTGCCACCTCTCAGCCTGCTGCACCAGCCAGGTGCAAACAGGTCGTTTTTCGTTAATTATCTAGAATCATTATTTATACCAAATTGAAGCAAAATTTGTCTTGATCGCTTGCGAAAAACTGCCGCAACTTACGGTTGCCAACATTTGACTGGCGGGACATTAAATTTATGACAAAAGTTTAAACACCTCTACTAGGCGGACACTTGCAAAAAAGTCAGATATCTTTTTCCGCTTATTTAGAAAGCTGACCAAAATTATTGAAGCAGATTTTGCTTATTTTAACTTTAACACGACTTATGTTCGTATTCATAGTGCTTCCTTGAGACGTCCTTCAATAAGGGACCCCTTATAAAGGGTATTATAATGTCTTTCAACAAACCCATTCTAAGGTGTCCCTTATTGAAGAAAGCCTCAAGGAAGCACTATGAATACGGACATTAGAGTAGAGTCGTCCCTTTGACGTTTTAGGTTTCAATTTCGATGACAAAATTCAGTTGTAAACAAACTAAAATCAGCGATTACTTTCAAAGTGCATAAGCAAAATTAATTAACATTTCAACAATTTATTTAGTTGTTATTTGACATTAATTTTTAAACCCTCTAATAGGCGGATAGCTCTAATAGGCGGACAGTTTGCTTGGCACGATGGGTGTCCGCCTAAGAGAGGTTTTACAGTATTACTTTTTTGGTTTAAATAATCTCAATTACGCTGCTCAAATGTTGAAGTTTTCTCTGCTATACACGCCCGAGACGATTGGTGATCGAATCGCCTAAATATCGGTACGTCTGTGGTCTCCTTTACTTGTGCATGAACTTTTTATTTTATGTGTTTAACAAAAACGCTTGCACGCTTGATGATTAAAATGATGAAGCACCTTACGTTTTTTACGCAGGAAAATACAAAAAATTATTGCTTTGCTTCCAGCAAAAACACTCGGTACGCTTTGCCCCGCATTTTCGCGTCGTTTATCAGGCCAGTTTCTGTTTTAAGTTCCGAGGTGTTACAGTGTAATTAATTTTTGTGTTTTAAAACGCTGATTTGCGTAATTAGTTAAATAATTAGGTAAGAATATTTAATATTTTTATGGTGACTTACAGACAGTTTTGAGTCGACTATAAAGATCCTTATAAGATTATAGTTTTCTTTAAACAATAATTTTGTTTTTCAGTGATGTTATCTAGTGAAATTAGTTGGTGATTTCTCCCTCGATTTCTGGTAGCATGGTGGATTTAAGAAATAGATTTGTACGCTGCGAATTCAGGTAGGGTAGGTATCTATTTTTTCTCTTCGTTTAATTTAGTTCTTTTTCCAAAAATCTTCCAAAATAATATTCCGGGCAGTTTTTATAGAAGTTGCTGTGTATTCAGAAAACTATTAATTTCGCAATCCATACGCTATAGAATTTGCCCGGAAAATATAATTAAATCACAATTTTTTTCATTTAAACTTGAATTTTTTTTAGTTCCACTTCAGGTTGCCGATGGGATGCAGACCGGTGAGTGCTTTATTCTTTCTTATAAACATCAAGTAACTTTGTTAATTCATGAGGAGAGTGGGGGGGGTTGCAAGTTTGAATTTGGTTGAAGGGGTCACCGTCTCTTGACCTTTATCTATCTTCATTTGTAACTTTTTCTTAGTTCCTATAAAAGACATTTGTTTGCAAATTAGGGGTGTATTTCCCAATCGTAGAATAATACTTTAACTCGGACATTTTGTAATATAATGATTAAAACTAATGAAGATATGAAACCGTGAATGATAAATAATTTAATTGACTTGAACTCCAAATGAAAACGTTTGACGAGTCCGAATTATCATTTACGTTTTCATAGATTGCACTGATGGAGACGCATCTTAGACTTGCAACGGTGTTGAATCCCCATTCCCCAATGAACCAATTTGGTTTCAGAAATTTGCCGCCTTCTTGGAATTTGAACCAGAGAAAATATAAAATCCGATCCCTACTTATTACAATTTGAAAAATACGTGTGTGTGTATACGTAATCTACTTAATGAAGAACTGGTAAATAAAGAAATTCAGCGAAATTGCTGTAATTATTCCATTGTATAATAATTGATGGTCACGTTTCTATTTTCTAATTTTATATTTAATAAATTAAATTATACTTTTTATTCGACCCATTAGTTAATCAGCGTGCAATAATTTGTATGCAGCAATTGATCTCTATATCGGGTGTCCCACGCCATATGTTCACCCTTCTAGAATTTTTATTTTTTAATCGATTTGAATGAAATTTGGAAAATACAAAACTATACAAAAATTGCATTTTTCGACATACTATTGAGCGCTCTAGTCGGAAGTGGCGACAACTTCCTTATTTTAAATGGATATCCTATATATTCTTACGTATTTGGAATCTGCTGATCATTGCGAGTCCGAATATGTATCATTTGGTAATTTTGGTTTCAATGACAACGTCTTCTCATGTCTTTCAATCTAGAAAGCTATGTATCGTGTATTTTCGTTCTAATGCGATTAAGCAATTCTAGAAAATCACTATCTTGATTGTATTTTAATTTTTTAACGTTTTTATAGAATTTCAAATTTTCATTAGGTCGTAACTCATTTTGTTTAAATGGAACCTCATGTGCTTCTTAGCTTAGTTCAAAAGAATTTTTTTTCTGAGTACGCTGACACCAAATACTTCATACTTTTTTCTTTGAAAGTCTCTTAAAACTGAGCGGGCGTAAAACTCAATAAATCATGTCTGTTTTAATTGACTCTCAAAGAAAATATGAAGTATCTGGTATCAGCGTACTCAGAAAAAATTTTCCTGTTGAACTAGGCTAAGAAGCAAATGAGTTACAACCTAATGAAAATACGAAATGCTGTAAAAATGTTAAAAATCAAAATAGTGATTTTCTCAAATTGCTTGATCGCATTAGAAGGAAAATATGGAATTCATAGCTTCCTGGATTTAAAAACAAAAAGGTTTCGTTGTCATGGAAACCAAAATTACCAAATGAGGAGCGTTCTAGCAAAACAGGACATGTCCATCTCAGATTGAACACCAAAATTACATAACAGAGGTCAGTTTTGCCAAGTTTTGATTGAACATCCTAACTCTTGATGCATTTAAAACAGAGTATGATCAATTTGAATTATGTACTTACATCTACACATATATTTTATTTAAACTAGTAAATTCTCGACTACTGGCTACAAAATGCACATGTCCTGTTTTGCCAGAACGTTCCTCAAATGATACATAGGGCCAGTTGTACAAAGGAGGTTTAAACTGACGCTCAACTGAACCAGGTTCAGAGTGAACAAAATCGCATCAAATTTTATTTATGAATGCATTAATTGCCATATGTCATTAAGATACTATGCGAATTTGTTTACTTTAAACCTGGTTCAGTTGAGCGTCAGCTTAAACCTACTTTGTACAACTTGCCCATATTCGGACTCGCAATGATCTGCAGATTCTAAATATGTAAAAATATATAGGGTGTTTCATTTAATGAGATAGTTGACGTCACTTCCGGTGAAGCCGAAAGTCCTACGGTGTTCAATAGTGTGTCGGAAAATGCATTTGAAATCAATTAAAAATAAAAATTCTAAAAGGGTGAGCACATAGCGTGGAGCATGAGACACCCGGTATAGCAGAGAAGAGTTCAACATTCTTGGGCAGCGTAATTAAGATTATTTAAACAAAAAAGGAATAATACGCATTTGCCCCACCTGCCACGCTGTGTTCCTTGTCTATTGCACGGATTAGAGCATGCTTCTAGTCTCCCATACACCTGTCATTCAAACGTTGGCAGCCATAAGTTGCGGCAGCTTTTTCGCAGGCAACCAAATTTTATTGTTGAGAGGAGAAATTTTGCTTCAATTTGGTATAAATATTTTTTCATTACACGATGAGCGTGGATAATATAAGAAGAAGCATCTGTTTGCACCTGGCTGTCAGGCGTTCGCGGCAGACTGAGAGGCGGCAATCTATTTGTTTTAAGTTCTTCAAATCATATTTTTTTAGATGATACTTCATTTACTTCGCAAACAAACGAACGAAACTGTTTAAAAAAATTAATTAAAACTGCTGTAATGCCACGGTGAATTGAATACTAACGGTGGCAGCATTCAAGTGAGATAGCGAATCATTACGTCATCGCATACCCGCTTCTCCCTCTAACGCATTAACTGTGAATCAACCATAAACTGATACGGTTGGCAGTTTGGTTGACAGTTAATATTGGTTAATATTGGTCAATATTGACGTAACGGATCGCAGTTTCGTTCGTTTGTTTGCGAAGTAAATGAAGTACCATCTAAAAAAGTATGTATCACAGAATCTTCTAAGCGGACACTAAATCGCGCAACTATACACTTTACGTTTCGCAGTCGTTCGACTGCAACGTAAAGTGTGATACAAATTTCATCGGACAAGAACCAACTGTAAATAAAAAAGTATGATTTGAAGAACTTAAAACAAATAGGTTGCCGCCTCTCAGCCTGCCGTAAACCCTTGACAGTCAGGTGCAAACAGTTTTTATTTATCTACGCTCATCGTGTATTGATAAAATATTTATAGCAAATTGAAGCAAAATTTCTCCTCTCAACAATGAAAATTGCGGGAATGCTGCCAATGTTAGGGCCAGTTTCATAATGGAATTTAAAGGAGCCTTTAAATTTAAAATCATTTTCAGATGTTCAAACAAATATGAAAACACATTTGTTTACACATCTGAATGTGACTTTAATTTTAAAGTCTTCTTTAAATTCCATTACGAAATTGACCCTTAGTATTCAATTCACCGTGATTTGAGAAAGCGTTTGCAAGGCAACCCGGCCGATATGTATGACCCTGTGTGTAATCTTCCATTAGAATCGTATTTCGTTAAAATAACAGATGAATGTAGAAAACACGCGTTCGGATGTTAGACTATTTTGTATTACACTCAGGCCTAGTTTCATAAAACGTAGTTAGCCACTCGATCAAGTTAATTGTGTGATTAAGCAAAATCACTGGAGGAAATTTAAACTTTTCTCCAATGATACTGTTTAATCACACGATTAACTTGATCGAATGGTTAACTACGTTTTATGAAACTGGACCTGAAAAACGTAATACAAACATCAGTTTAGGTTGCGACATCTCACGGCTGATTTTTGATCTAAAATCGGGAGAAAATTGACAAATAAAAACTACAAGCGATTTTTCGCGACATACACATGTATGAGTTTAAAGTATGCTAGTGTATGCCCTGCCTTTTACCCTCACCTTAAAAAATAAATGGTTCACGAAAATGTATAAAGTATGTCGGTCGTATATGTTACTCGTGCACGATAGAAATATACTGCAGAAAAGATTTTAATTGATTTGTAAATGATTTTTACGTATGTAGTTCCTATATAGGAGTAATATAGAGCAAAGAAAAAATTATTTGGAAAGGTGTTTCTCCTATGTGGTGATTTTTACCACGAATTTTTCCGTGTGCTATAAACTACTGAGTTTCAAATTTCTAATTCATTGAGTTCTCAGTGATATGATGAGTTATAACTTGCGATTTTTGTAATCATGCGTGAAATTAACTTAACATGCACCACATAACCTGGTGGCTACTAGTGTATGTAAAAGTATGTGATTTGACGTATAATTATAACATCATTATTACGTCATGACACTTCTCCTCACATCCTTTTTTCTCGGTAAAACGAATATGTAACTCATACTCAACATACTCAGCATACAAAAGTATGTCGCGAAAAATCACCTTATGTTTGCTGCTAAATAACACATAAATCGGTTAAATTACAGCATAATTTGAAAATGTTGAAAGTTAGAAATTTTATACAAGTCGGTTTTCATTGGAATGGATAGCTGTTTCGATCCACAGAAACACTCACAAACGAGTACCTACACATGTTTCTGAGCGTAAATAGGGTCATATCGGTGAGATTGCTGTGGAGTTCTCGAGTTGCTCTTCTGCTGGAGAGGTCCGAAACAGCTGACCAGAGGGTGCTCGGGGAATCCTTTGCAATCAAAACCGACTTGCAACAAATTTCTAAGTAATGCATACGAGTACAATTCCAAAATAAATAAAATATTTTCATACTAATGGGAGATCTCAATGCTTAAAGTTGGTTCTGACAACTGTGGATTTGAAAGAATAATAGGCAAAATGACATAGTAGGAGATAAAAATGAAAGCGAGGAGATGTTGATAGAATTATGTGGATTGTTTTCTCTTCAAATAAGAAGAACTGTCATATTACCAAAAAAAAGAAAGTGAAAATCAAATAGACCATATTAATGTTAAAGGACACACGAAGTAAAAGAACTGATATAGAATCAAGTAGGTATATTGTAGTGGCAAAGGCAGACCTAAAGAAGATCGAAGGGAAAATGGTTAAAGGTTCAACATAAAAAAATTGGATATCCTAAGTGACAGAAAAAAGCATAAAGGCTTTAATTTTTTGCTTAGCCGTGGCCATATTTTAAATGCTAGGGAAGAAACCACACCCTGTGGACACCCGTATATTTATGTGTTTTTGTTAAATATCTAATTTGAATTTTAACAAATCTGTGTATTTTTTACAAGAGGGTGGGGCGATAGTTAGAGGTTTGCCACAGGCGCTAGCTGGTCTAGTTACGGCCTTGCTTGGACAAGTTATAAAACGATTTCTTTAGGCATGAAACTGTGGACTGGAGACACAGATAGAATGAAGAATGGCCAAAAGAACTTCTCTAATAAATGCTACTTCTTAAAAATAAAATAAAATGAGAAGGCAAAGGAGAATGTAGAGATCGAAACCTAGAACCTAATTTTACAAAGTTGTCCCATGACGTTGTTGTGTTTTGCAATCCCTTTACCTAATGGTTGGTGGATGTTGCAAATTAATTTTTGTAGATTTTTGCCTCTAGGAAAGAAGTCACCGCTATTAAATCACTATAGCAAAACATAACCTGCTTCTGGAACATGTTTCTTCTTATCTATGAGATATTTTTGTTAATGTACCATTTTACTGATACAACAACTGCCTGAAATACATCCCCGTTTATATGAAAATGGATGAACTACTTCTTGACAATCGATATTCTCAAAGATGGGACATCAAGTGAGCTAATGTTACATCACCAAGAAGAAATCATTGGGCTATGGCTATGAGAGCCTAGCGAGCAGGTCACTTAATTAAACACGTAATTTAGAGACCATGGATCCTCAACCAACGATGGCAAGCTTTCGACCGCAGCTAGATTCAGGCTGGTTAAAGTGAAGGTAAAACTTTGGGGCCCTGTTTTGGGTCTTTGGGTCTTCAAGACCAACTAAAGGATTATGGAGAAATCGTTTGAGGTTTTAATTAATTTTTTTCATAATTTATAGTCGTTCAAGTTTTTTATCGGTTTTATGATCTTGCTATAAAAAACAACTTCAAAGAGACCGGCCTGCGGTCGCCTTTCTGTCGCTTTTTTTTTGGCAGGGCAATAAAACCGCTACCAAACTGGGACGACTATAACTGAAATCGTTATTACTGAAGAGTGAGAAATGAAAGCTCAAGAACTAGCAAAAAAAACGATTTATAAAAGAATCCCGAATATCCCATTACCTTCAGCATTAACTGCGCCTGAAATTTATATAACAATCGCATGTCGAAATCGAATCAAATCAAACAAACTCCTGATAATTACACACCGGGTGACGTAACGCGTTCACGTGTGCCGCGTGCGCCGGGGTCGCGTTTCGGGGGCGAGTAATTTCAACGACGCCCCGTGTGAAACAAAAGCTAAATGGGTTCAGAAAACCCCTCATTAAACGGGCATTAGCCGGTGAAGTAATAATTTAGCGGCGATTAATTCACTTTTTGAATCCGTTTCGACTGCAAATCTGGCGGGGCCACTCCCCGACGTTACTCGTGCAACCCGCATTATGAGTAATATTTCATTGAGTCGGCTAATTTTATTTACATTAGTAAGAATTGAGAAATGCGTGATTTTTTTTTTGAGGGGGGGAGTTCCTAGTTATATACGTACACGTAATTTCGATAACGAAAATTATTTAAGTCATTTATCACTTTCTTACATGTCTGAAAAACGTATCGATTGGCTTCAGATTGTAAGGTGCTTGGAAAATGTTTTATTTATTTTGGAAATTATTAAACTAAACTTAAATACAAAGGAAGCCAATAAAGAAACATGTTTCATGACTGCGCCTACCCTTAGAAACGTGCGTGCTTGGACTTTTTAATTTTATTTTATTAGAGGAGTTCCCCAATCACATGTAAGTCCGTAAGTCGGATCTTTTTGGTTATATTTTGATTATAAAATAAAAAGTTATATATTTCAGGTTCGTTCTATCAGTTTTCCCATAAAACATGAAACGATTTTAAAAGAATATTTTATGTTAATATGTAGGTACTTACCTGAACTTGCTAACCTACTACTCGTAGGACCGAACATCTGATACGGATCTGAAAAAAACAAGAGAAACCTTGCGTTAATTCAACTCGCCCTCACTTAATTTTGGCAGTTTGTTGCCAGTTACACACAAAACAACCCCTTTCTCCTCCCTCAATCAACGTCTTAATGGCGTGTGTGGTAAACACCGACGAGTGGCGAAGTGGTTCTTTGGGTCAATCAAGACAACCCGAGGGGGCTAATGGGGAAGGATTACAACCCTTGCGTTGCAATTTACTCCTTCACGTCTTCGCCGAACACAAGGGCCAGTAAATCAGAACTTTCGTTGAAGATAAATTTAATGATTCATGGGATAATGCGGGAGCTTCTCATTCCGAAACATTTCACGACGCTGATGTATGGGGTCGTGTTTTCTATTGATATGCGTTACGATCGTTGATCGTACGGGGTTGTAACGCAATATGTTTGAAGTCTCGGCAATCGTTCGTCCCCTACGGGGGAGCTGTCATGCCGTGGCGCCTCGAGATCACTCGTGCGAATCATCCGCACTTCATCAACAATACGATCACAGCTCCAGATAAAGAAGTATTTTCTTAAAGGGATGATGCGCCTGAAAAGCCATTTTATATTGCTGATTGCTGCTGCTTAATCACTACGTACACGATTAAATTACTTCAACACGAACACAATAATTCAAATGCGTGTGTGTATAAAAAATGTTGGGATTAAAAAAATAAGAAGAATATTGAATCTGTGTAGGTACATAGAAGTGGTTGAAGAAAATCCACAATCCATTATATTTAGTGTAAAATTTTGGATGTATGTATTTGAAAATATTTATTCTATGCCCCCCCCAAATTTCATTATCCTTTTCATATCCTCTACTAAGCCTGGAACATCTTCTGTCATAAATTTTTGGCCAAACAACTTTAAGAAACGTTTGTTTATTAGGAGTATTAGGCCCAGTTTTACAATCGTGGAATAAGTGTTCGCCGAATATCTTTTAATGTTCCTCCATATCTACGTTACACCTACGTCACGTTATTCTAAGAATAATGCTTATCCGACGATTGTAAAATCGGGCCCTATTAAAGAACATTCTTTCATGTAATTGTGAAAGACGTGGGTAGTATTTGCGTCAGTAAATAAAAAAAAAAATCCCCTTTTGTCGTCAACGACAAAATCAGTTCAAATCTGTATAAGCGAAGGACCTGTGGCAACTTAGCAACGGTCCTAGCGTAACACATAACATACAGAATAATAATAATAATAATTTTTAGAATCGTGTCTGGGTTGTCGGAGAGTCTCATTACTGGCCTTATCGGGGTCAGATCTCGCATGTCAGAAGTCGGCCGGACTGTCTGACGGCGACTTCTCAGGCCTATCTACATCGGGGCCGCGTTCAGCGTGACCCTCGCGTGACCCACCGTGCTTTATTATCGAGCGGGTTACCCCTCGTTCAACCTTTACGTTTACCTCAATACGGCAAGCGGTGGGCAGAGAGAAAACGCGTTAATTTTTTTCACCTGCGCCTTCCAGAAAGTGATTTTTCCTTCGCCAACAACTTTTTGGGGTTGTATCCAAAGGGGGACAACCAAAATACCAACAAAACGATCCTCACGAAGTAGAACTTGATACAGTTACGAATTATCAGCGGAAAGCTCTCGATGAGCTTTTTCAATTCGATAAGGAAAGGGCAGCTTTTAAATTTTTTAATAAATAAAATGGAAGTATGGAAATAGAGGAATGTAAAAAAAGGCAAATGATGTCCCTTTTAGTAATATGAAGATAATTAGTTAATATTTACGAAGATGATACTAGATAAAAAGTGAATTGTGGAGATTGGTTATTTTTTTTCGATTTGGATGATTCTTGTACAAACAAAAGTTCAACACTCGCTTAGTGGAACCTTGGTTTAGGTGAACCAAGGTTTAAGTAATTCAAATGTTGTTCAGGTGTGGTTTCAGTTAGATCCTCGAGATTTACAGAAAATTTGTAAGACGTAAAGTTGATGGCGGAGGTTTTTGCAGTATACTGTCGTATACTGTACACTGTTGTACCGACTGATTTTTTAATTTTTTTATCAACTCTTGCCATGAAATTTGCAGGGCATGTCTTAGCTTGACTGTAAAATTACCTCAAAGAATGCAACGACTTGTTTTTCAGTTAAGTTAAAGCTGGCTTTACACCAGAGGTAACACTGTCAGTGTTAATAGCAATGCTTTTAACAAATCTTAAAAACTGGGCCTAGAAATATCTGTTATTAACACTGTTATCAACATTGTTGACAACATTTTCGATTAACATGTGAAGAAATACCGAAGAAATGTTAGTAACATGTTGAAAATAATTCACGTTAATAACATTTGCTCTTAACATATATTATTTTTTCCATTAATTTGTTAATAACATTCTTCATAACTTTGTCAATAGCAAATATTTTGCGATCGGTCTGGAGGCGGTCTAGATCAAAGAGTGTTGCTAGCAAAATGTTATATTTGGAAACAAAATGTTAGTAACATGTGGATAACATTTCGTTACTTTCCGAGAGACGAAATGCGCGTCAACTTTATTGTAATTTATAGTTTTGAACGCATCTCCCTAATTTGTTAGTCTTGTTTATCTCAGTTCAGTATTTGAGTATTAAATTATAGAAGAGTAGGTACCGTAAGCATTAATTTAATCATCAGGTTTGAGTTTATAAGGACAGACAAATTTACTAACATGTTAATAACTGTCACTAACATTGTTGATAGCAATGTCAGTGATATTGTTGATAACAGTGTCAATAACTTTGTTGTCAACAATGTTATAGACATCGTTACACGTCTTTAAAATGCATTACAGATTTTTGTTAGCAACAATGTTAGTAACAATGTTCATAGCAATGTTAATTAACATCAAATTGCTCTCTATGTTTCCAGTGCCAATGAAATGAATGTTATTCACATATTTGTTACTAGCGTTTTTGTTATTAACATATTTCTGTTATTGTTTCGATGTAGGTATAGGCACCTTAAGACATGTCGTGCAAATTTCATGGCAAGAGTCGATAAAAACTTTAAAAAAACTCCCGGTACATTGTATACTTTATACTGTCGTATACAGTTTGCATTGAACCGTTATTGTAGGTACAATCGACCTTTAGATATTCTAATTTTTCTAAGAGATATTAAAACCTGTTTTGATTAATCATTTGTATAAATCTAGTTCATAATATATATGCTTGTGTCAAGTATTGAAAAGCGAGATGTTTTAAAATGTTATTATTATGTATATCAGAACAACTTTAATTCAAGACAAACTGCCTTGGGAGATAATAATTTAGAGACATAACTAATTTGACATCCTGAACGCGATGCAATTATAAAAAATGTACGGTTTCATTAAAAAAAGGTTAAAAACAATTGGAAATCTCGAAAACCTGGCAGTTATTTGTTTTTCCGATGTTGCCACATAAAATCGAACAGGAAAAGCCCTGAAACTTTTCTAATTTAAGTTACTTAGACCCGGTTTTACAATCGTCGGATAAGCATTATTCTTAGGATAACGTGACGTAGGTGTGATGTAGATATGGAGGAATATTAAAGGATATTCGGCGAACAGTTATTCCGTCCTTATTCCACAATTGTAAAACTGGGGCTTAGTGAAATTTCAAATAACAAGGTAGCTGTTGTAGATATCTTCCATGACCACCAAGGTTTATTTACTAAATCATTTATAAAATAGTAGGGTTTGGAAGATAATAATAATATTTCGTTAAGAGGAAGTTAAAAAAAACAATTGAAAATTTCGAAAACCTGACAGTTATTTGGTTTTCCGATGTTGCCATAAAAAACAACGCTGATTCAAGACAAATTGCCTTGGGACATAATAGAGACCATAACTAATTTGACATCCTGAACGCGATGCAATGATAAGAAACGTACTGTTTCATTAAAAGAAATTAAAAACAATTGAAAATCTCGAAAACCTGACAATCATTTATTTTTCCGACGTTGTCATGAAAAATTGAGCAGGAAAAGTCTTGAAACTTTTCTAATTTAAGTTATTGCGTAAAAATTGAAAAAAAAAGTTAGATACTGTACGGCGCCGGCTCTTTCTTCTTTATATTCTCAAGTTATAGTACACCATGACGTTTGAAGTAAATAATATAGAGCTAACAATAGTTTATTTGATGTAACGCTTCCGGTTTAAGCGGAAATAGTTTTAAGTGAACAAATTTAAATAGGACACCCTGTATACTTTTGCAATTTTGGAATGTAGAGGTAATTCTAGATCTAAATGATGTAAAATATCCCATATAGAGAGCGATTGATATTCGAGGGCCAATATGAAGATCTCGCTTATTATAAGAGACAGAGAGTTGGTTAAATGGAGGCAGAGTTGCCAAATTTTATGCTGATTAATAATCTGTTAAGAAATTTGAAATATTTCAAAGAGTTTCTTTGCAATAAGACAAGAATTAAAAATCCCTACTTTTAAAAATGAATATAACTTCTTTATTTACGACTTTTTTCAAAATATATGAAAACATTTGATTGAATGCCTCGAATTTCACTTACCCTGTATATGGGATATTTTATATTATACATTTACAAATTTGCCAAAATATACAGGGTGCATATTGTTTTAAATTGTTTCATGTTGTCAAATAAACTATTGGCAGGCCTATATTGTTTACATCAAATTTCATTTTACTAAAGATGGAAATAAAAATGTTACGGGGGTGCGAATTCCAACCTGATCACCCGCTACACGGATTTGGATCGTTTATTCGTTTATATAATTCACAAAGAATATTGTAACAATCGTAGCTAACCTTTCTTTTATTATTCCACCAACGCCATGAACTCTTTAGATCATAGCTTGTTATTTCACTTTAGTTGGTATTGCTTTTAGAGCGTAGACAAGTATTCTTTTGTATTATTTTATGCCGCAAGTATTAAGAAATAAAATGTTGTGCATACTTTCAGCTTCGGGTTGACAACATGCGCCTATTCTTTGACTTTAAAAATTTGTAAGACATTTATAAAGACATTTATTATTAACATATGATAAGAAAAGTCCTATACTGCAATAAATATATTTTGTTCTTTTCTAGACCGATTTCGCTTAAAGCATCATCAGTAGAATTACAACAACCTTCAAGGAAAAGAATTATAATAAAATTAAATACTTAAAAGTAATAAAAAACTTACATTATCCTCTAGTCTAATGTATAAACATATGTGTAGATTATTCAGAAATTTTTTTTGTAAATGACAGATGTTTTTTTGTAAATAAATAAATAAAATTTGAAAAGTTGAGAAATGTTATTTAACTGGTACGGTACTGTACATACAGTAAAATATTTCATACAAGGAAAAGATGTCTGTTCATTAAGAACTGTTTTGGAAAGTAAATGATAATTTAAAAATATTTCTAAATTTTCCGCTATATATTTACATGACATGATTTACAAAACTTTTCTTATCATATATTAATTAAATTATTACTGTAAATATCATGGAGAACATATCTAATACATTTATTATTATTATTATTATTATTAAAGTTGATGGCGGTGGCTTTTGTTTACTGTCTTAAGCCGGCTCCACACATTCGGATATTTAGCAAATACACGCATATTGTGTATTTGTCTAAATATTTGTTTTTCTACGACTACATATTTAATAATATTGTCATCATTAAATTCTTTTAAATTTAATAATGACGTTCATTATTCAATGGCCCGTTGAATAATAATTTCAATAACTTCACGGTTCGTAACGTAGCACATGAAAACAGTCAAATAGGTGCACTGTCTATAAACGTCAGATTTATTTGCGTATTTTTATTTATTTTATTTCCTTATTTTCATTAACAATCGTGGAAAAAGTATAGTATTCACTCCCGATTAATGGGTATTAATCACTCGAATGAACAAACTTTCATTCTCGTGATAATAGCCGTCATTACCCGGTCGTTGAATAATATACTATTAATTGTCAGACTCACCATCCTCATATTTGCCAATTAGTTTATTGGTCGTTTGGTTTTAGGAACCACAAATTTTCACACAAATAGTTTAAAGATGGAAGTGGAAAGTGAAGACGCTTCACTGGTTGATGCTGTAACATTTTTACTAATGAGTTTAGCTTATTTACTGTTAAAAAAACGTAAAACCCACTGAACGCGACTAAATAATCACGCACGAATATGTTGATCTGCCAGGGATGTGGTTGTTTTGCAAATATTTGCGCCTTTAATTTGTGTTCATTTACTGACTTTAAACACCCCATCCACATTTGCCAAATACATAAATATTTGTGACAAATACCCGAATATGTGGAGCCGGCTTTATACTCTACACTGTTATATATTGTATCCTGTTGTACGCTATACACTGTTGTCCACTGTATACTGTTAATTACTATATACCTTTTCGGTGCCTTATATTATCGTATATATAATGTATACTGCTTGCATTGAACCGTTATTGTACAACCGAGCTTTAGGCCCGGTTTTTCAATATCAAGTTAAACTGTAACTTTCAGTTTATTTCCATAGCGACAATTGTGTTCTTATGGGAGTAAACTGAAGGTTAAAGTTAACATGCGATTGACAAACCGGTCCGTAGACATTCTAATTTTTCTAAGGGCGGAGATATCCATCTCTTAGGCCCGGTATTATAAAAGCAAGTTAACTTTAACTCCCAGTTTATTGCCATAACAACGATCGTGTCCACAATTGTTACCATGGGAATAAACCGATAGTTAAAGCTAACTTGCCTTTATAATACCGGCCCTTAATAAACTGGCTAACAGTTATTAGACGAATAACTACCATGGAAACAATTCATGAAAAATTAATCAACAATTCAGAAAAATCAAGTTATTCGTCAAATATCTTTTAATAGGATATGAATATCTCGACCTTAAGGGATATTAAAACCTTTCTTCTTTTCTTCATTTTACACTTTAATTGTGTTGTTTAATTTTCATTCAATATAAATAAAGCTCGACTATAGGTAGATATTCCTTATATTTTGTGAATGTTAGGTGTTTGATATGAGAACTATAGCCAAAAATTAAATGTTACACATAGTTGATAAACTCTATAAACAAAATACGTGTCATTTTTCATGTTACTACAATTGTATAATACTCGTAGTGTAAGCCAAAAAAGTAAATCAGATTAATTGTCATCTTGTTAAATCTTCAAAGTAACAACTCAGAAAATTGATTCTTTTTACTGTAAACAACCGATGAAACAATATTTAAAAAAAAGATCTTTTATAAGCAAGTTAAAATTTGGAACTCATATTTAATTACATATTTCATTAAGGCCCAGTTTTACAGTCGTGGAATAAGGACGGAATAACTGTTCGCTGAATATCCTTTAACGTTTCTCCATATCTACGTCACACCTACGTCAGGTTGTTCTAAGAATAATGCTTATCCGACGATTGTAAAATCGGGCCTAAGTAAGTGTGAATTTTAATTAAGTTGAAAAAATTTCATAAAACTGCTTAGTTTAATCTACAGTTATGATTTACTGTCTTTCGTAAACTGAAACATTTCTGAGTTTAAATTTAATACACTTTTCGAACTTTTATATAAAAAAAAAACTCTCTGGTAACTTAATATAAATTCACTACCAATCCTGTCACTTTAGAAACTTTAGAACTCACATCTTTTCTTTGAATTTGAATCCGAATTTCGTCTTAGCGAAACAAAGCTATTGCCAAAACTCAATTACACAGTTCAGCATGTTGTTTTCAAAGTCTCTGATTAGATTCTGTTTTTCTAAATTATTGTACATACATATTTGCAAATCAGTGTAAAAAAAAAAAACTTTATTGGAATTACTTCCATATTTCTCTATTTTAATTATTAAGGCCGCTCTACACGTATGCCATGCAATGAAAATTGCACACAAAAATTACATTTGCTGATGTCTTTGTATATAAATAAACTCTTAGTATTTGCAATGAAAGGTACTAATTTTTGAATTTAAATATTTACAGTGTCTTATATTTGAGTGGTCCTATTTGCCAATGAGCCTGCGCACAATAAAAATTGCGTCTTGCTGCAAGACAAATTGCATCATGTAAAATGGCCTTTGGAATAGTTGCATCAGGTTAGCCACCATAATAATAAGCTTCATGATTGCTGAAGTGAGTATTCGTAATTATTAATTAACAGTCTGTATAAATAGCGCAAATAATGTTAGTTGTTAACTGTAAATTATTAATTTTTAATTTTCAGTTGTTAGTGGCCATATAAGTCAAGCCCATTGTAAGTAAAATCAAGACATTATTTTGATTAATTCACTTTTAATAAATTCTATAACAAATATAGTGAATCACCCAATGAATATACATACAAGCACGAGTCAATATGTGCAGATTTTTCGGGGGCAGAACGAATTCGCAAATCGATTATAAAATCAGGGTGTTTGCACAGCAAAGTCGTGCATTAGGACAAGCCAGCCCTGGGCAAACATCACAAAAACTAGCGGCAAACATCAGAAAATTGCGCAGGGTTAGGAACGGAAATTTACGCGCGCCGCAAAACCTCCACGTACCAAAAAGAACGTTTTCCATGGCCTTTTACATACGTAAAGTTTGCGTGCCGCTAAATGAGAGAATTACATTCACCATAGGAAAATGACTTGTCGGTTGTAAACGAGCGCTGTATACGCTCGTTTATGGCAGATGAATCGTGTAACGGAAAATCATTATAAGTGCCATGATATGGTTGTTTTGCAGCGGCGCGTAGAAAGCTTTATTACTTTAAATTATAACCACGTGCAATAATTATTATCGTGTATTTGATCGATTTTAAACATGAATTTCGTGAGGATTTTCAATTTTCGAAGAAGAAAATTGTACTAGAAACTGGGTTGATTTCTAGCTTTCAAATTGTACAAGGTGGGGCAAAATTGGTGCTCTTCCAACATGGTTAACCAACCAACATCGGATTATTGATCTCTCTCAGGTATCAGATTTGTTGATCTGTTTCTATGATTCATGGAAATATGATTTTAAACATTACTTTCGTGAGGGTTTTCAATTTTTTAAGAAGAAAATTGTGCTAGAAATTGGGTGGATAGTGGACATTGTACAGGGTGAGGTAAAATTGGTGCTCATCCAATATGGCAAATTTGTTGATCTCAGAAGTTCAAGATACTCCTACGCAGCTATTTCCATGATTCGTGGAAACCATGGAAAATTGATTCAGACAACACAGAAATATTTTTTTGTTTCTGTAAAAATCTATTGGAAACTTCAAAGTCCTAATTAAATTAACAATGACAGACGAGGTAGCATGACAGGAGATGACACAATGACCAATTTCTGTTATGCAAAATGAGATCAGTGGGGCGCCACAGTAGTCAGAAATTCTTGAAACCTGGCCAAAAATCGAAATTTTCAGTGTTAACTAAAGGCAATTAAGTTGTTATTATCTTGTTCCTAAGGGGTTAATGGTCATTAATCCGTAAAAATTACCCCCGATACCCACAAATTTATACCTGATAAAGGCGGCTAAATATGCGCACACTTTATGGTCAACTCTTCTCAGGAGAACCTGACTGCGTTGGTGTTATTTTTAATTGCAAATTCTATGAGTTCAAATTATTGTATGATTCTGAAATTTTTGTCAGTTATACCTTCAGGTATGTACCGTTATAGTATGTATAACATAAGCACAAAACAATTTCAACTTATATATTTACACTAATAAATTTAAATGTGAACGCGTTCAGATATAAAATCATTTTGAAAAAATCTGAATTCACGTAGAGATATAAAAAGAGTCCAGTGTTATCCCGCTTTCTTTTGTGGCTTAAATTGAAGCCAAAACGATATATATTTACTCTTTAAATTAACTTTTGCCCATCTCTGCCCATAGTAGAGAAAATCCAAAAAGTTTATCAAACTGCAGAGTAGCGCAATTTCAACAACATCACGTATTAATTCGAAACTAATTAAATTCCTTGTAGATTAAACAAAATATTGTTAAATTGAAGTTAAATGTTATTAATTTATTAAAGGGCAGCACATTATGGCAAAAAGCATGTCAGTAAGACAAATGTTTGACATCCTTTTTGATAGAAACTTTGAGTGATTTATATGAGTTAAAAGAGGCTCTACAGGAACTGAAAAGAAAAGTCTGTAATAGAATTTTTGAAAAATTTGAGAGATGTTCAAGGACGAAAGATAGATTTTTACGTGAAAATGCACTTTAGTTGCAATCAGAAGTGGAATTAATACCTGTTTCATTTTCAACGACTCTATCCTCATCTGGGCCCTCCTTAACAACATCATTACCAGGATCATCATCATCAATGAAAGGCCGTCCACCTCAACGGTTCCATGAAAGCAGTGAAAGTAGTAAAAGAAGAAAAACTGAGGATATTCGGAAACTAAAATCTGCTTCGGAATTGAGTTTTGCGACTCAAATGAATTGGCGTTCCGAAGGTAATATTATATTGATGCTGCCAAATTAATTCAGGAAGCAACAACACAGACGACTCCTACACGAGCATCAAAACTGAGAAGAGCTTGGTTATCATCTGACCCACTGATAACTTCTTTGGCAAAACAGAAAGCTAGGAAGAAAACTGAATACAATAAAATTAGAAAATGCAGGATGGGTTCAGGAGAAAGCAACCATAAGCAATGTACTCGACGTTAAGGGGAATTTCGCAGCAAGCATACTTTTAAAGACATTCGGCCAAAGTATATATCCCGTTCAACACTTTAACAGGTACGTTATTAAAAAGTTAGAGTTTTTTTATTGTGCATTTAGATATAAAATAACGTTCGTTCTTTTAATAACGTGTATGTTGTGGAGATTGAACGGGATACGTACTATGGGCTGATTGTTAGGTTTTGGGGAAGATTATAATAGAAAATCGTCTTGAATATGAGGCAGGAACTAGTATTGATCAGGACGAATGATGACATTGATGCAATTTTTGAAATCAATACGACCGAAAAAATCAAATTAACAATTGATAAACTTGTATGGACGATGCCGCGTGTATCAGTAGGATTGCGAGAGCAATTGGCTTTAACGAGGATAACAGATAGAAATCTTGAAATACAAATTACTTTCAGAAGTTGGGAGTTGCACGAGTATCCGTCGCTTCCAACTACAACAAATCATTCGTGGACAGTAAAAATTGGTCCACAGTTAGAAACGCCGGGATATGTAATTATCGGTTTTCACATGAGTCTGTTTGATGACGTTAAGTTAAAATCTTTAACAGTATTTTTAAATGGCGAACGATATCCGTATGATAATTTAGACATCGACATTGAGAATAATAAATACGTCATCATATACGATAAGTATTCTAGATTTCAAGTCACTTGATTAGAAAAGATATTGATCACGCGTTATAAAAATAAAATAATTAATATTTTAGCGATACTTTGTTAATCGGAATCTATTTTGACATGTAAAAACAACGTAAAATTTATCGACTAATTATTTCTATCCACCCTGTGTAAGGGACTTTCCAGGGCAACTTGATCACTCGTCGCAGATTTTTAAAAAAATTTAGTGTGGATTTAAATAAAAATTTGAACAGTAGATGAAGAACGATTAAAACTCCAGGGAATATCGAAAATTATTAAATAAAATTGCGACGAATATTTAAAATATAAAAAAGTAAATGAAATTGCAAATGTTCTGATTGATGTGAAATGACCAATAATTAAATTATTTTTGTTATTGACGAGGAGAAATCAAATGACGTACAACAAATCACGTAAAAGATGAACTGAAATGCAATAAAGAAATGATTAGTCGCAAAAAGACCAGCAAATAGGGGGAGGGGGGTCGGTAATTGTCCCGCTGTGCCTTTGCAAAGACAACACAAGGGGCCGATATTCGTTGTAATGCGACTTTCATTGATTCGGGAGCACAATCAGGTAATTATTGAATCAGCCCTCAATCGGCTAGTTATTAGACACGAGGGAATTTACCCCACATGCCGGAGGGTCTCAACTATTGCACGGTTCAGCAAATATTGACCTTACCTGGTTGCCTAAGGTGTCCATGTGGATCGAGTGATGCCTTCGTCATCCCCGACAGTGTATTCGTTCCATAACCTGGAAATAAAAGACAACATGTATTCAACTACCCCAGCACAGTTTCATACGATGTTATTTTATCTCTGGACTTCCCTCGATCATCGATGCTCTTGTATTCGCTCGACTAGCTTTTGTTTCCACGGCTCACTTCAACCGTGTTTGGCGGGCACTGGCGTGGAAACCGACAAGAGAATCCTTTCCGCAGGGTTGAACCAACCCCATACTCCTGCACTGGCTTATTTTAACTCGCCGCTCAAAGAATAGTGGGTATTCAAAAATTAACGTGAAAAAAAAATTGTCGCGTCGCGTTACTGTTTATTTCAAAATCGACGTCGCGTCGGGCGGGCTGTAAAGTCATTAGGGATTCAAAAGACAACAGCAGAACGCACAAAGGCAAATCAAGGGAGCTTTCGCCGGGGGGGCGTTCTTCTTTGATCTGTTTCGGTGTTACAATCACGGCTCGCTAAATTTCACCCGTGAATAACAATCGAATTGCGTGTGAAAATGCAGTTGAGCGCCCGTGTAGGAAAACTCCGGAACATATAAATACGTCGGAATATGCCTTTCCAACTTCGAAGCGATTACGAACACAAAGAAAATTCACGCCGCGCCCAAACGTTCGCACTTTCTCAATTAATCAAGGTTCTCTTATCTTATTTATCGCATTGGGAAATTTTAAACTCTTTTAGAATTCGAGTGTAACGCATTCAGAACGCGGGTTAGTTAAAGGTGAAATAATAAAAGCATCGAAGCGCGCGCTTTCGCGATAAGTCGAATGAATCGGAAAAGGACATTCGCTCCGGGAGTCCGGGAAGGAAGGACTCTTTCCTGTTCCGGGAACCCAATCAGTTCAGAAGAATTAACGGTAATAACTTACGGGTCTAGCCCCCTGTTATTCTGCAGTCGGCGTCGTCGGCGGGCGCTGTTTTATGAACTGATAGCGAGCGGAATACGATAACAGAAGAATTCCATTAAATCGACGATTATTCGCGTCCTCATTTCGGGATGTTGATGTGAAGTGAATGAAAGTGTCAATCATTCCATTAAGATAATTTTAACTCTACGCTGCGTGCGTGCGTCGCGTCGCGTCGGTCGGTTCATTCTCCCTTCGTCACCCCATCACTCACAAAAAAATATAACTTTCGATGCAATAACTTTTATTTGATTCTAAGAATGTGAATATTAAAAAAATATAACCAAGCAATAACCGAGTTGCTTGTTCATTTTAATAAATAATAATAAAAACAGTAATATTTGAGTCGTATGAAAACGATGCCCCCGTCCCATTCTCGTCACAGAAACTGCCATACACAAAATAAATGCCCCGAGCGCTTAGTTTCCTATCTAAACTTAATAAAGACAGTCAAAGCGTCGCGACGCGCTGATTGCGACGCCTTCACGCGCGGGTGCTCGGCTTCAGAGGTCCTCGGGTGCCCCAGGCGGTTCGTAACGGCACACACAGGAGTTTAGCCTGGTATTCATTTCACGGACCGCATCCTCACCGACACTGTTAGTGTCAAGCCCTTAGGTCCAGTCTCTTTGAATTCTGATAGTGCACGGCTTCCAAATTACTCACTCGATTTTATAGTTGCCCTTTTGAACACACTTTACAATAAACAAACGCAAAAGGGGCACTCGGTAAAACAAACACGAAGCTATAGGACTCTGGCGATACTAAACAATTAATGAATAGAGGAGTGATGAAAAGAGATCATTTTAAAGTGAGAAGCAAGAAGAGGAAATTAGAAATAATGTAAATGTAGGATTAAAAAAGGATAACTTTAATAAATTTCAATGAAGTCTTCCTTCCAATTTAATAAAAGCTGAAAGTAGGGGTAGTTGGAAGGGGAAAGACAAAATGTAATGCACATACAAAAAAATCTAGATTTTAGAAGAATAACAGCGCAATGAAATTTGCAGAAATTAAAGAAGAAATGCTAATGAAATGAAACTGATGAAATGAGAGTGAAAAAACCGTAGATATGCAAACCTACAAATGATATAAATTCAACAAATTCCCCCATGTCTATAGCAAATATTTCTGTAATCAAATAACATCGAAGGCCAAATGAACGAAAGAAAAGATTCGGGGCCAAGAAAAGATTAGAAATTAAACTGAAATCAAGAGAAGAATAGGATTAAAATATTTTAAATGCTAGGAGCCAAAAATAAATATGAATAAAAGTCAAAAACAATGATGGGGATATCTTGGGGAAAGGAAAGGCATCCGAAGAAGGCTTTACATGGAGGCAATGCAATGCTGCAATAAACGACGAGAAAAAATTGCTTATTGCTTGTCACTTCACTTGATGACATGTTATGTTATGCATTGCACGTGTATTGTCAAGATAACAAAAATTAAACATTTCAACTTGATACTGTGCATTTAAAACAAATTTGAAAAGCAAAATAGTGTTTTTCGTTGTTGATGCAGTAAAATTACAGCAGAATGCAAGGATGTAATGCAAGAAATCTTGCATCAGTGCATGCACACAATAGAAATGGTGTCTTGCTGCAATATAAATTGCATCGTGTAAACTAGCCTCCACCAATAAAAACGACAAACTAGAGAAACTAAACCTAGATAACGAATGTTCAAATGAAAAGTTTATCAGGTGGGTTTGATTCTTTGATGAAAAAAGATAGAGCAAAAAAGCTTGACTTCCTAAACCAACTGACTGTGCAACTGACGTTTAACGGATGCTAGATAGTTGTAGTCTTTTGCTTATAACCACTGTGACATTATTAGCTCTTTCCTTTGCTGCATTAGTGCACACTCAGAGTATCTTCATCTCATATTGGTGTAGGAAGTTCAAATCAGTGTACATTAGCACAGACAATGATATTTTGATCTAAATAATTCAAAACTAGCTTCACAATATTATGAAAAATTCAAGACTGCTTGATGAACTTTTCAATTGAACACCTGGTAAAATGATTAAAAAAACTGCAAGTTATTAAAATTCGTGTAAATGTATGTTCATTCGTTGGCGATTTAAAAAAAAAACAAATAATATAACTACTTCACAGCATGTCTAGTAACAAGAAATAATCAATGATAAAGTAGTTAAGAGAATATAAGTAATTCGAAAGAAAATTACAGAGAATTTATTTGATTTGCAAGAAAGTCAAAGTACGAGCAGAAAATATGCACCTACGTAGTCCTGATTGAATGACAATAGGAAAGAGTATCTATCAAAGTTAGACAAATAAAGTAAAAGAAATATGAAGAAAGCGTGAATGCAAAGTTAGGTTAATCAATAACGCTTGCAACTGATGCAATAGAAACCTGAATTTCAATTAAAGAATTGATGCAATCAATGGTTGTTTGAAGCATGAATATAGAATGTCGGTTCTGGTTCCTCCGAGAAATAAAATTTAACAAAAAATCAAATTCTGCGAAATTTAAGAAGATTTTTCATATTTCAAAAGGATACAACAAAAAATTACCAGAAGAAAATGGTATAGTCTTCAAATGATTCAGGTTCCTTTTAAGTGATTGAGCAATTACATAATTGCATTAGCAGTATTAGAGCCGTATTACACTTGTTAAATTTGATAACAATTTTCTTGTAAAGTGAGAGAGATAAGCTACCACAGTCAATGCTGATTGGTTGAATTTGCCCTTCTCACTCAGTAACAAATTTTATACAAAAAATATCATGGTGTAATACGGCTCTAAATTGTAAAGTGTAGAAACAAACCTAAGTAAAACGAAAAATAAAATAATGAGATAAATTTAGTAACAAAGGCAAGAAAAGTGGCTGGCTATTAAAAAAATCATAATAGTTAAATGGTAACGAAGAAGACAGATTTTAAGTAAAACGGACGGAGAAGAGAACGGTTAAAAATGACAATAAAGAAAGAGACAGCAACTCGTTTAAATAAAGTTTCATTGAACTTGAGCTTTGCTTGTAATGTATGTATGAAGACTTAATGTACGAGTTTATTTTACACAACACACAGAAGTAGAAACAATATATTTCTTTTAAATAATAGCAATATTTAATTCAAAATGAAAATACAAAATTTGGAAAATCAAACTTGAATTACAGGACAGTTCAAAATAATTTATCTTTAAACTTGTTTCGGCATTTTACAATTAATTGATTATAATTGTTGGTTCCGTACAATTACAATCCATTGCGAGTTTCTGCGATTATAATTAATTAATTGTTACTTTTTTATGAATGAGTTCAATTAACAATTAATACTTAAGGTGGGTTTATACAGTAACTAACACTAACAACTAACGTTTAGTAATTAATAATTAAACAGTTAAAAGTGAGGTTAAAATATATGCATAAGCAGAAGGGGTTTATACAACTAAGCATTAGTAACTAACATTTAAGAAGTTGGCTTCTTTCGAACTTTTCAGTTAAGTTGTTAATGAAAATAGAATTGCGCATGCTTCAAAATTATTACAGAATGCGCGTGTCGCGGAATCATCCTGATTGTCAAAACATTGTAATAGGTTATGTAATTTTATCAAGAGTTTTATATTTTGTGATCTGAGATTATATATGACAACTCGCGCCCATAAACTTGAAGGTAAGTAGCAATACTGCGTATGCGTAAGTGTTAAATAAAATGTCTGTATAAACAGGTAACATTGCTTAAGTTGTTAGATGTTAGTTTTAATGCTTAACTATTAACTCTTAGTTAGCTGTATAAACCCACCTTAAAAATGTACTTATTCTTTGAATTACCATCCAGTAAACTTCAATTCATCGTTTAATTTAATTTAATGTATGAACTATTTATTAAGTCAATGTATGCATTGTGTCCTTCTGGGTTTTTGCAGTTGGACAATAAATATATTATTATTGTATCACAAACTCTTTTAAACGGACACTAAATGGCGTACAAACACTTAGTGGACAGTCGTTCGACAGCTTCGAACGACTGTGAAACGTTTAGTGTTTGTGCGCCATTTAGTGTCCGTTTAAAAGAGTTTGTGATACAATTTTCATCGGACAAGAACCAGCTTTAATTATATTATTATTGTTATTAAATTCAAAGAATATGGAGGAGATGGAGGAATGATGATGTTATTATAGATACTTTCTTAAATAATTGTGGTTATAAAAAATGTAATTGTAATTAACAATTATATTGTAAGAAATCGAGCATTTCATCATGATTAAGCTCATTAAATAAATTAAACTTGTTACAATATCGCCTAAACGAGCGAGGGAAATATGTTCACCTAAAAATTATGTAAACAAACTCCTTGAGGCTGCGTTCGCAGAAATTTTCAGCTGCGTATCGCAGACGCCGAGTTGACTCATCAAAAAACCGCATTATGTAAACATAACTAAAAGCGAGCGATGGAGGGATTGAAATTTAATTTAATTTCCGATTAAAAACAATATAAAAGGCCATGGCGTAGCACCACGGAGGAGACGGCCAGTGCCCGTCTTGTCGAGTGTAACTCCTCAAGCCCGAGGGCATAATCGACATTTACAGAATGTCATAGTGTGTGGTTGATCTCCAAAAAAATCCTTCCGTCTCTGTATACTCTGTCCGGCGATAGATTGGAAAATTTCAAATATCCTGACATATTAAAATACCCTAGAATCGAGTAGCATCGAGTGAGCACAGGCGCTTGCGGTTGGTGTAAATGTTGTATATGCCTGCGGAGTAATACTATTGGTTAACGTTACTCGATTCTAGGGTATTTGAATATGTTAGCACATTTGAAATTTTCCAATCTATCGGCGGACAGGCTATATCTGGTACGATGGTTTAGGGTGAGCATTTATTAATTGATTTTACCATTTTGGCTTATTTAATTATGAAATGTTGTTTTTCTCGTTATAAAAATCATTCTCAATTTGTTTTATATTGTCTCGTATATCGTTCTGAAGCAGTAGCGTAGATAAGTGGGAGGGGTGGGCCTGTGGGGCCCGAGCCCCCTCCGAAATGTTTCTAAAATATAATGTTTCCTCGTAATTCATACAAAAGAAGTTTTTCGTATGACGTTATTTTTTGTTTGCTGTTTTACATTTCATAAATAAAATGTTAAGTAGTCCGTACTTGTTAGATTTTTTGTTCGCCCCACCCCCTCGAAACAAGTTTCTATCTACGCCACTGTTCTCAAGTAATCTGTAATTGCATCAAAATTTTTACATTTGACTAAGTTTGTGATCTCTAGTAATTTGACTAGAATGTTGTATGTATCTAATCAGTTTTAAAATTGTCTAAATCAATTTATAATTGTTTTACTTATTCTGAACAAACTAACAAATCAAAGACTGCTCTTTTAATTTTCCTTTTTTTAACATTTTCTATTAATTTTATTTAAATTTTCTATTACTAAAACTTTTTCTCGAGAATGTGTAAGTAGGTAATTCCAGGTTTGTTTGACAGTGTCAGGATTCACAAAATTCACATACATTCAATAAAATAAACAATAAAACAAATATTAAATTAATTATTATCAGCACCAGCGGAAAAGTATTCATCCAATGAATATAAGCACTGATCCATAAGGTATGACTTAATCTCCTTTTTAAATGTAGTAACACTATTTAAGGTTTTGAATTTTTCGGGTAGCACATTGAAAGCTTTGATACCCATATAGTTGGGCGATTTTTGCGACATGGAGAGCCGGTTTAAAGGCAAGCAAAAATTTTCTTTATTACGTCTATAACAATTATGATAACGTTCATTTTTAATAAATTTGTCTTTATTTTTTTGTCTTTATTTTTATAGACTAACAGCTCATAATAATATAGGCCATAGAGCGTTAGTATGCCATATTTCTTGAAAATCGGCTTACAAGTAGTGTTACAGGGTACTCCTTCTATTACTCGCAAAATTCTTTTTTGTGCTATAAATACCATATTGCTATGAGAAGAAATACCCCATAAACAAATTCCGTAAGTCAAAAGAGATTGTACTTGAGCAAAGTAATAAGATAAAATTGACTTCTTACTGAGGATATCCCTTAGCACTCTGAGTTTTCCATTCTAAATCTTCTTGAAGATAAATACCTAAGAATTTTTGTACGTTAGATTTATTAACGTTTATGTTATGATCAGTTAAAGAATTTTTGTTACGGGAAATACGAGAAACTGAGTAACTAGTTTCATTAGGATTTAGATATAAAGAGTTTGCATGAAAATATTCATCTAGCTGCTTTGTTGCATTAGACAATTTTGTTTGAATATCTTGAGAAGTTTCACCAGTGACAAGTACGGAAGTGTCATCGGCATATAAAACAATGTCACTATATGCCACTCTGCCCACCACATCATTAATATAAAGTAGGAATAACACAGGACCTAAAATGGAGCCCTGTGGTACTTCCACATCAATAGTAATAATTTTGTTATGTCTATCAAAATGTCTTAATGTTACATATTACGATCGATTTTGTAAATAGGTTTTGAATCAATTATGAACAATTCCACGGATGCCATAACATTCTAGTTTAGCCAAAAGAATAGTATGATTTACACAATCGAATGCTCGGCTCAAGTCACAAAGGGTGCATTCGACATCACGCTCGGAGCGCTCGGGGTCTTCTTTTATCTCACTCTTACATACACTGAAACTCATTCGCTCTCCCTCACACTTCTGCTCCGAGCGTGCCCCGAGCGTAATGTCGAACGCACCCAAAATAAGCCCACTGAGGATTCGCCATTAAAGCGAAGAATGCCAACAAATACTCATAAATCAGACAAAGCAAACTTTAACAAAATAAATTAAATTTCAAAATTATTGTAGTATTTATATCATAAAGAATAATAGAGCATCTGCATACAAGAAAAAGAGATCGAGTATGAGAAGTATAAAAGTAACTATAACGTAAAAAAGATAACTGAAAAGAATTCTTTAACGAACTCGTTATTCCTTAAGGTCTGTTTACACGTACATGTAAATTGCGTTAATGGTTTTGTGCATGTCAATTTGCACAAATAAGAACTGAATTGGTAATCCATTTCGACGGTCAGTTTGCCAAACTTTCTGGCTTGTGTAAGTAAAAAAATGACGCTTTCATGTAACGACTTTCTCGTGCAAATTGGCATGTACCAGTCCATTTGCGCAAATTGCATGAGCGTGAAAACGAACCATTAGTTCAACATTGATGTAGAAAAACAAAACAAAAAAAAAGATGAACAAAAGAATAGAATATCTGCATTAATGTGGAACTAAGGAATTCCTTCTTCTTCTTGATAAACACTCAATTTATTACAGGGCAATTAAAAGGTATGTTCGTTTGTTCTGCATTTTTCTAGACTTTTTGGATCAACCGCTCCTGAGAAAGTATGTAATATAATGTAAGTAGGAGTACCGCTCCTGAGAGAGTGAGATGTATATAATATAATATAAGTAGGAGTGAGAAAAATAGAGTAAAGGTGTTAAAAACGTAGAAAGTGCAGAACAAACGAACAAACTTAAAGTTTTGTATTATTTCTCACTTTTAACTAATAATAATAAATGAATAAGTCAACAACAATTTGGTTTATTTTCCTTGCTTTCGGCAAAACTCAAATTTTGTTAAAAATTAAAATTGGTATCTTCGCAGAATAAAAATGAATATAGACCTATATGATAACTTATAACATTAAGGCCCAGTTTTACAATCGCGGAATAAGGGCGGAATAACTGTACGCCGAATATCCTTTAATGTTCCTCCATATCTACGTCACACCTATGTCACGTTATTCTAAGAATAATGCTTATCCGACGATTGTAAAATCGGGACCAAGTGATCTAATGGAAAGTCATCCTCAGAAGACCATGGTTTTTAAATTTTATGGTCTTCTGAGGAAGACTTTAAATTAGATTACTTTATAAAAAGTGAGCAAATAAAAATCAGATTAGAGTAGGCGGTGCAAAGAAAATGTATGTCTGTGATTAACTGAATTAATTAATCTAATACATTCATGAACTGTCAGATCAGCCTAACGCCGCGTTAGTAACAGACATACTTTTTCTTTGCACCGCCGACTCTAATCTGATTTCTAGTTGCTCACAGGTTATGTATCCACTCCATACGGAGGTTTCTTTCTATTTGAATGTAAATATAACATCCACATCTTAAATTTCATAAAGCAATTAAAAGTCAGATAAGTTACGACTCGTCTATAAATGGGGCCAAGTATAATAACGAGTGATTAATATCTTTTCTAATCAAGAGACCTATGGAAATAAAATTGTTTGTCTTTGATTAGTTCATTAGTTCAAATGTCATTTGAATTATTTGTATTGCATTCCTACACAAAATCTAATTTCTGTTTTTATGTATTACATGTTTTTTTTTATAAATTTGGATATCAAATCCCAAGTTCACATTTTCCACTTAACAAGAAACTTGCGTCTACAGCATATGCGCAGCCACAGCTCGTAGCAACGACAAGTTTTAAGGTTATTCGGTATGATTTACGATGATTTCAGTTAAATTGCTATGTTTTTGAATTAATTAAATTTAGTGCAACAAAATGTATTGGAATAAACGTTACGTTTATAAAGATAACCACGTCAAATGTATACAACGAAAAACGGGTTCATAGAAGGTGCGTAAAACGTCCGCTGTTCTCCTGTAACTGTAAACACAAGCGAATTTTGCGTTTTAAATTTTTAAATGTTAATAACATTTGCTAAGATTACTGGATTGTTATTGAACTATTCACAATGCAACAATAAACACTTATGAACAACATAAATAAAATAAATTAAACTTACTGACACTGACAGTTAAATAAATTAAAATGAAAAAATTAATATACAAGTTTTTTTCCATAGGTCACTTGATTAGAAAAGATATTGATCACGCGTTATAATTATAAGCAAAACGTGAATTTTCTTTTTCTTAATAAATGAAATAGTGGTCCCGAAAATAATTGTTTTAAAATTGATTGTACGATTGAATTTATATATTTTAAATTAGTGTTAGGGTTTGTTGCATTGAAAAGTGAATGAGTTTTAAATGACTTTTATACTTTGCATCCATGAAAAAGCGCATTACATTAAGATCATACAGGGTACCGGTTATCTGTATTCCGCCGTCGGAAATGCCTGCGCCACCGTCGCGTTAGCCTCTCCGACAAGTTCAGGAAACCTCCCGCTCTTCGCGCTCTCCCGGACCGGGGCGGCGAAATTTCCTGCTGCGGTGGTAAGCAGGATCTGCTCCTCGCGCCAATTTATGAGATTTTATTTTCAAAGTTGAGGAAATTTGTATTAGCCGATTTGTCGTGCTCACTTATCAGGTTTACGTCGGAGGATTTTCCGTAATTTATTTCGGCTTTTTTCCGACGCGCCAATTTCCCGCTTTCCGTCGGTTTTTTTTTTTTCGCTTTCACTCCCGCCCGATCGGTTATTGCTTCGTAAATGAGTTACCGATTTTCTGATGGTTGCCAATTACTGCCTTCGGGCGAATAATTTTTTTATTACGCCCGCGCCCGCTTCCAACAACAAAAATTAAACTCAAATTTGATTTGCATCGATGTTTTTTTTTCCTTTCGTAACACGTTGCTCAAATATGCTGATGATTTTCTTAATTTACATTTTTATGGTTTTTAATTAATTATAAAACAAAAGCGAGGATAATTGAAGGCAAACATAAACAAAAAATGTAACGATAACAAGGACAGTCAAAGACAAACGCAATTACAATAAAAAGGAGCCTCTGCTGCCAACTGAACAAAAGACAAAGACTATAATTACAAAAAAAGAAAAGAAAATGACAATGAGCGAGAAACGCCAAAGCGAATTGGAATACGAAAACAATGAAAGGCGAAGTGTAAAATAAACAAAAAGATTTAAAAAAAAAGAAAATGAAAGGAGTAACAAAAATCAAAAGAAAACGGCAAAAAAGTTAGTGGCGCCATCTATGATTTACCCTGTCGAACTGTTTTCTAATTTCAAATTTAAATTATGAAAGTAGTGTAATCATACACTAACCAACAAATATATGCCGCTCTACAATATTTTTTTATTGTTCATACAGCGTTGTGTAGAAATTATTATTGTTATCCTTACAGATAGTAAATAGCTGTTGCGGAATGGAAGATTGACGAAATTTCGGGTATATTTTAGATGTAAACCTTCAATCAGTGTTGATCATAATATATATTTTACTATATCACAAAATCTTTAAATAGCGCACAAAACACTTAACGTTTCGCCGTCGTTCGACAGCTTCGTCGAACGATGGCGAAACGTTAAGTGTTTTGTGCGTTATTTAGTGTCCGCTTTAAAGATTTTGTGATACAATTTTCATCGGACAAGAACCAACTTTAAATATGTATATTTTACCATTTAGAAACAAATTTCAAAAAAAAAAAATTGTTTTGTTCTCTTCAAACGTTTTTTCATTCAAAATCCAAAGATTAATGGAAACACAAGATTATATTTACAAAAAAGAAAAAGAAAATGACTGGGCAAGAAACGCAAAAGAGAACTGAAATACGAAAACAATGAAAGCCGAAGAAAGAAGTAAACAAAAAATAAAGAAAAAACCGTTGGAAAACTAAACAATTAACAAATATGAAAAGAAAACAACAAAAAATAAGTGGCGCCATCTAAGATTTTCTCCGTCGAACTGTTTTCTAATTTCAAATTTGAATTCTATTAATAGTGCTTAAGTAATTATACACTGTGATCAACAATGATATGCCGCTCGACAATATTTTTTTTATTGTTAGCACAGCGTCGTGTAGAAATTATTATTGATATCCTTATTGATAATATTTCGAATCACAGTGTATATTTTACTATTTAGAAACAAAACAAAAAAGTTCTTTTGGTTAACTTCGAATGTCTTTTCATTCAAGAATAAAGCTAAATTCACATGCATTGCGGTTACGCAAAATTTTTATTGCGGATCGTTTCTAATTGGTTCATTTTGATCGAAATATACATAATTAACCAATTAGAAACGATCCGCAATAAAAATTTTGTGTATTCGCACTGCATGTGAATTTAATCATCAAATCCAAAGACTCGTGGAAAACAAAAGAAAACTATAATTAAAATATGAAAAAATGACAGGGTATCAAACGCAAAAGACAACTGAAAACGAAAACAACGAAAGGCGAAGAATAAAATTGCAAAAAATAAATAGAAACTGTTGAAAAATTAAAGGATTAGGATTAGAAGTTAGTGGCGCCATCTATTATATTTCTGACAAACTGTTTTCTTAAGTAATCATGCACTGTCATCAAATCCAACGACTAACGGAAAACAAAAGAAGGCTAGAGTGCGTTTAGAATCTTTACTTCTGAGAGCGTCTTCGCGTCTTTCTCACTCACGATTTTTAAGATATTTTACGTCTCGCTCATCTGTTTTAAAACGTCTTGCGTTTACATTATTTCCATGACAGCGGACGCATTTTCACATCCCATTTGTAGGTAGGGCGATTAGAGTGCGCCCGTTGTCATGGAAATAGTGTAAACACAAGTCGTTTTGAAACGGATGAGCAAGACGCAAAATATGTTAAAAATCGTGAGTGAGAAAGACGCGATTACACGCCCAAGACGCTCTCGGAGGTAAAGATTCTGAACGCACTCCTGTAATTACAAGAGAAGAAGAAAATGACTGGGCAAGAAATGCAAGAGAGAACTGAATTACGAAAAAAATGAAAGGCGAAGAATAAAACAAATCAAAAAATTTAAAAAACTTGTTCGAAAATTCACAGATTAACAAAAATGAAAGGTAGACGCTAAAAAAGTTAGTGGCGCCATCTATGATCTTTCTGTCGAACTGTTTTCTTATGTAACTGCCCTGTCATCAAATCCAAAGAAAAAGAAGGCTATGATTGCAAAAGAAAAAGAAAATGACTGGGCAAGAAACGCAAGAGAGAACTGAAATACGAAAACAATGAAAGGCGAAGAATAAAACAAACAAAAACATTTTAAAAACCTGTTCGAACATTCAAAGATTAACAAAAGTGAAAGGTAGACGGCAAAAAAGTTAGTGGCGCCATCTATGATCTTTCTGTCGAACTGTTTTCTTATGTAATTGCACTGTCATCAAATCTAAAGAATAACGGAAAAGAAAAGAAGGCTATGATTGCAAAAGAAAATGACTGGGCAAGAAAGGCAAGAGAGAACTGAAGTACGACTACAATGAAAGACAAACAACAAAATGAACAAGAAATGTCAAAAAACTGTTTGAAAATTAAAAGATTAACAAAAATCAAAGGAAAACGGTGAAAAAGATAGTGGCTCCATCTATGATTTTTCTGTCGGACTAAAATTCTAAAATTTCAAATTTAAACTGTAGTGTTTAAAGTAATTAATTAAAGCATACAAAATTATATTAAAGTTAAATTAAAATTAGTTAATTAAAGCGTACAAAAATAGATGCAAGTTCTTCTACAAAATCGGACAGTATATTTCTAAACAAAAAATTTATTATTCGCTTAAATTTGAAATTTTTTTGGATTTCTTGCACAAAAGTCTGTAAAAAGGTAGCACAAATAAGTTTGATTGAAACTATTTTTATAAATTAATGAAAAGTAAAGCAAAAGAAGCTGTGACCAAAATTTAGTTACCAGAAATTCCCACTAGAAATTTGGCGAGGAGAATATCCTCTGGTTTATATCAACCAAAGTGCTTTTAACTTTTGAATGTGTGTGTGCACTGAAGATGGCAGCGTAGCTCCCGAAATACGTGTCTACGATACAAACTAATTGTGATAAGAGATTATTTTTTTTTAATTTTAATATCCTACAATATCTGATGAGTTTAATTTCCAAATTATATTTGGTTTTCACCAACAACATTGCCTTAATTAATTCACGTTTATTCAATATTTGTTAAATAAAAAGTGAGCAAATAAAAATAAGATTAGAGTCTGTGATTAACTGATTTAATTAACCTAATACATTCATGAACTGTCAGATCAGCCTAACCCGCGTTAGTAACAGACATACTTTTTCTTTGCACCGCCGACTCTAATCTGATTTTTAGTTGCTCACAGGTTATAAGCTTTGTCTATCTTAAGTCGACGAATTTGTTACTATTTAAAATAACATTTTAAAACTTGAAAATGAATTTAGCAGTAACATAAATGAAAAGAGATTATTGAGTAACCACCCTTCAAGGGGTGTTATATTTTCGTTCGATGTAAACCACTGCAATTTTCAGTTAATTTTTTAAAATTAAAACCCCGTCAAGTAATCTTGTAGATATTACTGGCATACATTAATTTTAATTTCTTTATCTGAACTGAACAAACAAGTATGCAATGAGTTATAAAAGTGTTCTCACCTTGAGCTTGAGATGTCGCATGTGAACTCCAAGTCCCTTTGTATGAGGTGTCTGCAAAAGAAAAGATTGTCGATTGGTACCTACATTACGAGCATGTAATTGGGGAAAACAAGTACCAGCAAAAAGCATGGAGAAATTACTAAAAGTAGAACTTCTACTGAGATAGTCCGGTGAGGGTTTGATATCCAACATTTCAATCATGAGGTACGGAAACGTAGGAACACTTAAATCAATTCTAAACCAACAAAGTTCATAGTGCACGGACGGTCAACTTGCACGATCAGTTTACATACCGATCAAAAAAAAAGAAAAAAGAAAACACTGTTACTTCTTTTTTTTAAGAATCTTTTTAAAACTTTCTGAATTAATTCACCACACACAAATCAGTGTAATTCAGTAGAACGTGAATGATCCCATCGATCGTTAAGCACTGTTCACTGATTTCGATATCGTCCGCTATGACCAACCAAGTGATTTGTGGGCGATCTGTTATGTGTCAGACTGTCTCAATGTGTGCCACATTTATGATGAACTGAAAGTTTTTCAGCGAGTTTTCACCCCTTGCCTTCAAGGAGGAGCGAGGGTAAATGGCACCCAATCAGAACGGAGGGTTGCGAATGGCTTGTTGCGTCATAAATAAATCCCACCCCTGCTGCCACTGGGGTGGGGCACCTATATGTATATTATTGTCTGCTATCAGTTTTTGTCTGCTGGTTTACATAGAATCGAAGTTTTCAGGAAACCGAGCGGGTATCTTGGGAGAGTACATACATGAATGTGAACCGAGTTTAAGATAGGACCGGATGTACAGAAGGGTTTAGTCCTCATTTACCTTATGGATGAATGCGAATATGAATGAATGTATGGGGTTGAAATAGTAAAATTAAAAATTACTTTCTTTAATTGAGTATAACTGATGATTAAATAGGAAAATACATTAGCATGCTTTGTACAATAATAAATTGCAATAACGAAAAATGTATTGTACAATATCAAAGACGTGATTAAACAACTCATTATAATAGACAATAGTTTAAGATTGCCAGAATGGCTGGGAAACTAAGAACAAACATTTGAAGTCTTCACCAAAAGAAAAGACCGAATTATAGGTATACAAAAAATTGTGTTAGGTTAGCAGTGGAGATAAGGGCCAATGTCTTAGAGACTGTAAGGATAACATGCATAATAGAAATGAGAGTAGTGCAGGCAGTGTCAGGAAACTCCTTAAGATACTGCGGAAGAACGAAGAAGAATCAAAGATAATAGTGCAGAATGCTAAACAGAAAATTGTTGAGGTGGATAAGAGTTAAAAGTGTGATGACGATAGATTTGCTAAAATAGCTTAATATGGAAAACCAGATTTCAACAACCACCTGGTCGACCATTATTAAAAAGATGAAAGAGCGCCTAGCCCACAAGAGCTGGTGAAAGAAGAAGATTCAAATGGGAAGAACGAAGAACAAGAAGATTTGATTTCATTTATGACCAAGTACGATTTTACAAATACAGAAGTAATGTCATTTCCTTTCTTTCTACGGAAAATTATAGCTCATTCCTCTCATTCACAATGGTTAAATAATCGCAGCAAATTGGACCAGTGAAAAAGACCAGTTTGCCCAGTTTTTGGTAGCATCAAATAGATCAAGGAAATAAAAAAATCTTCATATTTGGATTAAAAAATATAATCTTCAAAAAAATTAAATCAAATAAACACAAAATGAAACTTCAGCTGTATATTTGAATATCAGTGTTTCTTGTAACAAGAGTACAAGACTAAATTCAAATAATTTCATTTTGATTTAAATTTTATAAAGTCAATTTGGGAATATTTAAAAGTTTAGAAAGCGCAACAGTAAAACAAAATCAAAAGGGAGGAGAAGTCATTTCTTCAAACTTTCGGAAATTGCAAAGTTTCTATCATTGAGTCATCAGTAGTTGCAAAACCAATTTGAAAATATAAATACAAATGTAGTTAAGCAAAACAAAGAAAAAATAAAGTTAAAATATTGATCTTAGTATTTTTTTGAAAAATTTAGGAAATCAGTAACACAGAGATGAAAAGTGATTGCTCTTAAAAAAGTTGTAATAATAAAAGGACGAGACCTAATTAAAATGATATACATAAACTGCATACGAAAAAGAGAACAATTTTCCATAAATGAGGGACAGAATAAGCAAGAAAATTCTAGATTTCAGGAGAATAACAGTCGGATAATATTCCACAACTCATTCCAATGAACTTTTATTGAATCATCAATAAAATTATTGACAAAAGGATTTTGACAAAGTATTTGAAAGTTGACAAAGGGATTTTGGCAAAGTATTGATTGAAAGTTGATTTGTGAAAAATACAGGAAAAAAATAAATAATAAAAAAAATAATGATTGGAAAAGAATGGAAAAAGATAGAGATTATTGTTCGAAAAAAATTAAAACCCTACTCATTTATGACATATCAACTTAATTAAACAAATTAAAAGTTATTTCGAAGATTTGTCTTCCAAGAAGAATTCTGAAAAAGCAACAAAATGAACAGAAAAGTAAAACATCTGCTTGAAAAGTAAATAAATTTAAAAAAAAGTAATAAATAGTTGAGCAAAAATTGTAATTTGACTTTCACCTCACTTTCAAAGCTGGCAGATTGCCCATAATTTTAATTTTTCGTTAACTTCACTCATATTTTAACAGAAAAAGAGATTTGTATATTTATATTATAATTTTTTGATTGTGCTATGAATTAACTATGATGTAAATTATTTGTGCAACAAATTAACTAAAATTACTATTGAATTATTTTAATATAAAAGTGGGAAATAGTAATAGTGGTTTCCGATAATTTTCATTCTTAAAGATCTCCAAGAAATTTATTGGACATTATTAATTAACACGTGCACGTCTACTGTCCTTTTTATAAACTATGACAAACATAAATTATATAGTGCTAGTCTTAAGTAAGTATACAACTTTCGTTATAAATAACTTTTAAAATAAAGGACACTAATTTACACTAAACACTAAACTGTTTAAAAATGCAAGAACTCGTTTCAACAAACGACTAAGTAGAACAATTGTTGAAGTTTTTCTAATTGTGTTTCATCGTTTTATTGGAATTGTGCCGTAAAATGGAAGTTGTAAACTTACTTATGGTTAACGCTGTAGGTATATTTTGCTGATTGTAAGTAAACGCTCTTTGAGTCAGACTTACTGGTAATTTTACTACATTAGAAGCATTTGTAATACACACTTAAACATGCTTAACTTTTTCTCAATTTAGGAAACATCTCTGCAAGTGTCATTTTAAAATGTTTCTCTCTCATTTACTTATTAACTTTTAACACTTTGAAAATATAAAATTGGAATGCTACGATTAATTTTAAATTCTGAAATAAAACCCACAACCCGATTGGTATTTGGCAAAGACATTAATTTATTAAGTTCGTTAAAGGAGAAGCCGAAACTTTCGCATCTCGGCGTCGGCGAATTGCCCATTGTTTCTCCTTGAAGGATCCTTTGTTGCCGCCTTTAACGAAGTTAAATAGAAATAATTAGTTTGATCGCGGCTCGAACGGAGAGCCTCGTAAGTGACGGCGGCTCCGGAGATCTTAGTTCGTCCGGATTCCACGGCAGCGCTGCCCGCCGGAAGTGTCTCCATGGCAACCCGGCAGCCACATCGATTGCCGCCGCTGGCGTGTCGCTCGAATTATGCGATCGCTATTATGACGGCTTTCGGCCGCCACTTCTACCTTAATGTACGAATTAACGCGACGATAATGGCTAATTTCGTGTCCCTGTCCCTTATTTGTCCCGTTTTAAATGTACGCCGTAAATCTACGTTAATTCCGTCTTCGATACGTGCACGTAACTTTACAACTCGTTTAATAAAATCGCGCAGATTACGTCGTTTTTAATTAATTCTGATTTAAACGATTTCCTTCAAGAAAATTCCTGCATACAAATTTATTCTGTTTTCTTAAAATTCACATGAGAAATCTTTATTCTATTTTTATTGTTTTAAGTCAGCACAGAGTTAAATTTATTAGAAACTTGATAACGTTCCTTTTAATGGAGAAGATGGAGAAAATAATTAAAGACCGCGTCATCAAAATAATACAATTGTTACGACAGAAGAGGTTAAAGATTGAAAAAAAAAATGGAAAGGTTTCAAAAAAAAAAAAGGAAAAAACAACAAGGATTAATTAAATCTAAGATTTTTTTAATCTGCACCACGATGGAAGATTGTTTAAAAAAATTAATCAAAAACGCTTGTTTTGTAGAATTGCTGAAGCAGGAACGAAGAAAAATATTTGAATTTTTAAGGCAACTGAAGTGAAAAGGAATAATTAATGTCTTTACTTTTTGGACTTCCCCATGTGTTTTCTTATTATATTTTTTTATTAATTATTTTTATCAAAAGGACTTTTGTCCTTTATTAAAACATTCACTACTTGAGAATCTTTGGTGTCTCACATTTTTCTGCTAGATCCAAAGCTTCTCAGACTTTTTCCACTGAGAAATCATTCTAGATTTACATAACATATACATATATTTTTCATTTGTCATATGGTTACTTGTAAACAGGTATGTAAATAATATTGATTCTTTAAGGCTGGACTTAAGCTTCGATTAAATTTAAGCCTAAGTTAGAACGTGACACGATGAACTGTACATACGTCATAACGTGTGTCATGTTCTAACTTAGGCTTAAATTTAATCCTGGCTTAAATCTTTTATGCAACCCAGCCTATTAATCTCAGAAAATGTAGGTACCAAGTTTCATCAAAATTGAAAAGGGACACCTTGGACTTGTGAGTTTTTAATACTACATTAATTGAAGATTGGAATAAATCCATTACTTTACTTCAAAACTTCGATAATTTATTTGCATTTTGAAATTGAATTGGCTCAAAATCTTGAAGATGTTTTCAATGGTTAACGATTTTCTTTTTTCAAATTCTTATTGCTTCTTAAAACTCTTTCAGGCCTAGTGGTTTCAAGGTGTAACCACAAATAAAATAATACTTTTCTACATTTCTACATTTCTAGTGGTTCTAACCGTAGTGTTGTGAGGTTTTTCTATAATTCCTAGAAGTAGAAAGCAGTAGGCTTGTTGAGGTTTTCGCAAGGACAGGCAACCGTCAGAGGTATGCGCATAACAAAAAAAGCGTGCGGTTTTTCGACGGTTCTAGAGCGGTTCTAAGATGGTTCTAGGACTATCCTGGCGAGAACTCGAACAAATCTAGTGAATTCTGTGATATCATATTTGAAATAGTTGCGGATACTAGTAAATGGGTACTTAGATGATGTTTATCCGTTATATTACGTTCTGTATTGTTTATTGTTAAGATAATTTGTTAATAATGAATATGGCTGGTAAGTTTATCTGGAAAACATTTCTTAGAATGTTTACAAATGGTTTGCAATTATAAGTTTTTAAAAAAATATATAATTTTATTTCTTAAAAAATTAATTCAGGCCTGAAAGGGTTAGGACTATTTTCGTTCAAATTCAGTAAAGAAAGTTTTTTCTTCTTTGTTTCAATTCTTAAGTAGAAGAAGAATTTAATTTTTACACTCCCTTCTATTTTTGAATTTATGCAATTTCGAGCAGGCCTCTTCCTTTGTTCTTTAATTTTCAATATTTTTGTTGAACGTACTTTGATTCTTTTTACTTTTGCCTTTTTCTGTAAATTAACTGAATTTCTTGTTTCGAAATGAAGTCTTGACTTCCTGCTTGAAACTTTATTTGGCTTGTTTAGAGCTGGAAAGACTGCATTTTTTCAAAAACGTCTTTTTGAGAAGATCTCACCTTTTTGTTGACGATTTTAAATAATAATTAATCATATGCCTACAATACATAAAGTATGCATTAATATAATCGTTAAGATCCTTCCTCATACCTGTAGTTTTTATTTGATGTTTAAACCAATAATTCCAAAACTTTTTTAAAGCGGAATCTCCTTTTGGCAAGAATTTCGTTAGTTGCTCTCGCCTCTCAACTTCATTCATAAAAAAGAACAGCACCAGTCAAGGTTGCCAGATTTTTCTTAAAAAATATAACCAAACGTTTCACAAAAAGTAGCCCAATTTCACTTTTTTTCGTTCTATTTAATTCTCCTATATTATTTCCTAGGAATTATAACAACACTTATTTTTAATAGTCAATGAAACTTAAGAAAGGCAGTGAAAAAATAAGTTTAAAGAGCGCAATCTTATCTGATCTTATAGGAACAAATAAGCAAATGTAAATTTCTGAAATCTTAAAATTTGCAGATAAAAGAGTGACCAGAAAAAACACAAAAGGAACCTTTAACTAATCATGTAATCATACAATGTTATTAATTTGACAGTTGTCAAAATTGTCCTTTGTTTCTGTTTTTTTTTTTCTTTTATAACTGATAGCGTTCTCGACACTGGTTACTCTAGAGCCCTCTCAGAGTATCTCCATCTAGTTTTAACCTCATGTAATAATAGGGGATGGAGCAGTTAGTCGAAAACGCTATAAGTTACCAGACAATGAAGACGACCATAGAAACCATGGAACGCTTTAACACGTATCTACGAGGGAGATTTCATAACTAAGTTACCAGAAAATGAAGCCGACTATAGAATTCAAGTGAAAATTTTATTATTTGTAAGCATGGCCAGCTACATTAACATTCACTGACGTGTATGTATGGCCGTTTCAATTCGACTTTTAAAAATTTTGACGGTACTCCACTCAGCGCCTCTTGTGAGTTTTTAAGTAATTGCAGTTGTAATTAAGTTACTGCATGGCCAACTCCATTAACATTCACTGACGTGTATGTATGGCCGTTTCAATTTGACTTTTAAAAATCTGACGGGTACTCCACTCAGCGCCTCTTGTGAGTTTTTAAGTAATTGCAGTTGTCATTACGTTACTATCAGTAGTTCTGTAGTATCTTTAATAGGGAGCGCTGAGTGGAGTACTCCATGGCATGCTTTCTGGAACCGAATTTTAGGCGAATTGACACGGCCATACATACACGTCAGTGAATGTTAATGTTGCTGGCCATGGTTACTGTCAGTAGTTTTGTAGTATCTTTAATAGGGAGCGCTGTGGGGAGTACTCCACGGCATGCTTTCTCGAACCGAATTTTAGGCGAATTGAAACGGCCATACATACACGTCAGTGAATGTTAATGGAGCTGGCCATGTTGTAAGTCGGTTAGATCAAGAATTGACTGCGAGATGTCGCGACCTAAACTGTTGTTCACAATTTCGTTGAAGTTTCAAAAGGTTATTTGCGTAGCGTTATTGTTACATTTAAGTTTTAATTTTTTTAAGTTATTGTATTTAATTAATTTTGACATAAAGGTAATATGGATCACTGCGTCGTTATAGAATTCCTCACAAAAGGAACGGATACAGGGCATGATGTACCACCCACTGCAGAAAACATGAAAAAAGTAGAGATATTAGCTCTGTTCCAACCACGCTTTGTGACGGTTTCGAAACCGTCATAATCAGTTGCCCACCGAAATAATGATCGATTCTGACAACTTTGTCAAGTGTAAAACTTTGACGAGTGCATGCTTGTGACGGTTTCGAAACCGTCACAAAGCGTGGTTGGAACAGACCTATTGATACTAGAAGATCAAATGAACGTGTCTTCAATACAATTCATGAACATTTAGGGATGACAAAGGTGAGTGCGAGGTGGGTGAAAGGAAAGAGGATGATTTTATTAAAAGAATTGTGACGAGCGATGAAACGTGGATTCGCCACTTTGACCTTGAGAGTAAACAGGAGTCAATGCAGTGGAATTCTCTACTATCAAAGAAATTCAAGGTTCAAACGACGGCAGGCCAAGTAATGGCTACGATTTTTTGGTACTCCGAAGGAAAGTAGTTTATTGATTACCTTGTCCACGAAACTACGTCAGTAAAGGGCGGCTATTATAGTGAACTTCTGAGAGAAAATTGCAGGAATCATCAAAGGAAACTGTCTTGTAAAATTAGGGAAAAATCTTCAATGCACCAGTTGCCTCATTTGTTGGAGAATCTTTGAAGGTTTTTAGACTTCGAGAGGTTGAACCACCCGCCATAAAGTACAGATTTGATTCCCCCTTTTTTTAAAAGAAAGCTACCAGGAGCAACGATTTTCTGATGTCGAGGAACTAATGTAGGAACTGAACAAGCTTTTCGCGACGAAGAGAAAGAATGTTCTTATATTTTATATCCAATAATAACCAAGTGTAAAACGTGCACTGAACTCGAAGTAGACTACATTGAAAGGTTCTTTCGTTGTCAGAAGCATGAAAATCGTTTTTGCTTAAATCGGTTTATTTTCTTTAAATAAAATAAAAAATGATGAAATAAAAACAGAATACGAAACAAAAATGAAAATCAAATGAAAAGAGAACACGAAATAAAAACAAAAGAAAATACAAACAAAACGCAATTTTTCTTCATGTCTTTAGGAAACAATTTAAACTTATTCTTTAGGAAAAACTGGCTTTATAAAATGCCAAGCGGGTTTCATAATGTAGTCGATAAAGCACTAAAGTAGAAAAAATTATTTTATTTTTCTTTAATGATAACATTTATGAGCGTCATAAACCTTTACGAAGAACAGCACCGGCGGATGGAGTACAACAAACCGCTTAGAAGTGTCAGTTGCAACGATAGCTGTTGTTTCCACTGCAGGCCAATAAGGGCGAGGTTACCATGCAGGAGTAACTATTTTAATTGCCATAAGTGTACATTAACCACTAAAAAAAAGTATTTTTCTTAAGCGATAAGTATCATGCATTTAAATATTTTAAAATAAGCAAAAGTAGCCCAAACTTTACGTCAGTCGCCAAATGTCATATTAAAATAGCCCAATCTGGCAACACTGGACCTGTTAGCTCAATTTATTCCTTTGTTGCTAGCGCCATCTACATATCACTAAGTAATGAAATTTGTTATTTGCGCCACCTCTCACCAAGTAGCTCAATTTCTTTCTTTGTTCTTCGTGTTTCCACCATTTTCGAGAGAGTTCCAGATGGCACCGCAGCTTTCTAGAAAATTTAATTTAGGTTTATACCGGGTGTGAGATAAAAAATGTCTCAAGGCTTAACCCTGTTATTTATAGTCCGATTTGAATAAACGAGAATTCATATAAAATGGATCTACAAATACTATCAATTGATAAGAGTTTCATTTTGTTGTGTCATTTTGTTATGTCAAACGGTTGCAACTTCTTTTTGTATTATTTGTAGAGAATTCACTGATATGCAGTAAGTTGATTTTGATCCAATATTTACCAAAACAAATAAAGAAAAAGATTTAATATAAGTTAATGGTTAAGTTCTTTAATGCGACCAACTAGGGGGACGCGACCCACACTTTGGTAACCACTGGCCTAAACCAACCTAGTTGTTATGATGTGAAATAGTTTTTGAAATATAAAAAAAACTTAACAATTAAAACTGTAAAATTTTCGATACACATTGAATTTTATATTTCATATTTAAATCGCATTCATTATCATTTCAATGAACATGTTTATATTTTGCGGTCGCTAAACAGAATGATAATATAATCCGTTTTTGCTGTCGGTTTTAATTAACCTTTGTGTGCAGATAACGATTCGGCGAAGGGTTCAAAATTAACTATATTGTTGTAAGAATTAATTAATGGATTTGTGCATGCATTATCTTTCCGGAAAAAAAGAGCTGCTGATTACGATTGCAGTCGCAAGAAACACCACCGTTAACGTATTCCCTGACAATAAAAGTGCCGGTGTACGTGTGTGTGTGTGTGTGTGCCGGTCGTGCGTTAGCTGTTCATTTCTTTTGTGTCAGACAATACGGCTTGTTTAGGATGGCAACTGACATACGTTTGACAATTTGGTGACAATAACTGTGTGCGATGCGGTCGAGTGCCTGACGCTGTACCTCTGCGCTTGTGGGAAAGCTCAGCGCGTCGTGTTTTCATTGCAGGGGTGGGCTTCGGGATCGCTTAATTGAGTGACTTCTTTATTGTTGGCTAATTTATGAGGACGTTTTTCATTTGGACACAAAATCGTTTTATTTTTATCTCTGTGGTAATTAATTTACAAAAGAATTAACACTTCTTGATTCTATAGAGCGGTTGTAGATAAATGCCCCATTTTGAAATCTAATAATAAATTAAGAAAGGCTTTGAAAGACTTTTAATACTAATTAATTGGTAGAAGATTCGAAATTAATTTTTGAATTGGATGCGGGTTACAAGTTACAAATTCTAGGGAATCACCTGACGTGTGTAAACTGCCGAAATTAAATCCAGAAACGTAAAATAGATTTCCAGCCAGTAATGGCAATATTAATGGCAATCTACCTCGAGCCCGAGTTATTTCCTGCGCCGCAGACTGAAGTCGCAGGCGTATATACGCGAAACAGTCTTCGAAAGATAGTACATTAGATAATCCGGGAGCCGAGGGTGGGGCGTTATCCGGGTTTAATTTAAAATTAATATAGCGCAGGCGGCGAGTGCCGGAAATGAGCTTCGGGTGGTGACAGGGAACGAAGCGGCGAAGCGGGTGTGAGACGCCTTGCACCCCGCTAGATGTGTCGGCTTCTAGAGCCGCGACTTTACGCACAAGTTATCCGGATTAAGTAAGTTTCTACCACCCGAAATTATCATTAGGAGGATTTTTTAAAGCTCGAAATACCCCCAGATTCTTATCGTTGTTTCAGTTCTGCGAAGTTGGGAAACACTAACACCAAACGAATGATGATGATAAGTCAACAACATTTTAAAGATAAAATCAAAATTTAATTAACTAGAAAGGAAGAGAAAGAAGATATTAAAAATATTTTAATAAAATTCTAAAGCTAAAAGTTTCGTCAGAGCTTCGTCGAAGCTATCGAGCGGTAGTGAAACGTTTAACAATCGTGCGAATCGTTAATGTTAGTTAGTTTAAAAAAATTTTATACATATTTCTTTAATTTCAAAATGAATGTCTCAAGACATGTTCCGGACCGAGTAAATATCTACGTGATAGACACAATCACGATACGGTGCATAATACGTAGCAAATAAAATAAATTCCGTGTGAAGTGGTCTGGCCCGGTGTAGTCGGAAGCGGGCTGCCGGCGGATACCGCTGTCTCCGGGACACTTCCTCCCCGGGGCGGCCAATTTCACCCGGAGCGAGCGCTTTCCGCACACTCCGGATTCGCTCCGGACTGCCGGCTCCTGCTAAACTTGCCTGGCGCTCGTGCTCTCGCCCACTTTATTGTTGTGCTTTATTTTGCTGGCGCTTTTGTTTGTGTCGGCTCCTCGAGTTTCTATCAGCGCGCCCCGTTTTTTCTCTTTGACTTTTTGGAAGAAAAAAGATAGGGGCCACATATTTTTGCGTGCTATTGTATATGGGAGACTACACAGTGTTTTTCCTTTTTGCATTTCGTTTTTCTTTTGATTTAATTCTTTAATGACCGTGTATATACATATTTTATTTTAAGTATTGCCACAAGTTGAGTTTGGTTGCCTAATTTAGATAATCACGTGGGACTCGAGAATAATAGAAAGCACAGTACACAATAAAATCAATAATCTAATTCCTTTTGAATTTGATTTAAGATAATTATGAAAACGAATCACTTTTCAATGTAAATGTAAAAATTTCTAACTGTAGGTACTTCTTCAGAAGCGTTTCAAACCGTCGCGTCGCGTCGATATGTGTAATTTGCTCTCTTCACTCCACTCCGTAAATGACAGCCATGTAGTTTTTCAGCCGTGAATCCTGAAAATCTTTCAGCGCACAGATTACTGTCATTATCGGAGTAACTGCTCGTCGTGTCGCATAATCGGACATTTCAGGATACCTACCCTACCTAGCGAACGGGCGAGGCGCGCGCCTCAAACTCCTCACCGCTGGAAAAAAGAGGCTAAAAAGGAAGAGGCCACACTTTAAAAGCGCCGCTGCGTAGGAGGAGGAACGTGTTTTCTGGGCAAACGAGAGAGCTTCAGATAAGTCCAATCAGCGTCTATTCATTACTCACTTGTCTGCTAAGTGCTTAATGTGAAGCGAATTCTAATTACTGGATGCATTGAAGTCTTTCGTGTTTACGGATTTGAAATCGAAATGTGTTGCAAGAACTTGAAATGTATTTTTTTTTTCTTTATTCAACTATCAAAAGTATAGCAATTTAAAAATATACTACTACTTTCAAATTCTTTATTTTATTGCAAAATTACAAAATCGTACTGTTTGTATTTAAGTACATTTTTTTTCAAGAATGTTTTTAGGTTTTTCTTAAAAGGATGATTGTTGTGAAAGTAATGACAACTGGAGTCCAGAGACACGAGTTTGTCAAAAAAATGTGGCCTAAAAGCATGGATTTTATTATTTTCAATAAGATTTTCCAAAAAAAAAGTTTGTGTTTGGTTTTATAAAACATGAATCGAAAGTAGCTTTGTTAAAATCACATTTCTCTTTTTCTTAAAATGATTTAACATTTCCAGCAATTATAAATATTTAATAGTTTTGTTTGTTAATAAATCTTGAAAATTTCTTGTTTTTTTGACGGGTGATGGTTATTTTGAAAAATTAAATTATTAAAACAACATTAAAAGTTGCACCTTCTAATTTGTTAATTTAAAAAAAGCCAAGTTAGACATTTCTTTTCCCTTTTTCTTTCAAGAATAGTGTTTGTTCCATTCTACCGAGTATATCATAGTTGTTTTATTTCAACCAAACTAATTCCACCATTCACCAATCAACTCAACTAAATTTAATACCAACAGTGTTGTAATGTAAAAAAATTAATTAGCAAAATCAGTGTTGGCCACATTAAATTACTTTGGCAATTAACAAATAAATAATTAATTAATTGTAATTGTCGAGTATTAATTATAATTAATCAATTGTAATTGTTTAATTCTTACAATTACAATAAATTAATCGTTAGTTGTAAGTTTATATGATTACAATTTACATAATTAATTGTTTTTTTTTTTAAATAAATTTAATTAACAATTCTTAAATATAGTTTCTGTTTGATTATTGAATCATTTCTTAAACGTAATATCTGTTCGATTACACACTACATATTACTTAAGTAAGTTAAAAATAAAAAAAAATCAGATTTTTCATCAATTACGATTCAATAAACATTGAAATGGAACATGACGTTATTAGATAATTTTTTTTTAAATAATTGTAATTAAAAATATTCAATTTCAAGTAACAATTAAATCAGATGCAATTAAATTTAATTGTAACTAAAATTCTTAGGGTGAGTTTACAGAAAGGAAATCAAATATTTAATTACGATTAACTATTTGATTGAGCTTAAAATTCGTGTTGCCATAGAAATCAAATTGTTAAACTAAGGCAACGCTAATTTTAATCTCAATCAAACAGTTAATCGTAATTAAATATTTGATTTCCTTTCTGTAAACCCACCCTTAAACTGCAAAAAATAGTGATTAGAATTATAGCCAACGTAAAATCTAGAGAAAGCTGTCGAGCTGCCTTCAAAAATTTATGCATCATGACAGTTGTTAACTTATATATTTACGAAACCGTTTTACATATCTTCAAGATAAAAAGTTGATTTACAAATAATAATACTGCACACACTTACAATACTAGACACCCTTATGATCTACGAGCCGAGCAACCCCGTCATCGGCTATATTTTAAATCTTATCTTTTCAACGGAATAAAATATTATAATAAGTTACCAACAGAATTAAAAACCCTAAAATCTACAATCAACTTTAAGACTCAACTCAAGATCTTACTTACTACCAATGTCTACTACACCCTAGATGAATTCATGTCATCCTAGTCCAGAGTTAGCTACTCAACACCACAACATGACTGTGATATTTTTATTGTATTATGTATCTTGTGTTTGTTTATAAATGTATTATGTACTCTATTCAACCCGTGAGGAACTGAATAAACGATATTATTATTATTATTATTATTATTTTCAATATTTGCCAATTGTCCTGTATTTGTGCGGGAATCAAAAGGTCAGTCTGGGCCTACGCGCCGTTCGTCACATTGCACCATATTGCATCAGAAAACCATACGCCGCTACCGCCCTACGGTATCAGTCCATTTCACTCTTTCGCCCGGTTAAAACTCAGTTCATCTCGTAACGACCTCTGTCTCAGCGTAGTTGGGGAGAACACATTCTTACCGCGATGCGATAATTGCTCCGATGTGCAGAATTCCCGGTTGTGTGTGTTCACGATTTTTGGTGCTTCTTTTCATGTGAATCTTTTGATTGAAGCCTGAAACGGAATTTACTCTGACTCTGAGATTTGTTTAAGTGCACGCCGAGTAAATTCAAGCTCTTTATAAGCTTCTCTAAGGCCTGTTTCTGGGACAAAGAACAGGTAGGTTTTATCGGCAATTTTGTGCGTATATTCGGTTTGTAACGCGTATCTTTCCACTACTCTTAGGCTTCTAGTGGTAGTTTTACCCCTTTTGATAATTATCTACGATCTTTTGGGTGGAGGCATCACGGCCCACCCCTCGTCTGGTAAAATTGGATATGACCTGCAGACGTGACACCACTTCGTGACGTAATACATACGCCGATTTACGTCATTGGCAACACTATCCTCCGTTGGATGGCGCTCTCTCACTAGTGACAGCTGTTGTCTAAACGTGGATTTGGTCTAACAGGTCGGAATTATTTTTATTTACTTATTTGGTTGCATCACCTAAACGCGGCGTTATGTTATTTTTAATCAAGTGACTTTCATTAATTATTTTAAGCTTTTGCTGTAAACGAAAAGCAGATCTGTTTATCGGACAAAGTTTAACTTACTCTTTAGCTTGATAACAAAGTTATTTATTTTCATTTTTTTGTTCAACTCATTGGGACCCCCCTTCTGGGCCGAATTCGCTACTTGTTAATTAATTATTTATTTTCTTATTTTTACTAATTTTTGAGTATTTCAAATAAATGCCAAGGGACATAGCTGCATCTATACGCTTTGTAACATGTTGACGTTTTATATGTATACTTCAAGCTACAAAATCTGTTAAGAAAGTGCGCTCAACTAGCGGATCTATGTTGTTAGCATTAGTTGTATAGCCGTCCAAGTTTGGTATCGGTTTTATGATTTTACTATAAAAAAGGGGCAAAGAGACCGGCGTGGCACCGCGGTCTTTTTGTCGCCTCTCTGTCGCTTTTTTATAGCAAGAACATAAAACCGATACCAAACTGGAAGGACTATAACATTATTATTTAAAGTAATGTTCAATTTCAGTTGCTGCGTAATTGCTATGAGTTTGATTAAAGGTGGATTTATAATCTTTGCGCTGACGTTGCAGTTCACTGTTGCAGCTGCCGTTCAGTGTTCAATGTTCAAAGTATTGTAAGCGCCTAGGATCGTTTATAAACTCAGTTGCCGCTGCTGATCGCAGTTTATAAACGATCTTAAGCGTTTACAATACTTTAACATTGAACAGCAGTTGAAACAGTGAACTGTAGCGACAGCGCAAAGTTTATAAACCCACCTTTAAAGATCTCGAAATTCACAATGCATATTGATAGGTGCTGTTAAACACTAACCCGTTCAGCCAGTTTTATTTGCTTCCGGTTGCTACAATTAAGAAGCGCTCTGCTCTGCAGTAACAGCAGAACGTAACCACTACCGTTGGCTGAACGTAGCCCCATTTTAAGGTATATGTTGTTGGTACTCTCCCCATTCTTACAAGTTGTGACCAATGGTTTCTTTCTCATCAAAAAAAAGCAGAAAGCACAATTCTCTTTATTATAATTAGCGGTCAGACACGAGAGAGTGATAATGATAACTGATCGACCATGACCGTACTGCTTAAAACCGTCAACATATTAGGATTCCGTGTCGTAATTGTAAAGGGTTTCTAATTTTATTTCTGTGAAACAAAAGTAAATTCAATCAAACGTTGTTAAACAGGAACTTAAGAACTAATGTTACGAAGAAAAATTCATAAGCACAATACTCGCTGACCTCTACAATCTACAACATTGCCTTTCAAGCATAAAATCCTGCTAGTGATACCAATTCAATATTCCGCTGAGAGCTAGACACTAACTAAAATTGAGCTAGATTTGTACCTACTTGTAGGATTCAGGGCTAAACAAACTTTATAGTTAACAAGACATTTGTTGGATCATATTGTAAACTGTTAGGATTCAGAAATAAATAGAAAAGTAACTAAATAATCCAAAAATTTGCTTTGAGGGCTACTTTACAACTTGAAGAGCTAAAGTTTAAAGAAAAGGGCTAAATCTGGTACCAAAAGAGCCAAGTTGGCGTCACTGAATCCTGCGCAAACGTATCAGCAACAATCTGCAGAAAAAACATATGTAGCCATCCAATTGAATATTGGTGGGAAATAACTGCGTAACATTGTAGATCATTTATATTGACGCTCGACTCTTCGCTCTCTCGTGTCCGGCCCCTAATTATAATCCACTAATAATTGGTGATTTTAAAGCAGAATATGATTTAGGGCCATTCAGTATACTTATTATATCGGATGTGCCATTTTGCAGGCCTACATGCAAGATGCAAAAGATCAAGAACTCTGCTTAGAGGTGAAATGTTGCTTATATCTTACGCTACATGGTCATTTCATTACTTCGTAGCAAAACATACAGTATAAATAGTATTATTTATTCTGAAGAAGCTTTCAAATGTATAGGGAAATATCGACATTTTAGTCTTCTGAATTGTCCAATTAATTATTACGAATTTTATATTTTTTAATATTCTATTAAACGACAACTTTGTTATTTAAATACTGGCATGGACTTAGAAATAAAAATCCACAATAACTTTTTTCAAAAATCAAATAAATCACGCCGATGTATCGTTTTAAGTGTTAAGGGATACCGTGACGGAGCCGTCGTAAGTGCGGGTCCCCCCCGACGTCACGTGTGGAACCCTGGGGGTGCCGCCGATCGCCACGTGACCAAAGTTCAAGCGGAACAAGCGGCGTTATTCATCATATTAATATATCGCGCTTATTTCGCCCCACCGCCCTTCAATGCGTTGGATATAAACACATCGTAAAGCTGACAATGCGCCACTGATAGATTTTAATGGTTTGTTGTCGATTTACATGTTTTTGGATGATGATCGTGATCATGATGATGAGTGAGCGAGTCGCCACCGCGTGAGAAACAATTTCAGTCGTCCCATAAAATATAAATATATTAGGTTTCACCCCCAATATACGAAATACAACAATAAAAGCTTACATTATTATTGCAAAGGTTTAGAAATATATAAAATAGAATGTTTTTAGACATGAAATAAAATATGTAATTTTTCTTATGCGATGCTTTCCGTCCATCTATAATTTTCCACCGGAGCTTTTGTTTTCCGTGCAGTCGGTAGAGACATCTGCAATAGAGCTTTACAAACAGGCGAGCTTTACGAGTTCAACACCCTCTGTCAGAAGACGGATAAACTGCGAACAATAGCGCGGAAACTGCCAGCAACTGCAGTTTGTGCTCGGAGGATTCTAGGTTCTAGGATAATGTTCGCAGCAGATTTCGTCCTGTGTGTTTCAGGATGAGCATAAATATAACACCGCGATAATAATGACGTGATTTAAGTGGCCCCTTCAATTACTGAATGTGAATTCATTTTTAAAATAATGAACGGGTTTGTACTATTCAACAAAAAAAAACTGAAGTAATTACTAAATGGTTACAATGAACATCCGTTTTGAGCGTGATCTTGATGATTTAATTAATCGTCGAGTGGATGATTTTAATGGGGGCACGTGGCTGTTATTTTTAAAACGTGCATGTGAATAAGACCGATGAAAAGGCACACAATTGTACTGAGTGTATTATTTGAAAGAAACTGAATCGCTAATATTCTATTATTAACTAAATTTTATTTATGTATTTTACCCTAGAATTTCATTTCCTATTTTGGATCGACATTTTCATAAAGTTTCGTAAATTAATTTATCTCCTTTTATTAAAGAAAAAAATGGAATAAAATATTATTGTTAAAAAGCAACATTTTTCAAAGAACTTTTCAAATATAAATAAAAATTAATATCAAAATTGAAAAATTCTTTGAAGTTCTTCGCCCCATCGAAACTACGCCTGTAAAAAGAATTTGTTGTATTTCATATACAGGCTGTTACGCCTCTACTGAACAATACTCGAATACTTGAGTTCTTGAAACTAAGTAAAAATTTCCTAATAGGTAAATATATATGCTGTGTTATTCCTTTCTAGGAAAAATGAAATATTAAATGAAAAAAGTATGTGCTCAAAACCACAGCATATATTTATTGGCGCCCAAGCGTGCTGGCCATTAATTTTCCTTTTTCAAATCAAATTTATATACTTATTGGCTTCCAACAACGTGGGGCCTTAAATTTTCTCTTTCTCAATTCAAATTTATATATTTATTGTTGCCCAACGTTTCGGCATTATTTTTTTCAAAATTTCCAAGTCAAATTAATGTAAAAATTTTGTCATCCAACGTTTCAGCCATTTCTTTTCAAAACCAAATTTTGATAAAATTGATGACATCTAATCTAACATTTTCAGAAATTATTTACATCATCCGTTGCCAACCTAAAATCTCAATATCTGAAATTACTTCACTCTACACTACTGCCAATGTACAAAATAAAAATAAATCAATCAATCTGATTCGTTTCTCATCGATTCGTAAATATCCCACCAACATTTAAATTTATTATTTGTATGAAAAATTATTTTCTCTTGTGCAAATTGATTTTGAGCGATACTGGTTTGTGGGCTGGTAAGGTAAATTCTAATGATACGCTGAATTTTATGAACGTTTTAATTTTAAAAAAATTTCGACAATCGTACTTAAACATAAAACTAAACAAGTGTGTGATCAAAATATTAAACCATTTAAATAATTTCGCGCTAAATAACAAATTAAAAATAATTTTAAAACATGGACAAGTAATATCAATATGGAAAAGAAAAAGGAATGCTTAGAAAATGCTAAACATAGACGAGAAAAAGAACAGGATGAGAGAAGAGAACTCACACAAACGGAAAGTTTAGAATCTTTAGCAGACGAAAGACCAAGAATTAGAAGAATCAACTTATGAGGACGTCAAGGATGTTTCAAATCAAGAAATTTCATTAGTAAGCATTTTCAACATGATAAAAGATTTAATGAAGGAAGTAAGAAAAAATACGGAAAGAATTGAGCATGTAAGCAATATGATGCAAGGAAAAATAGATGGAGCTGTAGAACAGAGTAAAAAGGAAATAAAACAAGAAGTAACAGGAATGTTCCAAGTCTTCAAATCGAAAACTGAGGAAAGAATACAAGGAGTAAAAAACAATATGAAAAGAAGTCTTCAAGAAAAGGATAAAAATTTAAGTGAAAGGATATCGAAAATAGAAGAATATGAAGAGGAAATACATTTCGTTCAACAAAACCAAGAAGGTGCAATAAATAGAATTCAAATTGAAGTAGAAGGAATCAAGGGACAAATAAAAGATAAAAATATAAATATAAATCATGTTGAAACAAATACAAATGTTAAAATAAAATTACTTCCAAAATTTTATGGAAAAAGAGATAACAACAACCCAGTTAGTTTCCTCAGAAACATCAAGGAAATGACAGAAGACATAGGGATTGATAGGTATCGTCTACAAATTATGAAGAGCTCCCTCAAGGATGATGCACTAATATGGTTAAACGTGAATACGGAAGAAATTACAACTTTAGAAGCATTCGAAGAAAAATTTTTAAGACAATTTTGGGGACAAAATGAACAACAAAGGATAAGGAAAAATTTATTAACAGGAAAATATGACATAAATAAAAAATTAAATAGAGAAGAATATCGTTATTTTATGTACATGTTTCATCTGATGATAATTATTGGTTATGTTGATACAAATTTTGACGTTTGTTGTTTAATGTTGGTATTATTGCGTTTTAATAAATTTGTTACTAAAATATTTGACTTTTACTTACCCATTCACCACGTTGCTCGTAAATTTGCACAATAACATTTCAGTAAATGCTTTTAGAGTCTCCATTTCTATTTAAACTGCGACATTGCGCACGAACCCCGTGAAGTGTTGTAATTCGTTTAACAATAAAATTACTAAGCCCTGAGATTTCAATTATTTCTAAAAAAGGTATATGCTCAAAACCACAGCAATATGTATCCAAGTACATTGTTTTTAAGATACAGTAGACTCCCTATTATCCGAAATACGGATTTCGGATAATCGAGAAGCCAACACAGGAAATAATTTACAAGGGCATCGAAAACATTGTTATTTTGGGTGACTTAAACATAAATATGTTACAGAACTCTGCAGCTGAAATAAGTTTGGACAACCTAATAAATGACTTCGATCTTATACAACTCATAAAAGAACCGACCCGTGTCACTGCGAACTCTGAAACCATTTTAGATTTGATTATAATCAAATCAAATTATTATTAGCCAAAAATTAAGCGTAGCTGAAGCAAAAGTATACGAGTGCAACCTATCCGACCATAATATAGTTTCTTGCAAACTTCTTGCACTAATGAGACCAAGATATATCGATGCTTCGTTTAGTGAACTTTTTAAATGATGGTTCGCAAATAGATTGGCATAAATAATACTCCACACCAGATATCAATAAAAAAATAAACATATTTATTAATAATGCTCTAATAGCCCTTTTTGGCCAACATGCCCCCCTTGTCGTTGGAGGATCATTTAAGCCGTAGTTTATCGATACATTGAGAGTATTGAAAAATCTGAAGAGCAAAGCTTGGTTACGTTATAGACATTGAAGAAGTGAAAACCACAGAACTTATTTCTGTCAGTTAAGAAATTATTACAACATTGCTTTAAAAAACGAGAAACGCAGTTACTATGAACATCAAATCAATACAACTGCAGGAAATCAGAAACATATATGGAATAAACTGAAAAACTGGAGAATTTCCAATGAGGGCAAACAAAAAATTCCAAAGAAATTGCATGAACCAGATGAACTAAACAACCACTTCATACATGTTGCCCCAACATTACCGACCGATCCTGAATACCTTTCAAATTTACGTAACAACAAGTTTAATCGCAATTCTCAATTTGAATATCGCCCAGTGACTCGAAAAGATATAAGAACACTACTTTTCAAGCAAAAATCGAATGCCATAGGACTGGATGGTATTTCTGCAAAATGTTACAGTTAGCCTCAACTTTTTGTGTGAATTCACTCACGCATATAATAAATTACTCTTTTGAAAACCTTGGAAAACCTCTTTAGTTGTGCCTAGGCCCAAGGAGAATCGACCTGAGGAATTCTCGGATCTTCGACCCATCAGTTTGCTGTGTATTCCTTCAAAAATTGCTAAAGCTGTTGTGTATCGGCAATTGAATGATTATGTGCTAACCAAGAAGGTCTTACCCCGAGATCCAATCTGGTTGCAGAAAATGTCGTAGTACAACCACCGCACTACTCAACGTAATGGACGACACTACTCAACGTAATTGACGACCTACTCCGGAATCAAGATGATACAGGAGCTTCCTTCCTAACTCTGCTTGACATGTCGAAGGCCTTCGATTCAGCAAGCCAGAAACTCTGTTAAGTAAGTTACAGTTTTACGAAATATCGGGGATTGAGTTGCAATGGTTTACCTTGTACATGACCAACAGAATGCAATGCACGAAAATGCATTGCTGGTGTACCACTAGGATCGGTACTAGGGCCTTTGTTATTTAGCATCTTTACTGCAGATTTATCATTGCACGTAACGCATTGCAAATTACACATGTATGCTGAAGACATCCAATTATATACGGTGGCGAATTTTTCTGATGTTAAAACGACCTTTGACAAAATCGATTATGACTTGGAGCGCATAAATACTTGGTCAGTTAAAAATTCATGACTTCTAAATTCAAAAAAATGCCAGGTTTTATATGTGGGAACTAAAAACAAAGTTGAGCTTCTTGAGTTGTCTGGATGCAGTGTTTCGATTAACAACATACCTTTAACAGTTGTAAACCACGCCAGAAATCTGGGAATCATCTTCGATTCTCATCTGCGGTTTAATGAGCATGTTAATAAAATATGTCGATCAGCTTATATAAAACTGAAAATGCTCTATCAGTTTTTAAAGGTTTACTCCCTGCGCAGACGAAAATGCTACTAGTTGAATCTCTAATACTTTCCGTCATAGGATATGGAGACATTGTTTATGGACTTCGCCTTACCGTTGAAAACAAACGTCGCGTCGCTTACAAAGTATTCAGTATAGTTGCTTTATCACAAACAAGTCAAGATATTTGGAGATTAAAAAGATTAAAAAGTTTTCTCCTTCTTTAGTTGATTCCTTTATTTAAAATATTTGCTAATTACTTAGAGTAGAATAGACTTGAACAGATTTTGATTCATGAATTAAAATTAAAAAAACCTTTATTTCAGCCTTTCCTTTTGCCGTGTGAACAAATTCTGCAACTTTCCAAACACTGAATAATAATAAAATTCAATTTACAAAAGAACTGTAACTTCAAAAGAAATCGAAACGATAGTAGGAGCAGAGTTAGGTAGTAGGGAGGAGCATCTTGCATAGCAATAGATTTTCCTAACTATGACTAATACTCTGTATTTCCGGACTGGAATGGTGGAGCCACACGTCCCTGCCGTTTCCGGCATCCCGGAGTCCCGGATCCACAGACCCCTTCCTTGCTCAGTTAGTGCACTTCTTTGACAAACATGGATTACGATTTTATATGCAAATGTTTATGACTTAATGCCCCCCTTCGCCCCCTAAACACTATCTGGCATAAATTCCGTAAACGTAAACGTAAAACTTGTTTATCGAGGATATCTTTCATGTAAAAGTTAAGTTTTAACTCACCGCATTTCGATCTGCTTAGGCTTTCGGAAATGCTGTTGTATGACTTGGACGTGAGGTGGTTGTGCGACGACTTTTCTACCCTGTCGATACCTGCAAGGAGAAAGTACTAAATGCTAATTAAATTCGTTTGAAACGCGGGGTGTTGCACCCACGCGATCAGATTAGGAAACTCTAAAGTCTCAGCGACAGGTAAATGGGTGGTTTGTACTGTTTTGTAATTCAAAGGCTTATGCAGGATCAGAAATCAAGATTTAATGCTGATTTGCCATAAATACTGCGAATTTTTCACGTCATTAATTCTACGTAAATTAGCGTGACAAGTAGGACTGGAAATAGAATACCACATATCTATGCAGTTTTATATATTTTTTCATCATTTAATTTCGATTTACTTACAGTTACTTTTTGTTTTCTATTTAACAAAGGAAACAAAATTATTATTATTATTATTAGCAACAGATATACTACGCCGGTTCGGGCTCACATTCTTATGGGAAATAACATTATGTACCAAATGTGTATGTATGGTTGCCTATCGCTCTGGTAGAGCGTTATGTTTCTATTAGACGTAATAGAAATTAGTTTGGTATTGATGTTGTTTAAAATTATTTTACTAAAGCTTTTAATTGTGTGTAATGTATTCAGTTGAGTTTGTTCGTAAAATCGTTTCCTTGTCATGGAAAAAATTGGACGCTTGTAAATTTTTTTTTAGTGCAAAACAATCACGACGAACTGTGATATCGGAGGGAGCAATTAAGCTCTCGGATCCAATATGGCGGACGGAAGTGGGGCATCAATCACCCCGCACACGTCAATTAGCCTCCGGAAACACGTCACTATCAATTTGAGCAACGCCCGCTCGGATCACATAACCCGATATTGATTTGCTACATTTTTGCGAGAGTCCTGGAAAAACTGACGCTGACGCTTTTTAATCGTCGCTCTCTTCCTAATTTGTTTGGTTAGTGGTTGCCGTCACGAACGCCCGTGGGAAAACCATCCCCCGATGGAGATGTGCACTTTATAATGTTGTCTGCACGGATCATGCCCTAATTCGTTAAATGGCCCGAAACATATGTTGCGACCCTCCAGGGCGTGCTGTCACCGTCTATTTATTATCGTAATCTTTATATTTGCATCTACACAAATGTTCGTACGATTAGATTATATTTACTAATGAATGCACGAATTCAACCGGTCGTTGATATGTAATCTGTAATCGGTTTTACAAACTATTACAAGTGGGTGTATTTACTTAAAGCTTGTTAGACATGCGATCTCTATTAAATCCACGCAGAACTATCGGCATTTACGTGCATGAAACAATTATATAAATCACGTTTTTTTTAATTATTACAATTCCCACTTAACGTTAACTAGTGTATAGGTAAAATCATATTTTTTAATTTTACTTCTAAAATAAAGACCTGACTTGTACTTTTTTTTACCTTTTGACTTTTTAGGTCCGTTAAAAGTACTGTAAATACAGGGGTGTGAATCAACCTGGTGAGTGAATATCGTCGAGTCATTGAGCCGTCGTTTCAATGACGTGTAAAAAGGGAGGAGAGATGTTGATAAAGTGTGGCGTTAAAAGTGCAGTCTTTCCTTTGAGAGCCTCGTCCGATCAAATCGAACTCCTGCTGTGTTGTACGTTTTATGTGTTGGATATATACTAAACAGAATTTTGTCACCGTATTACAAACTGTGACACGTTTGCAATCAATAAAAATTATAAATTTATGTGCTACCAACATCATTTGTCACAAACTTCATGTGGTATGATATTAAACAATAATGTACTTCTAGTTACAGTATAATGTTGCTTTATGGCAATTTGATTGTATCAGTCAATTGAAAGTAGGTCATAACTCTCATTTAAAATACCAGTTAACAATCATCTTCCAAGGTCAACCGGAAATGGGGTTAATTGGAGTATCAAATGAGAACTTAGTATAAGTTGGTTAAATTGGAAGTTGAGCTTGACTTCGTAATCTATCGCATTATTGAAAAGGACTTGAAAAAAATCTGTTTAACCCTTTCGCTCACAACGTCCAAAATGTGGACATCAGTTTCACAATGCTTCAACTTCAAAGTTTTGGTAATAATGTCTACTTTGTACATACATATATTACAGGAATATACAGGAATATGTACAAACTGAAAACATGGACATTATTAGCATAACTTTGAAGTTGGAAAATTGTGAAACTGATGTACACATTTAGAAAGCTATGAGCTAAAGGGTTAAATACTTTTTAGTATCAAAATTTAAAATCATCATTTGCTTCTTCCGATTACTTGGAATTTTGGAGAGAAAAGACTAGGACAAATGGCCTAAAACACCCGGTATATGAAATAATGCCAGTTTGTTTTATTTAACGTACTTTACATACGTTTTGAGAATTTTTTTAATTAATAAATAAAGACCAAAGCACATAACAAATGTTTATCGATGTGACATGTAAAATTTTTTTAGAAAAAGTTTTACAGGATGCTTTAAATACGCAAATCTATCTGCAACATGCTAGTTGGAGGGTTGTTGGTAGGTACATGAAATTGTTAATGTTTTTAGAAATAAAAATGTCTTATTTATGGAACGAACAATAAAAGAATGTATGGAGAAAACATATCGTGTAACAATTTACATTAAATTTAGGAGACTCAAATTTTCAAACACAAAAACACAATCAACGGTTTTCAAGCTTTTGAAAACCAAGTTGGACAACTTAAATAATAATTTTGGAATATCGTATATAACTGTAAACACAAATTTTGACCAAAAACCGCGTCAACTATAGAAAAAATAAAATAAAATGCCCTAAAACATTCCCATGTACTGTAGACATCGACATTTTATTGGCATCGACTGTACATTAAGACATCGACATTTTATTGGCAATAGAGTTATATAATATTCAAAATTATCGAGATGAAGTACCAATACAAATAAAAGGTAAAATTTGCGGATAAAAGGTTGGTTTGGTGCATTCTGTCTAAGGCAGGAATAACAGAGTCTTACATCGGAAGAGTTAGGTGTGAAGCTGTAAATGCAGATGTTTATATTTGTTAAATGTGCCGAATTTGCTTAATTTTATTAAAACCCATCGTCATAATAATGGGTCGTGAAGGAAAAAATAATATTCATAAGCGTACATTAATTTTGTACCTAAAGAAGACAATATCGAAATAATGACGATTTTAACAGCGTCATCAAGTATACATACAGAGTGTGAGAGTTTGTGTACAAGACAGTTTGGAAAGTTCGAAACGAACTATAGTTATGGAGAAGAATTATTATTCAAAAGATTCTGGAAGTAGACGTCAAGAAAAGGAAAAAGTTCGAAGAAAATTGCGCACAGTTGAAGACAGAGGTCTTCCATCGGTTTGAAAAAAATAATCTCTTATTGTTTTAGGACGTACATACAACCCCTTAGTAATAAAAAAATTGCTACTGTTTGTTTATCAAAGCTAACCTTTTTTAAAATTATTATATTCGTTGTTTTAATTTTTAAAGTTATGAAAGCGGTGTTAATCTTGAGATAATTAAACTAAAAAGAGTTTAAATATTTAATACCTTCATAAACTTAAAAAAGTAAAAGATTATCAATTTTTTTAATTTATTGAAAAAATTCTGATCATCTTTCCACCTTCTTTGTATTTCTGATAGTACAAAAGTATCGTTATATTTCGCAAACTATTATGACCATTTTTAAATCATTTTTCCTATTGAAAGTACATAGATCTTGTATTTTTATTAAAGCACATCTTCATCCTCAAAAATAAAAACAAGCAAAAGTAAACAAGAGCTTTTAAGAGTTCTTATCTGTTCACTTAAAACTGTCAAATTTAAAAAAGTTTTAATAAACTTTTTGGTAATCTAAAAGTATTCCGAATTTCTACACGTCTTCAATTATTGGGTTTTTTAATTTATATTACTTCAGGGCCAAATTCTGAAACATCACTCATATTCAACTCGCACTCAAACTTGACGTTTGACGTTATTTGAAATTCAGAAATGCTTTTATACTCATAAGTATAATCAAGTTTATGGACAGCGTAGGTAAATATTTTGATCCTCAGTGATTTATGATGATAGAAAACCAAAAATAATTAAAATGAAAATTAAAGCGTTGCTGAATTTCAAATTAACATCAAACTCTCAAATTGAGTGAGTTCAGTGTGAGTGATGTTTCAGAAGTTTCCTTTTCACTTTGTCACTATTGAAAAAATCTTTTGCATGTTTACAGAAATAAAATTATATCACAATAAAAAAGAAATTCAAAATTGCAGCAATTAAGATTGAAGACATAAGTGGATAAAGATGTCACGTCGCATTTTTGAGATTGTTGGTTTTATTGGCTTATTATTCAACCCTGACATAAATCTATCTTTCAACATATACGAAATACCGATTTTTATTAAATTTGAGGAATTACCACTTGCTAAAGGTGTTATGTTCACCATCAGTATTTAGTTGTTATGTGTGAAACATAACACCTTCTTCCACTAAAAATATAAAGTTCGATTGACGGTAAAACAATGGGCAGACAGGTAGGAGGCATTCATTGACAAAAACATCGCTTATTATATCAACAATGCCTCTACCTAAATTGTTAACATTGAAAACGTTTTATTTATGCTAAATGTGGCTCTTCAATTTCGGTATGCATGGTATCACTCATTCAAAATACAAGTCTTACTTTTTCACTTGAACTGAGGATGTGGCTACTGTTACAAATCTCGAAAACCCTAAATCAAAAAGTTTTAGTGATTTGTAAAAAGAAATAAATAATTTCATTGATTACGTAACTGTTATTCATAACAGCACAATCTCTTCTTCACATGAAGTTCACTGAATAAAGATGTTATATACATAAAACTTAATTTTTTCCTCTGAAATAAAACTATATTCAAATAATAAAGTGTGGGAAGTGAAAGTACAAATAATATGGCTGTATAATAGGAGTCACCAGTCTGAAGCAAAGAAAAGCAATAAAAGTTCCAGTTTGAAACGCTTTATATGAATTTGCTCTGATTTCTATTTTGCGACATAAACCTTTATCCACTTCTGTCTTCGATTGATTTTTTAAGTTCATGTTTACTCTGATCATTAAATTCTAGTTTATATGTATTTCCATATGCAGTTATTTATTAATATGTTCACGGTACTGTTTTTTATTAGTTTAAATAAGTAGGTAATACATATTTATTAGTTCTACATACAATTAGAATTATTTTTAAGTCTAATAAGAAATTCACTTACACTATAAAACTTGTCATTTAACAAGATATTTTTAACTTTAGATTTAAAACATACATTATTTAATTATTTTTAATCCAATGGTAGAGCATTATAGAGCTTTTTAAATCAGTATTAATAGGTTCGTTGTAAGTTATAGCCATATTACGTACACTCATACGCAGCTTAAGTGCTCCAATTTGACAGCTCTGTGAGCCTTGTATCACAAGGTTTTAAGGGTGAGGTTCGCGTGCGGGAGGTGCATTTAAGGTGCGTATAAGTGTACATATATAGGGTGTGTCTTTTTACTGCATCTTATACTTTCAGCACTGAACATTGATGACGTCAGGCTGTAGCTTTAAAATGACAATTTCCATCTATTCTTTCAATAGTAAAAAAAAACACCTAAGATCGGATGGAGGTAAAACTTGGGCAAAATAGCTGATTAAAGTATGTACTTGTTACATCGCATGTAAAAAATGCATCGTGTCAAGAAACTGTTCCACCTTAAAGGCAACATGTTGAGTTTAGCGAAGACAGGTCGACAGGAATCTCCAGACGAAGTCCCTGTCATAAACGTAGTAGTTTTTTTTGCGAAAGAAATACGGTATTAAAAGCAGAAGAATCATCCAATCAAGACATAAGGCCCTAGGAAAGTCTAGAATTGATATCTGAAAAGTACTTTGCTCTTAAAACGGAAACGTGATGGAAGTATCAGTGGCACTAAGCAACATACAGAATTGAAAGGCAAAAGTGCTCAATTTAGAAACTAGTGTAATCATCTCAGGTGAGAGTATCTGATCGTTGTACTCCCAGAAAATGTGTGGTATTTGCGAAACGCACGAAATTATTTCCAACGTTGAAGCCTCTCAACTCGATAATCCGTCTTTGGCGTGTATGAAAGAACATAACCTTTGCCTTTGAAAAATTCAAGAAAGGTTTGTTATCGCAGAACCAAGAGTAATATACACTGAGCCAACGAACTTGCAAGTTGAAGAGCACCTGTTTCCGAATGGCTTGAAGCAATAAAAGAGGTGCCATCAGCAACATTACAGTAACAAAATCACTTAGATGGGACAAGAACCACTAGGCGACGTGTCCTCTCATGCCATGTAGATTAAGTTTCTCCAAGAGACGACCATGCAATTGCAATACATAAGTCGAACGCTTTAGAAAGGTCGCAAAAGATACCAATAGGGTGTTGTTTATCATTGATCAAATTAAGCACTTCGTTATAAAATCGAAGATGGCCGTCGACCACTACGAAAACCATGCTGTGAAGAAGAGATAATATTGTATTTATTTAGAAATGATTCAAATTTGACGAACATAGCATACTCAAATACTTTAGATATGCTGCGCTGGAGAGAAGAGATATTGGGCGGTAGTCAACTCGCAGGTGCTACCTTTCTTATGTAATAGCGGTTTATTTTCGTTGACGGATTTAAAATTAATAAAAGTAAAAAACAGGCGAATGATATAATTTAGTCACACACAAAGAACGAATTATGAATGTAGGAAAAGAGGTGAATAGAGAACGAAAGCCTAGGAAAATAAAAACTGAAGAAATTTGGCACCAAAGAAACAATGGAGTATGTAGATGATACGAACTTGCTAACAAAAGATAACGTTTTATGTTATTTTAATTCTGTAGGTACTACTGATTTCTACATCGACATTAATATCAGATTATCATTAGAAGGCAACTTAATTCCACGATTTGGTAATTTTGGCCAAACTTTTTAGAAATAAAGGCCACTTTACACAATACATTCAGAAATTTGGTACCTTTCATTGCAACTACACAAAAATTGCTTAATTGTGAAGCCCGCTTTACACGTATGCAATGCAATGAAAATTGCACACAAAAATTACATTTGCTGGTGGCTTTGTATTTAAGCAATTTTTTGAGTATTTGCAATGAAAGGTACCAATTTTTGAATGTAAATATTTACGGTGTCTTGTATGTATTTGAGAGGTGTGAGATCACACACATTTGCCGATGAGCATGTGCACAATAAAAACTGCGTCATGTAAGGTGGCTTCAAAGCTGTGAACAAATGTAAATTTGGTGTGCAATTTTCATTGAAAATGAAAAGCTAGTTTATCACTCACTAAATAATTGCTTTTAACTTTACAATAATGCATCACCATCAATAACATCAAGAACGATATCGGACATTAAACTTATATCTTGCGTTCACCAGTGCAACACCCTGTATAAATAAATTTGTTATGTACTTTCAATTTTTGTTTTACTGATGGTTTGCAAAACAGAAACGTAAATCCAAAATAATGAAATATAATAAAGATTCAACTTGTGAATTTTTAGTCAAAAGTGTTTCTTGAAATTCCTTCATCCTTGATTAGTTTAAAAAAGCAATAAAAACTTTTTTTGCTTTTTATTTACGTATATTATATTTCCTAAAGAAAATTTTCACATTCTCTTCAATGTTAGGACATTTTTCACTTCGATTATTATAAAAGAATGAAATAAGATCGCAGCTTCAACTTGTATTCAATTTTCGTTTCACTAGAAACTAATTTACGTATTTTCTTAAATTTTTTGCCATTTGTATTATTTCAAATGAAATTATATAAAATTTTCGTTCAAAAGAAAGTGTGTTCGATTCTATTTTAGTTATTTTCAAGGGAGTAAGAGAGATGGGTGGTGTCAAAATCATAGACGATCGAAATGATTTTTATGCGCTTACATTTTGTAGGCCGTTTATAATTGATTCGAACGGGCTGTCAAATGTACTCGATACATGAATGTATCATCATTACACATCGACGGGGTACGTATCGCAGAGTATGAGGATGCGATAGTAGAGAGATATCGGTAAAGCGAATAACGTTATGCAGTATTTACGCTGCGCTAATTTGACATTTGAGACATGCGCGATTCGATTCTTAACGACGAAAACGTTAATACCGTTACCGCATGGAGTAATTTACGAGCAAATAATTCCGTGCGTTACTTGCATAACGCGTATAAGTCCCGCATGCGCACCGTTGTAACTTTTGACGGCAGGCTTTTGTTTACCACTTAGTTTTAGACAAAAAGGCTTCTGTTTTTGAGAATTTAATTAAATTTTTATTTCGCACAAATATAAAAAGTTAAGTTAAAACTTATAAGATATATTTGTGTATCACGGTATTCAATGTTCCGATAACTGTAAATTAGGAAGTAAATACAGCAATACGTTTACACAATACTGCTTTGCGTAATTTACGAACGTAAGCGTTATACGCTTTACCGATATCTCTCTATTGTGTCCGCCACGCCCCGGTGGTTAGCGGGTGCCGTTAATTGATATATTGGTCACAGTGAAGCGTGGCGGTGGTGCGCGCGTGAGAAACTGGATCCTATATGGCTCATCCCGATCGACATCATTTATCAGGACCTGTCTCGTTTATCGCTCTCATTGTTCTCCCGTACTTTTGTTGTGATCTACGATTTGATGTATACCACGTACACACGAAACCGTTCATTGAAACACTGAACCCACCCGCAAGAAGAAAATCTCAGGTGCCGTCTTCCGTGAATTCCGGCGCGCATTATCCTTGACGCCATTTTGAGCCAGGTTCGAATAAATCATTAATTTGAAAGGCGAACGAGCTTTTATTATTCCTTTATATTTTTTACTCTCCCAAGAACTTTGCAGTGTCTCCGCTCCTTTGTGCGCCCGCTTTTTTGTTTCCTTTGAATTTGTAATTTAGGGGGGGAACTCTTTATGTTCTCTTTGTGCTTTTGTAGTACGTCTGTTTTTCTTTTTATTGTCCTCCGCGAGTTTTATTTTATTAATTAGTTTATAATTTGACGCCAAGATACTTTATTTTCGGATGAAATTTATTTGCAGTGAGAATTAAATTCTTTCACGTTAAAAGAATATTTAAACGAAACTATAAATTGCCATATGTAGAAAATGACATTTTTGAAAAACTGTTAAGCTCTTTTAGTAGCCATTATTTATGAATTGTGTAGGTGGTAGTTTTTAAATAACAATAGATTCATGAAATCAATAATTACAAACCCCTTTTATACGGATATAACATTTTTTTCACATTCACCTAAATAAAAGACAAAGCAAAAGACACGGTTTTCGATCATTGAATATACGTTTCTTTCTTTTGAAAATTCCTGTAGGTATACGCAAAGGTTAAAGAATATTATTAAAAAGGTATAATATACAATTAATGAATTAAAACCAAAAGTAGTTTCTTTACCAATACACAAGAGTATTTAAACTTTCTTTTTAGTTAGGTTTGTCTTAATTTAGTAACCGGTTGCGATTTTTTCAACAATCTTCATCAGGCTGGCATATTCAAAATGTATTATTGCTTTTCTTATCATTGTGAAAAGAGAAGAAATTACGGTAAGATGCTATGATGACAGAAGTCATAAAACGATAGATAGTTATAACAATAGTTTTAGTAACACGAAACTTCTTAGTTTTTTATTCTAATCCAAATTTCAGAATTTGATGTTTACTCGATTTTAAGGGACTTGTAATCTTGTTGATGTGTAAAAAAGAGTAGAGACTTTTAGAGCAAAACTTTTTATAAAATAAGTACAAAATTACCTATTTTCTTTACACTGAAAATATTAAATTCAACAAGTTTAAACAAATAACAACTTAAAAAAAAAGTTTATTTACAGTTGGTTCTTGTCCGATGAAATTTGTATCACAAAATCTTTTAAGCGGACACTAAATCGCGCACTATACACTTTACGAAGCTGTCGAACGACGGTGAAACGTAAAGTGTATAGTGCGCGATTTAGTGTCCGCTTAAAAGATTTTGTGATAAAAAAAGTGTAAGATGCAGAGTTTACTCTAGCATACCATGACTACAGGATATTTGTTTATAATAATACTGCTTTTATGTACCTAAATGTAAAGGCTACTACAAAAAACAGCAATAAATATAATATTTTATTTTATATTCATAAATCAGTATTTGAAGTTATTTGAAATTAAGTAATTCACATAAATTAAATACGCTGGGATTAGTCTTAAGTTGAATATACGATTACTTTATTTATTAATCTAAAATGCTAAAAACTGTGTTTCAAAATTAATAACAATTACTCTTCTGATGCAATGATTGTCACCATCGAGTCACTATGATTAACAGTGGCCGCAAATAACCAATGATTACTCATGTAAATTTACCAACACTGTCTTTTATTTTTCATGTTTTAAATTTTAATGACTGTCGCATTAAATTTAAATGTCCCCCACCCTGCATATTTTCCTCATCGATGAATTCTTCTTCATTTTTTCTTGTCGTTTTTTAGCGAGTGATTGTAAAGGCCTCTCCTGACAATGTGTTTTGATCGCAAGTCGCAATGCAATCGTGGAAACTCGCGGGAAGAATGTAGGCGGAGTTTTATTACTTCGGCCCGCGAACACTCAACTTTTGGACGATGACTTGCTAGACCGGTGCGAACCGAAGCAGCCCGTCATATTTTTTGTTACTTTTTTATGTATTTTTTGCGACGTCGAACAAGTACTCGCATATCCGCAACTCCGATATCTGCGACCAGGAATTAAACGCTCGAGAATTATGTTTTTTATATTGTCTCCTTGAAGAGTGAACAATTGCCTGGGCATGAAAGCACACAATTTATGGAGATTAGTCATTTTCTCGCAACAAATATTTCTGAAATTATTCGTATGTATTTAAAAATTTGCGTTTTCGAGTCAAATGTAGAAATTTCATAACGAAATTTTTTTATTGGCATTATGTATCCCCCACGTTTTACCAAATTTACCCACGTTCGAAATTTATCCACATATTTCAAAATATTCTCAGAATTAAAGTTTCTTTTTTTTTACCAGACATAAATAACTGAAATATACCTTTTTTCCTTGATCAAGTAAACGACTGAGATTCGTACAAAATGTAAACGCTATTAAATACCTTGAAAACAATACTATTTATGTGTTATAAGTAAGTGCGAGTTATTTTATTATGCGTGACGCGTAAATAGAAACTTTCACTGTGTTACATATTTGAAGAATTAATAAAAGACGCACGCGACGCAATAATAAATCTGATTATAGGTGTAGCCTATGTTTTTTTATTGCAACGAGAAAAACGCCCAAATTTTTATTCGTCTTTAACCGATCGCATTGCGACTTGCGATCAAAACGCATTGTCAGTATTCTGCTTTAAATGAATATTATTTCTAGTTTGATTGCCTTCACCATCGAGTGTCTCTTGTTTTTCATTCTCTTTTTTAAATTTCAGTGACTGTGGCATTTAATTTACCCCCCCCCCTCCACGCCCTGCATTGATATCAATTGCGATTCCTCTTAATTTTTATTTTTTCTTAGCGATTGATTGTTACACGATATTATTTTTATTTTCATTGCGTTCACCATCGAGTGTCTTTGGTTTTTCATGTTTTAAATTTCTGTGATTGTCGCATTAAATTTAAACGCTCCCCCCCCACCTTTCTCATTTTCCTCATCGATGAATTCCTCTTCATTTTTTCTTTTCGTTTTTTAGATTGTTAAATGAACTTGATTGACATGAACTATATTCTGAATTTAAATTAAAATATTATATTATTATATTACACAGGGTGATTCAAAAATGGTGTATAAACTCTTCAACATGTTATTGTAGACACTTCAGAGAGTACCAGAAAAATGTTAAAAATTTTATTCAAAATCAAGTCAAAGTTTTGTTTCAACTTCTTAGAATTCACAATAAAGCTTGAATAATGAACTTCCATATAAAGTTTATTACATTTATTATTTGTTCCACACAAAATTCATTAAATTATGAACTACATTAAAAATTAAACTTACAAGATAAGAAGTCAAAGTTTTGTTTTAACTTCTTAAATAAATAACAATAAACCTTGAATAATGAACTTCTACATAAAATTTATTACATTTATTATTTGTTCCACACAAAATTCATTAAATTATGAACTACATTAAAAATTAAACTTACAAGATAAGAAGTCAAAGTTTTGTTTTAACTTCTTAAATAAATAACAATAAACCTTGAATAATGAACTTCTACATAAAGTTTATTACATTTATTATTTGTTCCACACAAAGTTCATTACATTATGAACTACATTAAAAATTAAACTTACAACGATTGCTTATAACTACAAAAAAATTGACTCCGTAAAGTGTCTAGAAAAACGTGTCGGAGAGTTTATGCGCCATTTTTTAATCACCCAGTATAAATGAATATCCATTATCTTCAATCTCTTTTATTCTCTAAATCTTTAATCTCTTTTTGACTCTTTAAATTTAAATGACCGCCTCTTGAAATGCAGAATCTAAGACAAATTAAAATTAAAATTTAAATCTGCGGAAAACATCATTCTTTCGTCATTTGTTTCAACTTAACCAATCATTTTAATAATAAATATAATTTTTCTTCACGTCGATGTTTGAAAATTTTTTTCTCTTCAAGAGACAATTAAATTTCCTGTTATATGTTAATGACAATAAGTTGAAATTATTGCAACTTGTATGTACATACAGGTATAATCACAAGCAATTATGTCTGTTTACACATAGTCGTACACATTTTCATCAAGACATGATTTAAACAATTTCAAGGTCGCCAAAAATGCCCGTCGAAGGTCAAAGAGACTAACGATAGATACGCTTATTATTATTATTATTATTTTATTATTATTATTATTATTTTATTATTATTATTATTATTATTATTATTATTATTATTATTATTATTATTATTATTATTATTATTATTATTATTATTTTATTATTATTATTATTATTTTATTATTATTATTATTATTTTATTATTATTATTCTTAGCCATATCTTAACACAATACTCTAGTACGAAAATTTCCATTACAGTCACAGAATATTTTTGCCTAAAATAAAATAATTCTTTTTTGTTTAATAATCGTTAAATTAAAAAAATATTTTAAGGCGACATTTCATTAACAATAATTTCAACCAATTTATATCTACCTGAAGGATTAAGTATTTTAATTAAATTTAAAATAATAGTTTTATATTTAAACGAGTAGAGTCATATTGGTATTAAATTTTACCGACAGTTAAAGCTTTTTGAAGCACTTCTTATCCATTTTATAAACATTTTATAGTGCTTTTTTAAAACTTCGTTTTGCAGTACTTTGACAGCTTTCTTTTAATTTAATAAAGTTATCATATGAGAAACTGTCCTACTTTACATATACATATTTTTTTTTTCAAATGAATATTTACGTTGTAAGAATTGAAACATGCCATTAATTAATTAATTTCCCAAAAATTATAATTTTTTCTATTTGCTAAAATCTCGACGTGTCAGTTGATATTTCTTTTGTAGTCTTCAATAAAAAGGAAATTGGAGTGAATGTAAAAATATATAAAGGCAATAAATAAACGTGGTAAACCAAGCTAAAAGGAATAATTTACCTGAGAATCCTTATTAATTTGTTAAACGTTTTGAACATTGATTAAGTCTTAATAAACTCAAATTTTTATTTAAAGTTTATCTAATACTTTTAAATCCGTGCATTAATTTTATTCTTCTCGTAATTGATTTTATTTCTTTATAATTAATGTTTTCTTTTCTCAAAAAGCACCCTTTGATCCTATCCTTTTCAAGATAAGTCCAATAACTATAAATAGTTTTTAAGTTATTATATTTATGTATAAGTAAGATCTTGCTGATAATTGCATTGGCACTCGTTATCTTCGGAAAACATATTTACCGTTTCCGCATGCGTTCACTGTCTTGGTGAAAGTTACCAACGTGAACTATAAGAAGACAGGACGGGGGATGAAGCTGCGTAACCATAGCAACTCCCGTCTACATCCCCATTGGCCGTGCTCCATCTCTTGTTAAAGCTCCCCGGCATGAATAGAGTTATCTCGTCCTCTCGTTCTCTGTCGGCTTAGTCGCCATTGCTGTCCTATCGGAGATTAGGGGTTGCTGTTGAGTGACGAAAATTCCACTATTTGGCTATTTTTACTCTACATATAAGTGGTATGCCTTAATTACAGTCAACCTCAACTATCAATATTAATTTCTATCATGTCTTTCTCATTCGCAAAAACATTTTGTTTATTTTCCAGAGGAGCTTTTTATGATAGTGTGCACGAAGGTGTTTCTTTTGCTTGCATTTATTTTTTCCTTGTAAAAACCAATGTATCCTAATTATTTTGGTCTATTTTAATAAGCGATAAACACGTAACACATAAATTCGAATCTGTTTCAAATAAAATCTGAAAAAACTTACCTTGAATGCACCTCTTAATTTCTGTTTCTGTGTCACGTAGCCTGTTCGAGTCCTGCAGGGTGTCCTGACTTCTTCCGGCGCTCGACACTCCACTGTAGAGGTCACTAAAAGCGCTTCCGGCCCCCAGAAAACCACTTCTGTCCTACACAGAACATTAAGTATATTAAAATTCGTTTCACTCACCTCATGACATTAATATTTAATAAGAGGATTTGAACGTTACCTGAAGAGCAGCCTTAGCCTTCTCGACACTCTGTTTTAACTGTTCGAATGTACTGGGGTTGCAAAATCTATAGGCCGGCCAATCAGCCCCCGTGCTGAATTCTTCGCTTTTGATGCTGAGGGGGCAACCGCTGCTTGGACTGCGTTTCAGTTCTAAAGCTCCTTGGTAGGAGCAAGAACTCTCGTACATTTTCCGGCGAAGGGGGCACTTTTTCCTAGAAAAAAAAAATCAAAAGGTTAATCAAAATAAATTTGGAAGTGATGCTTAGGTTACTGGGGGAAGAATAGAAGTACTTTACCTCATTTTTGGCGTTTAATGTGTAATTTGAGCGAATGCGGAATGGAGAGGATGTTTACGTTGGTTCTCTCACTGCAGCACCAATAATTTTTATGACGCGTTTCACAGCATTAGCTCTTCCGTTTATTAAGGCAATCTTCGGCTCATTTTAAACATAGCTTTATTGCAACACGTTTAACTATCCGGATGTCACCATTCCGGCGCGGTCGGCTCGAGGTCGAGCTTTTTCCATTGAGAATTTTTTTTTGCGAAACGGGGAAAAGAAGGCCGCGTTCAGATGGTTCTTACTTTGGCACCGATAGCCCGCTATCAGTGTTGTAAGTCGGGCCACGCGAGTTTGTCGCGGCCAATTGTTCGTTTCCGTTTCAATTAGCCAACAGGAAGAGCTCCCTCATCTCATTATGCACTGTTTTACAAATTTTATTTTTAGATCGTTCCACAAAGTGCGCTAATGCGAGGAACAGAGTGCCGCGGAACCTCTAAAGAAAGTGGGAATTTTTTGGAGTTGTTTTTTATTACCACTTGTCCTCCTTTTAACGCAGAAAATTAGCCCGGTTTTAAGTTATGGCCAAGTTCTTTTAATTTTTACAAATTTGAAAGGAAGATGTCCTGTAACTGATAACATAAACTTGTTATTTGTTAAAAGATGCGAAAGTATTCTAAAAGAATTCTTTTACAGAAAAAGTTTCTAGCAACGATAAAAAAACTTTACTTAAAAGGAAAGGTATATTTTTTAATGACGAACAACCAAAAAGACTAAGCAATCTCCACTACAAAAGCTTAGAAAATTAAATAGCTATTTAATGAATATTTATGTTTGTAGCTTAGAAATTTGTTTTTTTTTTAGAAAAATATTTCGCTTTATACAAAGAAATTTTTAATTTAAGGCGACGGTTTTTAAAGTTTGTCAAAATAAATTATACTTATTATCTAAAAGATAACGGTGTATAAGTGTAAGTAAACCAAATTTAAACAAAACAACAAAATGACTGCGAAAATAAACCGCTTAAAACAATAATAATTAATATAGCTTTAGTCGTACAATAAATATCACAGATGACGTAAACACATTAAATGTGAGCAAGCTCCTGCTTTACAAGCTATCGCAATTTATTTTTCATGGACTCAGGCAACAGTTATTCGCGAATATATATGAACTTACTATTGGCGTTTTTCCAAGTAACGTCCCACAACGAACGATAAGCGGACATTATCGTTAGTGCCGCATAAAGCAGTATATGGAAATTAAGGCTTTACATACACGTCGCCAAGTTCAAACTAAAGCCGTCCAGTTAAAGAACCGAACTTTACTTACGTGCTTTTTACATTACAGCCAGATTAGAATTTTTTTATATTATATGTTATGTGTGTGTGTGTGCAAAAGAATGTCTCTCTATCTTGAACGTACGTAAGTACATATTTGAAAGAGCTTTTTATCTGGAACGTAGTTGACGTACAGCGTTTCCTTTCGCTCTCTCATCTGAGAATGCTTTATTGATTTCGTTTGACTACGTTTCACCTTTTTTGACATCTACATTGCAATAATAAATGAACACTCTTTAAGTCGATAATACAGAACCACCACATTAATATCCATCCATTATTTACAAGAAATTTGAAATCTTTTTAGTCTTTGTTACTTGCTTGTAATTTGTGCTGCAAGCCAATTTATTGCCCTTAACGAATTAAGTATGCCCTTAACGAATTTAGTAACTGTTGTTATATTTACAATTGTCTTTTGTTTTTATTTCTATAATTTCTATGAGCACAGTTATTTTAAATCATTCATAAATCGAAGCGTTACGTGTAAAAGAATTGTGTAAATGAATGCATACAATTGTGTCTAAATAATTTATGATTGGATTTCCCCATTCCAACAGAGAGACGAACATTCATTACTGATGATGCGTCTGCGGTTCCTCAAATCGGTATGTTTCTCACTTCTGCTCACTTCACTTCAAGCAAGCCGAACGTGTAATTTCAGTGAAGTGAGATTATCTTAGAATAGGTGTAAAAAGAACATAATTTTTTTATATTAACTGCCTACTCTGAATCATTTTATTTCGATCGCTTGGTATTATACGATGGGGAGAGGCTGTTGTAGAGAATTCAAAGGGAAAGAGGTACAACACAGAAAGGACAAAGCGAAACCTAGGAACATATGGAAAGAAATAATAAAGTTACGGACCTATAAATATATAAAGCTATACAGCGTGTCGCTAAATTCCGTGGACACGGCTTAACCGCAGACACCTGGGCTCAAAATAAGATGATTTAACCCAACTTATCTATGTCCAAAATTGCTTAGTTAAGTCAGTATTCTACATCAAAGTTGTTGAAAAAAAAAAGTTAATTATTCTTATAACAAAATAACGCTTGAATCAATTTGTATGATATTTGATATGAGTGTCCATGGGAAGGTGTGTCACATTTTCAGATGGTTTTAGTAATTTGGAGTAGACAGCTAGTGTGAAAAACAGGGCGTACCACAACACCTATTTCGCAATAATTTTTCTGAAAATAACTTTAATTAATACATTTTTAAGAGGAAGCATTCATTAGGAAACTTTTTCGTGTCTTTTTAATTTTTGATACTTCTTACGGTTTGGTCACAAAATAGAAAAATCTAAATGGCTGCAGTGCCTCATATTGAAAAAAGTAGCCCATACAGAACAAATGCCTTTTATATGGGTAACTAATTTATTTTTAGAAAGAGTCATTCATTAGTGAACGTTTTTGTGTCTTCGCAAAATTTGACACTTGTTATGGTTTAGTCAAAAAATAGAAAAATCCAAATGGCTGCAGTTTTAATTTAGAATTTTAATGTATTAGATTATTACATACATACCAAAGTGCAAAGTGTATTATAGTGTTTTAAACAAGGCAGCAGTTCTTTGGATCAGGAAACAAGGTACTACTCAAATAAATTAGGAACAATGCAGAAAAGTTGAAGAATCAATCAATCAATCAATATTTATTCAGCCTGGAGTTCAGGAGACGTATTGCAACAGTATTTTGAGTACACATTACAATTAACAATATACATGAAATTACATGATATTAAGTATCAATTGAACTAGAACTCATTTATATCATAAAGTCACTTAGATATTAGGAGCGATTTTATACTTCTTTTATACTTTTTAATTGTTAGTGTTTTAAAGTTCTGTGGAAGTTTGTTGTAGAGCAGTAGTCCAATGTGTTTCCTCATGGGCGTGTTTAATCTTCCAAAAGGCACAGATATATTTCCGCAATGTCTACTAGTTCATTATATATGTATACTGATGGTGCCGTGAGAATTTTGAGCTTCTTGAAGTAAGGCTTGCAATGCTGATCATAGGGCACGTTCACAATGATTCTTATAGCCTTTTTTTGGAGAACTAGGATCTTGGATAAATGACTAGAATTTCCCCATGCTTTAATGGCGTAAGACATTAACGAGTGGAACATTGCGTAATAGGCTACTAACACTGCTTCCTCATTTACAATCTGCTTCAATCTTCTCATAGCGTAGATGACGGACGCGAGCTTGCTGCAGACATCTTCAATATGTGGATTCCAGGTTAACCGTGTATCTAACTTTACTCCTAGGAATTTGGTGTCCTTTATTATCTCCTTAGTGATCTGTCTGCTCGAAGAAAAGAGTATGTCAACAGTTTGCGAATTATTTAACGTCAGCTGGTTCGCCTGAAACCATAATTCCGCCCTGGCCGCTGAGTCTTCCAGTTTTTCTTTAAGCGTAGTACGATATGATGCATTGACTAGTAATGTCGTATCGTCAGCAAATAATATTGTCCAATTTAGATTAGGTGGTAGGTCATTAATGAAAATTGTAAATAGTAATGGGCCCAATGTGGATCCCTGCGGGATACCTCTTTTCATTATCAAGGGTTTGCTTTTTTGTCCGTTGTGTTCTACCACCTGAAATCTGTTTCCCAAGTATGATGCCGTTAAACCCTTGACTGTCCCTCTGAAGCCATACGCTGGATTTCACAAACATCACTTAACTTTAATCATCGATTAAGAATAATCATTCCTATACCTTCAACACATGTAACCATGGCAACGTTTACTTTTAACGGATGATTAAATTTAAGTAACGTTTGTGAAATCCGCCATAAGTGTTCTAATTTTTCTAGTAGAATAGCATGTGGCATGCAATCGAAGGCCTTGTTAAGGTCACAAAATCTGCCGAGACATTCTTTTCCATCTTCAAAGGCGTCTGTAATATAGGTAATAATTACTTGTATGATAGCATCGGTGGTATTCGTACCCGCTCTGAAGCTAAATTGCCATTTAAAAAGATAATAATTGTGTTTATCCAAAAATGTCGTTATTTGTTCAGCCATTATGGATTCCAATATCTTCGAAAACACCGGTATTATAGAGATCGGTCTGTAGTTGTTTACTTCAGCTGCATTTCCTTTTTTACAAACGGTAACAGTTCGTGATATTTTCATTTTGTCTGGGAAGACACCACTAGAGATGCATTCGTTAAAGATGTTTGCTAGGGGCTTACATATTGCATTTGATATATTCTTTACTATTATAATGTCGTAGATGTCTCTAGCTGGTTTAGGCTTGGCAGCAGCAATATACCGATGGACATCCTCGGCGGTTATTGGCGAGAAGAACATTGAAGTTTCTTACACTGGGATGTTTCGTAAGTAGTCGGAAATGTTTACGCTCTGTGGTGGAATTTAGCTGACGAGATCCTCGGCGACATTCGAGAAAAATGTATTGAACTCACTGCATGTTGGGGTATTTACTTGAAGAGGCTGAATTTAGTTCAAATTTTTACGTTGAATCTTTATATGCGGGAAAATTGTGTAAATCTATTAAGGTTTTTACTTTTCAAGATTAAAATTAACTTTTCATCACTGTTTCTTTGGAAAGAGCTCGTTTTTGAAAAAGTGCGCTGTGAAGTCTTAGGTTTTTCTATTTTGTAACTGACGTGTTACAAATATCAAAAGTGGCAAAAATATAAGAAAAATTATTAAAGAACAACTCTTTCTGAAAATAAGTTAGTTACGCACGTAGTAAGCATCTGTTTGTCGTGTACAATTATACTAAGTTATATCCTTTTTCAAAAAAGATTTTTCTATTTTGTAACCAAAATTGTAACACGTATCAAAAGTTGCAAAGACGAAAAAAGTTCATTACTGAATACCTCTATTTGAAGAAAAAAATATTTATGCATGTAGCAGGTATTTGTTTTTCTATACAGCCTATTATACAGAGTGGTCCCGAAATGATGTGCCAAAAAGAAATCAGTTATAGGAGATGATGAGTAAAACTCATATACGAAAATCTTTTCTAATAAAAGTCTTTTCGTTTTTGAGATAAAAATAATTGAAAATTTGCTGTATGCTAATGACTTTAGATGCTACAGGTACCGTTGCTAAAAAAAATGTAAATATTGTTGCCATACAACCAGTATTACCTTTTCAGTCCCGATTAACATTAGCGTACAGCAAATTTTCAATTATTTTTATCTCAAAAACGAAAAGACTTTTATTAGAAAAATTTTTTTATACAGTATGTCCCAGATTGAGTAGGCTACCATGGGTAACTTTCTTATTAGTGAAGATAGAGATTTGGTTAAATGGGCAATATTTTGCAGTTTTATGTGCTGATTCAGATTCCGTTGAGAAAATTTGAAAATTCCGAATAGTTCAGATATTATCGCAGAAAAACTGAAAATCGCTATTTTCTTTAATGTCCAATAACTTCGCAATTATAAAAGATATGAAAAAATGTTTCGTATAAAAGTTACTATGTTTGATAAAATACAGCTGAAAATATAGTCAAAATAAAATTCAAGATGGCGGCTGTCAAGATATTGATAGCAACTTTCTTATTTTAAATGGACGCCATATTGGATTTTTGTACGATTAAATAGCATTTTTTTTTCTCGTTTCAACCGTGTATCACAACCCATATCAAAAAAAAAATTATTTAAAAAATTTAAAATTTTTATTTTAAATCAAGTAAGCGAGTTGCATTTACTTATTACTAATCAAGTAAGCGGGTTGCCTTCACTTATTACTAATAAGTAAAGTCAACCCGCTTACTTGATTTAAAATAAAAATTTTAAATTTTTTAAATAATTTTTTTTTTTAGATATGGGTTGTGATACACGGTTGAAACGAGAAAAGAAAATGCTATTTAATCGTACAAAAATCCAATATGGCGTCCATTTAAAATAAGAAAGTTGCTATCAATATCTTGACAGCCGCCATCTTGAATTTTATTTTGACTGTATTTTCAGCTGTATTTTATCAAACATAGTAACTTTTATACGAAACATTTTTTCATATCTTTTATAATTGCGAAGTTATTGGACATTAAAGAAAATAGCGATTTTCAGTTTTTCTGCGATAATATCTGAACTATTCGGAATTTTCAAATTTTCTCAACGGAATCTGAATCAGCACATAAAACTGCAAAATATTGCCCATTTAACCAAATCTCTATCTTCACTAATAAGAAAGTTACCCATGGTAGCCTACTCAATCTGGGACACACTGTATATGAGTTTTACTCATCACCTCCTATAACTGATTTCTTTTTGGCACCTTATTTCGGGACCACCTTGTAGTGTAATTGTTTTCAATAAGAAACGCTGCAGCCTCTTAGATGTTTCTATTTTGTGACTAAATTGTAAGAAATATCAAAAATTACAAAGATTTAAAAAAGTTTCCTAATGAATGCGTCTTTCTAAAAATTAACTAATTAATGTTACCGTCCTAATCTCAAAAAATTATTGCAGTATTTGTACTGTGACAACCCTGTTCCTCACACTAGCAATCCAAATTAAATTACGCAAACCATCTGAAAATGTGACTTACCCTTACTATTGATCGTCATGCCAAATATCATCCAAATTAATTCAAGCATTCTTTTGTTATAAGAAAAATTAACCTTGAAACAGAATACTGACTTAACGAAGCACTTTTGGATATAGATAGGTTGAGTTAAATCAACTTAATCGAGCCCAGAAATCTGTGGTTAAGCCATGTCTACGGAATTTAACCACACGCTGTATAGATAGAGTTCTCAAACCTGTCCCGTTTTTAGGACACTGTTAGAGGTGTCCGGCAAAGGGGACAATTATGTCCCGATTATGGAAGAAAAGAGCGCTTTAAAAAATGAATTCATTGTTACTTCTTTTTATTTGGAACGTACCGAATATTAAACCGCACCTAACCGATTTTTTTGAAATCACAAATAAGGAAAAAGAAAAACAAAAGACACTCACAACATTTACGGAAAGACAGAAACAAAGAAAAAAGTGGAAACAATCAAAAACAAAAATGAATGTAAAACAATCGAAAATCGTAATAAACAATTAAAATTAATTCATTGTAACTTCTTATTCGGAACGTACCGAATATTAAACCGCACGTAAATGATTTCTTTTTGAAAATCACTATATAACATGTGTTTTTTTAAAAATGCCATAAAGGTTGGCCATGAAAATTAAAACTTATGTCGTAGCTTGGCATCTAACACATGCCAAATCTGAAAATTTAAAGTAAATGAATGGAGCTAAGACATGAATTTTCTTTTCCACAGCCACCCCTTATGGCATTTTTAAAAAAACACATAGTATGATATACTCGTATTTAGTTTCGATTTATTTGTGTGAACAGCCCCCATTTATAAACAAAATACATACAACATAACACCACTACATCAGAATCCGACGGAAAACAAATGAATCCTCTTTATCAGACCACTCAAATCGCCAGGAAATTCAGGATTGTTAAAGACGAACACATAAGTTTATCTTTGAAACAACTGTAAAAAAAACGTTACAAATTTTGGGTAAATTCAAATCCACAATATTACTTATTAAAATAGGCTTCATGTTTCAATAGGGGTGAAAGATATGATTTAGACTTTAATAAAAAATGAAATTGATAGTGCTTTAATTAACATACCTTTGGATAATGTATTCAATTAACTAGGTCTTCATCAGCTCTGATGGGGGAGGTACTAATGTTCAAATGAAAAAAATCGTCACTGCATGTTTTAAAGTTCAAGATTCGATTTAAACTAACGAACATTTAATTGGTCTCTGTGTTTTCATTATAATTTATACACAACGCTTTTTTTAATTAAGACTGTCTTTTAAATAAAACCATCACTTTTCACTGTGCCCTTACGCTATGTATAATTTTCATCCTGCCCACTCACTTATTATATCCAGAGAAGAAACTCACCCGTAAATAAAGACTTAAAACTCGTAACGTTTGCCAGATAGAAAGGCATTTGTATGAGCACGTGCGAGCGATTTAGTGCTTTTTTCCCCTGGGAGGGCGAAAGCGTTTCCCGGAACGCAATCCGGGCCCAACTTGTGATAGCGAGTACCTGTTCCGAACGAGTTAGCGACGTGGCAGGAATCAGTCAATGATATCAGGAAGACAGTGTTGACAGGAAGTGTAGCAAGGTCCTGCGGAACACGAAGCGCCGGCAGGAATGGCAGGAAGCAATATCGCAAGTGGCGGTTCCTTTCGGGGGCGTTTCTACCCCCACCAGGCACACCACCTCTACGGGGCTCATTATTATACTCACCCTCGCCGCCTGCTCTATTCTTCTGCCTCCTGGCAGTCGCTGTCGTTGCTCAAATTCTCCCGATTGCTTATTAGGGACTTCCATAATTGATTCTGAATTGAGAGTCGTTCCGAACGAAACGGGAAACTGCTCGTTACTTACGGTAATGAATTTATTTAGTGATTCCTGAAAAAAAAAGAGAGAAATTACGTCATTCAATTTTGAAGCCAACGATTTCATTAATCAGTCATGTTTACGTTAAACTAAACGTTACCTTGAATAAACGTGAGATATACCGCAAACTGGGGTCTTTTATAATTATTAACAATTTTGGCGGAGGCGCCTGTATACTTTGTAATAAACGCTCCCTGGATGGAAACATAGGGAATGGAGTCGTGGAGATGTGTGCAGCAAAGATGTAATCAGATGTATCAGAAAATAGAAAAGGGAAAAAGAGAGCAACTCTTACTCTTCCATTTTTTTCATATATATTATTCTTTTCCCAACTTTTTTTTATTTTATGAAACAAAAATATTTCTAAACAACTCATTTTAAATGAGTAATAAAACAAAATAACAGCAAAAATAACAGTGGCCTTGGAGAAGCTCTTTTGTAATAAGGGAAGAAAAAAATGGTTGAAGAAGGATTATTTAAAAACTTTCTTTACAAAAATTTCAATTAAAACAAACGACAAAGCAAAAAATTACAAAATATTTTGCTTTTAGGCTGAAAGAATCAAACGTCAACAGTACTTTATTGTTTCTTACATGCGATAAAGCCGTTAACAAAATCAGCAGAGCTTTGGAAAAGGTATCGATATGGCTCCCATCCCATGGTCTCACTCTGTCAGTTCCCCAATGTACTACTATTTGCTTCACTAGAAAGAGAAACCTTCCTGTGTACCAGGTGTTCATAAATGGAAAAACTATCCCTAACAAAAAAGAGGTCAGATATTTAGGAGTGCATCTAGATTACAAACTAAATTGGAAGAGCCCTATGGACATATCCTTAAATGCAAGAAAGGCATTAATATTTTAAGAATGATTGCTGGTGTTCACTGGGGAGCACCGTTCTCACTTTCTTTAAAGCCTCCATCAGATCACTATTGGAATATGGCTGTCCTCTTTTTGCACATATACCTCACACTTATTTTGCGAAAGTGGAACGAATTCAATATGAAACACTAAGAATCTGCCTAGGGGCTATGATATCATCACCAACTAACTTCCTTGAACTAGAGGCAGGAATTCTTCCACTTAGGATAAGATGGACCAAAATTTCCAAGATGTATATGCTAAAAAATCTTTGTATAGAAAATAATCCTGTCATTTCTAGCACGGTCCGGTATTCTAACGAAATTGCTAGAAATCACTCTTCTAATAGGAGAATTATTCCATTTAACCCTAAAGCACTTACATATCTGGACGAGATGACGATGAACATACACGCCTCTCCCACCTTCAATATGTTCCAATACGATATTGAAACCTGCAGATTTAGTCCAGACACAAATTTTCGCTTTGGAGAAATGTTAGCCAGGTTAAATGTTGACCCGGTAGATCTCAACCGTGTGTTCATAGATGGTTTTCAGAGACATTGGGCATCTTCTATTCCTATCTTACTGACGGGTCTGTTTATACAGATCCCCTATCTTCAGTCTTTGGGATGTATTCCAAAGAACTAGGCTTATATATTGCAGGCCGAATTAACGACCTTTGTTCCATTTATAGCACGGAACTATACGGCATCCTTGTCGCAATAAAGCTCGCAGACCAGCAAAATGCTTCCCAGGTACCTAGTTATTTTCTCAGATTCAATGAGTGCGTTAAAAGCTCTTGATAATCAACGCCTGAACGGTCCAGCGGTAAGAGGACCGGCCTTGCAATCGCATGGTCGTCGGTTCGAACCGCACTCGGGATTTTTCTCGGGAGTGGTCGGTATCGACTTTAGACACCCTTCAGTGTTGGGGATAAAATTCGACACTGCTTCCCCTTAAACGGCGAGAAGGTTGGAAGTAACAAAGCCATGGAACACTTTACACACACTCAAATACACTCCCGCTCCTGAGGTCCTGACAAGTCTTTGACTTAGGACTCCGTTGGGCAACCACCACAGATAAAAAAAATCCTTGTCCAAATGTCAAAACAAATCATCTTATTTACGAAATCGATATTGGACAGTAGCATTAAAGGAAAAGAAAATTCTCTATGCTGGATTCCATCCTATAAGGGACTCTTGGATAATGAAATAGCTGATTCATTAGCCAAACATGGCAACAAAATGTCCTGTAAACAAAACGAAAGTATTTTTTATGGATATAAGAAGATTGATCAAAAACTCTACACTCAGATATTGGAATCGAAAAATCGATAAATGGTATCGAAATATAAGGCCAATAACCACTTGGTTTTCTCTTTTTCCTGGTCGGTCAAGATCTTTTTATTCAACTATTACAAGATTGAGACTGGGGCATTGTTCCTGCAAAAGTCACCTAGCTAGGATAGGGGTGATTTCCAATCAAGAAATTGAGGACATAAACCATATTTTCTTTAACTGCTGACTCAACGTCCACATTCTAAATCTTTATCGCCATTTGTCAAAAATGCAATTTCCAAGTCCCTATCGTATCTGTTCGCTCCTTATTAGCTCTGAAAATCCAAAATTATATAACCTACTATACAACTTATTTCTTAAATCTAACATCAATCGTCTTTCTGTTATAATCAGGTGAAGGTTCTTCATTTCCGAGGCTCCTTTCGGGTGTGTGAGAGCCGCTGGGGTCCCAGCTCGAGAAGAGTTAATTCCTTTGTATACCTATTATCTTAAAAATAGTGATCTTATATTACTTTGTGACTGGTTAAAATGGCTCATCAGCCGGAAACCATAAAAACACAATAGAAGAAGAAGAATAACTTCAATTTTTAAATAAAATTGGTAATTACGGACTGAAATCTTGTTAATCCGTTTTAAGATCAGAAGTCTGAATTGCTGTTAATTTGTTTTCTTGTGTTATTTCCATTATTCATTGTTGTTTTTCTTAGTCGATCGTCTTTTGTTTCAAATTCGCCAACTTAACACATTTTAAGTCGTCTCGATTTTTTTAACTTTTCTTTTCCTTTTCTTAGACATTTAGTTCTTAGTTCCTTCAGTCGTTTATTTTCCTTGTATTTATTTTTGTTTTCATTATTGAACTTCGCCAGTTGATCGCGTTTCAACTCGTTTCGAGGTTTTTTTTTTTTAATTAATCTTCATCTTCTATAATTTACTTATTTATTATATACTCCTTATTATATTTAAAGGAAGCACGCAAATTTTTTTTTCTTATCCTGTTGAAGCCAACTCTCAATGTTAATATTTCAATTTCAAGCTCTTTTACATTTTATACAAATTTAACTAACGATTGTATGTATAATATAAATAATAAAAATTAATTTCAAACGGTACCTAGTATTGAAAATATATTTTAAAAATTTTAAGCTTCAGATTTTTGCTTTTTTCAAAACGCATGATGCCTTGTGATATATGATATATTAATTTTTTTTTGAACCATTCCGTCCTCTTTCAAAAAATTTAAAAAGAAATTAATAATAATAATAATAATAATAAATTTATTATTAAAATACCAGGTATAACATAACATACATCATGCTAGTACAATCTGATATTGATAAACGTCAGAAACAGCAGTGTATATATAGGTATAATGTAATGTATAATATCAAAATCAGGTACATTTAGAGAAAAAAGTCGTCAACGGAGTAGCAGTTCATCTGAAGCAGGAATAATTTTAATTCTTTCTTAAATATATTAATGTTGCGTGCATTTTTAATTTTTGAAGGTAGAGCATTAAAGAATTTGCAATCATTAAAAAAAGTACCTTTTTGGTATAAAGAAGTAGAATGCGAATCAGGTCTGAGATTGAGTTTAAATCTTGTGTGATAAGTATGACTAGATCTATTTTGTATAAAAAATTCATGGTGTTTATATACAAAACAACAGCGTTCATAAATATATAATATATGGATGGTACTGTTAGTATTTGATGGCTTTTAAAGGCTTCTTTATACGAGTCACGATGCTTAAGTTTAGCTAAAATGCACATAGCATATTTTTGTAAGATAAATACTGTAATGATTTTACGGGTTCTATTAATTTTTATTTTAAAACAAAACACGAATAGTTAATAAACTAATCTATTTATAAATTTACACTATAACACAAACATTTATTTACAAGCTTATATCTAATTTATTTTAACAGCCGAGCGAAAAATCTGACGCGAAACTTTAATGCCGAATTCTCGCCGAACTGTGTCCCACTCCCGGCCGCGTGCATTTATAAGCCGAGCCTGTTGTTCTCGCACTTTCTAGATCGCGACAGGCTGTCTGATCTAGTTTATTCTGCCGCCAGCATTTTCTCGGCTGTGGCCTAAGGTGCGTCGACTAGACGGCTGTGACGCAAGAGACCGTCTGACGCCGGCTGGTGTCGACGAATCATTACAATACTCTACGCCATTTGCTGCTTAGACCCCAATGTATGATACCAAATCTTAAGTGGCTATGAAAGTTTGAAAAATATAAAGTTCGTAGGATTGTTTCATTACAATGCGCAGATATAGTTCGTAATGCAAAGCAGGATCTGCTTAATTTAGAACAAAGTGCATCTATGTGGGTAAACCATTGCAAGTGACAATCTACAGTTAGTCCAAGTAGTTTAGCCTCAGTGGAAAGTGGTAAAAACATTCTATGCAGAGTTTTTGAGCCAGAATTATTAATAGTATTAGATCTAATGTTGCTGAATGAAATTAATGAGGTTTTCCCACAGTTAATGTGTAGATTGGTTTTCAACATTCATATTCCTATTTGATCAAAAATTTTCTTAGCCTCTTTTTCATCATCTAAAAGATTATCACCCGGTACCACTATAATTTAACTTGAAGGTTTCCGTGGCCGTCGTCCATGTTTGACTTGGCTTCCGGTTGGAACCGCGTCACGTTGACTTCTTCTACTGCCGAAGTTTCGTTCTCCATTGCAGAAGAACTTCCTCAGGACTGCTGCTGCTGCTGGTGATGTTGCTGCTGCTTCTCGTTAGTCGTTGAGACTGGGTGGGTATGTCTACTGTCGTGGTATTTATAGTGATCGGTGGGGGTAGGGGGTCGGAACGGTGACCGGGGATTGGCTTGTTGGGGCGTGACGGATTATTAATGAGATGTTTCCAGGTGGAGGTAAAAGCTAGTATCACGGTTCAGGTTATTGGGATGTTTGAGGATTTCTATGGATTTACGGATTTTACGATTGAAAAAATGAGTTGAGCGGGCTAGAAGTTTTGTGTCGGAGAATAGGATTTTATGACCGGTTTCTAGTTTGTGTTCAGCTAGGGCCGTTACCACTATGTTAGTGTCATCCGCATAACACACTAATTTGCAGTTGTTCTTCTGCAGAAAGTATCCAAGGTCATTAATGAATATAATGAAAAGTGTTGGCCCAAGGATGGATCCTTGTGGTACCCCAGAACACACATTAGCAAACTTTGAGGTGTTATTATTTATTACTACTTTTTGCTTACGGTGTGATAAATAGGAAGAAAAAAGATTTAAGGTGTTTCCTCTAACTCCATACCGATGTAATTTTTCTAATAGAATTTTGTGATTAACGCAATCAAATGCTTTTGTTAGGTCTATAAAAATCCCAAGCGTTTTTGTGATCTACAGTTGATAAAATTTTATCAAAAAATTGGAATAGGGCAGAATCAATATCTTTATTTTTTATAAAACCGTGCTGAAAAGGAAGAAATATATTATTAATTTTAAAGAAACTGATTAATCTATCATTCACAATAAGTTCAAAGAGTTTTGAAAAAGATGACAAAATACTAATCGGTCTGTAATTTGATAATATATCTGTGTCACCTTTTTTATGAATTGGTTTGACCAACGCAGTTCTTAAGCGATTAGGAAAAACTCTTGTTTGAAAGGATAAGTTAAGTTAAGTTAAAATTTCTGCAATGTTTAATTAATATGTTAGAGATTTCATCAATCCCACAGGAGTGTAAGTTTTTCAACTTATTGATACTATTAAAAACTTCATGTTCAGATACTGATAAAAAGAAGGAGCAATTTTGTAATGGTACATTAGTTGTCAAAAATTCATAATTAATGTCATTATTAAAAGTATTTAAATTATTTACAGCGGAGGCAAAATATTCACCAAATTTATCAGCAACAGTCTGGTCGGATTGTATCCTACCTTTCTCCTTAATGATAATGTTACTTGTTCGCTGTTTTTTGTTTCCCGTTACAGTGTCAATAACTTTCCACATGGCTTTATTCTTATTATCAGCATTAGAAATGACGCTCTCAAAGTAATTATATTTTGTTTCAGTTAGCAGATTTTTATATTGGGTATTTATATCACTGCGTAGTTTTTTAAAATCCGGGTTTTTGATAGCTAAATCATTTATAAGCACAACCTTTTTTTTAAATGTTTAATTTCTACTGTAATCCATTTTGCCGGGTTACTGTTCTTTATAGGTAGTTTTCGTAAAGGAAGCGAGACATTGAAGTAATGTAAGAATGTCGAAATAAAATTTTCGAACGCAGAATTGGGACAGCTTATATAAAAATATAAATGTCAATTTTATGAAATATTTATGTACCTTAATACATTTTAAGTGTTATTATTAAAATCTAATTACTACTTGCGTCTGTGTACTTCATCTAATTTAGAATATCGTTGATAGTAGTCCATAATTAGGTGGAAATTTAAATGTAAGTAATATAAGCACTTCCTAATTTGAAAATATTTTAATTTAGAGCGACCGGTTTCGGTATTATTACCTTCTTCAGGCGGCTGACGTCAAAAATTAAAGTTTAAAGCAATAATTGCAAAAGAAAAGAAACAAAATGAATGTAACATTTTAGTTGTAAAGGTAGAGGGAACTGAATTAAAACAAAATATTTTCAAATTAGGTATAGTGCTTATATTACTTACATTTTAATTTAGAATAATTTAATAATAACTGTTCATTTAGTAGTTTACTAAAAAATACAATATAAAGTTATTATAATTATAAGATTAATAACAGTTTACTTATTATACTAAAATAACAATTAATAATAAAATTAATAACTATTATTAACTTATAAATAAATATAAATAGCTCTTAGAAAATTTAAGATATTTCCTGGTATATACCTATGTATCTATTACAATTAAGTTAAATGTATGATTCTTTTGAAATGTAATAAATAAATAATTTAAATAATCTGAAATTCTCATATGGTTTAATACTTATTGGCAATTCATTGTAAATATTGAGGCATTTTCCATATAAAAAGAGAATAATCAAATTTTGAGGTTATGTTAAAAAAATAGCGCCACGTCGTTCCAGAAAAAAAATAATTGGTTACTTACCGTTTTATACTTTTCGCAATCAATTCAAACTTAAAAATCATTAATTAAATAAGATAATTTAGGACTCGTTGAAATTCAAACTGTCAAAATAATTTAGTTACTTATGTAAGTGACACCAACCGCTGAACAAGAAATTCCTGCAAGAAAGTGCCGGAGGATTCGAACTGCGCTCGGTTGAATTCATAACTCGGACGACCTTCAAAGGTCGCGGCGCTGATTGGCTAAGCTGCGTTAGTTCCGAGAACTGGCGGGCGTAGTGAATGAATTATAGTATTTCGGCGCTGTGACGTCAGCACGGAATCTCCTTTTAGAGTAAAATTTTTAAAAGGGTGAATTTGCTGGATTTTGTCGAATTAGGGGGTTGAAATGTTGCACACGTATTACGAGAAAATAGAAGAAACATTCCGATGAGGGAAAAAGACATTTTCTGTCAGACTTATTGAGAGAGGACCCCTAAAAAAACGATTAATTATTTAATTCTTGAATTTTTTTCTCTACATTATGTTAAACTAGAATTTTTTTTTAAAACTTTTTTGATTCTATTGAGTTTTGCGTTTATGTAATCGATATTTTTTATGCAAACTCTTCAAACGTGACTTACCAAGAATGTGGTACTGTCGAAGGAAACACCATTTTAAAAAAAAAATTGATCTTATTAGCTGTCTCCTTTTATAATTTTTTTTTTAAGTATTAAACAGGCCAATTACGTAACGTCCCGCACAGTGGTCGAGTCGAAGTATAAATTTCGATTATCAATGTTTTCAATTAATTTAAATTCTCTTTTTTTCAGCTTTGAAGATAGAGAAATACCGGGCGATTTATAAACTGCAGTCAAAAGTATGTACACTGCTCAAAATGTCTACATTTTCAAGTATATTCATTATTATTGGGTTATACATCTAGTTGCCTTATTTAACAAACATTAAGGCCCGATTTATTCACCTCCAAGTAAATTTATCTGGTGATTTATTCCCATAGTAACTATTGTGATCACAATTGTTACTATGGAAATAAATCACCAGATAAATTTACTTGGAGGTGAATAAATCGGGCCTAAGAATATCAAATCGACTGTTTCTAGCGAGTAATTGAATTAGCGTCAGTATTGCATATGCTTTGTAAACAAAGCGTTAGTAACAACCCGATAAATTAAGAAGGCACGCATAAATTTACTGTTAAATTTGAAAGTTCCATTTTTTTAAAGTTATTAATAAAATATTATGGTCAGGCGTCATTTAAGTCGCGGGGAGTCACTGAGAGCTGAAGGAATGCTAGAATTAGGCATAATTCTGCGTGCTGTTTCTGAAGCTATTGGGACAAATAAGACTGTCATAAATTCACTTAACATCAGATACAGGGAAACGGGAGAAGCGTCGGAACGTCATAGAAGAAAAGCACGTGTTACAACAAGACAAGAAGATCGTTATATGCAATTAACGGCCAGAAGGCAATCTACAGTTACTGCTTCTGAACTCGTTGGAAAGTTACACGAAACATATGGCATAATAGCTAACGATCAAACAGTGCGAAATCGCTTACACGAGGTTAATCTTCATGCTAGACGATCTTTGAGGTGTCCACCTATTCCACCTAATAACAGAGCTGCTAGAATTGATTTTGTAAGATATCATCGTGAATGGACAGAAGAAAAATGGGGTAACGTGATGTTTAGTGACGAGTCTCGCTTCGGTTTACATCCAGACTCTGGAAGACAATTTATCTGGAGAGAAAAGGGACAGATAAATCGGTTGCGAAATGTTGAGTAGGTCTATAAATCTCGCAGTGGAACGATTATGGTATGAGCCGTAGTTGGTATTTTTAGTAATTTTGTTAGTGCTGTTCAATATAATGATTTAGTTATTCAACCTGTGGTAATTCCTTTTGCAAACAATTTTGGTCCCAACTTTGTCTTCATTCATGATAATGCTCGACCACATATTGCCAGGATCGTTCGGGACTCACTTGAAGAAGCAGGAATTACGATTATGGTATGGCCAGCTAACTTGCTCGACCTAAACCCGACAGAGGGGATATGTTAAAGCGACAATTTATATCCCATGCATTGTTTGCAAAATCTCTGGAGAGGAATACTTCAAGAAAAAATTAATAACCTCGTAATGAGTATGCCACGATGATGAAGGGCTGTCCTCAACAACAGAGGAGGACATACTAAATATTTATTTTTAAATAATCTGGGTTTAATTGCATAAATTTTATTAGTTTAAAAGTATTAACATTACTTAATTAGTATCACAAAATCTTTTAAGCGGACACTAAATCGCGCACTATACACTTAACGTTTCGCAGCTGTCGAACGACTGCGAAACGTTAAGTGTATAGTGCGCGATTTAGTGTCCGCTTAAAAGATTTTGTGATACAAATTTCATCGGACAAGAACCAACTGTAAATATTACTTAATTAGATTTGTATTTTCATTAAACTGACTTTGTGAACTTTTATTGTTTCTCATTTATAATTATTATCGCTAAAAATATTAGTTTCTGTTTTGTTTTACAAAAAAGTATTAAATAAACACTAAATAACAAGTGTATTTCAAAACCAGAAATGAATTGCAATGAAAGCACTAAAGAATTTAACACGGACAAAGGGGTCCGTCAGGGAGGGATACTGAGGCTTTTACCGTGTATCATGATCATTTCAAAAAGGGCAAACAAAAGGATATAGAAGGATATACAGTCGGAGTAAGAAACCTAAGGAAAATAAAAATAAAAGAGTTGAATGACCTCTTGTTGGTGTCAAAAAAACCTAAATGATTTAAAAAGAAGTATTGGATGAAAATAAACATGAACAAGTCGGAGATCATGGAAGTATCGAAAAAAGAAGAAACAGTTCAGACAAGCATAAATGGAAAAGATATTGACACGACCAGAAGAATGAAATATCTTGGATCCATGATGGGTAGTACTGGAAACATAGAAACAGACGTCAGTAATAGAATAAATGAGACATCAAGGATGTTCAATGCGGTGAAATTAGTTTTCTTGAACAAAAGGGAAGTCAGTAAGTTAACGAAAATAAAAATATGTAAAATTGTCTTCGCACCATTAATGATATATGAGACTAAGTCCTGGCTGTACCCTAAACAACAGATGAAAGTCAAGAATTACTGCGATGGAAATGAGAATACATACTTAGAAAAACTGAAGGACTAACTAAATTGGATAAAATAAGAAATAAGAGGAAGAATGAAAGTTAAATTGATCATTAAAAAATAGAAGAGTGACGGTTAAGCTGGTTCGGGCACCTTGTGCGTATGGATTAAAATAAGTTGATTAAGGAAGTATGGGAAGCAGGATGGGACAAGAAGAGAAAGAGAGGAAGACCCAAAAAGACCCAAAAACCAGGAGATTTTAAATATACTGAAAGAAAGGGGAATTATATGGAACACAGCAAAGAGACAAGCACAAGACAGATAGGAGTGGAAAAGATTTTACTATGAAAAGCAGAAACACCCAAACACTTAACGGTATTTTGGGTTACGGATAACTATCTAACTTAAATACTCTGTAATTAAAAATGCAATAATAAATGAAGTGCGAAAGGTGATACAAAATTAAAATTAATGTAGTCATTACTTGTTGTGTATTTGTAACATTTATTATCATTTGTATATTATCATCCAATAAATAATTTAACTGACAATCGTCTGTCATATTTGTAGGCCTTCAATATTCTGACCGATATCTGGAATATTAAAATTAGGAATAGATGCCTCTCGTGGACCTTATAAATAATTTTTCTTCCCTTTCCTCGTTACTGAAGAAATTGAACCAAATCTTGTATGTGCAACATACGTAGTTTATGACGACTTTTAGTTTTCTTAAGACTTTATTTACATTATTATTTTCAATTGAACCTTATTTTTTATTACATGCCGATCTGATCAATCTGAGTTAAGAATCCAACGTGACTTCCGAGTGCAAGAGGCGAAGAAGCTGTTTCACGAAACCTAAAAGGAGATAGCTATATGTATAAAAGTAAAAGTAAAAAGGCATATAAATAATAAGAAAATTACGTGTAGTTTTTCTTTTTTAAAAATATACAATGTGAATTTTAATTTTTTTTTAAATATACCTAATCACAATTAAATAAATTCTAATTTAATAAAGAAATAAGGCGTAAAGGTACAAATAATTTGGAGTTGGTGCAAATTTAGTTTTGGTGGAGGCGCTGGTATTAAATGGTTCACTTTTTGTTCATTTAGGCCCAGTTGTACAATGTCAGTTTAAATTTCAGCTCAAGCTTAAACCCATAGCAACGATTATTTCAACAATTGTTGTTAAGGGTTTAAACTTAAGGTTAAGCTTAAAGTTAAGCTAGAATTGTACAACTGGGCCTTAGAATACTTGAAGCTTGAAGAGATTTGTTCGTTTAAAATACTTGAAACTTGAAGAGGTTTGCTATCTTTTCTTTGTTCTTAATTCGTGGGACAGTTGTACGTCATGTTGTGCATCTTCTTTCTCATCCTGAAGAAGCTGTCAACTTCTAACGAAACGTCGATTTTCAAATTGAATTTACAACTGACAAATTACGTTTACAAATATTATGATACCATTCAAGTGTTTCCGCAATTCTTTTTACAAACCTTACAGTTTAATTTGGTTACTTTGATTTTAATAAGCAAGGGATAAATTACACCCACTTTTAAAAAAGTTTTTAATAAATGTAATTTTCCACCGACAAGAACAATTGTAAATAACTAGCTCGCGTCGTTTTAAACTTTTCACTTTATTGCCCGCTTTTTTCGCGGGGGGGTGGTCGTAAAACGCGAGGTCGCTCCATTACATTAAGGGAGCAGCGCAGTTCACATATCTCCATTATCTGCGAGTCAGGAAGGCGTAAGCTATCCTATGTGTCTCTTAAGGGCGTAATGACGCCATCGACTTTGATCTGTGAACTGCAGATTGACAATTGCAAGCAAGCCAGATGTTCTTTGCTCGTTCTACGACCGAGGCAATTAAATTCTCTATACCAGAAGGGCATTGTAGTTATGAGAAGTTTCGAATTGAGAATATCTGAAGGTATATAACTCCTCCTGAATGTTAATTATTAAATTGCTACTTCTTTATTTATGTGAATGCCATCTATTGGAAACAATGCCCCCTCAAAACGGACGACTTTATAATTTGTAATGAGCCGGCGCTCGTCAGTCTAATTTACTGGAAACGCTCCTCCGGTACTCCGGTCGTTATCCGAGCTTCGAAATTCTTTGTGTGTACCAACCCCCCGGATTCTTTCGCGCGTGAAAATATCGAACTGTTGACAGGCCCTTCGACGTGATTGCTCGGTCGAATTTCTGCGACCACGATTCCTACAAACAGCGCAGGAGGACGATTAGGAAGACACGCTACGGAAGTGACGCAAGGATCAGGATTCGCAAATGACACGCGATCCCGCAATACTAAACGTCGGATGGTACGTTCACTTAGCAGACGCTGTTTTTTTTTCCATCCCTGTTAATCAATTTTAAGGCCGTAAATAAATAGTACCAAATTAACTCGACCAGGTGTGATGTTCCAATAAATATGAACGATTAGGTGGGTAACAATATCGTGTGGGTTAATTTAACCAGACTTTGATATGTTGGCACCTGTCTACACTGATTGAAACTAAAGAGACCATTATGAAATGCTGACTCACCCCCTGAAATAAGGCGGCGCGCTTCATTGAATTATAATTAGCTGGAATATTAATTAACCCTTTGATGGGTGATCAAATTTAAAGTCAGATAACCAACTCTTTTTTACAAAATTAATTAAATTTAAATGTTTGTCTTACAACGGTTCTGATTCTAACTTTTCTAGTTTTGTTAAATCTATAAATTTGTTAAGTAAACGAGAGGATAATCGCAGTTATTTTTCTAAATAATTACGAAATTACTAATACAGCGCAACGTTTCATTTTTACGAGGGATGATGGCAATAAATAATAATTTCAGTAAAACACAATCTAGAAGCAATCTATGTTCATTTATTACAACACCCCACTAAATATGTGCATACGTAATATCGATATACCCATAAAGATTTATCAGCCTGATACTGTATGAATTATTAATGTAGCATTCAAACGTTCCGTATTAATTAACTAGATACTGCCCTTTATTTGCATGAATGAAAGTACATACTTAGGACGTTACAACCAACTGTATTTTACAACTCGTTTTCATTTAGCTTTTTACAATTAAGAACACAAAGGATTATGTATTTATTAGACTCCTTCCCCTTCAAGTTAAAAAAATTGTTACACTCATTTTCATTTCATCATTAAATTAAATCAAACAGGAAAGTTTCGGTTCATTTTAATTAACAATTACACGACCCGAACTCCGTTGAAGTTGTTGAAGTATTTCCGAGAGGCGACGGAGAGCATCTTCGAGGGGGTGTTTCTGATCTTATCGGGGGTAGTTAAAGAGTTTAAAATTTAAGGCTCGTCCTGGAGCGACGGCGCTAAGGTTTTGCGCCTCCTCAATCGAAATTGCCGCTCCTAATCGAAGACCACCCCAAAACGTCAACATCAGCATTCATTGCCCGTTAACTGCTGCTGGTGAAGCTGGTAACGATCGAATATTAAAAGAGGGGCGGTGATATGCTGCTGTAATAGTAAAATAGATATCGATCGTATACAAGATGAAAGCAAGGTTTTTATTAAATCCTTTAAAATACATCAATCAACAATATTAAAAGTTAAAAGACATCAGATCATGCAAATCAAGTTTATGTCCTCAAAAAGGATGGCAACTATTTTGGCTTTGGCTCTCACAATCATCGTTGAAACCAATCTAATCTTTTCTATTTTGTTACGTGCATAAAAGTTCAGATTCTTCTTTTGGTATTTTTATATTGAATTTTTAGAACAAGTATCGAATGGTCTCTAATGAATAAGAATCGGATGTGTCTGATTACATACTACATATTTTGAACCAGGTGTGAAACATGGAACGCCTACGCGGACTCGTAAAAGGCAGAGAGATGGCACAGATGTTGGCGTCGGTACCGTCGCGGCGCACAGTGATTTATCCCCTCGCTTTATGACCGCAATCGCTTTATTTCCATAGAGGTCCGGCAGGTTGGCGAGCGTGCGGCCGTCGGGTCACTCTGTCCGCTGATTGAGGCCAGGCACGCACACCCGAAATACATCACCGTCTATTTAAGGCCCGAAATTCATATTTACGATTCTTATTAATTACGTATATGTATTTTTGATTGCTAATAATAATAAATAAAGCCCCCCTAGCTGTATAATAAGTATGCACAAGAAAACCGTTGTAGATTAATAATAATATAAAGCTTTCGTAAAATCTGAAATAACTTTTTATTCTGTTTATTATTTTTAACATCAAAATCAATTATTATTATTTTCTTTCCCCGCCCACTATGTCATCAAACAGAGACGCATATGAGCTTTAGGAATATTATTTACTTCGGTGTCAATCCACCCTGATTTTTTAAGCTCATGTGTCACTCTGTTTGTAGATGGGCGAGTATTGGCGAGTCCCTTCTACCTGGTGACCCTTGTTCCGCGTTTTCATCATTTTCGTTATGTGGAGTATCGTTGTTTCTGGTAGGTGCTTGCCGTAATCTATCTTGGTGTGACTTTGTTTGCCGGCTGTTCTGGTCGACGATATATGTATAAATGACCTGCTAGTACTTGACGAATTGTATATGGCCCTAACCACCGTAGTCCTAGTCCGGGCGTGTAATCTTCCTTTGACAGTGGTTGGGCCTTTACTAGAACTTGTTGACCGACTGGTATAAGGGAGGTTGATCTGGTCCAGCATATCTTTTTCATATTGGGTCTGTCTTTTCCACATTTCCTCCCGCCTTTCTTCCCTTGTCATTGTTGGCACATGTATTCTTGGTAGATCCCATAAAGCTTTCGTAAAATCAGGAACAACTTTTTTATTCTTGTAACATCGCAGGTGTTTGACCGTTTGCTGTTTTTCCTTCTTTAGCATGGCGATTTCCTGCCAGAGTTTCGCCTTCATGCCACTGAACATCTTCTCCTCGACAACTTGCTCCACCTCGCCCTCGGCCCTATCGATTTTCACCTTGGCATCCTGGATGTCCTTCAGGTTCTTCTCGATGCGCACCTCTAGGTCGCCCTTTTGTTTGCATAGGTGGGTCAGCGCCTCGCTCGTTTTGTACAGTTTTTCCGCTATGATACTTGCCTTCAATAACCGTAAATTTGGGATTGAGCCAAATTTGACACGTGCCTTCAATAACCGGTTATCCCCGGCCAGCGCCTCGCTCATTTTGTATAGTTTTTCCGCTACGACACTTGCCTTCAATAACCGTAACCGTAAATTTGGGATTGAGCCAAATTTGACACGTGCCTTCAATAACCGGTTATCCCCGCCACCATGACATGCCCTAAACATTCGAGATTTCCGCCGAGAAAAGACATACCGGAAAAACTATACAAAACGAACGAGGCGCTGGCCCACTTATGTAAGCAAAAGGGCGACCTAAAGCAGCGCATCGAGAAAAATCTAAAGAACATACAGGACGTCAAAGTGAAAATCGATAAGGTCGAGTCCGAGGTAGAGCAAGTCGTCGAGGAGAAGATGCTCGGTGACATGAAGGCAAAAGTGTGGCAGGAAATCGCTATGCTAAAGAAGGAAAAGCAGCAAACTGTTAAACACCTGCAATGTTCCAAGAATAAAAAGTTGTTCCTGATTTTACGAAAGCTTTATGTTATTATTAATCTACAACGGTAACAATTTCAATATCCGGTTGTTGAAGGCAAACGGTTGTTGAAGGCACGTGGAAATTTGGGATTGAGTCAAATTTGGCAACCGGGTATCCCCGCCACCATGACATGCCCCAAACTTTCGAAATTTCCGCCGAGAAAGCACATAGCGGAAAAACTATACAAAAAGAACGAGGCGCTGGCCCACCTGTGTAATAAAGAAAGGTTTGCGGTTACTGCTGCAGCAAGAGCCCCAACACCTCTGGGACCTCCAACTCCCTATAGTATTGTAGGGAGTTGGAGGTCCCAGAGGTGACTCCCTACAGTATTGTAGGGAGTTGAAGGTCCCAGAGGTGTTGGAGATCTTGCTGCAGCAGTAACCGCAAACTTTTCTTTATTTCTTGATTTCTCCTTTCTGTAGGATTCGCTCTGAGGTGGTATACTGTATGGGCTAATTTTCCACTTTCTGCACGTTGCCTCGAATTGTCGACTGGTAAATTGGGGTCCGTTGACGGTTAATATGGCCCGTGGATATCCATAGCTTCAGAATACCTGGTCCTCTAAGGTGCTCTTCCAGGATGTCCGGCTGATGAGTGATCATGATACAATAGGTGTATATCATCTGATCTCTTGCTACGGTAGGAACAAAGATTTTATGGTCGCCTTCAGGAACAAAATTTAGTATGCCGTCTTCCACGGTGTAACGACGATGATAGGCTCTGTAACTCGGATCGGTTTCTTCCTCTTTGGCGGCGATCTCTCTCCAGAGGCGTACCATGTCTTGAGTACCTCGTCTTCCCGTTGTGCTTGTCGTACTTCTTCTGCCAGTGTGCTGGCTTCGATTGAGTTGACGATGGGTGATAAAGAATTGCAGATCGGACTCGATCGAGTCTCTGGGAGCAGCATGCGTTCGCTATTTTCTGCGTCGTTTTGGTCCGTCGTTCGGCAATTTGGAAGCCTGGAAAGAAAATCTGGTAGCACATTTTGCCGACCCGGGCAATGTTCCAGGTGAAAGTCAAACTCTTGGAGGAGAAGTGCCCATCTCGTGAGTTTGGCACGATGATCCTTCGTCTGATTTAACCAAGTCCGTGCTTTGCTGTCTGTCCGGACGATAAACCTCCTGTCCTCCAGGTATGGGCGAAGTCGTTTTACAGCCCACACGACTGCCAAACATTCCTGCTCATTTGCGTGGTACCGACTCTCGGCTAGACTCAGTCTCGCGCCAACGTTTGATATAATCCGCTTCCCGGCTTCAACTTTCTGGTACATAACCACGGCGATGCCAATGCAGCTAGCGTGTGTCTGCAGCTCGGGAAGTGGTCTATGAGCTTTAGTGTTTTATCAAAACAGTTTTTGATGGTGTGGAACGCTTCTTGTTGTGAGGCAGTTTACTGCCATTTGCGTTTTGTGGATATCAAGTCCGTCAACGGTGCAGCGATTTCAGCAAAACGGGGAATATAATCTCGCGCCAATTGCAGAGTCCGAGGAAACTTTGCAATTCCCGTTTGCTCTTCGGTACTTCCGATGCGTTGATTTGTTCCACTTGCTCTGGTTGCGGTTCGTTTCCGTCTTCCGTTATAATGTGGTCTAGATAGGTCAGGGAGGGCCGAGCAAAATGACATTTCTTAAGTGAGCATCGCAGATTGTGTTGAAGCAAGCGTTCCAGGACCAGATGTATATGGCGTAGGTGGTCTTCCCAATTTTCGCTGTATACGATGATGTCGTCTAAGTATATATTTTCTCAGGTATCCCGCCAGAACGTCCTGAGTCATCATTCTTTGAAAGGTGTCCGGTGCATTCTTCTCTGGTCTCTACCCAGGCCCACTCCGGGAGATTATTTGTAGTGAAGTATTCCTCCAATCAGCGTAAAAATAAGTGGACATCGTCTAGAGCACGTCCCTCGAATGTCGGTAGATCAGTTGGATGGCAGGTTGGAACGTATCTGTCAAATTCGTGAAACATATTGTTTGTGTTGCTTGATGTGAGCATTCACTTACAGTACTTTGCGTTTCACTCGCTGTTCCCGTCTTCGCTTTCGGCATGATCTCTTTTCAAAATACGCCCGCGGTACACAAACATGCACAAGAGAAAGTTCGGGCGCCACTGGGGTCCTCACTCCCCAGAAAAAAAAGGATGAGACTCTTCTGTGAGTTCGTGGAGTGTTCTAACGTCCTTGGCCCCACGTTCGGGCCGCCACTTGTTACTGTTGTAGATTAATAATAGTATAAAATCTGGAACAACTTTTCATTCTGTATATTATTTTTAACGTCGAAATCAATTGTTATTGTTTACTTTCCCCGCCCACTATGTCATCGAACAGAGACGCATGTGAGCTTTAAGGAATTATTATTCACTTCGGTGTCAAAACCTTTTACCTTATAACACCAATAACCATAACGAAAAAAAGTTAAATATTTATTTAAGCGAATAAAGATGTCTGATTATGATTATATAATACACACTAATGGCCAATTGCACCGCATTTTTAAGCAGAAATTAAATTTAAGTCGTGTTTAGAATGTAATATTTGAAGTAGATCCAGTATAATGTCAGGCGCATTCTAACTGACACTTAAGTTGAAGTTTAACCGTCAATTAGATGGTGATTGACATTATGCTGTCATGTATTCACGATTGTCACATTCTAAACACGTCTTAAATTTAATCAATGATTAAAAATTCGGTGCAATCAGGCATAAGGCTCGGTGTTTCAGTTACAGTTTAACTTTAATCATAGTAATAATTATAAAAACAATTATTCCTAAGGAAATAAACTGAAGATTGAAGATAAAAAGGTTCAGGATCAACGACTTCAGAAAGTAGCTGTTCTACCCCCTGAACGCTTAAGGAAAACAAGAAGAATAAATTGACTATAGCTTAAATTACAACTAAGTAAAAGGTGGTAAAAGTAAAATAAAGCTAAATACAATGCAAACTAAACTAAATACAACTAAGAATGAGCAAACTTAAAAAAAAACTGAAAAACTGAAAAGGAAAAGGAAAGGTACGTGGTTCGAGCCTGGCATCAAAGAAGAAAAAAAAAGAAAACAATTTTATTAAAAATATATTTAAATACCTAAAAGTAAATATAATATAAATATAATCTAGCCCTTTAAAGTGAATAGATTTCGTATCTGACGAGCAAACGAAGGTGGATTCAAACAACGTAGAGCAGAAGGAATAACATTGAAGAATTTAACAATGTTGTAACCAGGCTTACGATTTGGGCCCACTTCGAACAAATTGGATTGTAAATTCCCCGGCTTCGCCCAACACGGCAGGTAGTAAATATTGTCTTACATACTTTTTGATTTATGTTAAACTTTATTTAATTATTTACTGCAATCGCGTGGCCCACAGCAAATTTTCAATAAGTATGTTTAAATGCGACGTGGGCCGAAATCGTTATGCCTGGTTATAACTAAATGATCTTTTAAAAATAAAAAGATGGTGTATAGGAAGAGTTAATAGGCCTTTGTATCTGATATTAATAGTGTGAACATCTGCTCTGAATATCACTTTACGATAAAGATAATTAGGTTTCTTATAAAAAATGATTTTATGATAAAAGATCGTTGAGTAGAGATCTGATCTGCGTGACATATTAAGCCAACCAGCCCGTGCTAGTATGTGAGATATTCTGTCAAACTTTCGTATCCCAAATATAAATCTCAGACAGGGGTTCTGTAGACGTTGCATTCTAGCTCTATCGATACTATCCAGGCAAGAATAGTAGACGCTTAGGCAGAAATTAAATCTACATAGCCTTGTTTAATTAAATGAGACACATGTTCTTTGAAACGTAATTTAATATCAAAATAAAGACCCAAATTACGTGCACCATCAGTCATGGGAATAACCTCGTTGTTAATTACAATTTTGATGTCACCTAAGACCGCAGATCACAACGTCAACACGACCAGTCCTGGACACGAAGCTGATCTCCCTCGTGTTGTAATCAAAGTAAACGGCATACAGATGATGGCGCTTCTAGATTCTGCAGCAACCCATAATTTCATAAACCAAGCCCACGTCAAGGAGAAGTGCTCGAGCGAATATGATTCAGCAAATTTAGCTAGTACAAAAAACCGTCTAACCACTACGGCAGAGTGCGAAATACAAGGAACTAAGTTCGACACAACATTCCTCGTCAGCCCCGAACTTAACCAAACAGTCATCCTAGGTTATCCTTGGTTTGTACAACATGAAGCTACAATGGACTTCAACTGCAATTGTATTCACTTCGGACAAGGAAGAAGAACCACAGTACATTGGATCAAGCCGTATCATGAGAAGTCGCACGAGTCCTCTGAGCTGACATCGGCCGTCGCACACCTTAACAACGACCGAGGGGGTCTTCTCGAAATTTTACAACAGTTTTCGAAGATCTTCAGCGAAAGTGGACCGCCCACGATAACCAACCCACCATGCACAAGATTCAATTGGATGACGATACTCCAATATGCCAGCGACCGTATTGCTACAGCGATACCAAGAAGAGAATTATTGCTGAACAAGTTGAAGTTATGCTTGCAGACGGGATAATTGAACCATCATCGGTTTCTTGGAGTTCCCCAGTTGTTATTGTCGCGAAGAAGGACGGCATGCCACGGTTTTGTGTCGACTATCGTCGCTTGAATTCGAAAACCAAAAGCGAGATGACTGCCGTCCCGATTATTCCCGATACCTTGCGAGACCTAGGGAAAGCAAAAGTCTTCAGCACTTTAGACTTAAAAACCGGCTACTGGCAGATACCCATGGATCCCGCCTCAAAGGCACTGACCATTACGCCGAATGGTGCATCCTATTGCTTTAAGGTCATGCCTTTCGGACTCAAGAATGCACCGGCTACCTTTCAGGACGTTTTGGCTACCTGAAAAAATTTTGTATGGTATACTTAGACGACATCATCGTATACAGCGAAAATTGGGAAGACCACCTACGCCATATACATCTGGTCCTGGAACGCTTACTTCAACACAATCTGCGGTGCTCACTTAAGAAATGTCATTTTGCTCGACCTTCCCTGACCTATCTGGGCCACATTATAACGGAAGACGAAAACGAACCGCAACCAGAGCAAGTGGAACAAATCAACGCATCAGAAGTACCGAAGAGCAAACGGGAATTGCAAAGTTTCCTCGGACTCTGCAATTGGCTGCGAGATTATATTCCCCGTCTTGCTGAAATCGCTGCACCGTTGACAGACTTGATATCCGCAAAACCCAAATGGCAGTGGACTGACAGCACACTGGCAGAAGAAGTACGACAAGCACAACGGGACGACGAGGTACTCAAGACATGGTACGCCTGTGGAGAGAGATCGCCGCCAAAGAGGAAGAAATTGATCCGAGTTACAGAGCCTATCATCATTGTTACACCGTGGAAGAAAGCATACTAAACTGTGTTCATGAAGGCGACCATAAAATTTTTGTTCCTACCGTAGCAAGAGATCAGGTGATATACACCTATCATGATCACTCATCAGCCAGACATCCTGGAAGAGACGAGACACTGAGAGTGATTCACCGGCACTTCCATTGGCCTAACGTAACCAAAGACGTCACGAACTACGTCAAGAACTGTCTTGGAGCGCGGCAACCTGATACCCGCTGCTCCATTGAGGCCTAGGCAACTCGAAAAGACATGGGATATTGTCGCCGCGGATATAATGGGGCCATACCCGAAAACGGCTGCAGGAAACCGGTTCATATTAGTTGCCACTGATCTGTTTATACGGTGGGTTGAAGGTTTCACTTTCCCGAAAACGGACTCCGCAACAGAAATACGAGCCTTAGAAGACCAGGTATTCCGAAGGTACGGATATCCACGGGCCATAATAACTAACAACGGACCCCAATTTACCAGTCGACAATTCGAGGCAGCGTGCAAAAAGTGGAAAATTAGCTCATACACTACCCCAGTGTACCAACCCAGAGCGAATCCTACAGAAAGGAAAATAAAGAAAAGTTTGCGTTTACTGCTGCAGCAAGAGCCCCAACACCTGTGGGACCTCCAACTCCCTACATTAGACCTTAACTGAGGGAGCTAATGAGAATATGTATTGGATATCCATACTTAGGGAGTTGGGGTTCAACGATCTGACGGATGGCGTGGTTTTAAATGACAACTTTGGTGCGATGAGGCTTGCCGAGAATCCAGTTTATCTGGATGCCTCCCTAGGCCTAAGTTGGAAAATTGTGTTAAACTGTCCGGGATGCACCATATCGTGGATGGGCGTTGAGTATTGGACATTCTCGTATCGAGGGGAAGTGGATTTGATTTTTTTGTTATTGATACGTTCACTACGAGAACTAGCAAGCGTGTGTTTATATTGTATCATAGCAATGCAGTTGTTTTTGTTATTTTTACAAAAACGTCAAGATAATTTCTTAAAAGACGAATTATTTTATCATTATGACCAAACCACTTACACGCATAATTCTGTAGGGAGTTGGAGGTCCCAGAGGTGTTGGGACTCTTGCTGCAGCAGTAACCGCAAACTTTATTTCTTGATTTCTCCTTTCTGTAGAATTAGTTTTGGGTGTTCTTCAGGTTCTTCTGGATTCGCACCTCTAGGTCGCCCTTTTGCTTGCAGAGGTGGGCCAGCGCCTCGTTCGTTTTTCCGCAATGTCTTTTCTTGGTGGAAAGGACGACATGCCCCAAACATTCGAGATTTCCGCCGGGAAAGGACATTGCGGAAAAACTAGACAAAGCTAACGAAGCGCTGGCCCACCTGTGCAAGCAAAAGAGCGACCTAGATTTGCGCATCGAGAAGAACCTGACATCCAGAACCAGGACGATAGCGAGCCGTTACGTCACCGCATACCCGCTTCCTTTTACACAATGGGCACTTTTCAGAATTAACCGGTTATTCCACCGGTAGACATTTTAAAATTCTAAAATCCACTGTAAAGCTATAATATGTTATTATAGTTATAATAAGTATATAATAGTAATACAGTTATATTAAGTTAATAACTTATTATAGGTAAAATAACATATTATAGCTTTACAGTGGATTTTAGAATTTTAAAATGTCTACCGGTGGAGTAACCGGTCAATTCTGAAAAGTGCCCAATTATTAACCAATATTAACTGTCACGGTTGACAGTTGTATTAGAGTGAGAAGCGGGTATGCGATGACGTAACGGCTCGCTACCTCGCTTAAATGCTGCCACCGTTAGTATTCAATTCACCGTGGGGAAAACCAAAAGAAAAAGACTGTAAGGTCGAGGGCGAGGTGGAGCGAGTCGCCGAGGAGAAGATGTTCAGTGACATGAAGGCGAAACTCCGGCAGGAAATCGCCATGCTAAAGAAGGAAAAGCAGCAAACGGTCAAACACCTGCGATGTTACTAGAATAAAAAGTTGTTCCTGATTTTACGAAAGCTTTATATTATTATTAATCTACAACGGTAAAAATTTCAATATCCGGGCAAGGCGAAACGCGGCAACAGGCTACACTCCGGCAGAAGGTCTATTGGGATATGAGATTTCTCGTCCTGGGGAATGGGATCTACCAAGAATACATGACAAGGGAAGAAAGGGGGGAGGAAATGCGGAAAAGATAGACCCAATATAAAAAAAGATATGCTGGACCAGATCAACCTCTCTTATACCACATCGGTCAACAAGTTCTAGTAAAGGCCCAACCACTATCAAAGGAAGATTACACGCTCGGACTGGGACCACGGTGGTTAAGGCCATATACAATCCGTCAAGTACTAGCAGGTCATATACAGCGATTTTTTTTTAAGTGTGGCCATAGGGATTTACGTGCTAAAAATTTGACCTCGTGTTAATGTATATTTTAAGTAAATTTTTGTATTTAGTCGTAAATTAAACGATTTACTACAAGATCTGATTATAATCTCGTTGTTAATTACAATTTTGATGTCACCTAAGACCGCAGATCTAGTTTTAGTGCGACCAATTACCAAAACAGATGTTTCGTTACTATTGATACAAAGACAGTGTTTAGACGATATGTTTACAAGAGATTGAAGATCGTGATTTATATTAGAAATAACTATCCGTGCATTTTCAGCTCGAAATAAGTAATAAAGTTGGTGTCGTCGGCATAGAGATGATACTTACAATATGACAAACATTTTATTAAATGTGTATATTGTATGAAGCAAAGGGCCAAGAACGCTGCCTTGAGGAACACCAGATATAACCGGAAGTGGAGTGGATAAATGACTATCATATGAGACTTGCTGTGTTCTATTACTTAAACAGGAAGAGAAAAATTTTATAGTATGTTGACTGAAACCGTTATAGTTGAGAATGGCATGTAAAAGAAAGTGATTAAGGGTATCGAATGCTTTAGAGTAGTTTAGCAGGACTAGAGTTTTAATTTCATTGTCATCAACACCCCGTAATGTGATTGTCAAAATCATGAAAACTGACGTGAGATTCAAACGGCAAATGAAATCGCCGTTTCAAATATTTAAGAAAGATATTTTTTTCTATAATTTCCAAAGATTCTTTTATTGCAAACTAGTTTCACCTAAATAGGCATCGTCAGTGCATCATACGGATATTTTATAAAATTAAGATTTTAAATTATGTGTAGAATAGATGTAAGATGTATATATTTCTTGTAAAATGTCATGAAATTTTCCTTGAAGTTACCAAAATCATCACTATTATAAAAATCACCAGAGTTGAACCCTGCGTCATCAATCCCCGAAGTTATAATCGACAAATATTTCAATACTATTTCCTTGTCAACAGTGAATAAGAAAAAAGCATGGAGTTAAGCATGGAGTTATGCTTTTTATATCTGATTATTCAATGCCAGACGCAGGGTTCTTCTTTTATGATTTCGATAATACAACTTGAACGTAAGTAACTCAAAGAAGGACCAATTATATACTAAGGCCCGATTTATTCATCTCCGAGTAAGTGGGCAGTAAAATACTTAATAGATTAAAGATAGAACAACGCATTGCGTTAATCTGTCCAGTTATAACTTGGTACTTACTCAGAGATGATTAAACCGGGCCTAAGTTAAATTTGTCATTGCATAAATCCACTTTTGTGTTATTACTATGGGTCGGGGATTTGGGGGGGTCCAAAGTCTAAACGCCTACTCAGGTGCGGTGCGCGCTCGATCGTACATAAAGTTACGTGTGAATATTTACTTTATTTCAGTTAGCGAGCGCCAGACGGCATCTTCCACTGACTGTTGTTTACGTATTTTGTACAGTTTTGCGCTCTAATTAAGTTATTCACCGTACAATCCCACCAAGTCCCCGACCTATAGTTATTATAACATGTCATCTACATGCTACTTGTCACCAAATCCTGTGATTATTGGTACGCAACAGAGCCTTTTCATTTGTACGTGTGAGGATGGCTTTCTCATCTGTCTTCGTACATCACAAGCTTAGCTTTTATTGGTTGACGAAAAATTGTAAGAAAATAGAAGAAACTATCGAAATCTAAATCTTTTTTATATTAGGAATTGAAAGCTTAGTCAATGAAAAATTTGCATAGGGTACGTGAATGAAAAATGAAAAATACATAAAAATAAAGAAAAATTAACAATAAGAAATAATAATAATTTTAATTTCGTAAAATTTTTGTAATCCTGGCAATTACATTCATGGCCATAAATGTATCAACTTCTCCAATTTGGCCAATTTTTGTTTCAAACAGGCGCAGATAGTGCTTGGATATATCTGATAAAAATTTCTATTTTTGATTTGTGTTGAAAATCGTTTTGGTTTTGACTTATGGATTATTTCACTGCGTTCATGAAATAATTACCTTAATTTAATTCAAACGGTTTAAGATTGCATACATTTCATTTCTATTAAGATAATAAAACGTCTTACACGGTTTTCCCTCGTTAGCCTAAATGAAAGTATTAATCAAAACTATTTGCATATTACTTAAGTATCGTAATCGTAAGGACAAAATGAAAACGCGAACGTGTTATCTTGAAACATTAAAAACTCATTTGTAGTAGCGGTTCTAATTTCAAGCGGGCAGCATAAAAGCCGGCGAGAAATTCGTTAATTACAGTTTGCCGCGTTCGCAGATAGCCACCTCACGAAAAGCGTTTGGAAAAAGTTTCACATTAAAAAAAAAAGAAAAAAAAAAAACAAAGAAGTGTGGAGATGTTAATTCGGAGCAGAGGGCGGCGGTGTCGCGATAATGGGTTTGTTAATTAAAGGGAGGGTTCGTTGATGTTGGCCGAGATACGGGGCGAAATAATTAGTAGTTGTTGGTGACAAAGTTGACACCATTAGGGCTCCTCCCAATTCAGAATTTGGTTCTCCAAGCAAGCAAGCAAGGAAATTGTGCCTTGTCCCTGCCGAAGTCGGTAAATCTACGTCACGTTGTACATTCGCGAAAATTGAAAGGCGGCTCGTTTAATTTATTAGCAGAGCGGGGCACATAAGTCCATGTAGTAATTTCCTAGAACAAACACATGCGACACTAAACAGTAGCCGACACGTCCGGTCAGTGGTATCAAGTTGCCCCGTGCGCCAGGCTGCGAGGAAGCAATTCATCAAATTGTTCTTTAGCCCAAGACATGAGCCCGATATGTTCACAAATCAAGCTGCCACTTATGTATTCAAAATGTCCTAACCGTGCATACACTCTACTCCGTGAAAAATAGAGAACGTCACATAAAACTCGTTGGACTGTTGAATTATTAATATCCTAAATAAGCCAGAAAAATACCTCAGGTTTTACTACGGAAGTTTATTGAAAAAAAAAAACCTATAATTCTAGATTTATTGGAGTAAGTAATATTCGAAAATGATTCAAAAAGAAATAGGTTAAATAAAACATTGGAAAGAAAACCAAGTGAAAATTGAACTGCATGAAAGACTATAAAAGGAATGTCGACGAGAATTATTTAAAGAATGCAAATGTCCTTTCCTCCTTCCTGTTTATGTGCAATTATCCTTCGGAATGACTTGTGCTTCATACAAGGAGCGTCACGCTTGTGCGATCTGAATTTACTTCTGCGACGACAGTAGCTTCAGGGACAAGAGGAGTATTTGAATTCTGGTTGCATGGCGCTCGTTTCCGGCAGCGAATGCACAATGCAACTTCCGGAGTGGTGACAATTGACTGACGCGCCACGCACGGGTAGTGGTCGCGCGCACAACTACGCCGCAACATCCAACAATACCCCAGCTCGTACGTTACCCCCTCAAACGCACGCTGCTGTTGAAATGGATACGCTGTATTGTTGTTGTGGGGGCTCGAGCACGATCTGATTTAGATTATTTTGTATCTGCATGTACACCACAAAAGATCGTTGATTGGCCAGAGGATGATGATATTTCGGAGTATCTAAATTGACTTCATAATCTTATCCCGTGGTCAAAAGTCGAAAGAGTATAGATCCTTCTCCCTTATTTATTGTTGAAATATTTTACTTCTCATTTAGTTTTTCCTCCCTCCCAATTCATTAAGGTCATACCTAAATGCAGGTTTTTGGACTTTCTTCCTTCATCAACTTTAAGAATCCTGGCAAAAATCCTTCATTCCCTTGAAGTGTTTGTTCGTCTTTCAAAATGCCATGCGCTTGTGTGTCTTTTTCTTTTGTCGGTGCATGTTTATAAGCACAATTTCATTAGTTAGCTCTTTAGCTTTATTTCCGCGAGATCCTTCAAAGGGTTCATTTCTTTTTTCTTTCCGCTTACTATCAACCCCATTTCATCAGCTCGGTATTTGAGAAGAACCCTGTAAGAATTCGTTATCTCTTGAAGGTGGCGCTCATCCCTTCAAGAATCCTTAAGATGTTCGTTTAATAAGACAAAGTCATCCCTAAATGCCAGGTTCTAAGGCTATCTTCGTTCTACCTTTTAGCCTAGTTTCATCAGCTAAGTCTTCGAGGAAATGCTTATGTCTTTGAGATGTCCATCCAATAAGGCAATGTGGCCCCTCGAACGCCAAGTTTAACTTTCCTTTTCCTTGTTCATGTTTAATATGAGACTACTTTTACGAAAATTCTCTTTCTTCTTAATATTGTCCCCAAATAGGTTAATGTCATCCCCGAAAGTCAAAATTCTAGGGCTGACTTGTTTCAAAAGAGGCATTTCAATATCACATGAAGCAGGTTATTTAATCTTAAGTGCATGATTCGTTAACGTTTTCATAATGGCACTGGAATTCTGCTTGCATGATTTCGCCAATTTATTTTTTTTATGTCCAGCTTGTCAGAAAGTCTATGAATAAGTTTTTTCTCGAAAAATTTTCTTTTAGATATCTTTGTTTAATCGTTTTTCTGAATTTGAATGATACTATTTTCTTTCCAAGTTGAAATATCATGAGGATTTAAACTTGCACCCTATAATAGTTGAGCAACCCTCCACTAGACTACACCACCCCACATTCTGCGTTAAGTATTGATTTTTTAACCAAAATTGCATGAAGGACTGCAGCCAGAGGGCTCCAGGTGCGCCCCAAATTCTCTAATTATACCCCTCTAAATATAGAAATGCGAAAATGTCCGAGCCAGATTTTTTTTATGATTGAAACACGGCAAAATCGAACCGTGAAATAACCCCCGCAGAAGCTGCGGACGCCGATTACATGGCAGCGTCCCACTCGCCGTCGTCGCGGCGCTGGCGTCGGCTGTAATGTCCGCTATTCGATTTTTTGACGCCTGTCGCATTACAGATTCACGATTAAAAGTAGTTGTGTAAGGTAGAATGGAGATCTAACTAAAAAGGAAACATGGTAGGGATGGCGAATATGGAGGAACATGAACGTAAGGTTGTGATGGAATTCTGCCACTTATTGGAGAAATCCAAGCAACTATTCAACGGGCTGAGGTGAGTCACATTTCGTCCTATTTCGTTCTTCTATGCATGCCTTGGTACAACGAGAGAGTTCCATAAAACTGTGTGCACTCGGAGAATAAAAAATAACTCGGTTTTCATTGCAGGGACTTACCACAGTATGGTCATAAACAGTGGCAGGCATATTTTGGGAGGACGTTTGATATCTATACGAAATTGTGGAAATTTCAGCAACAGCACAGATTAGTTTTGGACACGAAGTATGGCTTGAAGAGGTGGCAAATTGGGGAAATTGCCTCGAAAATAGGACAACTTTATTATCATTACTAGTTAGTATTCTTTATCTTTATTTATTACCTAATAGTACTCGAAACAATTTTATTTCAAAGTCGGCGCTTTTTAGAAGAAAGCGTAAATATTTCATCATTTTAGCACGCCGGCAAATAAAGGCAACTTTCAATCGTTTTTCTTAATAACAATAATGATGGAATTAAATATGCATCCTGTACATGTAATTTAAGTAATTAAGTTGGTATAATTCATTAGTAGGAGCTACTTTTTTGGATTGTTGCATTATGGGTGTTAAATTTTAAAAAAATAATAATTGAGTGATAACCACGATCAGAAAGTAAAATAAAAAATAAAAATGTTTCTATTCATTAGTTATACTCTTTCTCATTTCAGTTTAAGAACAAGCGAAACTAATTATCTAAATGAAGCGTATTCGTTTTACGCCGCCATACGTGGAAGAGCTTATTATTCAAGGGCATCAAAAGAAGACAGGTAAGTAGAACAAGTATGTGAGTTGTTTATTATAAAAGTGTGCGTAAAACTATAATGCAAAAGTCAGCAAAATTTGTATTAATTACATTAAATAGGCAAGCCTTGATTATGGTCATTATATTTTCGTTCCAACTGTTCGTTATTTTCGATTCGAATTAATTCCCAAAAAAATATATATCGCATCTACAGAAACGTCAAGAATTAATTCGACAAGAAAAAACAAAACAAGAAGCTGAAAACAAATGAAAAATCGCTTTTGAAAATTAAGTCAAGCTTCCTTTTCACTTCTTTGCTTGTTTTTGTCGCATTATTTTTTTTTTTGTTCAATTAACACTTCCTGCAGTATCTTTTATATTTTCTATTGGCTTTTAATTTTTTTATTCCTCTTCTTCTATCTCTTCTTTTATAGTCATCGACCTTCTTTTGTTTTTTGTTGACCTTTTTCATGTGTTTCTCATAATCCAATTAATTTTTTGTATTACAAAATGTGCTTCTAACAATTTTTTTTTTCAAAAACATTCAACTTTCCACGTTGCTTGTTTCGAATATGGTTCTTTCTTTTTTCAGATTTTCGAAAAATTGGCCTGATAATTATGGTATATCTTCTTATTTGCTTTTAATTATTTTATTCTTTAATCTTGGCATTTCCACGTTGCTTGTTTTGATTACGGTTCTTGTTTTCTTCTTTGCTTGTTCCAAGATCAAAGCTTATTTTTTGTAAAATCGATACTAATAAAAGAAAGAAAAAGAAAAAGAAAGAAATGTTTGGAATACGTTTCTTTCTTTTTCTTTCTTTTATCAGTATCGATTTTTCGAAAAATAACCCTCGATCTTCTTTTGCTTTTATTAATTTATTTTAATATATAATTTAATAAAGAAACGTATTCCAAACGTTTCTTTCTTTTTCTTTCTTTTATCAGTATCGATTTTTCGAAAAATAAGCCTCGATCTTCTTTTGCTTTTATTAATTTATTTTAATATTATAATTAATTTAATTAATAAAACAATGAGTTCTCATCTACATAGTAAATCAACGCCTCATCCTAGTTTTTTCAGCGCAGTTGCCAATGAATTAGCTAATAATTTAAAACTTAGCGTTATAGATCCTTTACAACTTGCTAGCAAAGCAATTTTCAAAGAATAAGTTCTTAACTTAACTGATATGACACCTAATGAGGTACGTGATGCAATAAATAAATTGAAACGCAATTGCAGTCTTGACTGTTTCGGCTTAAATAGTAAAACCATTAAGAATGTCAAGAACATAGTAATAGTGCCACTAACTAAATTATTTAACCGTGCTGTGAAAAAAAAAACATTTCCAAGACCCTTTAAAATCTCGCGTGTGGTCCCTATATACAAAAAAGAAGAACTCTCCGATCCTGCTAATTATAGACCGATCTGCATCATTCCAGTCTTAGGATAAATATTTGAAATAATATTAAATTATAGATTGTTAAACCATTTTGAATCTAATCGCATATTATGTAACCTACAATTTGGTTTTCGACCAGGCAAGTCTACAGAAGCCGCCCTAATTGACTTCATATCGTACGTAAATGAAAATATTGAGAAAGGTCTCTATGTGAGCTCTCTCTTTTGCGATCTCAGTCGCGCTTTTGATTGTGTTAATCACAAAATACTTCTAGGAAAACTCAAAATCTAACCTGTGAGCAAATAAAAATCAGATTAGAGCAGGCGGTGCAAAGAAAATGTATGTCTGTGATTAAATAAAAAGTCAATAAATTTGACAGTCCATGAATGTATTACATTAATTAATTCAGTTAATCACAGACATACATTTTCTTTGCACCGCCTACTCTAATCTGATTTTTATTTGCTCACTTTTTATAACTTCTTCTACATTTATACTTCTCCTTCAATCTTATTTGACAGACAGATACCAATATGTAGAAATTAATGATAAGAAGTCAGAACTCTCTAAAATAGAACAAGGAGTACTCCAGGGATTCGTTATCGGTCCTCTACTCTTTTTATACATAAATGACTTGCCATGCCACATCATTGACGGCAAGCTAACATTATATGCTGATGATACTACTTTCTCCATATCGAATTCTAAGTTGGAGCATCTAATATGCTTTACAAATAACATTAAATCGTTGTGTCAAAATTGGTTTCAGTCAAATAAACTGAGTTTAAGTGATGAAAAAACACAACAGATGATTTTTTCAACCCGTCGGGTCACAGAAGTCAAAAATCCAACTTCAGTTAAACTGTTAGGAATATATCTTGATCCGACCCTGACATGGGTAGAACATTATGACCTAGCGAATAGATTATCTTCAGTAATTTATCTGTTCAGAAATTTATATAATAAAATTACATACCGGGTGGAAAGTTTCAAACCCGAACATAGGAAACTTGCATTGTTCATGGAGATTGCTGCTAGCCGTTTAAACGTACAAAAATGGTAATAGGCTTAAAAGAGGGAAAATTATGATCAATATTACCTTGCAAAAATTATTGCTAAATGTTAATAATTTCGTGAAAATTAAATTTTCAAATTTCATCTGAAAAATTTAGTTTCCTTGGTATGTCAGATTTCAAACCTTCAATTATTTTTTATTAATTGAAAATAATTTACACGTCACTCCGTCACTCAAAATGTATGATGAATAATTTACACATTGAAACTTTATTAAACGTTCTTAATACAATACATTTTACAGCAGATATTCAAATAAGACACCGTTTTGCAATAAACAATATCCTAACCGATAGAGAAAATTTTTCATGTCTTGAATTTCACGGAAAATAAATTTCTCTATCCGAAGCCCAACTGTAAAAGATTTCTAAAATAAAAGTCCTTCCTTCTGTGTAATTATTTATGATACATTTTGAGTGACGGAGAAATTATTTTCAATCAATAGAAAATAATTAAATCTTTCAAACATGACTTACTGGTAACTAGATTTTTCAGATGAAATTTAAAAATTTTATTTTCACGAAATTATTAATATTTAGCAATAATCTTAGCATGGTAATTAATGGTCATAATTTTCTCTTTCCTTTAAGACCATAACCATTTTTGTATCTTTAAATGGCGAGCAGCAATCTCCAGAAACGTACTTTTCGATGCAAGTTTCCTATGTTCGTGTTTGAAACTTTCCACCCGGTATACGCATTTATTGACCTAGAAAAAGCATTTGATCGAGTACCTCGAGAGACGGATGGGATATTTTGAATAAAAGAGGAGTAAGTACAAAATTGTTAAGGGTAATTCAAAGCTTATGCAAGACAACCAGAAACTACGTCATAAGCAATAACAGGACATCGGAAGAATTTATTACTAAAGAAGGGCTGAGACAAGGAGGAATAATGAGTCCAGTATTATTCACTGTATTTATGGATGAAATTATTAAGAACTGCCGTAGGGATATCACAAAGCTACATGTAGGATACCGTAATCTGCATCCGGTAAACATATTAGAATGAGCATTTGCAGACGATGTTGTTATTATGACGGGAAATGAACAAGCACTACAGAGAAACCTTGAGATATGGAATACAGAACTAACAGAAAAAGGAATGAGAATAAAAGTAGATAAAACTAAGGTAATGGTAATAACAAGGGAAACACAACGGACAAATATACAGATAAATGGAAAGAGGATCGAACAGGTTAAAAAATTCAATTATCTCGGAGTGACAATACAGGATGATGGAAGACAGGAAAGGGAATAAATGAAAAGATAGAGACAACAAACAAATTATACTACGCAATGAACAAGACATTTATAAATAAAAAAGAAGTAACCAAGAAAACGAAAATGAGTGTTTATAATAATCACAAAGCAACACTAAACCTGTGGTTGTAATCAAATTAATCAATGAGATACGCCCCTAACCACATAAATTCACTAATAGCGAATATGTATTTCAGTAACAATGTTACCATCTTCAGCGCTAAACTGATATTAAATTTTAAATATCAAATTTGAAATATTAAATGTTAAATTTAATATCAGTTTAGCGCTGAAGATGGCAACATTGTTACTGAAATACGTATTCACTATCAGTGAATTTATGTATTTATTGTATTAAATTTAAAATATTAAATATTAAATTTTAAATATTAAATTTAATATCAGTTTAGCGCTGAAGATGGTAACGTTGTTACTGAAATACGTATCCGCTATCAGTGAATTTATGTGGTTAGGGGTGTATCTCATTGATTAATGAGTGTTTATAAAATAATTTACAGGCCGATATTGACATATGGCAGCGAAACCTGGACATTGACAAAGAGAATGAAAGAAAGACTAGCGGCAACAGAAATGAAATACCTAAGAAGAGTTGTAGGAGTAACATTAAAACACAGAATACGAAGCAGCCAAATAAGAGAAGAATTGAAGATAAAACCACTGATAGAGTACGTAGAGAAAAAAACAATTAAGCTAGTGGGGCCACTTACAAAGAATGGGCGCAGGGAGGACAACCAAACAAGTTTGGGAAGCCAGGGTACAAGGTAGAAGAGTAAAAAGGAGACCGCAAGAGACATGGGACAAAGCAGTAGAGAAATTATTAACCAAGAAAGGGAAAACGTGGACAGAAGCAAGAAATATGACAAAAGATAAAAAAGTGTGGAGTAAGTTCGTACATGAAGAAGAAGGATGAAGAGTAAACACATACAGAAAAGACACAGATTACGAAAGATGAACTAAACCCTACACCAAAATGGTAGAAGGGAAATCTATTATATATGTATATAATTCTTTTTTCCTTTTATCAGTCTCTTCTTTTGTTTTTTGTTCATTTTTTTATCTGTTTGTCATAATGGAATTAATTTTTTATATTACAAAGGATGCCTAGTACAGATTCTTTGCTTATTTCAAAAACATTGCTTGTTTCGATTACGGCTCTTTCTTTTTTTCTCATCAGTCTCGATTTTCGGAAAATCAGCCTAATAATCATTGATTTTCTTTTGTTTTTTCTTCATTTTTCACTTCTGTTTCTCAGAATCGAACAAATTTTTTATATTGCAAAAGATGCTTCGCACAGATAATTTTTTTTTCAAGAACATTGTATCTTGGGGTGCCACAAGGTTCAATTTTGGAATCGCCGCTGTTTCTAATTGACTTCAATGATTTGAAATCACGTATTCCGCAGGCCAGCTGCACATTTTTTGCTAACGGTACAATTATAACTGTTAACAGTGTGTCAATGTCACAGAAACCAAATTTAAATATGAAATAGCCCTGAAGTAGCAGAAGCTGAAACATTTTTTTCTAATCGTTTTCAATCTATCGCCTGTTTGTAGTTGTCCTTATTTTCGAAAGTTCTTGCAATTCGTGAATAAAACTACATATACAATAAGTGTCGGCCGCCTATAGTCACATCTTTAATGTTCGTTTACACGGGGTCCGAGAGAAACGTGATATAATTGGGACGATGGCGAGAGTTAACGAATATACCGTAAAATATCTTTCTTTTAAAGCAACTATTAATAAGCAAACCTTATATAGGGGAAATTACTATACTCTGTTGTAGATCCGAATTAATGGTGAAGAAACTTCGTTACTACGCCCGATTCATCGTAGTTTGTTTATTATTGCGACGAATGAAACTAGTTAGAGAATTAATCGTAGAACTCGACCGACATATCGCCGATTACACCAGCACATACGAACCGGACGACCAGATCGAATGGAGCCTGGTCCTGGACGAAATCAAGGCGTTCATAACCGCCGATTCCTTGGTGTCCGTTCTGCACGCCGACACAAATCCTATCGTTCTTTCTCATAGGTAAGAAGAAAATATCAAGACAACTTTATACAGCTTAATTATTTCCTTATATTAGATTGAGTCCTCTTACAACGCCGCCAGTCGAAAAATCACCCTTCATGACTCTAACTCTGCAAGAGATTTTAATAATCGGAAGTACATCGGAGCAAGTGAAATTCTCCGAGTTAACCATGGACATGTTCCGAATGATCCAGACGTTGGAACGGGAGCCCCAAGAAGATTACAATCACATTTACGACGCATCTCCAGCGCCCGGTCGAGTTCCTTACAGTGTTCCAGGAGCAAAAGGGTAACGTCAAGGGGACGCCAAAAAGCTTCCTTCGTCGTTTTATCAAAACCACTTTCAGGTACATTGAAAACGGCGAAAGGCCACCGCGAAGAGAGAATCCTCACAAGTATCTACTTTACAAACCTACTCTCAGTCAAGTGATGGTCTTTTTGGCAAGCGGTTTCAAGGAGTTACCAGCAAATGGGGCTCTACTCCTATACCTATCTGCTGATGGGTGTTTTTCGACGACGAAACACCCAGAGCATAGTAAGAAAATACAATTGGCTTTAGGCCCAGTTTCAATTTGAACTGAAGCTTAAACCCATAACATCAATTATTTCAACAATTGTAGTTAAGGGTTTGGGTTGGCTTAAAGTTAAGCTGGGCTTGTACAACTAGGTCTTAGAGCCTGTCTGATTATAAATAATTTTTAGTGGGATATGATTTGGGTGGTGTTTTGACTAGCGTTAAAAGAGATGGGGAGCACAAGAAACAGAAAGAAGCTCACTGTTTATACCCCGGAGATCTTTACCCGTTCACCAGAAGACCTCTGTTCGTGATAGTAGACTCTGATAACAGTTTCGTCTTTCAGCATATACCTAGATATTTCGGACAGCCCTTAGTGACGTTAATGTCACCTCCGGTTACGCCGCCTGCGTTTCAAGGTAAAACTCTGGGGTCTTCTATGTGCAAATTAATTTTTTTTTGCAAATTCCAGAGCAACAACATAACGGCTCACTTTTTACGCTCTTTTTGCATTCTCCTCTCACTGCCTTCTGTTATTGCTGCAATCTGACTAGCATACCGATCCATCACTGGGAAAGGTGCCAGAGTTTCGTAGATCGGTTCGTTACGGAAGCTTCGCGCCTTTTTACCAGGTCTCGTGTCGGTGAGTATGACGAAGGTATGTAGGATTTAGGTAAAACAAACCATTTATTAAGTATTTATTAAGTAGATTTTAGATTTGGTATAAATCAAAATAATAATTATTTTCATATTAAAATGTATTATTTTCCAGAACCTTCTTATCTACAGTTTTTCGGCGATGATTTCTTACGTCTGCTTCTCCTTCGATACGTTTTCTGTTACGTGGTTCTGCACCTGCACCGGGGTTTCAGAGGTCCTCAATACCGTCCCAGATGTCAACCACCTCTACCGGAAGCCGAACTCCTCCAACATCCGTCTCTACAGCACCTGGTGCTCGACTTGGCCGCCCATCTGGAAGTGCGCACTCATTTCATGGACAATCACGAGATCGACTGATCCAGGTCGAACTCCTCATGGCCGTGTGTGGGGTTTAACTATACCTATGGGACGTCTTCGCAGCAGACCCATGAGGAACATCTCGTCTTTGGCCGCCTGATCCGCGTCCTGTTTTGCGCCTTCGTTTTTTTCGTCATGTTGAGGAACCTGCGCCTCTTGCAGTACATTTTCCAAGTCATGCGATTTTTTTGGACTATCCTTAGGTTTTATACCGAGTTGGTAATTTTTAACGTATCTAATTATTGTTCGAATTTCGCGAATTTTTCTAACTTGTCATCGTTATACGACGGTGACGCCAATTTTGATATTGTAGCTAAATTCAAACGAGAAACAAAGTTGTATAAAGTGTTTATGGTTAACTATGAGATAGTTATGGCAATTTTAATGAATCTTTCATATTTTTGGACGCCTTTTTTCGATGTTTCACCTAAAGTAAAAGTGATAATAACATAGCTCAAATTAGGGCACAGCGTCTTTCATTTTATTTTTGTGTTTACATAAATTAAATCCGTCGATTTTTGACATGTGCATATATAAATAAATATACACTCACATTCACAACTTCGTATACTTATACAATAACACCATGTAGTTGGGTGTGAACTATTGTAGGTAATATATTTATTTAAGGCGCGGTATAAAAATCCTGTTCATGGCCTTTTTAATTTTAAACTCCGCAAAATTTACTTGTCTCCGACTTATTTGAAATTAGTAACGACCAATTTTACTCACAATCAGTCAATCAGCCAATATTTACTACTGCCAATGGCAAATGAACAGGTCGAACGGGGGCTGTTTACAACTTCATGGTTTATTAATGGTATGCAAAGTTAGATGAAGCAAACCATGACCAACAATGATTCATCATCTTCAGCCTTTCACGTCATAGTAAATATTAACGCATCACACCTATCATAAGCGCATTAGATTAAATAAAATAAATACAATTCAAGTGCATGGCGTAGATTAGTTTAAAAAAAATGAGTTGCGAGTTCGCAGAATCCTCGATTTCTTTTCGAATCACTGAACCTTCCTTCAATGATTCCGCTTCAGATTGGCGGTGAAGCGAACTCGCCGGCGATGAGGACGTTTTGTTTAAAATTGTTGTAAATAAAAGTATATCCTGGTTATTTCAAATTATATACTTACGAATCTATGATATACGACCCGCTTCGATTTTCGTTCCCTTGATTGTATTCAAATTACCTCCTGCGCACTAATTATATTTAAAAAAAAAAATTGTTCCTTACTGAATCGGGGAAACCTGATTTGATATGTTTGTGTGAATTTGTTAAGTGTTACTTGATGTTCTACATTTATTAATTTGTGTTGCTGGTACAATAAGTTTGTGGACGGAGAGTGAGGGAGAGTTTTGCAAGGGTTGTAAAAAATTAGTTCGATTTTTATTCAACAAATACAAATCAACAAATACAAGTTACAGTAATTTTCTATCAATTTTTTTTTTCATTTTCTTGTTTTATTTATTTACAGAATGAAGCTGTATACCGTATTGCAAATAATTTACTAGGAAGCACAATTGAGATAATAACGTAGGATTGGAGAGATGTATTCGCCTCATTCTATCGCGTAAAAACGGTTGGGTCCTTGCTTCTCATGTCCCCATCTATTTACTTTTGCATCCTTCTCTATTAATATGCATTGTTGTTTATTTCGCTCGTACATACAGGTAGGCTAAAGGCTACTTTAAATTTTGCAATAGGGTATATGTATACCCAACATAAAAAAATGATAACCTGAAGGCTTCCGCGGCCGTCGTCCATGTTTGAATTGGCTTCCGGTTGGAACCGCGTTACGTTGACTTCTTCTACCACCGACGTTTCGTTCTGCATTGCAGAAGAACTTCCTCAGGACTGCTGCTGCTGGTGGTGTTGCTGCTGATTCTAGTTAGTCGCGACTAACGAGAAGCAGCAGTAAGTCAACGTGACGCAGTTCCAACCGGAAGCCAATTCAAACAAAAATAATAACCGTTAAATAAAAAGAAATAAAAAAATATTTTGTCATCCTGAAACGAAAACAAAACTTTGCAAATAACTAAACTTGACGTTATATACTCAAGTAAACAATGATTCTCTCACTATTTCATATTATAATGATATGCGCTTGCATTTCGCTAAGTTCTTTTTTCGTTCTTTTATTAATAATTCATTTTTAATCATTCATTTATTAAAACGTTATTATTTATTACAGTAGTTGGAAAGATAATTAAAATCTCTTTCACGATTCTATTTTTATTTTTCAATTTTACCAATTTTTAGGAACTTTTCATTCAAAATAATCAGAGATTCAATAATTTTGTACAGGGCCGGAGAACTACATAGATGAATTTCAACGGAAAACAGCTAGGACACCCACTTAAAACACTTGCAGCTGCGTTCAAACTATTTTTATAGTTGTTTATTTTCGAAAGAAATATTTCCCACTGTGTGTTGTACAACTTCCAAATATTTCGTCTGCGAGCTCTGGATACCGTGAGATTCACAATGACTATAAAAACTTTCCAAATGAATTTCAATTAATCCTAATCTTACTAATTACCGATACGAGTGTAATTTGAATTGAAAAAAGAAAAGAAAATCGTTGAAGTGTCTCATGAAATGTGTATTTTATACTATTTTTTCTATTTCTGTTCTTAGATGTAAAAGAAAGTCATCTGTCATTTTAGGTCTGTTCCATTTGACAGAATTTCAAGTTCTGAACCGTTCAAATCATGCGCAGTATGAAATGTATATACAATTTTGTGCACTTGGTGTCACAGTATAAGTAATTACCCAGTAGCGTCACTTAAACGTCAGTGTCAAGAAAAGCGGCCATTCTATTTGATACCCTTATGGAAATGCAATGTAATTTACAGCTGGGTAGGTATCAAACAAAAGAACAAATGTGACAGTTATACTCGAGTGACGCTACTGTATGATTCTTATACTGTGGTTTTGTCACAGTTGTGGTCACAGTATAAGAATCTACACAATAGCGTCACTCGCGTATAACTGTCGCATTTGCCATTTTGTTTGATACCTACCGATTTGCAAATTACTATTGCTACCATAAAAAACTAGGACAAGATTTTTTTAGCAGATAAAACCTATAGACCATAAATGAAAAATTATTTGAAATTGTCTCTTCCAGTCATACCTAAGGTAACATTTCAATAGTTTTATAATTCTTGCTGTTATTATGGTTTATTGACATCAAAATTTGACATGATATAAATATAAATTACTGACTTGACAAAAAAATGAAATTCAATATAACAAAATAAAGGAAACCCATGGCTACTGGACTTAAAAGTTGTCCTAGATTTTTATGATATCGATAATACATTACATTTGCACAAGGGTATCAAACAGTATGGCGTCTTTTTTTAACACTGACGTGTGTCGCTACTGGGTAATTACTTATACTGTGGTTTTGTAATGTTGAACCGTTCTTCCAAAAATATAAAAAAATGGAAACATCGTGCCAAAAATTAAAACGTTTAAAATCCTTTTTGATTTAAAGTATCTTTTGCTTAAACAAATAAAGCGCCTTTAAGTTAACCGTTAGTTAGAAAGATTCTGTAAAAAAATATATAAACAATAAAATAACTGCGGAATTTTAATCTAGATGACATTAACAAATTAATTAATTAATTAATTTGTTAATTAATTAATTAATTTATTAATTTATTAAGAGGTGATAATATGAATATTTTCTATCTGAAAATAAGAAGAGCCATAAGGTAAGTGTAAGCTTAGTACTTCAGTAATATGGTTATAAAAAAATAAAAGGTGCTACAGTTTTTAAATGAAAATCTGTGCACTATAGTGTCTTTTTTTTAATATGTATTATTATAAATCTGCGCTTAGATTGGCACAAATTTGTCAATTACCCTCAGGACAAATATTAAAAGACTTGAAACATCGACGTTTCATTTTACAACGATGGCTTTCTCAAGATTGTCGATGGTTCAAGTACTTATATAAAATTTATTCTGAAAATATTTGATACATAAATAAATATTATTATTTTCCGGACGGGTTTTTTGGTTTTTCTATCAACTTTTCGGTGTATTGACTAATTTCCCTAAAAAATGGTTTTGAAAAAGCTCTCAATATACAGCGAAACGTCGATTTAAAACGTTATAAATACATAAGTTTTCAACGAACAAAAATTTAAAAAGGGGTGTTTTATGATATGTGCCAATCTACCTTTGCTAATTATTTATAATAAATAATACATTTGCAACACAATAGGATTGATTGTGCACGTATAAAGGGATGTCCCAGATTTATTTATTTTCTTTTTGGTAATTTATATTTTCTTGATGAAACGAGAGATTAATAAGTGTCAGAAGAATATCATCTGTAAATAATGTAAATAAATGAAACGAACAGCCTGAAAGAAACAAAAACTTTGTTTTTAATTTTTTGTTTAATTTTCATTAGATTTCCAAGATTTGAAGACTTGTGTTTAAAGTCACTTTTAAATTTCGAGCTGTTTTTCATTTCAAAGTAAAAACTCATCATTTTCAAAATACCTATCCGACGATTTTCAAAATATTCACAAACAATGTTTAAAGGTCCTAACTAACGTTTCCTTTTTAAAATAGAACACCCTATATGTTTCTAAAACTTGATATTCAGGGTCAAACGATACAACGATCAGTAACGGCATTCCCTGTGCCTACCTACTCTTTTTATTACAAAATATGTATCGGGTCTTCAACAAGAAAGTACCTCAAGTTAGCCTGAAATAAAAATACATATCGTAGATGGAACTATACATACAGGTGCTGTGATTATCGCAAGAACTGTTAAAGGTGCAAAATTTCCAATTTCGACAGTTCTTGCGATAATCACAGCACCTGTACATATAGTTCAATCTGCGATACGTACTTTTATTTCCAAGGCTAACTCGAGGTACTTTCTTGTTGAAGACCCGTTACATAATTACATATGTTTCGACACTCTGCAATATAAATTTATTTGTCGTGAAGAAGCTCTCAAGTGCATAGCGAAACGTCGACATTGATATCGATTTTACAGAGTGTCCGATCATTTGTAATTACATAATTTACGTGATAATTTTCAACGGACGAGAAAGTGCTTCAACTAATTCCTTTTTAAGTTTTCGTTTATTATTATAATAAGCTTTGTAAAAGCAGCAATTTTGTATTTAGTTTATTGAAATGAGAATAGAAATAAAAACTTTTCAAAATCAATAAACTTAAAAATTATCGAATTATTTATTTCTAAATACTGAAAATCATTATCCAGAAAGAAATTTCTTCACACAATTACATATTTACAATCAAACCCTAATATTTTGATACGAACTAATTTTAAAACACCTTAATTTGTGTTGGATGTAAATGAAAGAATATAATTTTTAAGGGTTATACCTTGCTAATTAATTTGTGTTGGATGTTAATAAAAGAACATAGTTTTAAGGATCATAGTTTGTTATATTTTTAGTTTGTTATATTTAAAACTGTAATTTTGTATTTATTTTTTAACGATTGATATTGTGTATGACTTCTAAACCCCAAATGACAAAGCGACAATACAATTCATAAATAAATACGCACAGTGATTTAAAGAGTAAAGAAAATCCATTCAGAATTTATGTTTGCGTAAGTTCTGCGCCAAGTGATTTAATTAAATACTCACATTTAACATAGAATGTTTTAAGTAACGAATCCACCAGCATGCGTTACACTTCATAATGAAATTTAGAGAAAACACATTTTTCCCCATGTGACGCGAGCTTTTCCAATATCATCTGTACCTCTTGTTTACAAAAAGAAACAAAACAAACATGCACATCCAATATTCTAACGACAAAGGCTGAAACAATATAAAACACAGGTTTTCCTCGGTCACACCGCCGTAAGTTTGCACAATAATTTCCATTATCATGAACCTATTAAACATATCGTTTCAGATGGACGTCGTGAAAATATGGAACAGTTTGTTGACCAACTGTACAGCAGGGACGAATATATACTCCGTACCGACGTCTTATCTTAAGATGCAAGGCTTCACCGATATGCAAATATTCGGAGGGATGAACGAAACTAATTCGTCTCTGGATTGTGATGAATCTAACGGATTTTCCAATAACGAGGAGGACGACAATATGGAAAATAACGATGACGAGCAGGCTGTCGATGAAAACGTAGAGGAAAACGAAGTAGAGAAAGTGGAGGCTTGCGAAACTGAAAGGGATGATGTGGGAGATGAACAAGAAACGTGTGAAAATAGCAACGGAATAGTAAAGAAACAAGCAAAAATTTTACGAAATAGGTAATTTATTTGAACTATTAATTTATTATTGTTTACATCACCATGCAAATACAAAAAAGCAATAATAACAGTAAAATTATAATTTTGTTTTTGTTGCAGATATTCACGTGAAGAATATCGTTGCACCATGTGTCCTTACACGTGCACAACCGAAAAAGCTTTCCTTCGCCATTTACATCGCTGTGAATCTGCAGAAAAACGACAGGAAATACAATTACCCCTATCATGTCCGGTTTGCGGAAAAGACAGAAAAGGAGAACATTCACTATCGATTCATATGAAAAAACACAAAGATAATAAACACTTCTGCTGTGACATCTGCAAATTTCGGACCTTGCAGTTAAAAAAGGTGAACATCGTCGAATTTCAGCACCCTCTAGATTTCCAGTTTTTTTTTATTTTCGTTAGTTAATACAACATCGAAGAATGCACACCGGAGAACGTCCGCACTTGTGTCCGTTTTGTTCGTACCGTTCCGCAAGAAGAGACAATCTTCGTTCCCATGCAAGACGTGTCCACAAGCAGGATAATTTACCCTGCGACACGTTCACCCCAAGAAGTATGCTAGTGACTCCCCGAAAAGTAAAATAAGCGATGCCAAATCAACTCTCCACGGTGCTCATTAAATTAGGAAATCAAGACTGTTTTTTATAGATTTTTTCTTCCACCGTTTCTTATCGTCGATGTTATTGATATTAATATTGTTGTATAGCTGGCTACAATGTTGTTATTGATGTTTAATTACTGAATAAATCAATGTGTAAAATTTTAATAAAACATAATTTATTAATAAAAAAATAAATAAAAACGAGCGACCCTGCCAGGATTCGAACCTGGAATCTTCTGATCCGTAGTCAGACGCGTTATCCGTTGCGCCACAGGGCCAATAACAAATATATTTCATACGATTCTATAAAAGTATAAACTTTTAATTGCAATTTAATACAATTTATTTATAATTGAAAACATAAAATATTTTCCTTTAATATTACAAATAAAATTAAATAATACTCGAAGTTAATGGTTCTGAATCAGAGTACTTACAGTCGAAAGTAAAAAATAGTAGACGGAAACAGTTTCCTGTAATTGTTCTTTTTCAAAATGGTGTTGTTTAAATACGACTTCACAGATGACATTTAAAAATTTTGAAAGCTTTAAAATTTGACAAGCTTAAAACTTTTGTAAACTTATTTAAAATGACTTTTATAAATGAAGAAATGAGCAAGAACAATTATAGGAAACTGTTTCTGTCTGCTATTTATTGCTTTCGACTATACATATTTTTATGTTTGTGAATTTCTATAGTTTATTTTTAAACTAGGAGGAGTAATTTGAATTTTGTCCGCCAAAAACTCGCAAAATTATTGGCTGTTTGACAACCGATGTTATACAAGCCTTCAATTTAAAATTTAAACCTAGAATTTAATATCTTTCATAATTCATGTGACAATATCAGTCAGTTTTAAACTTGTAAGCAAATTTGTTGCTAAAACTGATTATTTGAAGATTGTGTAAACTTCCTAAGCAAGCCAAATTAATTTCTGATTTTGTATTACGGTAGGCTTGTTCGGGTTCTCGCCAGGACAGTCCTATCCGTCCTAGAACGTCCAGGAGCACGCGCACAACAAAATAACGTGCGGTTTTCTTGTTATCTGCATGTTCCTGATGGTTCTGAACCTGTCCTCACGGGAACCCGAATAAGCCTAGTGTCAATCTGCCTACAACAGGCCGACAATTGTTACTCCTCATAGTTTAAAAGCAAACTATGAACTGTCAATACAATTTACAAATCGATCTGTGAATTAGTTTCTCGGATAGACTTAAATTTTATAATTATTTTATAAACCTTCTATTTAATTAATTTCATGTAGTACCTATGAGCACCGTTGTTTTATTTAAATAAATAAAGTACCAGTGTGTTCGTTCTCCATAAGGAGCATTCTTAACATTTTTAATAAATAAATAAAATAACAAGCGATCAATATACAATGTAAGAATGAATTAGGGTAGGCGTTGCATGTCTTGGATAACGTCATATTAATACTAATTGTCAGTCAATTAACACAAATAACACGCCGGAAATGTTCTTTAACATCACCCACGCAATTATTCATAGAGTTCAAACGTGTCTTGATGCAACAGGCTGTGATCATTTTGTGTATCTACTTTTAATTTTTTTTAATAAAACTGTTTTCTTGCTTCTGTTGCGTTCGAAAATTATACGTTGGATGTATCTGGAGCGTATGATCTCATCTTTTTCACTTACGATTTTTAACCAATTTTGTATCTCACTCATCTGCTTAAAAAATCTTGTATTTATATTGTTTCCATGACAACAGGCGATCTTTTCACACCCTACTTAAATGTGGGATGTGAAAAGATCGCCAGTTGTGATGGAAATAATATAAACACAAGATTTTTTAAAGGGATGAGTGAGATACGAAATTGATTAAAAATCGTGAGTGAGAATGATGAGATCATACGCTCCAGATGCATCCGACGTATAATTTTCGAACGCTGCAATAGTAGAAACATCAAAGCATATCAAAGTGACTGAAGAAACGCTCGATAAACTAAATGCACACATGCGTGCTTAGTTGCATCGCCAACTCTAATTCATTTTTCATTTGATCATTTCTTACCGTGCCACACTGTACACTATAAGTGTTGCCATATTTAGCATGAGTCTCGAAATTGCCAAGTTGTCCAATAGAGATATCTCACATTCATCCGTTGGCAACACTGAGCTAAATATCAGTTGTTCGCGAAATTAGGTTGTGTATGACAGATTTTGAATTTCCCAATATCAAACTTGGAATAAATCCTCATCCGATCGCTTAAATTAAACGCGAATTAAACGCAATTAAAAATCAAGTGGAGTGTTGCCTCAGGGCGATTTTGTTAAGAAAGTAATTGAAAATGAGCTCGAAGCATCTGGCTAAAGGTACAGTACGTTTTTTTTTTATTTTAAATCCCAATGTAAACAGAATTATTTGTTTTATTTATCTATTGATACCCGGAATTAACATGCACACACGCGAGTGCATTACCAAAATAGATTGCAATAATAAATGACGTCATATCTACCATTGCATGACCCACTATCGTAAAATAAGCACTATAATACAAAAGAGTGTGAAATAAATTATAATTTTAATACTACGTGTTATATTTTGTTGTAATTAATTACATCGTTTTAGGTTATGAATGCCTTAATCTATCGATTGCGTATAATACCTAAAATAAAATCGATGTTTAAAATCAAAAATAAAAAAGAACAACAAAACAATAGCACTCGCTATTCAAATGTTAAATGTTCATGTCGTAATCGCATTTTAAGTAGGCGAGAACGAATATCGAACTTTCTTCTCTGGGATTAGCATAAATGTATATGCCATTCTCCTTGGATTAAAGCATGCACTACATGTCACGTTTATTTTTGTAGCGTTGCCTCATGATGTCATATAACACAGTTTTTAAGAGTTTATTCACATACGTGAATTTTTAAAGCTGCTTTGGTAATCAAAATAACTTACAAAAGTATTTATATCATAGGTACACACAACTTACAATATATGATTCTAGGTAAAGGTTTAATATACTATACAGTTACACTCCTAAAAACTACACGAGATGGAAATAAATACACTACAATTAATTTTAATCAGGATATTAATAAACAGGTAGTTATCTCCACCAGGATATAATAACAGTCAATCTACGTGACAATATTTTAGTTAGTTGCAGACTTTTTTTACAATTTTATTGACAATAATTACTATGTATACCTAACGTTATCAATTTTCTTACAGGCGGTAGATTGCCCCAATTTTATAATCAATTTTTTTTTATTGGAATTAAAAATTGTAGACATTATTGATATCTCGTTTACGCAATTTGTTACCTGAATTTAAAAATGAACATAATAATAATAATAGTAATAAAATAATATGAACATTATTTTTTAAAATGTTTACGTTTGAACGTGCCATCTAGTGTATAACAGGTTAATCATCGTTTGACCTAATTCATAGAGTAAATAATAGATCGGGAAGAGTCTTAGGGAAGAGTACAGTTTAACTAAATGCGATGTTGCCATTTACAATTGACAACTAACAGCCGTGTTTTATGACTTCCAGGGGTGTTATGCATATGTATGTTACTAAATAGAATATATTTAAAAAAGAACAAATTTTTTTAATTAAAAAATACATGAAACTAAATTACAAATTCAATTTGAACCGTTCACAAGTGCTAACTTTTTAATTTTAAAGGTAGAAATTCGGTTAAATTAGCAAAGATTTTCTAATGTTTATGCTGATACTGTATTTCTAATCAAAAAAACAATTGCATTTTTAGTTGTCAAAATATTTGTGCATTCGTATTTTTTTAAATAGTACATAGTAGGTACTTTTTATAATTCATTGAATAGGGATTTTCTTTCTCTTCTACAACGATACCAAAATTCTTAAATTTGCTTACAAAATAGCGAAATAATTTTAAAAAATCGTTTCATATAAGTAGGCTATGTTCATGTTTAAAATCAAGTTGCCTAGATAACTGACAAATGATGTCTATCAAATGTGCAAGTAATCGACAAAAATATGAAACAAAGCATCATCTTTAACAATTTTCTTTGAATATATGTATATTAATTAGAATGAACAATATTCCACATTTCATACCACAATTTCTTGAATTTGTTTACAGAATAATTATATAATTAGTTGGCCTTGATTTTATGTATGAACATGGCACACTCATTAGAAAATGAATTTTTTAAATTACATACATATATCATTATTTTCGAAGCAAATTAAAAAATTTTTGGGTATAACTGTAAAGGGAAATGAATGAATTACAAAAATTCTACATCGCTATTAAAAAGAAAATTATCGTATAATTAGAAATACAGAATCAACACAAAAATCAGAAAATCTTTGGCAATTTAACCGAATTTCTACCTTTAAAAATAAAAAACATTATCAATAGTGAACGGTTCAAATTGAACACCCGATATATTAAATAAATAAAACAATTTTTAAATTACTGAAGGCAATTTTTTTATTTATTTTACGTACTTAGTCGGCACCTCGGCACTTGAAAGGTCGTTTATTTATAAATAATTATTGTTTTTAAACAGGTTCCAAAATGCCTTCTCCTAATAAAGGAAAACTGCGATTATACAGCAATCGTTTCTGTCCGTATTCGCAGAGGGTCCTCTTAGTTTTAGATGCAAAGAAACTGCAGTAAGTAATCAGCAATTATAGTTAAATTTACTTAGCCAAATTATTAATGAAAATCCGACAGCGGTTGTATAATTTTCCAATTTCTCACAAGTTAAATATTTAAATAACAAATCAGCCTAGTTTTTCCATTTTATCTTGATTAGGTTCATGTAAATATAATTAGTAGATAATATGTTAATAATAGTTCTGATCATATTTAAAAAAAATGTCAATATTTTAGCCATATTTAAACCATATTTTAAGCCCTTAGAAATTAACTGTATTTAAAATAGTTTTTTTTTCTCACATTTGTTTGTAGTCAATGGCCCCTAGGTATACGAATTTCTTTACTTTTAAACCCATTTCTTGTTCACGTACGTTTTCTTTGAGCACCGACATTTTTTTTAAATCCTGCACAATTTTTGCATAATAAGCCATGATTTTAAAGTTGTATTAAATTTTAAAATAATTCAGCTGTGCGCTGTGCCCCATTTTAAGTTGTAAATTTAATAATGAATAATAAGTATTGATTTTGTCATGAAGAAGAAAAACTGTAGGTCCCACCGAGACTTGAACTCGGATCGCTGGATTCAGAGTCCAGAGTGCTAACCATTACACCATGGGACCACAAGATAACATTTCTTTTATGAGATTCATAAAACAACTGATAATCCACTTCTACAATAAACAAACTCTTTGAAAAGGAAAGTTGTGACTGATTTGTTATTACAGACAATAATTTTTAATAATAATAATAATTTAAAATCACATATCAACACCAAATTAAAAAAGTTAGCTCATTACCTACAATAAAATAGATTTCATTAGTGTTGAAATTTTTTTTTAGATATGAAGTCGTTAATATCAGTTTATCGAACAAACCAGACTGGCTATATCAAGTTAGCCCACTGGGAAAGATCCCCGCTTTGGAACTAGAGAATGGCGAAGTGATTTACGAAAGTTTAATAATTGCTGATTATCTAGACGAGAAATACCACCAACACCCACTGCACCAAAAAGATCCTTTGCAAAAGGCCAAGGACAAAATCCTGATTGAGCAGTTTAGCAAGGTACATACTTTGTTGCTATTTGTAACATTATCAACAATTTAAAAATCGTGATTCTGCTCTAGGTTGTAAATATCATGTACCATGTACTGTTGACTGCAAACAAAAACTTGGATGACTGTGAGGAGACGATCATGGACGGTTTGAACGTTTTCGAAAAGGAACTGTGCAACAGACAGAGCCCTTACTTTGGAGGCAACAGCCCGGGAATGTTAGACTACATGATTTGGCCATGGTGTGAAAGAGCTGATCTGTTGAAATTATTTGGAAACGAATTTGTTCTTAGCAAAGATAAATACAAAAAACTGGTAAAGTCGTTATTACATCTTACTATGTAAACATTTTTAAGACAGAGAGGAAATGTTTTGCAGATGGAATGGCGAGCATACATGCGTGATGATCCTGCTGTAAAGAAGAGTATGTTAGGCACCGAAACACACATCAAATTTTTGCAGTCTCACAGAGCTGGAATTCCCGAATATGACTTGACTTTATTGCAGTAATTTTTTTTTAATCCTGAGTATATCCTAAGGGTACATAAAAAAACGAAAAAGTTTATTTTTTCTTTACAACCATATTTGCTAACTTCTTTAGGTGCCTGCATTTGTACTTATCTGTGAAGTTTGTGGCTATTTAGTCTAAATGATTGGGTTTCATTTGATTAGTGGAGAAAACTCAGTCAAGTGGTGTCTTGTTAGCTTTAAAAGTTTGACTGCTTCAAGAAGCATACGTGCAAAGAACTTCCAAGTTCTTTAAAACTTTCATCATTTAAAAAAATATTAATTAGGCAATTTTATAGTACATTTATTTTAAATACTCGGTTTTGTTGCGAGCTTTGCAAATTCAAAATGTATTTTATATTCACATTTTATAAGATTACTTTTCCGTAAATTTATTTATAATTATTTCTAATTTACTAAAACTTATTAACATACAATAATTCATTTATGTACGTATCCACTACAAATATTTTATGTTACCTTATACATTTTATTATTATTATTATTAGAATATTTATTATTTTGGGTTATGGTATTTATTGTGATGTTTTTTGGAGCATTTATTATAATTATGGATTGTGTGCATTGCTAAGTCAGTAGTGTAACCAGAATAGACTAGACAGAACAGTCACTTTTTGTTACTCTACTGCCGCTGTAGTTGTTAATTTCAAAGCATGTATTGTAATTTCTGTATAATATTGAAAATAAATGTGTAAGTTTGATGGTGATATTCCAATAATTTTATTTTTTGATTAGCATGGGAAACAGTGAATTATAAAACACTTAATAGTCACATACAAATTTTATTACTAAAATATATGAAAGATACAAATTCACTTTACATAAAATCACAAAGTTAAATTAGCTCTTAACGAGACTTGCAAAATATTAAGTAATTAATCATACTCATATTTTTTTCTATAAATGCATTGACTATAGTACTCGACAATGTCAACTTACAACACAAATCACACACTACTTCATTTACAATACAAAAATAGTCATTTTTCTATTTGCTACGATTCTGGCAAGGCGACTGATTAATTTGTACCTTACGTGCAACTACTCCAAAAATAAATTAAACTCTCATTCTATTAACAAATAAACAAGCCGATTTGCAAATTAAAAAAATAAACAATTTAAAACTCACATCAGAAACAGACGAAAATTACAATTATTTTGCTTGTAAGTCACAAATACGACCTTAGATTAAATCCAGTCTTACACATTTTATTAATATGTATTATATATACATTTTTTTTAAATACAGGGCCCCTCCCTTTCTATCCACGAAGTCTGTAGGATCTTGTACTCGGCACAGTTTTTAGTTTCTTCGATGATTCCTTCTTCACATCTAGAAAATCATTTTCAGAAAAAAACAATTTTTTTTTACCAATACTACCTTGCACAGATTTTGAACCACGAGTTCTTGGAAGACTAGCCTTCTTAGTTTTGCTAATAACTTTTTTACGACTAGCTGTGCTGGTTTTATTTGATTTGTTACTAGTTTTGCCATTATTCACAACCATTTTCTCCAATTCCATTTCTTCTCTTTCCTTTTTACGATTGTAAACTGTCATCATTGCACTGGTGTACCCTTCAATATGATCTGAACTGAAATAATCACTACATTATCAAGTAAAGTAAAGAAAGTAGCCACAACTCACCAGTCTCCCTTATATTTCGGCGAATATCCTAAATTAGCCCTCTCAGTAAACCTGTTAAATACATCAAGCATAGCGTAAGTAGGATTAAGTTGATGGATATCTAAGTTTAAAACGTTATTTCCCAGATCACTGCACTCTGTTGATTTACGATCTCTGGTCTTGCCTTGCTTCAAAATTATTTCCGGATCTATTAGTATTTTAGACCAATTCAGCTTCACCACCTTTTTATTTTGCCTCTTCTTGCGCAGCTCAGGCTTTACAGGTAGATTTGAAGTTAGTGGAACACGGTTTAGTTTGTAACCGATACGCTTGGATTTTGGTTTGTTTTCGATGTTCCGTTTGAGGTTCTTCTCTTTGCTGGCACCGACTTCAAGATTGTCGAAGTCGAATTTCGAATTGTCTTTATAACCGTGGTCTTTCAAAGCGTTCCTAAACAGCCTCTTGCAATAATCATAGTCGGGTTCAGCTTCGAAATCTAACTCTACTAAGTACTTAAAGTAATCATATAAAACTTTCGGGTAGTTGGTACTGAAGCATTTTGTTAAAAATTCATCTAAGTTTGCTAAACATTTCTGTTTCATCTTGTGTACTGAATGAGGCTCGGTATCATCAATCCAAGGTAAACTTGATGTCAACCAATAAATCATATTGTAACCTAAACTTTCTAAATCAGATCTACGAGATTGAGCTCCTCTATGAGCATCTAATGAACAAAATAGTATTGTGCCTGCGTGTGCTTTACGTTCGTCTGCACAATACTCTTTGTGTTGGCCGTTACTGTGAAGGTATTTTGCAGCTAATCCAAAATCTAATAGGTAGATATGGTCACCAGTATTTACTTTCACAGCGCAACTTTTACTATTATTAATAATACCGCTACAATCTGCGATGTATCGCATACTTACATTAGGTCTCAAGCAATGATTTATTAACGTCATATTTCTTAATCTACAGGTTCTTAAAGGTACCGAACCGTTGTATCGTATTATTTTATTGGATTCGCTAGGAACATTTTTAGTTTCCTTGACCGGTTGCTGAACTTGAAGGAGCAAGTTCGAAGCTTTTATATCAGAATGAATGTAACCTTTACCGTGTATGTACTCTAATGTATCCAACAGTTGAATTATGATCGTAAGCACAGTTTTTAAATTAAACTTCCGGCTTTTACTCTCAAATATTTGCTCCAGGTCTTTCTCGAAACGTGGAATTATTAGAAAACGATACTTCGTACCTTTCACCACATGCGAGCCCGACGCTACATAATGGGGCATTCCTAAATATGCAAGCTTGAATTTGTTCTTCCATTCATTAACTAAAACAGAACAAAATTTAATGAAATATGTAAAATATGTAATTGTAACTTACTTGAATCTTTTTTGGCAATTCTTAAATAACAGTTAATTTCAACAAACAAGGGGCCATTGTTGTGAGTTTCTACTTTAGCTACGTACTGGGAATTGGGTTTCACTTCACCAGAAGTATCGTCAGAGGCGAGAAATATCTCACCAAAGCCTCCAGTTCCAATCGTCCTGCCCAATTTCCATTGCTTCCCGGTTAAGTCCGTCAATATTTCACCTGATTTAATTGCTACAGCTGGCATGATGTTGTTGTTAATAGAAAGCTTCTTGCGGTTGCAAGGGGGTTCCTCCGGATTAACATCTGTGTTACGTCGACGCATTATCGACTGTGCACCAAATTTCACTCGGTTTAAATCATTAAAATTCACACAAGTTTCGCTTCGTAATTTAAGAATTGAAAGAAGTAAAATGTAACGGACCTGTTAGTAAATGCAAAGACAATGATAACCTTTAAGACAGTAAACTCGGCAACGTCATTTCATTATTAACCTGGGTCTTGCTTGGGAAATTGTTTAGCAAAAATATCTGTACACTTGGGGCTGGTTAAATAAATAATTTCTTCGACTGCACTGAAAATACGTTCGAACAAAACTTCACTGAAAAATTTCCTCGGCCATCTTAAAACAATTGAGCCCTTTAGTTTCGCTTTTGCTCACTGCAAAACAGCGCTACTTTTATTCGACTGTGATTTAAAATTAACAGAATTAATAATAAACTTACTCGCAAATAAATAAATTAATTTTATTTTCACATTTTAAAACGGCCGATCCCACACCGTTCGCTTTCTCATTGGTCTATCTGATTTCCGATTTGAAATAATATATCCGTCTCACTTCTTTAAATGCCCCAATTGTTGCTAAGCAACGGCGCAGTTTTGTAAGCAAAGCCGAATTTTCATTCTTTCTGAATTAAATCAGGAAATATTCTACATATTAAAATAAGCTACTTGTTGTTATAATTTTAAATTATTTACTTTGTAGCTGTAATACCATTTCGTGATTTCGTTTTTGCATAAATTTCTTCCGAGTTGTCTCTGGCTTCTTGCTTGAAATACCCCAATCGTTGCTAAGCAACGGCGAAGTTTGTAAACAATGATGGATTTGCGTTTTAAATTACACGAAGAATTTCACCATTATTTGTCAGGTAAGTTAATTTTAGGTCTAAATCTGCCCTAAAGCATTTGCTGCCTTGATATTATTTTAGTTTTTAGTGCGATTTCCACATTTTCATTTCTCTTCTTTAAATGCGAACGATCGTTGCTAGGCAACGGGTAAATCTTGTAAACAAAATGGATTTTGAGGGACGTCATGTTGATTACGTTTTTAATCATTACCGACACATCTGATGGCAGAAGTTCACATCATCGGCCAAATAAAAAGTGCGAAGGAATTTCCAAGACAGAGTTTGTTCTGCAGATGGAGTTTGCAGTTTGGTGAGTAAGTGAAAAAATAATTTTTAATTTTAACTGAACTTCAATGCAGTAGTTTACATATCAATTATCTTGTTCATTTTTTTTTAATTTGGCGTCGGAGCTGACGGTGACAAGATATTTACTGTGAACGCACCATAATTTTTGAAATTAAAATTGATTTTTTTTCGAATAAAATAGTTTTCTCACTACAGAAAACTTTCATGGTGGAGTCATCTGTCATCATAACAGTCACCGAGTTAATGGTGAGTTCATTTGAAGAATCCGTCAACAATTTCCCGATACAAGTGTTGACGTTGACAATTAACAACTGTCATTTTGATTATGGTTCACAATTGAATTTCCATGGCCAACTTCGACGCCAGATTTAAAAAGACTACTTTATAAAGTGTGATAAAAATATTTTTTCTACTTTGCGTTCACAATGAACTCATTGTGACACCAAAAACAGTTTCACAATGAAACTCATTGTGAAACTGTTTTTGGGGAAATTTTAGTCAATTTTTAATTGAAAATATTTATTAGATTCTACAAAATAACTCATTATTTATTTGTTACTTAACAGAATACTCACAATGAAGCTGGATAAGAAAAATTAATAACTTGTTAAAGTGACTTTTGATTAAAACGAAAGGTTTTCAGTGTTGCCACGCATTACAACTAAAATTCCCCATATACCAAGAAGATCAAATTTTTGACAATATTTTTCATTTTTTGTTCAATAAGTGACGCAAAGTAGAAAAAATACTATATTTTACACGTTTCACAAGAGTCATTGTAACACTCGTTCCGTTGGGGCACTCCGAGCTTGCTACGCTTCGCTCGTCGTACCCCAACCCCACTCGTGTTACAATAAGCCTTCTTGTGAAACTCGTAAAATAATATACTATTGTGATTCGGTGTTATTACTGCTTTCTTACACATTGTAATTAGTAATATAACAACATTCTATGCTTTTTTTTAATAATTAAGAATATTTTTAAAACTGCACGAAATCAAATCTATTAATTAATAGATTACTTCAATACAAAACGAGTCACACTGTTACTCATTTGATTTATTTACATTCATATAAAGCAGATAACAAGGAATTAGTATTGATTTTAGTAATTTAGTATTAATTTTTACATTAGGTAGGCATTATGCATCATCGAATACGACGACTATATAAATTGCAACATTACAGCAAGAGTCGTTCACACTTACACATCAGAAGAAATTGTTACAATATTTAATTCACCCTGTTAGCAATTTGAGGAATATAATTTTTAATTCCACAATTTTAGACTTTCAGAGCTTTGCCCCATCTGGCCCTGGATCACAAAACTTAAATTTTTTAAAATAAATGTTAGTATTTCCATAATCTGTTCATTATTAAGTACTTATATGTAACTATAATAAACACATAAACTTTTATTACAAGTAAACGTGATAATTTTTAGGAAATAACTGGAAGGTAATAGGTGGAAAGAAAGAAGGTCAAACTCAAGTAGCGAGCTCTGAAACCGAAGACATTTGTAGCTGGTGTTACCCCGTTGATATTCACCTAGCAACGACAGGCATTCCAGGTAAATTTCGACGAAACCCCCAAGTACTTCCAACTCACTGACTTTTATAGGTTGGCCCAAAATTTATGTTCAGGTCTACCACCTTGACTGGCTTGGAAGGAGTCATCTCTTCGGCTACGGTTTTGTGACAGTCCCGACAAGCCCGGGAAGCCACGTTTTAGACTGCTACACTTGGAGACCATTCGGCACAATAAAGGAGAGATTCGTGCAGTATTTTTTAGGGGGCGGGCCTCAATTGAGGTACCCAGATTTAATATTTTCGTCTAACGACAGATATAGATTGAACACGGAAGCGATGGGAGTAGTGACTTTTGAAATTTCTGTTGTCCTCAGAAATTTTAATAAGTTTGGTGTTGAGTATAAGCCTTATTAGCCAAGTAAAATGCAACGTGCAGTATTTATTGTGATGATTTTTCCTTTGCTTACGTCAGTACAATCAAATGTAACAAGTGAAGCCAACGATGTGGTTATGGAGAGTGTTTCAAGTAGTGCAGAAACATTTTTCACAAGCAATGTAACAGATGCAGACAATTTTACAAATGAAATTGTAACAATTGCATCACTAAGTGATAATGAAACAAGTTGTGACGAGAACAGTACGAATTGTACTACGTTAACAACAAAGGAACCACCTCAGGATAAGAAAAGCAATGAAACCAAAATATCCCAAGAAATTAAGGAATATTCAAGTAAACACATTTGCTCTTGTGATTTGCAGGTGACTTTGTTTATAAAGAGGAGGCCTTATTTTTATTGCATGTCCTTTTAGCTTCAAATATGTGATATAAATTGTTGCTGCGATAAAGACTGTAGTTACGAGGACAAGTTGGTATTTGAAAAATGTGACAGAGATGAAAATCGGCTGTATGATACGAGTTATTGCAAATATACCACGCATATTTATAAAAATAATACCTTCTATGAATGGGAAGTCACACAAAATGGTTTGTTTTGCATTGTAAAAAGTAACTTGCCCACTTCATACAATATTCATAAAAAAATGGTAGAACTATAGGTACTTGTGTGTTAGTGATTCCATTTTACGTTGATTATTTTTAGTATTTAAACTCCTTAGAAGATGCACATTTACAAAGGAGCAAAAAGTATTCCTGGTCGTCTATTGAATTAAATAAGACTGATATTGTGTTTTCACCAACTTCAAGGTTTTATTATGGCCAAATTGTGTGGATTTTAAAAAACCACAGTGCGATTCAACCTTTCGGTACATCATCTTAATTGCCATTATATTTTCTAACATTTTATTTTTCAGAACTGCCTTGTAGTTTTGTGACGAGTGCATGTTTAACAAAGCAAACGGTGAAGTTTTTAGAAAACTTCAAAGCAAAATGTACGCACACTAGAATAAGTGAAGACAATGATTTATTAAGTTTAGAATATTTTATCCAAAACATTACAGTCATATCTCATCCTGAATTAATAAACTCTACTTGGAATGAAACTCACTTTAAGGTAAACAAAATTAATTGAACTTATTATTGATTTATTAGTCTTTTTTGTTTTACAGTCGTGCCCAAAAAATATATGTGTGCCACTGGAAGTGAAAGTTTGTGAGAAAAATTTGGAAAAATGTTCAGTGCCAACCCGTATCGACAAGTTTAAATTTTCCTGCCAGTTTAGCTTGTACAATAATGAAAAATTCTGCAGTAACATAGTACGCATGGTTAGATACGATTTCTATCACAATGGAACACGAGGCATAAGCAAAGTCGAAGTGTTTATTTTGCTTGAAGACGTCACGTTTAATTTGAATCAAAATCCTCTGCACTTACAGAAGTTTGAAGTGAATTATTCATGGATGAATCACACTTTAAATTATTCCTTGATTCGCAGTGGCAACCCCGGATATATCATTGGGAAACCAATACTAATTGCACGTTTGATAACAACAAGAAGTTCTAGCAACTCATCTGCTAGTAATTTTACCGAACCACTTCACAGAAATTATTTAGATTTCACCGATAACTTCATGACCTTTCCTTCTAATATAAATGGGTTATGCGTCTTAACTAACAGTACTAACACCCCCGTTGAATTCGGATACAACATGATTGTAAAGTGTAAGCTAAAGAAGCAAATTGAACTCAAAGCAAATATTACAGCGACTAATATGTGTAGACGACTTCAAATTAACATTTTTAATTACTGGTCAGCAAAAGTAGGAAATGAGAGTGGATTAGTGGGCAAATTTGGCAATGCAAATGCTAGTAATATCAAAGATTGGATGCCGGTATCTTACAGTATTAAACCGGACCAAGTGCTGAATTACACCACGGGCCTATTAAATAATAAAAGTACCAAGTTAATTTGCAAGGGGGTCTACACGCATTTAAAAGTTGATTTTTACCATGGTCGGGAAGTTGTGTCTGACTTGCACGATCAAGAGAAAATTCTGTGGACAACTTTTCGATTTGAGAATAAACAGAATTTTTATGAGTGCGATGTCAAGAATAAGCAAATTTATTTTGAGGTGGATTTGCGGATGGAAGTTATGTTTTTTGATGTGACTGGAGAAAAAATCAAGAAATTTGTAGATCCTCCTGCACTGGATATTAAGTTGCCCTATGATTTCTTTTATCCGTTCATTAAAATCAGCAGTAACAATTGTAGTATGTTTTTTGCAAATTATTATCCTGCACTTTTAACAATAATTGTTCTTTTGTGTTCTTATATAAGTTGATTTCTATGTATCACAAACAGAAATGCAGGACAAATACACAATTTATTAAATGTTTTCTTTCACTTCATTTCTGTTGATATAATCAAAATGTTAGTATTTGTTATTATTTAATAAATACTGCTTGCAGATATATTTTTTATTGAAATTTCACATTGCAAATGGAAAATAGTGGCGTAATTAAACCATTTTCATTTGTTTGAAAACTGTCTCAAATAAATATTGTATTTACCTATATAAATTAAAATGAAAAACTGCAAACTGCATTGTGTGGTATTGCTTAATTTAAGGACAGTCCCTTGTCTAACCGGTCGTGTTCTTAGTTCAGAATCATTTTTCTGTTCCGAAGAGGGACACATTAGATAGAGTAATCTGTTCCTGTATTCAGAGAAGTGATCATTACAAACTAGCAATATTTTGGGGTGGCAAGTATGCAATATTATTTACGATTTATTATTTAGATTGATATCAAATGTACAATAGTGAGACTGATGTGATATGTCTTGATAAATATATTTATTATTTGCGACCTGTTTCGTTACATTAACGACATCTTCTAGGCAGAGAAAAATACGTAAACAACTTAAAACGCAGCATTGTGATCAACGTGGTACCGCCATTTGACCATGTTGACCACGTTGCTGTTTTTTAAGTTGTTTATGTGTTTTTCTCTGCCTAGAAGATTAATGTGACGAAACTGGCGGCAAATAATAAATAGATATATTGTAGCAAGACATATCAAATTTTGCCTACAAATATCATGGAGTCCTTCATCAATAAAATGTACTAGATACTGCGTAATTCAAATGTAACATTTGACATGGGTAACTATGGTAACAGCGGAAGTTCACGACAAAATTATACAGATGGAGCCACACTAACTTTTACCATTTTTACGTATATGTTGTTCACAAATTAAAAAACCACCACCTGCTGCATTATGTTGGTATAAAACATAAGTCCACTATAAAACATTATCAAAATAGCAAGGTTGGCAAGGTATTTGAAGTTTCATGTCAAAGTAATTTGTCAAATCAATTTTATTATTATATTGTTTACATTTATATTCATTTTAACAAGCCATTTGAATGCCTCGAAAGCAGAAAAATATTTTAAACGCTAAAATGAAAGAAACACTCGTCAAAAGTTACCAAATTTCTAACTAGGACAATGTTGCCGGTTGTACTTTTCACAAGGCAACATCGCCAGTGGTCTTTTAATTTATGAACAGATAATAACAGTTTTTCAAACGCGATCGGTCGGATGAAGGACTGCTCCTTTATTAACCTAGGCGGCTGGGGTCAAATTTTATGAAAGTATATACGCTACTGAAAGCATCTGGAAGACAGTTCATTCTATACCTTCGGGTAAAAAATAAACAAGAGGGACTCATATTAACAGTAGTTTCTTGTCCAAAGTGGTAACTAAGTATGGCCGTTGCATGTCATTGGTGTAGAGTTGTGATCAACTAAATTGTTGCGATTAGAAAGGCACGTAACTCTTAAACCCCTGTCACATCATTAGTCAGTTTGATCAAACCGGACTGACAAACTAAACTAATGACATCACATGACGTTATAGAAGATGTTTGAGCAAATTTTCTAAATTTTAAGGGCGCTTCTATATCAGTCAGTTAATTCATTTTCCAGGACGTAGGTAATTACAAAATCGATGCGTAAATTACGTCTCATTATCTACGACCTAACCCTGCGTGCAACCGTGCAGGAAGTGCATTTTAGGTGCTCATGACTGTACCTACATAAGCACAGTTGCTAAATAAATACATAAATTCGTTCTAAACTCGGGTACAAGCACAAAATCGGGCTAATTTTATTCAATTATCGAAGAAAATTGAAATTAAAATTTTGATTTCAACGCCCTGTATCTTCTGATTATCAACTATTAGACTTAGGCCTGGTTTATTAAACACAAGTTAACTTTAAGTTAAAGTTAACCTTCAGTTAATTACCATAAGAACAATTATCTTCGTAGTAGTTACTATGGGAACAAACTGACAGTTAGAGTGATTGATAAACCGGGCCTTAGTGAATTTAGATAAATCGCAATATTCTATTGTCAGAAATCCACTGTTGCTCTGGGTCAAGTTACTTTTGGATCACCTTGTATAATAGCGTTTTCGATTCACCTGCACCGATTGCACTCAGTGTAATTGCATCTTCTTTTAACCTCATGTAATAAAACGAGATGAAGATACTCTGAGTGCGCACAAGTGCAGTCAATCGAAAACGCTATAAAACAAAACGAAAATAAAAACTGTATTGTGTTGTGTTATTGGTCGCATTCAGACGACCACAGCAGCTGAGTTGCTGACTCAGCACTCGTTTGTGATTGGCTATTATCTTATAGCGTTTTCGATTCACTTGCACTGGTTGCACTCAGTATATTTGCATCTTCTTTTAACCTCATGTAATAACACGAGATGTAGATATTCTGAGTGCTTACTAGTGCGGTCAATCGAAAACGCTATTAATGTGAGCCAATCACAAACGATTGCTGAGTGCTGCTGTGGTCGTCTGAACGCGACCATTGTTGAATTTTATGAAAGTACAGCAGTGGACTTTCATAAATTGGGAATAACTGCAAGGAATGTTGCACTCTATATTTTATTTCATAATTTTTTTTATAACATGGGGTGGGTTTACAGAAAAGAAATCAAATATTCAATTACGATTAATTAACTATTTGATTGAGCTTAAAATTCGTGTTGCCATAGAAATCAAACTGTTAAACTAAGGCAACGCTAATTTTAATCTCAATCAAATAGTTAATCGTAATTAAATATTTGATTTCCTTTCTGTAAACCTACCCTAAGTTTGGATTCCTAATTTTAGTTTAAATTGAACGAAGTAATTTTTTAAAAATTATTCAAAACATGAGTGCTAAGTCTTCGTTATAATAAGCAACGTAAGATGACGCCGCAAGTTAAACACAGTTCTAGCAATCTACAGTTTTTCGTACACATTCGTAAAAAAAGTAAAATAATTAAATCGGCAGTTTCCATTTGTTTATTTCGCCCAGTTTTAATAATATCATTAAACATTGTAGTGATAACGTCAATAAAAAAAAGCTGTTTTACGACTTTGTTTTAGTACAACATTTATTATTAACCGTGATTTAATAAATACGAAATGAGTCATTTGTGGTTTTATGTGCCGTTTGTATGTTAATGTTATTTACTACTGAGGTACAAACATAGACTAGTTGAATTTTACATTTGTATTGAAAACGGTGTTATTCTGAGACGCATTGTCTACTATTAGTAGTATTTGGCTTTTGGATTAAAACTAAGCCAATTTTATTATCGGGTGATTAACGCGTGTTTATCTAATCGCCCAATCTGGCAATTTGTTGTTAATTTGTCGGCATGCTAAACATGCGCTCAAGGGGGAAATAGCACTAATAAAAATATGACAGGTTTTTTTTTTTTTAATTGGATGTAAACGAACAATTTTAGTTAGATGCGTTGAAGAATGCGCAGAAGTAGTTGAGCGACCGTGGAAAAACCAATATGGCTGACACTTGTTGGTCAATTTATTTCTAATCGAGATTTTCGACCGAGAATAGTGCCTTACGCGTCGTGATTTTCGAAAGCAACAGCGCGAGTGTTTTCGACATGTGTGTTCGTAATTTTTGCTACCAAAATCCTACCAAATAAGTTATGCTAGTGAGTGAAATAAAGCAGAATGTGTGTATACTCGTACAGTTCTTATTTATTGTTAAACAGTGCAGTGATTTAAATGCCTGTGGATATTATGGATAACAATACGTCCACTGCGACTGATAGGTATACCTTAGTTTTCTCCTTTATTCACCCTGCGAGGATGTAAATATTTTTTTTTTAATTGGTGACGGCCACCTAATGACGGACTTACGTCATATGCTTATTCTTTTCTTGTTCCTCAACACATCCCGTGTAATAACAAAACTAGTTTGTCGCAGTTTGGACCGAGCGGACGTATTGTTTAGAATTATGTATACCTCCCATAGTTAAGAGTTTCTTCACGTTTTCCTTGGCTTCTCCAAATTACGTGTTTTCAAATACACAATCGGCAAAATTTAAACTTACGCGTTTATGTAATTGTACGTGCTCGGAGGAATTTACCCAATCCGAGAATTTATTTATTGTGGGCAACCGAGTTTGTGGACGCCACAGTTTCATTTTTGGTCTATCGTCTCGTTGGCCTAATAATTTTTGACTTGGCACCATCACTCATCTAATTGCGCATAATTTTCGATTACGAAAGCACTAGTCACTAAATTTAATACCTTTTTGGAAAAGTTGAATCAGTTTTGACTTGACCTTGTATTCAATTCGATGCCTTATTTTCAGACAGAAACTTGCTATTAGGTTGCTCTTCAATTGTAGAGATTCACCCTGAAATTACGACCCCGCGTGTAGAACATTCTATGGTATTGTAGAGATCTAGAACTCATTAAATTATTACCACACAATTGTTTACTGTATTTTACTGTTTATGTAACTGTTGTGGTTACGTATGCCGAACGTGCTTAGGGGGGTTTATTAAATCGGAATTTATTTATTCCGGTCAGTTAACTTCATGCATATTTGTGGATTGGCTTTGGCAACAACACCAATGTCTAATTTCTTTAATCTATCATTTGTACTTGAGATCAGCTCTTTAGTTCACATATTTAACAAACTAAACTAGTAGGTTTTTCAACCGATTTGCTCCAGAGCACTCTGAGGCTATCTCCATCCCTTGTTATTACATGTGGTTAAAACATGTAGGAGATAGGGCTCGGTCAGAATTAAATTAGTGCAGAAAATTAGTACAAATCGGCACTGCAGATTGGCCGTGCAAATGTTTGACAAATGTATGTTGATGTGTCTATTCACAATCAACAGACGTTTGGCACTAAGTTGATTGTGAATAGATACATCAAAATTCATTTGTCAAACATTTGCACGGCCAATCTGCAGTGCGGATTTTCACTAATTTTCTGCACTAATAGTGTTTTCCACTGGCTGCACTAGTGTGCACTGAGTGTATTTTCATCTTGGTCCAACTTTATGTAATAAAACGAGATAGAGATATCCTGAGTGTACACCGGTGCAGCCAGTGGAAAACGCTATAAGTCAATTCTGAATGACACTATACTCTGAGAGTGCTCTAGAGCAGTCAATCGAAAACAATTATTGTTAACGTGTTTTGGAAAAGTTCAGAAAGATGAAATACGTATTCAAACAAATTACTGAAAGGAATGAGCTCATTACGAACAAAACAGTTTCAAGATTTCTTTGTCTTTCCCATTAAAAAAAGGACAAGTTTACTATAAATCAAAACGAAGAAACCAGTATCTAAAGATGTTAGTGACAAGTCAGAAGAAGACAAAGGTAAGAGAAATTGAAACCTGATGCTTACCGAACAGTTCAAGATAAGAGGAAAGTAAATACAATGTTGCAAGAGCAAGAAAAGTAAAATAATAGACTTAAGTGAAAAGAAAAGTGAGAAATAAATAGAAAGTGGAGTCATTGTAAAGAAGTGATATCAAAATAGTTCAAGATAAAAGAAAGGTGAATGCAAAGTTGCAAGAGCAAAAAAATTCGAAATGATAGACTCAAATGAAAAAAGAAAGGTGAGAAATAAATAGAAAGTGGAGTCGCAATAAAGAAAAGATATCCAAGAGAAGAATTTCATAAGAAGTTCTTCTCCAAAGTTCAAGACTGAGAAGAATAAAGAAATGCAATGGGAAGTTACGCTCTATGACCACAGCCATTGAATCAAAATTATTTTTACCCAATTTGTACATTTATTTTACATTTACATACTCACACTCATTCAACATCTTGTAAATGACTTCCTACTTCTGATATCAAAAACCTAAAACTGACCGCTCTCTGTTAACTATAATTGATCAAACAGTTTGTAAAATTAATTTAAAAGACGAAGTTTTGCTGTGGATTAACAGGTTCTTCCAGATAAATAGTAAATAAGAAAGAAGCAACTTATGAGGAGTCTCAAAAACAACATGACATGATTTTGGCCAGATCTAAAATAGTTTTGCCAAAATATGTGAAAGAGTGGGTTCTTAGAGGATTTGGCTTACGCAAAGAGCAACGTGATTGTAAAGAAATTTTAATGGTGACTCTATATGTCTGCCAATTTATGTAGTTTCAATGTGAGTCGAAAATAAATATTGGGAGTTATAGAATATTCAAATTGCCATAATTAGCCCTTAAAAAGGACAATTAAAAGCACAAAAAATGAACATTGAATGGTAACGAAATAAGTCTAAGGCTCGATTTTACAATCGTCGGATAAGCATTATTCTTAGTATTACGTGACGCAGGTGTGACGTAGATATGGAGGAACATTAAAGGATATTCGGCGAACAGTTATTCCGTCCTTATTCCATGGTAGTAAAACTGGGCCTACACAGTGCCATTAATAAAGTTTGTAACATTATGCAATTATAAATTATTTCTAAAAATCAAAAGTATGCATTAAATTTGCCGTAAAGAATATTTTTAAACCTACTTATTAAACAAATTAAATAAATTAGGTTTATTTATTAAAAGCGTATTGTAATATCTTTTTAAACGAAACTTCTATTTTGTGTAAAGTAGGTATATCAATATTTTGATGTTGGTTTTTTTTTTCTTTTTTAGTAAATACAGATCAAACTATGACCATGTTTGTTTTTCAATGATTTATGACAGTATCTTAATTTTGAAAATACCTAAGGAAACATTCCAAAAGAAGTAATTTTTTTAAAATACATAATTTAGTCGCTGCAGGTTATTGGCTACACTTAATACGAGTATTGTATGCCTGTAACAATTCTGCAAGCAAAAGATTAATATTTTTCGAATTATTGTAATTTTTCTTTTTTGAGAACTTCCAGTTTCGAGTTTCCCACCAAATTTTAAGTAATCAGCAGACGGAGCGTTGCCATGGTTACGCAATACGAGGACCAATGAAAATTGCCCATTCATTGCGTAGCCATGGCAACGCTCCGAAATGTCCGAAGTCTAGTAATCAGCTAGATGTGGTTTGTTGTTTTTATTTTGATTGATGCGCGAACAGATCTTGTAAAATCGTTTTGTTTTTTGGGTTACCAACTTTATGAATGGCATTATGTAATATGTTCTACTATTTTTGTTTTGTTACAATTCGTTTTTAATCAAAATATATTTTAACACTGAATTGCGTTAATATATTTATCAGATAAAGTATTGGTCTTTAAAAAAGACATCGAGAAAATAAAGTAATTGAAGTGGCGTAGATTTTTTTGTTATTGTAAATTGACTTTCTGTTTACTTATTTATTTGTAGAAGGATTCTTAGTTCTTGATGTGTTTGATCAGATGTTTGACTTCCTTTAAAAATTAATTTGACCTCTTTGATCTAATGCAACATATAAAAGTCATTCGTTTACGTATAAATAATTTTATCGATAAATTAGTTTAATGTGGAAACCTGGGGTTAAGTAAACCATCAATATGGTTATTGGAGGGAAAAGTGAGTCACTTTGCTTCTTGTTAGTTACACGCAAATTCAACTTCCAAAATCTTTCATTTGCGCACGATTATTGATAAGTAATAAATTATTATTAATGAAAAATTAAGAGAAAAAAATTTCTGCTTTTTTAAGTGTTGGGAAGGAAGTATTATTTTGCTTTTGACAGTGACAGTTGATTGCACTCATACCTGATTTGGTTATACCGGGTGATTTTTGGAAATTTCTATGGACTCTTGCTATGGAATCTGGACGACATGTCTTAGCTTTACTGTAAAACAGCATCAAGGAGTGCAATGACGTACTTTTCACTCAAGCTAAGACATATCGTCTACATTTTATGGCAAGAGTTAATAAAACAATTTAAGAGATGACTCGGGATTTGATTGGTCAGCGTTCACGCCCCTTTAGATCAATCGGAGCCGAACACAATCCACGCAGTCCGGTATAAATGTAGAAGCAGAGTTTGGAAATGTTCAGTCTCTTATGAAATGTTGAGGAAAACCAACTAATGTATAAATGTGTAAATAAGTTGTCTGAGTTCGAATTGGATGACATAATAGCATCTTAAGTATTTTATGAGTTTCAAACAGTTTGAAATGTTCTATACTATAATTTCCTGCACGTAGAATCATGTGGTGTGAAGAATATTTGCCGGAGATTGTAATGCACCCTGTATAATGTGTACTTAAGGATTGAATGCGAATATCTGATTTTGTTTGCATTAAAATTATACCAACAATTGATTGTATAAAACCTTCATTGTGTAATCAGTAATCACATAAGCATATATGATTATGTGCACTTCAAACTGAAAAGTCTTGAAACTGTCACTGTTAAATACAAATCCAAATATGTACACTCACGTTCTTGGTCATTTGTACTAATTAATCGATGGATAACATTATTATTGTCGAATTCGAATTTGAAGATGAACACTTACGCTTATTACAAAGTAGTATTCATCTTTACTAATTATTCCTATTTCAAACTAATAGCATGTTAATTTTTTTAACATAAGGTCCATGTGCATTTTGATTTTTTTTTAAATTATAACTAAGAGCCTTAAGTTTACGTGTAAAATTTGTTATAGTGAATGGTAATTGGTTTTCTCTGAATTTTACTCACGGTGACATACGGCAGTGATAGAAACGTTTATTTTAAATTGAATTTAAATGCCAAAACTTGAATACGAAACATTTCTAACACTAGATAAAGTTGTGGCCGTGAATGCGTATTTAATTCGTAAACAAAGCTCGCTAATTATCTAAATAAAAATGAAAGTGTTCTTAGTTCTTAGATAAGGAATTCAGTTTATCAAATTCAATATTCATTTCAGAGCTGTGCATTTCAATTACGATTCCTCTTATTAACGTCAAGCCAGGGTATTTATTTAATTATTAATAAATTTTATTATTCATTATTTCACTGGAATATTGTGACTTGCACTATATCACCGATTGACGCGTACGTTTTTTCCGATGTGCAGTAAATTAAAAAATATATAAATTGTCCGAACAGCGAAATAGAGGAAGTAACGGCGTAGGCCTTTCTATTTCAAAATAAACCCGGCAAGCAGGTTGTGCTCTCATTTCTATTTCGGGTCCTTAATTCTCTTGATTAAGATCAGGAAGTTGTTGAACGTAATCCTCTGTTCTCGTTATCTATGTTTGTATCTCGTCCATTTTCAACGCTGGCTGATTATGCGGATCTCATTTAACGATACCTGCACATGTGATAAGCCGTTGCGTAAATAAACCAGTTCACATTTAGTAATTAATTTACAACAAGGGATTACATTTGCGTATGTATACATACAAATTAAAAGATGAATTGGCAGTTTCAAATACCAGGTCCTTCAAGTCCGAAACTGAATTACATGCATGCTATGCTAATTTTCTTGTTGCCGAGCTTGAGCATGACATTCCAACATGTGCGAAGAGGTCAGATTGTGCAATCAATAGTTGTTTCAAATAAGTCGATAAAAAATTAACAAAATTTTCTTTGTTAAAAAAAGATATATAGTAGAAAAAAGTGTCGATTTTTAATAAGACTTTCGGAAAATTGAAAAACATTCCTCTGTTTATTATGATTTTTTTATTACATTGACCATAACATAAAATTGTGGGTGTAAATAAACAGAAAGGTATATTTTTGCAGTTGAATTGAGTTAAGTCTTTTTGTGTTTTCTTTATCGCTGAAAGTTGTTTTTTTCTTTTTGCTTAATTAAGTGTTTGTTTTAATTTGCGATCCCACATTAAAAAAATAAACCTATAAATCGTCGCCAGACGGTTTTAATTATGTTTTTATTTGGAAAATTAGTTTTTTTTTTTTATTTTGCTGTAGATTAATTTATGTTTTTGGATAAACCACATTTTGTTTTCTTCAAAATTATTGCCACTTAAAAAAATATTTTTTATTTTAACAGACGAGGTATTGCAAATGTTCATTTTGAACAAACAACTTTTAATTTATTCTAAATGTTAAGTTAAATGCCTATGGTATTCGTGGTCAAGTTCTAAAATAGTTCTTTCGGACAAATACCAAGTTGTACATGTTAATAACACTAAATCCAATCCAGTTCTAATATCCATGGGTGTCCCCAAGTATCTATACTTGGTCCTCTGTTATACATAACATTCGTGAATGAATTATCTACAGCTCTGGTCAGTTTGCTGATGATACGACAGTGGTCATTGCAAGTGAATCCAAATGAGAGCTAGTTAACAATGCCACTACGGTATGTAATGAGATGGCCCAGAATCTGTAATCATTTGCCATCCCACGTGAAGGCCTTAACAAATATACATATTATCCTTCAAAAGAGAATTGGAAAAAATGGTTAAGTGGTAAATGTTTTTCTTCTCTTAACGAGTTTTATAATTCATAGTTTTTCTTTTCTCTTTGTTCTTTATTATTTACAATTTTTGCTTGTGATATACAGGGAGGACCAAAAGTAATGGGACACAGAGTAATGGTAGATTTTTCACGTCAAAATATTACGATTTAGCCGAACTTACTTATACCAAAAGTTGATAATGAAAAAGATACAGACTATTAAAGTAAGAATTTTAATTTCAATTTTCCGTAATAATTCTTTAAATTTTTGACATATCGTCTTAAAAATTTAGATACGGGTGTTTCTCTATCCGCCCTCTATCCACTATATCAAAATTAATTGCATAATATTATTTCCCGTCCCAAGAAACACCCGTATCTAAATTTTTAAGACGATATGTCAAAGATTTGAAGAATTATTACGGAAAATTGAAATTAAAATTCTTACTTTAATAGTCTGTATCTTTTTCATTATCAACTTTTGGTATAATTAAATTCGGCTAAATCGTAATATTTTGACGTGAGAAATCTACCATTGCTCTGTGTCCCATTACTTTTGGTCCTCTCTGTATACATAGGTGTAGGTATTTTAGTCATGTATTTATGGTTTTCTTGTATATTATTTAAATAGTTGCCTTGACGTGTTCTGTATCGCAATTGTGATGTATACGAACAAATAAATTATTAATAAAAATAAATTAAATTTGCCAGAAATTTAGCGATTATATTTTGTAGTTTAAATAGTGAACTGGCCTCATCATTAAACTTGGAATGTTATTAAAAAAATCAAGTGTTATTAGCTCATGATCGTTTGGGTGTATGCTTAGATAAGAATCATGAGCTGATAACAACCGATGATTCATTGGGTTTTTCAGGTGAATGTAATTTTTTATTGTGGCAGACAACTCCCCGACTTCTTCATCGCCGTATCCTAAAGTTAAATTTATCCGTCAGTTAGAATGTGACACACAGTATGTGTACAGCCAACTGTATGAGAAATTCTAACTGACAGATAGATTAACCTTAGGACAAACACGGTGAAGAAATTAGCCATATATCTTTAAAGCAGTATTAACCATTATTAGGTTTAGGGCCAGTTTCATAATAGAATATAAAGCCGACTTTAAATTTAAAGTCACTTTCAGAGGTGAAAACAAATTTGAAAAGACATTTTTTTATACATCTGAATATGACTTTAATTTAAAAGTTTCCTTAAAATTCCATTATGACATTGGCCCTTAGTGCAGTAAGAAAAATAAATGCAAATATCTCCTGTGTTTACAACCAATTTTAAACAACAAAACCAAACAAGTTCAGAACCAGTATAGATTATGTTGATGTCCTTAAAAGTATCGAAGAGAATTCTTTAATCTTGATGAAAAATAAACTGTATTAACCCAAGTCATCTTCTACATGTTTAACAGTGATTTAACTGATTTGTCATTCACTTTAAGCTTCCTTTTTTTATTTTAACGAGAGAAATTCTTAAACTCCAACAAGAAAATACTTTATTTTACGTTTCATTCTTATTGTATTACTTTATAATCTTTTCGATGCCCTGTATAATATTATATTAATCAAGTCAAACCGAAATTCACGATTGATATTTTTGGAGCCAGACGGTTTTATGCGTGTTTTATTTAGATTAAATTAAAAAAAAATAAACTGTTTTATCATAATTACGTAGATGCCGGCTGTTCTAAGTCCTAAAATTGGCCAGTCACTGTTTGTTGTTTTCTTTAAGCGGATTTCTCGTGTTTCCGCGAAAATTGCAAAACCCTACACGATCTCGATGTTTCAAATCATTCATAAATAATTGAAATTTATGATATCTGGTTGATTGAGATTTATGTGTGTTGCGAAATGTGAATATGTATTTTCTTTTGTAAGAGAAATCGTACGTACTCGTACTCTATCGTGAACCGTTCACCATTTCTAACTTTTTATTTTTGAAGATAGAAGTGCGGCTAAAAAAGCAAGTTGTCAAAAAATATTTATTCGAACGTATTTGCTTTTAAATAGCAATGGAGTCATTTGAGGATGACTTTTGATATTAGATCTGTTATCCTACACTGGTGTGCACCATAGCATACTTTTTTTTTAAATAAAATACTCTAATGCAATCTGAAATGTTTGTGTGGTATGTCAGCATGAATGAGTATGATTCGTATTGATACATTATCAAAAAATTCAGTCTTTATTAAAGCATTTCGTAAAAAAGTGTACACTAGTGCAAACCAATGTAGGATAACAAACAGACCTAATATTGTATCTCAAACGGATGTGTAGAAGACTTTGCTTTAAATTAGGGATGGAAAGTTTGATTCTTTTTACTGATAAAAAGATTTGTTCTTAAGAGCCCGCGCACACTGCAGACTTACTATCGGCCGATAGTTTATTCTGCATCAAGCTACGACGAGAAATGTGATAAGTGGCTGTACATTAAATTATTAGAGGCCACGTAATCATACTTCTCGTAACTTGATTCAGAACAAATATCGGCCGATAGAAAGTCTGTAGTGTACGCGGGCTTTAATGACTCAGTTGTGGTATCGATTCATAATCGAATTCGAATTGAACTTTGAAAACAAATTAGAATAAAATAATTCAATAAGTATTTAGAAACAAATTAATACGAGAGAAGTTGTAAGAAAACAACGAATGGACAACGCAACAGTTACATCTGCATAGATCAAGTTTCAAAGTAGAGTAAGTAATGATACGAGAGCGTTGTCAGCCATCCCCCTTCCGCACTGCAAAATAATGTAAGGGTGTGACCTTAGTAGCAATTCGCAAGCTGTATAGTATCATTGTATCGGTACTGGAGTCGTTCGTTTTGTTTCATTTGCTTAAGATCTTGACTAAAGTCATTCAGAATTTAAAATTCATACCAATTTTTTAGTAGAAAATGAAACGGGGCCTAGCAATTTATAAAATATGCTCTCATTACTTACATTTATCTTATTTATAGTACCTATATACTTGGCGCACGCACACTAGAACTAGGTTGATGACTGATTATCTACAGATAAAATAAGACGCGTGGATTTAGTGTTTGCAGAAACACGCCAACATTGTAACGCCGGAAGCAAAATCACTATTCCCTTCAAAATAATTCGTATTGAGAAAGAACACGCTTTCCACGATGATAATAACTTGCTCTAGATTTTCAAGGTGTACAATAAATAAAACCCAGGAATTCGAAAATTAGTACGTACCAATTCCAATTATTTTTTATTGCCGTCTACTCGTAATTTATTGGCCAGAGAAAATCTATTGCGGAGGTAGTTTCTTTAGTGGGGTGTTTTTTTCGTTCGTTTTCAGAAGAACGACTTCAAACATAAATGGATCCGTACGTCGACCCACACCGATCATCACACCGCACGGTTCCATGCCGGGTGCCGCAGGCCGTCCCGCGTCCCTTATGGACTCCCCAAATCATTCCTCTGGACAATACCAAATCGTCCGGGTTATTGTTAACAAGGACGAAAAGGGTTACGGCATGAAGGTGTCCGGAGATAATCCCGTTTATGTACAAGGTATTAAACAAGGTAGGTACTTCTTTCCCGCTTCGTACACAACACCTTTTTTGTATATGTATTTTCCCAACATATCCAAATGTATTCCTCCGACTAATACATACAGGGAAAATTTCAGAATCGAACTACAAATTACCTAATTTAACAATTGAGTGGTTCGTAATGTTCTGGTACCATAACAACAATGTACTTAAAATCTCCGTTAACCTACATGTGACTCACTTCATATCGCGTAGTAAACTCATGAGGCAAGTATTTGAAGCGTGCGGACGATATTTTTAGCATTCTATGGGTTATTTTTATTGTCAACAAGCACGGCGGTGCATTAACATGTGTTTGTGTGCGTGCATATTTTCCTTTCTTCCTTTCGTAATCCATGTTAAGTTATAACGCGGCCGTGACTTGAGGTGAACTTCGTGTCCGCACTTATCGATTTGAGGCATCCGCAATACGTGCAAACTTCTTTGCGGGTTCCGATTTCTTGAATGGTTGTTTGGCCGAAGAAAATGAATCCCCAGAGGCTTGTTGACTTTTACGGCATGAACTTGATTATGCAGATTAGTTTGGGTGAGTTACGTTTGGGTTTGTTTACTGCCCACGCAACAACTTTGATTCACCCTCTGTTGAAGACCCAGAAGTCATCTCCTAGTCTCCATTTGAAATTTTATTACATACAGTTTTCGCTTATAAACAAATTACAAAAATACAATAAACATCTCCTAAACAGAAGGGAGCAGCCACATAAAGAATGAGGCAGCTTTTGTTTCTGGATTTTTTTGTATTGCATTTGGTAACGTGATGGTTTTGATGGTAACCACTTAAAGACATTTTATCATTTCCCGAGTTATTATTTATGAATTTTACATTCCGAAAGTGCTCTGAGAATACGTCTTAATCTTAATCGTTCTTCCTATATAACCTCTTTAAAATTATGTTTGTTTTCTGATAAGATAATTAAATGTTGTTTGCGTTGCAGGTGGGGCGGCAGAAAAAGCGGGTTTGCACGCCGGTGATAAAATCATGGAGGTAAGAAAATCGAAACGACAGCTTATTTGAATACGTACCCAATCAAATCGTCTTTGTAGGTCAATGGTATTAACGTTATGTCATCGACGCACACCGAAGTGGTTTCGTTAATAAGATGTAAGTGAATTATCTTTTTTAATTAATTGTTTATTTACGCATTACTTCATTGTGTGTTTTGCGCGAAGTGAAATGTAATTGTTTATTTGTGCGTTGCTTATTGTTTATTTTGAGCGATTAAAACAAGATAAATCGTCGGCTTTGTCAGAAACATATTCGAACATAAAACATTTAAGTTAAATTAAATGTGTATAAAATATTGAAGCATATTTATCAAAATATACAATATTTATAATCGTCCCAGTTTTGTATCGGTTTTGGTTATGGTCTTACTATAAAAAAAGAGACAGAGAAGCGACAAAGAGACCGCAATGCGCTCTCTTTATTGCTTTTTTTTATAGCAAGACCATAACACCGCACCGATACAAAACTGGGACGACTATGCAATATACGAGGTGATCCAAATTAGTTTATTTTATCCCAAAAATAAATGATAGCTCACTACAAACAGCAAATTGAAAAAAATAAAAAACAAAAGGAGATATAATGCACGCCAACACCTGTTGCATGTCAAATCTGTACTAAAATAAAAATAGAACTACCCGATTTATATTTCTGCATCAAAATAAAATTGTTATTTACATAAGTAGTCCTCATTTCGAACTGTGCTGGAAAATTGTGCCAAGTATATGAAAATAATCAAGATGGTTTATATACTTACTTATTCATTACGACGGACGGTGTGATTCACGCGACGTACGACTGCGGAATTTTTTTATACGAAATATAAAATCGCCAGAAATTTATAAAATTCTTTAGATTATTTCCTTAAGAGCCGTACTACACTATGGTAAAATTTGTTACGAAGTGGGTGAGAAGTGCAAATTCAACCAATCAGCATTCACTGTGGTAGCCTATCTCTCTCACTTTGTAACAAAATTGTTATCAAATTTAACAAGTGTAAAACGGCTCTAAGTGTTAATAATGTGGCGAAGGAGTTAATTTTGTGTTCTTTAAATATGGTAGATTCGGATCACCTTTATCAAAATATACGAGGCATGTACCGCATGTAATAGTTGCCTGCTGATCTGTAAAACCTAAACAAAATAATCTAGGCAGGTGATGTTTCCTTTTGTCATTTGTGAATTAAACTGTCACGCTGTTAGGTCTTTAAAACTACATGTTTTTAATACGGACAGCAAATTGAAACGAGCATTTCGTAAATCAAGTAAAGCAGTTGTGTTATAACACGTGATCAATATCTTTTCTAATCAAGTGACCTATGAAAAGAAAATCGTATGTCTTTGATTAATTCATTTTTTTTCAAATGTCATTCCCATTTCAATTACTTATAACTCTCGATAAGTTTAATGCATTAACAGAAATTTTTGTTCATAAAAGCTTATTGTTACATTGCGAATAGTTAAATAACAATTCAGTAATCCTAGCGAATGTTATTAACGATTTAAAACGCAGAATGCACTTCTGTTTACAAATGAACGGCGAACATTTTACGCACCTTCCATGAACCAGTTTTTCGTTGCTCTTGGCGCGTGCTTCTTTTTCTGGGAAATGTGAACTTGGGATTTGATGTCCAAATTTATAAAAAAAAATATAATACATAAAACAGCAGTTAGATTTTGTATAAGAATGCAATATAAATAATTCAAATGGCATTATAACGAATTAATCAAAGACACACGATTTTATTTCCATAGATCACTTGATTAGAAAATATATTGATCACTCGTTATAATATGTACCAAGAGATTCCACTAGATACCACTAGATACAGAAAGACGGACGGATTTTCGGAGTTTTCCACTCTTTCCAAGTCCTGGCTTGTCAAAGTCCTTGAACAAAATTCTTAATTCTCAAGTCAGAAGGTCATCGTCATTACGTTCAAAATCATTCAAAGGTCATTCAAAAGATCAGCTCCACTGTATTTATTTCTGGCGATTAGAGATGGTCGAACCCAGAATCGTCTTTTAGCCCATTTTTTCTGGGTTGTGAGCAACACTGCGGTAACTGCAGCTGCAAGGAGAATCTCCTCGTCAGATGCCATAACGTAGACGAACTAGCTTATATAATTTGATGTAGAGGCGTTTTAGTTAATGTTTTGCAGATGTTGTGTAATAGGCATATAAGACATTCGGTTAATGTTAATTTCGCCTTCGGACTTTGGGAGCGATGTATACGACCACTGGCTATGTGATATCTATCGTGGAAAAGTAGTCTCCTTTTATATGGTTTTATAGCGGAAATTCCGATTACGCAGTACTTTACACATCTGGGCAGCTGGCCCGTAATCGGAATTTCCACTATGATTTATCGTGATTTTCCAAAACCGTCTGCTGTAACGATATTTACGTAATTTTTAGGTGAGCGTATTTTCTGCGATCGCGTGGGCGACGTTGTATCGAATTTAATTTATGCAATGAACTTAATGATTTACGAAATTGCCGATTTCTTACATTCCTTCCACCTTAGAAGAGTTGACGATTTAGGCAACTCTTTTGGTTGTTTGGAAAAAGAAAGTTGTTCGCTTTCAGAAATTCAAGGAAGACTTTTAAAAGTTTGTGGTGATTCGATGATTGATAGCAGCAATTTGCGTTGATTGGTAAACAAATTTGGGGCTGGCGAAATCGATATTTTTGACAAAACACGATCAGGAAGACCGATTACTGTTGGAACAGATGAAGTAATGTTGGGCATCGATGCAATCATTCGTGAAGACGGTTCGGAATATTGTTAATGCTTTGGTATGTGGATACAATGTTACGGAGAAGATTATACCTGATTTTTGATATTCTAAGGTGTGATTTAACCAATAATAAACTCGAAAGAATGTTGGAGATTTGCGTTGACATCATAAACACTCTCGGGGAACGTGGACTATTTTCCTCGACGGAGATGAAACGTGAGTATCTACGTGTGATCCAGAAACCAAAAATCAATCAAGGAAATGGCTCATAATCAACACCCCATCCAAATTACGAGGGGAGTTCAAAGTATTCTCGGTAACAGCGGTAAGAAAAAGGAATAATAACTTGAAATAATTTTCATTTGTCAGTGTAATATCCCATAACATCAATGCACTTATTACATCTAGTAATCAACTTCTCAATTCCCCGTAAAAAATACATTTCTTCCTTGTCCAAAAAATGTGCGTTAATTGCCGCCTGCAGCTCTTCATCGTTGGAAAATCGCTTTCCACGAAGGTCTTTTTTAAATTCGGGAATAGGTAGTAGTCACTGGGGGCCAGGTCCGAGCTATAGGGTGGGTGGTTTACTTCTTCGAAACCACAGTCTCGCACAGCAACCTTCGAAACACGCGCCATGTGAACGGGCGCGTTGTCATGAAGAAGCAACACATCTGCGGTCAGCTTTCCTCGCCTTTTTTCTTTAATTGCTTCCCTTAACTTACGCAAAGTGGTTACGTAAGAGGCTGCATTTATGGTTTCACTTTTTTTCGTATACTGGATCAATAAAATTCCCTTTGAGTACCAAAACATAGTGGCCATCATTTTTCCGGCCGATGGAATGACTTTAAATTTCTTCGGAGGATCAGCACCCTTTTTATGCCACTGCATCGATTCTTGCTTGCTTTCAGGGTCATAGTGATGAACCCAAGTTTCATCTCCAGTAACAATTCGGTCGAGAATACACGATGGATCTTCACCACAGAGCTCTAAAAACTCCCTGCAACACTCGACTCGCACCTGTTTCTGAGATGCAGTAAGCATTCGCGGGACCCATCTTGCACTGATCTTTGAAAGGTTAAGATGGTCATGCAGAATAGTAAATATGGTACCAACAGATAAGTAAGTTATCTCTGCTAACATTTTCATTTTTATTCGGGCATCTTTCAATACAAGTTTCTCAATTTTTTTCACATTTTCTTCCGTAGTGGCAGTAACCGGCCCGCCCGAGCGGGGGTCGTCTTCAATGCTTTCTCTGCCCCTTTTGAATTCACTGGACCACTTTTGAACAATAGATAATGAAGGTGCAGACTCTTGGTAAACGGCCACCATCTCTTCGTGAATAATTTTTTGACTTTCCTTGTTTTGTAAGGAACTTGATCACAGCACGGTGCTCGATTTTCTTCAGCGTTGTCTCGTCAGTCATTATGGTCGTCTTTCATTAAGGATTACTAGAGAACTAATGATCACAATTACTTGAAATTTTGTATGTATGTCTTCAGGTAATGCACTAAATAAATTACCCACATCAGTCGCAAATCACCCCTATACCGAGAATACTTCGAACTCCCCTCGTAAGTGCAAACCTCTGCGAAGAAAGTGATGGCAACTGTGGCAACGATGGCACCGTGACAATGCAAAAACCCGCACTGCGTTTTTCACATTTGAGACAATCCAGAAACTCGGATGGTCATCAGTTATGCTCCCCATCCAACTTTTAATCTCGATTTAGCTCCGTCGGATTTTCACTTGTTTGGTCCAATGAAAAAAGTTTAAAAGGGATCAGATTTCACTCATTGGAGGACATAAAACTGGCTTCAAAATAGTGGATGAAAAATGTTTTTTCCAAACTGGATTTGAGCGATGGGTTCAAAGATGGCACAAATGTTTAGAAAGGGAAGGAGATTATGTTGTATTATGTTATATTATATTATGATTATGTTTTGTAGCTTAAGATATCTTCATTTAAGGGAATTTTAGACTAATGGAATAGAACTCTCTTTTTTCCTTAAATCTCTTAATTAAAACGCTATAATATTTGGGTTAAACTGTTCTGGTTTGTTTTCGAATTTCGTTCTGCAATGTCCGCATACGTTGGGGCATAGGAAGTTCTGTTGTTCCTATTGAATTTGCAAGATCGCACCTCGTAACATTTCCGGCCCTTGGAACCACCCCTCAAAGGTGAATCGCTCGAATTCATCCGAATTTCTACGAGCTCCTCTCGCCTCCTGGCAGATGTTTATGTTTACGTGCAATTTCCGACCGGCGGCGTAGGTAGCGTATTCCGAGGTGTTACCGTTTGGCATTTTTCGCGAACCGTGAAATTTTAAAAATAATTTATTAAATGGATGGATGCGGCGCCGTAATTTAACAGCTCCAGTGCAGAAAGTGCGGCGTGGCGCGATGCGTCTGCTCCTTTAAATTCAGGTGTGCTTAAATTTTGTGGTTCCCTAAATAAAATGCTCCGCATGCTGCGCATTTGAGACCTATAGGGGTTGTTTGTTCGTTGGTGAGCGTCGGGCTCCCTCTTTTATTATAGCAGTTCGCCCTTCGAGAACTACCACCTGCGGTGTGCCATTACTGATTTTATTAGGTTGTTTTTTTTTTTTCAAGTGGAAAGTACTACTCGTAAGTTCACCGGTAAGTCCAAGGTTTTTATGTACCTACAGGTTAATTGTAATATGGTTATTACCATTATTAACTTTTATTGCATCATATACCGTATACGTAGATAAAAGAGAATGAAAGCAATTTCGAATCTATTCATAAAAATACAACACAATTGTTAGGTTGTTTATACAACACAATTGTATATGTATATCCATCTGTATAAATGTAGAAGAATTTTATACTTTAATACTTACTCTAATACATACTAAAAATAGATCATACACATGTTATTAATTTGTAAAGTAAATGTTACCTATAAAGTGTTACTTGGAAGGTATTACGATAACTTTCGTGTTTGCATTTACGTTTAACGGCACGTATTCAACTCGGATAGTACTTTTTTTCATATTGCACTATAACATGGAAGAATGTTCGAAAAAAAGAAAACTCGTGCCAAACGAGCTCATAAAATTTAAGTACGTATTGGAAGAAATTTAGTTTTGCATGTTAATAACGTAGGTGTTTATTTGTTAAGTTTAGTTAATCGTAAAGTAAATAGAAATGTGTAAGGTGTGGCTAGAAAGTAATCCATCAAGTGTAGGTCCTAAATGCTTCGATTTATATTCTGCAATTAAAAGGCTTGAAAGTAAAGGAACGAGCATTGAGAACATTTATTCCACTGACGACACTGCATTTATTCTTAGCTCGTCCAAATTTGTTTTTTGTAATCACACTGTATAACATTAATTTGGTCGTCAGAGCCATTCTTTGAATTGTGAAAATGTTGTGAGCTTTGTAGGTACAGCGACACGTGTCAGGCTTGTCCTATTTGTTAAATTAATGAAAATCACATCCGACAAGAAGACATTGACGATTAATTTTTGCTTGCAACTGTACATACAATCTGTTCCAGATTCTTTGATTTCAAAAATCGCAGTGACACATGCTGTATACATTCATGCATTTGTTTGCAGTATCGTGTTAACACTTCTGTCGCTCTTTGGGGACTGTTCACTTCATTGTATCAGGTTATTACTTGTGAAACCCCTACAAAAATTCGAGAGGGAGTAACCCGCTGTGTAAACATAAGCAATGGGGCGGATTAATACGATTGTGTAATTGAGGAAATAGTTTAGGGAGTCACTTGATTAATTACTGTTTTTTGGGAGTGTTTAAATTCACAAGGGTAATTGTTTCTAAATTGGTTTTAATTTGATTGACAGTTAAGTTGCAGAACTAAGAGATTTATGAGGAAATTAATCAAAAGTTATTTCTACGTTACTACGTTGCGTGCATTAAAACGAGGAAGTACACGTCTGTTTAACTTACAATTTAGATTATAATTCATATCGTATTTGTTTAGCGCTATTTTAAATATTCCTCCGTTGTTAGAATTTCCGAGAAATCCCGCGAGAAAGAATCACGTATTTCACGTGACGTAAACTGTTTTGCTATCCATCTTATTTTATGCTGCTTATAACTTTCGAGATTTAAAGGCGTTTACATAGATGTTACGTAATTTACGTTTCGTTCATTCATGTAAGCTGACCGTTTTAGACGGCCGCTCCGATGTTCGTTCTTAGTATTTGCGGCAGCTGTTTACGTGCCACAGGATGTTTTCACTCGGTATACAAAATATCACGGTGAACTATTTATCGCGAAGACATTGATGGACGGACATGCGAGCGTGCAAAGTCGTTTCGATTGGAACAGTTTTTGAAAAGAAAAAAAAATAGACGTGATTCTATTTCGATTCTTTCGTCGGGATGATTCAGAATTCGATGAAATTTCTGATTCAAAACAGCTGCTTGATTTGTTAAGTAAAATTAAAAGTTCATTTTTGAATTGGAATGGTCGCTTTTGAAAAATAGATGTGATTCTATTTTGATTCTTTCGTGAGAATGATTCAGTATTCAGATGATTCAAAAAATAGATCTGATTCTTTCGCCGGATTTGATATTAACAACTGAAACCATCAAAAGCAGGTACTCATTAAAGCTGTACCTTGTTGGAACTGTTAAACCAATCGTTACTTTGGTTGGGGATAGCTGATTCTGATTGTAACGAAATAGTCAGAAACTGCAATTGGAACAAACCTATTATATTGAGGAACTATCGTAATATTTTCTAATGATTGATTAATTAATTAAACATACGAACTGAGAATTATATGTGCGTATAAATTGTAATTACCGACTATGGAAATTAATTCGAGAGGTGAAGCGAAGCGTGGTCAATTTCATTTACACAAATTTACATTCATTATCGGCTTTTAAAATTTCCATCTTCTGCAGAGTCCCAGATAATTCCATCGTCGCAGTATGTGGAAAATAAAAAGAAACAGTTCCGACGTTAATAGCACGCGATTAATTATAACGGCGATAGTTATCCGTCCGTGTTTTATGGAATAGGGAGATAAAGCAAGCGTAAAAAGTTCTAAAAATAAACCAAACTTGAAACAGTTTTAACTTAATCGTTAAGGCGCAGGATTTTGTCGAGTAAACATCTTTTTTGTCGGCATTATTATTAGGATCGTTGGAAAAACGGAGGTTCAACGGAATTGTGAAAAATAAAGCTGTTCTAATGGGATATTTTTCACCTTGCAAATTTTATTTTTCCGGAAATCACATTTTCGATTCTATACGAAATATTAATTTGGAATTCGATTAGAATTACACTTCTAGAAATGAACGCAAGAAAAAGAACATGAAAAAGAAATCTTCGGGGTAAGAACTCAATTAACTCATTTCAACATAAGCGAATTTAGGCTACCAAAAAGGAACGACCTTTGACTTTCATTCTGTAGGGTTAACACTTGGTTGTCTTTACTTGACTTGAATACACCTCCGCTGTTGCATTCATAAAACCAACGTTGCCGATAATTATCGGCGCTTAGTAGTCTTTTATTTTTATCTCGGTTACGTAAGAACGCAGTCGTGAACAACAATATCCATAGAACAATAAAAATGAAGAAAAACGACCGCAAACTCCCATCGCGAACGCCGGCTTCGTTCTATGTAGGTTATCCTGCAAGGATTTGGGTTAGCTATGTGCCCTAGACCCAATAAAACGTGCAGTCGTCAACAATAATAGAACTCCGCGTATCGATTGCATCAGTTCGGTGGCGAGAAGAGAGAAAAACATTTCTCTTATGCAAATCGCGGCTTGTGCGGGCGTACTCTAAGGTCAAGATTGGAAAAGATTTCAAGGAGGTTTCTGCTTGGAGACATGAGTTGAATGTGAAGTAAAACAGTGGTTACGAAAAGTATGGTGAAAATGCAAAACGTAATTTATTTGCGAGGACATGTACGTTCGTACGTTGTAGAAAGTGATCTGTTGAATCCAACTATTTGTAGAAATATATTTTTTCGGTGGGCAATTGATTCAATAGGTTTCGAATTGTCCAATGTAGAAAAATGTAGACCTTCATTATATTAAGACTTATTAAAAAAATAGTAATAATAAACCCACTGTTTCATAACCGTGACTAATTAGCGGAATTCGACGAAATTCCAGCATCTATCTTGGTCTTCAAGGACTTACAGGCACGTATTGTTTATGATACAATTTAAGTTACATTTCTTTTTGAAAGCTTTTTGGTTTTGATCTTCAAGGATTCGCTATTTTATTTTAACATACCAATGGTTTTCCCATACGTAAATACTCCTAAACCATCAATCAATTAATCATATACAAGTTTATTCCCAACAGCAGTAAAACCAAGAGCTGTGGTATGACTTTTTGGAAAAAGAAGGTTGTTCAGCTGCAGATATTTTAAAAGTGTATGGTGATTCGACAATTGATATCAGCAATATGCGTAGATGGGTAAACAAATTTAAGACCGATATTTTTGATAAACCACGGTCGAGAAAATCTATTATTTACTGTTGGAACAGGTGGAACAAAGATGTACATCGATGCAATGATACGTGAAGATCGTCGTGCGACGTTTCGGAATATTGTTAATGCTTTGGGATGTGGAGATAACGTTTTGGAGAAGATTATACATGATCTTGGATGTTTTAAGGTATGGGTTAACCAACGAACTGATTTGCATTGACCTCCTAAACTCTCTCGAGGAATATTTCCTCGACGGAGATGAAACATGAGTATCTACGTGTGATCCAGAAACCAAAAATCAATCAAGGGAACTTTAACGTTTTAGTTAATGTTTTTCAATTATTGTGTAATAGGCATATAACAAGTTATAAATGAACATTGTTTTATTTACATGTTTTGTTATGTAAACGCACCTTAAGACATTCGGTTGATGTTAATTTCGCCTTCGGACTCTGGGAGCGATGTATACGGCCACACGACTTACTGGCTATGTGATATCTATCGTGGAAAGTAGTCTCCTTTTACAAGGTTTTATACCGGAAATTCCGATTACATAACATTTTACATGTGGGCCAGTTGACGTATGATTCATCGTGATTTTGCAAAACCGTCTCCTCATATACTTGCATAATGTACTTAAGTAGTTGAAATTCTCCGAATGCAATTTGCAAAGGTCAGTCATGACTCATGACGGCCAAGGCTTTTGATAAAGCAGGTCGCTGTAACGATTGTTTACGTAATTTTTAGGTAAGCGTATTTTCTGCGATCTCGTAGGCGACGTTATATTTGACGTGAATTTAGCTTACACAATGAACTTAATGATTTACGAAATTGCTGATTTCTTACATCCCTTCCCCCTTACGTAGAAGAGTTGACGATTTAGGCAACTCTTTACCCAAAGAGCTATGATATAGTGTTTGGAAAAAGAAGGTTGTTCTGCTTCAGAAATTCATGGAAGGCTTTTAAAAGTGTATAGTATTCGACAAATGATATCAGCAATGTGCGTAGATGAGTAAACAAATTTAGGACTGATATTTTTGATAAACCACGATCAGGAAGACCGATTACTGTGTTAACGATGCAATGATTCGTGTAGATCGACGTGTGACGTTTCGGAATATTGTTAATGCTTTGGGATGTGGAGATGATGTTTTGGAGAAGATTATACATGATCTTGGATATTTTAAGGTGTGGGTTAACCAATGAACTCGATCTGTGTTGACCTCATAAACTCTCTCGAGGAGCGTGAACCATTTTTTCTCGACGATGTAGTGACTGGGGCCCAATTTTTGAAATCATTCGACATTATGTCGTATGCGAGATGACGTCAAAATGAGGAAATTCTCGAAGGATTTGCATAGTTTTGTATGAGAGTCATGTCGCATACGACATTTGTCGAGTGATTTCAAAAATTGGACGCCTTTCTGCAGAAAGGAACCAACCCGCAAATTTACAAAATCTGAGTTCTTCAGGCTATGAATGTGTTAAGCAGAATAGATCGAAGCCCCAAAATAATGGTAATAACATCTACTGGCCGCTGAACCAACCTACATTCAATAGTGGTAAATAAATATATCTGCAGAACAGAACCATATGGGTTAGCTCCTCTCTGCATAATCTCATATCAATGGCAGAGTATAAGAAAATACTTAGTAGGGACACTTAAACGTCAGTGTCTAAAACTACACAAGTATTGGGAACTGGCAAATGATCTAGATGGCGGTGTGTTTAAAAACAAATATGGCCGTGTTGAGCGGATAAGTTGTTCATGGTTGAGTGGTTATACGGGCAATAATTGTTAATTGTTATTAACCAACAAATAACACCAAACAAGGCAAAACTGTGACAAAACTTGGGCAAAATTACTATAATCTCTATTATGTCAGTTTTACAATCCCCGCATCAATAGTTTACAGAAGGGGGAGACTTTTTCGGCGCCAGTTCCCAATATAATAGGCCTCAAATTGTTTAAGAATTTTAGAATTGTTCAAAACTTAGATCACTGTTTTCTCAGTTTGACCATAACGTGGGTTGGTTCCTTTCTGCAGAAAGTCGTCCAATTGGGCCCCTGGAGAGCAAACATGGGTATCTACGTGTGATCCAGAAACCAAAAATCAATCAAGCGAATGGCGTCATACATCAACACCCCGTCCAAAAAAATTTTAAGTGCGAACCTTTGCAAAGAAAGTTATGTGTTTTGGGATCGTCAGGGTGTTATTCTTGAATCGGCGCACCACTAGAACTTACTTACGTTAAAAAAGCTTAAGGAAGCTATCACGAAGAAAAAACTAAACAAGAATTTGCACAACATTGCACACTGCATTTGCCACAGTTGAGACAATCCAGAAACTCGGATGGTCAGTTATGCCCCACCCAACTTTTAATCTCGATTTAGCCCCGTCGAATTTATACTGAAGAAAGGTTTAAAAGGAATCAGATTTCACTCATTGGAAGACAAAAAACTGGCTGTAAAATAGTGAGTGAAAAATACTTTTTCCAAACAGGATTTGAGCGATGGGTTCAAAAGATGGCACAGATGTTTAGAAAGGGAAGGAGGCTATGTTGAAAATAGTATTTTGTAGCTTTAGGTTTTTTTTTTTTTAGTTACTTCATCTAAGGGAATTTTAAATCAACAAGACATTACTTACGGTACAAGCCTCGTATACATATAAAGGAAAGAGAGGTTTCAGTACATTATTATCATTAACCGAGTCCAAAAGAAAATTTGTGTTTATTTGGGGATCAATTAGTTGTCCGCAAATTTGATATTTCTTCCAAATTTTTATTTTGTATTCAAGCTTGATCCATCCACCGCCAAATTTACATAAAACTGTAGCTCAATCGTTAATAGATTTGATTGTACTTCAAACTGCATTCACAAGTGAGTTGATTGGCTTAATGTTGTTAGTAAAAACGTGATTAGTTTTTTTTTTAATGGTTTAGTCATTGTTAGGTCGAGTGTAAATCCAACTTTAATGTTGTAACGCGTTATTGCGATTAATCTATTGTGTGTTCTGTTTTGGCCCGACGACGGAAAAGCATTTTCGCAAGTTTTTCCCGGCGCTAGCAAATTTAGAGCTTGTGTACTAGATTTCGAATACATTCGAGCGTACGACATGTCCATAAATATAAAGTTACGTCACCATCTTTATTAAAACGTACCTTTCGACTTGGACACGGCGATCTTACCAGGAGATAATGCCGCTCTGTTGAAACCAACTAATTAGTAATTCCAAAAAATCGGTAAAAACTAAAAGTACACCATCATTTTATTCGTCTTATATCTTGTAATATTTCTTAGTATAAGTGATGATATATTTCTTGCTTAATTGATTTTGTTTACTTTTGTTTCATAATGTGGATAGAAACAACAATTTTTCATGAAACGTATGAGCAAAAGATAATCTGAATTTTTCCAAGCAGTTTGCTTTTTTGAGCGTATGTATATTTTGATTCGACTTGAAGAAGAATTGCATATCACTGGAATGTTTGACATTCGTCTGTTCGGTATTTGTTGAAGTGTGCAGTGTCTGCTTAACGTTTTTCTGAAAGTCTCAACAACATTTTTGCGCAGTTCAGCGCGAAAAGAATTCCACTGTTATTATTTATGTTGCAATTTAAACCCGCCAATTCGCAGTTTATACCGGCGGACAGGAAGTGCCGTTTCCAATGTAAACGAAAATAAAATCGCGGTTTTATTATGTAATTCGTGTGTCAGTTCTCCCAAATTTTATTACCCTTTATTTCGTTGAAGGTTATTTTCTAAGCAGATGTTAGTTGTAGGTTAATTGAGCTTTAATATTCAAAAGAAGAAGATGACATAATACCGCAATTGAAACAATATCAGAAAATAAAAAGAGAAGATGTTTTCGAAGTATGTTCCTAAGTAGTGAGTTCTCTTAAGAATTTCCACACACACACAGTGTGATGAAATGCAAAGGTATTCGTTCCATAACGAATCACTCACTTGCGTCTTATATCAGGTGGTACTGCATACCTACCTACCTGGACAGCAACTACAACAACCAGTTCGAATGCTTTCATATATGCCGTGTAAATAATGATGTCATCTCGTTGAAACACCGTACTCAAGTTGAATGCTGAGAGTATTTCTAATATTGCACAAATTTAATATGAACTTATTAATGATACCTGTCTTGGAAACGCAGACTCTTTTTATTAAAGTAACTACGACAAAAGATAATTATTTTGTTTCGTTCCAGCATCTTCGCAAGTTGTTTTAACGGTGCAACAAAGAACGGGGGCCCTTAGAATGGGGTCCCCGAGCTTGCACAACCGTCCTTTTACAACACACTCACCATCCAGGATCACAGGACCTCAACCAGTTGATGTAAGTTATTAACGATTACCTACCTCATTTACTTGAGTATTAATGCAAATGAGAAATATTTTATCACGTGAGTAAGATGAAACACTCATTTATTTATGCAACAGTAAAACGTTGTTGCTATTTTTATTCTTGTTACGTCTGTGCGTTTTCCAATATTAAGTACGTTACGTACTTAATGAGAAAAAGTAGTCTCAAGGTAGTTCTTTAAATAAAGTTTATTCAGAGAATTCGATATTTGTTGAGGAGTAACAAGAATTGTCGGTAATTATCAATCAAGTAGAGTACGTTGCTGAAAGAAGAAAATTTGAGCAGTTCTGAGATTTGGAATTATGTAGTTTGACGTAGAATACACGAGGTATCAATTAACTTACGTTAATAGATTTATCAATTAAATATTTTGACGATGATTTATTACATCATATTAACTTTTCTCCCTGATGTTGAAAACATTGTTGAAAATATGAAGCAAAAAGTTTGTTTTAGTTTTATTTAAGTCAGTTGATTACAAACTGCGATTCCCCAATATTGTTTCTGTAAATATTCTGTAATGTTTATTTTAAAACATGTGTTTCTGTCTCTTTTCTGTTACTTACGTTAACATACGTACATAAACTTTAGAATATGTAATTACTATTTTCGTCTGGTTAGTTTTAAGTCGTGAGGTATGTTATAAAATTGGACAATAGAATCGTATTGCACATACTCGTATTTACGACTTCATTTGAATACTGGGTTCTGCCTAAATCGTGTTTAACTCATTTAAGACAGACATAATTAATGATGATTTCTCTCAGCGCCTCGTCCTTGATAAGTGTGCAATCTGGTTTCGTAGAAGTTCTTTGTAGAATCAATTACATGCGTAGTAGTAAACACTCTCATAGACATTTGGACCTCAAAACATTGCAATATTTAGCTGCGTCATACAGACGGCAAGTTGCAATCCAAAGTTCGCTTTGTGATAAACTTAGCGCAGATGTGCTACGGGAAACGTTCGTTGATAATAACGATTAAGGTGTGTTTACTTATCTCTTCGACGGTAGCCAGATTTCTTAGGCCGTATTAACTTAACGAATTCGTTTGCTTTTTTTTTCAGCACGAAAAACTGTATCAGTTGCAGTTAGAGCGCGAACAGCACTTCAGGCTCATGATCGAAAAAGAAGAGAGGTACCTGGAAGCTTTGAGGAGTCAACTGGCGAGGTCTCCGGATGACAAGAAGTTTGCAGAACTGGAAAAGACCGAACGCAACTTGCAAAAACTGCAGGGCATGCTGCAGAGCCATGTCAGGAACCAAAATGAGGTGAGATGACCAGCCTGACTCATCAATTCTTAATCCTCCTACTATCTCGTCGATTGTTTATTATTTGTAATGACGAATTTGTTTATTTTCGTTATCTATTGCTGTACACAGTTAATACTTAATAATTTTTCAGTGAATAGAATAGGTGAATGTTTATGTCGTTGTCCTTTGGTGTTTGGTTGGTGAACGGTGGCTTTTGCTCTATGTAGTATACGTTGCAGTGCAAGAAAAGATTGGTTAATATCTTCAACAAAACGTAATGTTTAAGTTTTTGTTTTTTGTGAGGGTACTCAATTCAACGCCCTAAGTACCACTGGATCGATATAATATAAAAAATGGTAGGAAAATCTACGACCAAGACACATTTTAAGTGATGAATCAAATCATATTGGGTGTAAGCTAAAAGTTTTCTTGATATTTACTGTGTGTTCCATGAAAATTAGAAAAGTTTTTATATATCATACTTTTAAATCAAAAATAGAAGTTGCAAGTTATATTATTCCATAGGTACTCTAAAACTTAATCTACAACAGAGTAGGTAAAATTATATAACATTCTCTGGCTTCTTTATATGCTTAACGCTTTTCTAAGCTCTTGTTGCTTTGTCCAGCAAAGTAGTTTATTTCTTCTTCAAGAATAATGAAGTGAAAGTAAATCAAAATATAAAATTCTAAATAAATATATTGACTTGAACCTTTACTTGATCAAACCAGATGTTGAACAGAACCCTAGCCCATTTGGAATTGATAAATTAATTAATTCGTGTAACTTTTGTGTTGATAAGTAGTTTCCCAATCAATTAATCTGAAAGTTCACATTAAGATTTCACTATATGTATTTAATTTAATTTTTTTGTCCTGTTGTACAAATATAAACATTTTGTGTTTGCAACCCTTAAGAAAATTAATTAGACTTTACTAACAATTTTTATTTTTAGAGTTGCTACTTTCTCTTATATTAATTGCTGATTTGATATTAATTGCTGATTTGATTTTGTGATTAGTAAGCGTGTCTGTCTTATTCCTTGCTTTTTTTTTTACTTGATTTCTTTACATCATTTTCTATTTAATTATTTATTATTTCAAGTTGTGACTGGTTGGAATGTTTCAATCTATTTTAATCATTTGGTTTCAAGAGATTTGCCCGAAGATGCATTTAATAATAATTTGTAAAGGACAGTTTCCTTTGTTGTTAGTTAGATAATATCTAAGAAAGACAGTCAGTGAATATGATCTGAAAAATACATATAAACTGTGTAATTCATATTTTATCCTTTTATTTCTTGAAATTATAATTACAAAGTTAATTCCTTTTCATATTTTTTATTCTACAATATAGTTCTTGTTGGATTTAATGGATTTTTTTATTATTATATATTAAAAAATTGCTTACAACAACACTGAAGACTTTTGTCCAGTAGAGTATGATTCATTCTAGGTGATGCAAGTGTATTCAAAGGAATCGAAGATTCATTCCAGTAGGTTGATACGAATGTGTTCAAAGTATTCGAGGATTCATTCTACAGGGAAATCATAAATTACTTCAGCCCACGTGACCAATTTGAATTAGGTTTTCTAGAAGTGGCAACACTGAGACAAATGAAGTTACTGTTTCAAATTAGCGTGTATTTGTCATTGACTTTCGTGGCTGTAGGTGTTCTGTTGTGTTTAACCACTTTAACCAAGCATTCCTAGATGCTGATGTAAATTACGAAGACTTTCCAAATCGCAGGTATTACATCCTCGAACGATTTAACACACATCACTGCATTGTTACCAAGAGAGTACAATATGTCGCCCATACGGCGGGGTCACGTGAGTTAAAATCATTTGTGATTTCCCTGTGTATAGATTGATATAAATGTGCTCGAATCAGTCAGTGTTGTCAACTTGTAAAATAGAAAAATATTTCATTGTGATAAAAAATTCCTTTTTATAGATGAAAATCCCTTTCTACATTGAAAATTATTTATTGAAGCAAACACTAAATTATAAAATAAAACAAAAACAAACTCTCCATTACATAAAACAACACTTGTAATACGAAACAATTGTCACAATGTAGAAAAATGCGCCAAAAATTGATTTTTTTTTAATAGAACGGGTACGCTGAAGACACGACGGAAACTGTTTTATCGACAATCCGATATTTTCCGTTCTCTAAAGTCTAAAGTAAAATATGAAGCAAAGACAGATATGATGACGGTCTCATTGACAGTACAAAAAAGAAATGCAAGGCTCCAAAAGTCCCTCAAAAAATCGTTTATAATAACAAGAGTCCCTTTATCTCTTTTGGGTAGGTATAAGAAATCTGAAAGGGATAAATCCTTCAAGTTGGCAACGCTGACTCGCATTAGATTGATTGATTATTAAAAAGGGCTTGTTAACATATTTACAAAAAGACTAAATTTCGCATCGATGACTAATCGCATCACTCTATTACCTATCGAGACATCTAAGCTGCGTTCGTTTATGCAACTCCGTTTAAGGCTGGAGTACAATGAGCGCGAACTGTAGGTTCTCTTAACGCCGCAGTCTGTCAAATTACGTTACCTGTTAAAGCGTGGAGTACAATGAGCGCGAACTGAACGCTCTCCTCTGTCAAACTAACTGTGAAACGAATGCCAAATTCTGGTCTTTTTGATAATATTTTTATAATGTGTGTCCTTTTTGTTAAAGAGAAAAGAATGCTTGGTTACTTCTTCTTTAATTTTCTCACTTAAACTCATCTTTGTTATCTCTGTGCAATAAAAGTAAGGTTAGGTGCCGACCATCGGCGCGTAAAACTTAAAAGTTGAGCAACTTTTACGCTACAGCGCTCTCGACGCTATTCATTGTGCGCAATGCCATATTCTAACTAAGATTTAACTACGAGTTGACAGAATGCGGCGTCAAGAGAAGGTCCATTTCGTGCTCATTGTGCTCCACCCTTAACTATTTTGCACTTTTGTCTCACTCTTATGTGTATTAAAATTTATTCTCACTCTAATTTTACTCCATCCCTGCACCGCGTGAATAAACGAACTCAGCCATTGATACTTGGTTTGTTACCTTTAATTGTTGCTTTGATGGAAAGTTAATTAGAAATTTCGAAGAACTTGCAAGTGTCTACTTTTGTTAAATGGTAATTTTGTGGAAATAAAAATAAAAATCTTTTTATGAATCGCCACAGGTCAGCAGATTTCAATCATATTCATTTTCTTCTTTTCTTCAGTAATAGTTATAATACTAAAAGTCTGTGTGTATGTATCATTAGATGCAAAACACGTCGTAGTTTTTACATGTTCGGATTATTTAGTTTTTAGCCTTTAGGCGTGAGGTCAGTTGGGAGTTGACTTTAGGTTTCTTGCTTTGCTTACTTCTTTCCATGTGACCTCATTTTTTGTGGATAATATACTCCCATGTAAATAGTTTTCGTCTTCTTTTACTGTTTGGGTAGTTGACTTGAGGTCTGTTCTAACAGCAGTACGTAACTGTTAGAAATTGTATTGCTGTTAGAACAGACCTTATGTATGTATGTCTTCTGGAATTTTCTGTTTGTCCTGTATTTCTCGTTTCTTATTTTGTCTCTCCTAGTTTTATTTACAATCTGTCTAAGAAATCTCATTTAATTTTATTTTATATACATACATACATAATTTTAGTTTGACTTTGATTTTCTCTTGCTAGAAATGTTGTCTTTATCATTTTCGTTACAGTTACCTTCCTATCTAATTTTCCTAATTTATTTTGCTGCCTGGTTTTTTGTAATTTTCTATTTGCTTTATTCCAACCCAACATCAACTTTTAAACTGGCAATATTTTTTAATTGTTTACCTTGTCGAATATATTCCGAACACAAAGTACCTACCTAGTGGATTGACCCACGTTTTCGTTCTCAAAAACCTGAGCAAAATAATGAATTGCTTGGAATTAATGTATTTTTTTCGTAATCCTGTTTTATTTTATTTAATTTTTTTCATAATTAGGTAAGTTAATGAGATGCTAATTTTTTTGGAACACACTGTGAACGTTAAAATACTTAGGTAGTCAAATAAACAACGTAATTTCCACTTTATTATCAAAAAATCACACGACGATTAATCAGAGTATTACATTATTAATCAGTCTTTTGCAGTTTTATGGTGATTAGTCTAATTTTCAAGATCGTTTCGCGTGCTTAGATTCATGCTTGCCATAAATTTATTTCTATGTATGCAAATGCGCATTCATTTTTCGTATGTAAGTTGTAACACTTGCAAAACCATTCGTTGCGATAAACTGGTTTTTATTCCGAATCAGAATTACGAATTAGTAATAAAACGTTCGTGATAAAATAGCATCCTGTGTTAGTTGTATTGTCGTGTCCTTGTTGTACATGACGTTAAATTGCTGCATTATTTCATTGTATGTGGTAGTGATAGGCAACAACAACAACCAAAAAAAAAAGGAGTATATCAATAGCGATGCACGTTACCATATACAGGTTGTATACAATTTATGAGACAGCTTGCTTATTATCTAGGTACAGCAGATTTTATGTTTGTTAAGTTGGAGCAAATCGAAGTGATTTTCTTGAAGATGAAGCTAAGGACCCGAAACGATCAGTTAATTAATGTTATGGCTGTTTAAACTAAACTAACCCTGCTTTACTGTCTCTCTCTTACAGCAGACACCACCGCCCAACTCTTTTCCTGTAGACACAGACACCCCACCTCCGTTACCCAGAACACCACCTCCTAACCTTCTGCCGCCGAAAACCAAAAAACTAAAAAGCTCCGTACTCAACCCAGTAAACGATAACGAGGCGCCGCCGCCGCCGCTTCCGAAACGGACACGTCACGTTGACTTGCAAAACAACCAGCACTCGTACGTGAACGGCAAGTTTCCCCTGCAGACGTTCCTAGCCCAAGAATTAAACGCAAACGTCCACCAGGGGCGGCAGGGAAACACCGCCAATCACAGTAACAATAATAATAACGATAGGGGAACGGACGTGAGAGGTCGATGCAACAGCTTAGAGCTTAAAGCGAAATCGTTTACTAATCCGAATGGAGTCATTATGGATAACGCCCTTTACTCAGATCCTATTCCGCCGCCTCTTCCACCTCGTGCTCCCACATCCGCTCCTCCTGGAAGCGACCCCGAAGCAGTTAATTCCATAAACAAACAAATGTCGTATCCTCTCGTGGCCACTTGTGCAACGTTAATTAATAATTATGTAAGTAATTATATGTAAATTTTTGAATTGTATATATTTTTTCTTCATTATTATTTTTTTTTTAGTATACAGGGTGTGTCAAATTTAAATTACGATGGTGTTTGTCTTAAGAGTTGAGTCACAAGGACGCTCGAAAATATATTTTCTAATGATTATTATACACACAATACACATAAATGTAGTGAAAGGGGCAAAAGGAACTGAAGCGACGCTTTTAAATAGGGATAATGGTGACTGGGGTAATTGGGCTTCTACTGTACAACAATTTTGCAAGCAAAGTTAAAATGTAAAGCCAAAAAAGTCGGTTTCGAATGTTAAAGAAATCAAAACTTTGGTAGCAATTAAATTCCTAAATATAAAATAGAGCGAATCTATTTGCTTTATTTATATGTATGTAATTAGAGCATATTTTTGTGCAACAGCTCTTACGATGAATGCCCCTCGCCAAATTTGACATACGTGTATTTATTTATCTTTTAGCCAGCAAGTGCGACCCTGTATGCGGGGCATAAATGCTTCGTACGAAATAAATTTTAAATAAGTACAGAAAACGCGTTGATAAATTAAATCGTAATAAACACATGTAATGTTTATACAGAGCTCAATTAAAAAGGCATAATTGATGACTTGAATGTTTCATTTTTTTCTATTTCTATATTTCGTCTTTTGTAAATAAATGCGGCCTTATCTTCAAACTTAGGATTTCCTATACTTTTCATCTTCCTTTAGCTTTTCTACATTACATATACGTCTGTAAACTTTGTTTGATTTTTTCTTCTATTAATTAATCTTTTAATTAAAACAAGCATAAAGAAATAAATAGACAAAGCATGCATGAATTATAAACGTGTTAAATGGATGCTTATTCAGTGTATTCCCATGTAAAAGTAGCTTTCTTTTCGGATTCGGAATGAAATTGTTTGTAACATTTGTTATTGAGCCGTGTATAAACACAATCCTGTTTGTTACTGCTGTGTTTAGAAAGACGCGACGTTTTTGTTTTTATTTTTTATTTTTTTTCGCAAATATTTACAGAAACACTCACACCCCGACGCAAGATAGGAGCCTGTATATTTGTTCTAGCTGAGTTTATTCGCTTGTAACGCTGACTCGCTACGCACAGTAAATTTTAAATGCACACACACACAGCACACTATCAGTTTTAATTAGTATGAGCTTCCTAATTATTTCTCCTTTGAGTTAATTTTTTTTTAATTAACAGTCTCACTAACCGCACATTTATTTGTTGTCACATTCCTAGATGTATTCACGAAGCGAAATGAGTATATACCTAACGCAGTGTGTAAATAGTTTTATGAAATATTAATTTTTTTTATTACGCACTTTGTTGAAGAATTACGTAAAAGTTGTTAAAAGTTAGTGTCACATGTCTATAAAAGCTAATTTGAGTTCAGTTGCTATCGAAAACAAGGGGCACTAACTTTTTTTTTTAAAGCGAAATTTTTGTCTTTTTTCTTTATTTCATATATTTTAATCGCTGTGTGTTGCCTAACATTTCAGTCACCAAACCACACGCACCATCGGACCAAGTCAAGTCCCGAATCTCTTTCCATACTGTCTCCAGCTGAAGCCTCCAGGAGGCTCATTGCTTCCGAAAGCATGAACGATCTTCGGGGGGAAAGTTACGACAGCACTGCAACTCCTCCAGGAACTCCGCCTCCACCTTATCCTAGTCCTTTACTCGAACGACGGCAGCCTTGCAGTAATAGGAGTTCTGCAAATACAGATGAGGGAGATATGCCATATGAAGAGGTAAATATATGTACTGTGGTTTTAACAAATTCAAAATATTTCCATCAATTTGTTTTTAAATTGTATTGGTATTGGTTCTTTGCGAACTGATAATTCAGGGAATATCGTAAACAATGTAATTTACTGAGTTACTCATATTTTTTTGCAAGTCATCGTTTTATCTTTGGTATATCCACACCACACTACTTGGGTCTCGCGATTTAATTAATCACAGCGAAATTCCGTCTTTTATAATTTCCCTGTTACATGAGTTCTTGCCTTAACAGAACCGTAATTTTGCAAGCAGTTTATTGCTTGGGCGTTTGTGAATTTGTTGTATTCGAAGTTTTCCAGGATGCGCAGTTTTACCTACTATCTAAAACCTCAGGTAGTTGAAGAAATTTGTTTTGTGTCCAAATTCTAATTGAAAATGCAAATTACTTCGATGTGCTTACATGGAATATTGTTTTTCGCGCCCAAAACTGAAATTGAAGTTTATTTTGTTGTCTTTACTTGTAAGTAGAGCTACTGAACATAGGTGTTTGTGTCTGAGAGTTTGGACGGGTTTAAATTTTATGTGTTATGGTTCGATTTATTTTTGTAGAGGGGCCAGTTTTTATTTTGTTAAGATTTGCATTTGTGTTTCGATGCTAAAATATATGTAAACATGCATGTTTGTGCTTTGTGTGTGTATGAGTATGACGTCAGTTTTCTTAGTTGTAAAACTTGATCACCACAAAAACCTATTTATGTAAATTTTTGTATTCATGAATAATAAATTAAGGCAAAATGTATGTACTATTATGTTTAAGAACGCTTGATTTATGTGTGAATACGAATTTTCATGGTCTTCCTGTAAACTTTTTTTTAAAATTATTTTTCGCAATTATTTTAGAACGTTTGGTTTGAATATTAAACACATAAATATTAACAATATCTTCCTTCAGAATAAACATTAATAAGTCATTCTTATTCAAGATTTATTTATGGTATTTACATATTAAAGAATTAAATTATGACTGTTTCTAGAACAACTGTTTTTCTTGTATTAATAAATACTTTTTTATTAGAAGTGACTGCATTATTATTGTGCTGGTTTGTTTTCTTCTTATGTTAATGTCTTCCCTATCGCTGCAGTGTTCAATGAAGTCATCATTTTCTCGTGAGAATTTTAAATTTTGTTCTTTCTAAGATTGCTTCATAAAAAACGTAATCACATAAATTAGGAATAAGAATAAATAAAATAGATTAAATTTAGAACAGATACTTTAATTAATTTCATGATACTCTGTTTGTATAAAAAATCATCTTTTTTTATTTTTTCTTTCAGTGTATTGTAGAACCTTCATCGCCAGATATATCACCTTTACGAGGGTCTGGCCCTAGTCCTGGAGTGTTAGGTAGAGTCTTAGCGAATAGTTCACCCATACATGCCGCCAACCCCCAAACTACCCAACAGTCTATCATGAGCATGGAAGACGATGAAATATCTGACCAAGAAGTTGTAAGTAATCGGTTTACTGCTCTTGCAATATTTTTGTTTTCGTTTTTATTTAGAGCCAGCTAGAAGACCATGGGCCTTTCAAATCACTGTCTCGCCTTTGGGAGCACACACCACATTTGGCAGTTTTCATGAATTATGTGCTGTCAAACTCGGATCCCAATAGTTTACTGTTTTACCTCTTAACTGATCTATACAAAGAAGGCAATGCAAAAGAAATGAGAAAGTGGTCTTATGAAATCCATTCAAGCTTCCTAGTACCTGGTGCTGTGAGTACAGATTATTAAGCATACTACTCTTACTTATACTTACACTTTAACTTTAAGTCATTTCAATTTTATAATACATTAGAAATTTGTTTTTTTATAAGGTCTTTTAGTAAGTAAGCTTTAATTCCTGAAAGCTATAAATGTAAATTGTGGAGATATCAATGCCCTCTTCCTTAAATTGTATGCTAATACATTTATATGTACATATATTTTTCAGCCTCTTCGATTAAGTAACGTTGATGAAAACATAGCGCATGAAATCGACGATGTATTAACGCGTGAATTCGACAAAGAAGAAATCCTTAGGAAAATATTCTGGAAGGCCCGCAACAGAGCGAAAGAGGAACTCACCAAACAACTGAGCGACTTCCAGCAGAAAAGAACGGCCGGTTTGGGGACGATTTTCGGCCCCCCGGATTCCACACTCCTCGAAATCACCCACGACAAAGCGAAGGAAATGAAAATGTACGAGAACTTGTTCCTCGACAAGTTGGAACCGTATTTGTGAGTAGCTCTTCTCGTAATAATATTTTTATTGGTTGAGTGGGCCGAGCTTTTACTGCAATTTTTTTTTAGACACCGCAGTTTCTCTTATTTAAAGTAGCCATTAAGAACGCTCAGTATTTATAGATTGTTCCGAAACAAATCAATTAATAGCTTTTGGAATTGTGCCAGAACAAAAATTTATCGGAACAGCGTTGTTTATGGTGTCAGTTTAATTTCGATCTCCTTATTGTTTAATTGCCCGGTGAAGCTCGAGGGCTGCTTTTCTTTTTTCCTGTTTAACATCAAGTTGCTTATACAGTTGTACGTGAGTGATTTAGCACAGTCTGCTTCCATTGCAGGGAGGAAGTGGAAAGGGAGAATTACGATCCACGTAAATACTATACGGCTGCTGCACTCACAACGGTCATTACGAGAGTGTTCGGTGTCCGGCCTGCTGGTCATGCCTTGGATCGATGTCCTACGTTTGTGAATAAAGAAAAGTCATTTCGCACTAAATTTATAGGCAGATACTCTAGAAAAGTAAGAGCAATTGATTCTTTAAAGAAATTCCACGAGATTAACATTTTCTTTTTAGTTAAACGTTCAAGGGCATCAATTTGTCGCACAACAATATTATACTGTGATAGCTTGCAACCATTGCCACCAAATAATATACGGAATAGGACCCCAGGGTTACCAATGTTCAGGTAATAAATTAATTTCTCCAGGAATATTTTTTCGAAATGATTTTCTGTATTTGTTTTGTTTTTTTTAAGTGTGTCTTATCAACCTCCATCGACTTTGTGTGAAATTGTATGAAGACACCTGCCCCGGACCCATCAATAAAAGAGATCGCGGCATTCAGAAGTTAATGGTTAAGATACGGCCTGAACATAAAGCTCCAGGAAGGAAACAGAGCTCTCATTTCATACAGAGTAAGTATTATGCAAGTGTTGCCTGTGTCATTAAAAATGCTGGCCCATTATTGATTTAAATGGTTCAAGACAATTGAAGTAACGAATATGTTTTAAAAGTAATGATTTTATCATTTAATCTCTGTTGGTATTTTGCAATTTAATATTTTAAAGTCTAATAAAAGTGGAAGAATTCTGTTAATCTTAAAATTTTGAGAAAATTTGTAATTATAAGTTATAACCGACCATATAGGTTGTAAGAATGGTTTAAAAGTCAACGTTTTGTTGCACGTCCTTCAGGATAAATAATAAAAGCATTTGCTTACGCTGAAACAAAAATCAAATACAAATGAATTACTTGAAATTTCATTTGGAAAATATTTATTTATTTAAAATTTAGGAAAATTTACGTTTAAAAGAAATGAAGAAGTACGTTATTACAGTTATGTATTATTTTAATGTAGCCCTACTTAAATAAGAATGCGGAACTAGAAAGATTTTATTTTATTTTATTTTATGATAAAATGTACACTGGTGGCCAAGTAAATCGTTACAAATCGAAGGACACGTAACCCTTAGCGGTAATATGAGTGGGGAGATTTAAACCTCGCATATTGAATATACTACAATAATTTTGTTATACTGGTGACTAAAATGCCGTTTATAAAACTTGTTGCATAATATACTATTAACCAGCTATTAACGAACCATAAAATCCCACAAGGGGTTATGATTTGGGGATGCACGTACGGCAAAGATTCAGACAAATTAGAGTTTATTGATGGTATCATAAACGCAGAAAAAATTAAGGTATTTTAGAAAGAAATTTCCTGGAGATTGCAAGGTTGCAGTTCGGAATAGAAAATTTCATTTTTCAACAGGACGAAGCTTCGTGTTACGCGGCCAAATCTAACAAAAAATTGTTTAGGAACAATAATAATAGTGTTGGCTTGACCCTCGAATAGCCCCGACTTAAATGTTGTCGAAACCCTGCAATATGACACGAAAAAGATCTTGCGAAGACTAAAGGCTAACATAGAGGAAATATGGTATTTTTTCACTCCGCAATATTATGAATCCTTAGTGGATATTATGCCAGAAAGAATACAGGGTGCAATAAAAGCCAAAAGTGATGCAACTAGATTCGTATAAACATTAAATTGTCGACATAATTTATAGTTTTTCTTTAAAATTTGCTTTATATTTTTATTATTAAAATAATATGTACTTGTTTTGAATAAATTATTAGTTACTGTTAATCAGTCCTTTTCTTTATTATTATTATATTAAAAGTTTTAAACGTTTTCTTATGGGTTAGAGAACAATTTTTATAAAACCAGTTCTCGTCCAAACATTTAGTTGTTAGGGCTCGTATAACAGCTGAACGTTACATGACATTCCTCTAAATCATATTAGGGAATTGTGGTTTCAAAATGATAGAGCACCAGCACATAATGCAGGAATAACAACAAATTATTTGAACCAAACTTTTCCTGATAGATGGATAGGTACAAATGGACCTGTCGCGTGGCGTCCAAGATCACAAGATCTTAGCCCTTTGGATTTTTTTCTTGGGGGCTATTTGAAAGACAAGGTGTATACAGTTGGAATAAATAATAAAGAATAATTAAGAAGGCGAATATAGATTATTGCAGAAATGTTTCTCGAATTCATATTCGTCACGCTATACAACACATGGGATTAAAAACGAATGTGTGTCTTGGTGGAGGACATTTCGAGCATTTCCCTTAATTTATTAATTTCACATTATTAATTTTACAAATTCATGTTCTTCTTTTATGATTTTTGTTTATGTTATTGTCTATTTTGTTCTTCTTATAATTTTATATGTTTATACTGCTGTTTATTTTGTTTGTGTTAATCATCTAATATAATTTAATTAATATTTATTGATTTTTCCTCTTCCGACATTTGAATGTTAGTTATTAATATTTAGTAAGTAAAAAAAAGTACTAAGGAATAAATAAATAAACGCTATCGAATAGAATAATTAAAAGATATACGTTGTATAGTCGTCCCAGTTTGGTAGCGGTTTTATGGCCTTGCCAAAAAAGCGACCAATTTACCAGTCGACAATTCGAGGCAGCGTGCAGAAAGTGGAAAATTAGCTCATACACTACCCCAGTATACCAACCCAGAGCGAATCCTACAGAAAGGAGAAATCAAGAAATAAAGAAAGGTTTGCGGTTACTGCTGCAGCAAGAGCCCCAACACCTCTGGGACCTCCAACTCCCTACATTAGGCCTTAACTGAGGGAGCTAAGGAGAATATGTATTGGACATCCATACTTAGGGAGTTGGGGTTCAACGATCTGACGGATGGCGTGGTATTAAATGACAACTTTGGTGCGATGAGGCTTGCCGAGAATCCAGTTTATCTGGATGTCTCCCTAGACCTAAGTTGGAAAATTGTGTTAAACTGTCCGGGATGCACCATATCGTGGATGGGCGTTGAGTATTGGACATTCTCGTATCGAGGGGTATTGGATTTGATTTTTTTTGTTATTGATATGTTCACTACGAGAACTAGCAAGCGTGTGTTTATATTGTATCATAGCAATACAGTTGTTTTTGTTATTTTTACAAAAACGTCAATATAATTTCTTAAAAGACGAATTATTTTATCATTATGACCAAACCACTTACACGCATAATTCTGTAGGGAGTTGGAGGTCTCAGAGGTGTTGGGACTCTTGCTGCAGCAGTAACCGCAAACTTTATTTCTTGATTTCTCCTTTCTGTAGAATTAGTTTTGGGTGTTCTTCAGATTCTTCTCGATGCGCACCTCTAGGTCGCCCTTTTGCTTGTAGAGGTGGGCCAGCGCCTTGTTCGTTTTTCCGCAATGTCTTTTCTTGGTGGAAAGGACGACATGCCCCAAACATTCGAGATTTCCGCCGGGAAAAGACATTGCGGAAAAACTAGACAAAGCTAACGAGGCGCTGGCCCACCTGTGCAAGCAAAAGAGCGACCTAGATTTGCGCATCGAGAAGAACCTGACATCCAGAACCAGGGCCCGATTCTCGAATCGTGCGAATTCATTCGTATGCGAAAATGACGTCAAAATGACGTAATTTTCGAACAATTTGTATAGTTTTGTACGAAAGTCTACGTCATTTTGACGTCATTTTCGCATGCGAATCGTCTCGCACTGTTCAAGAATCGGGCCCCTGGACGTCAAGGTGAAAGTCGTTAATTCTATCAGAGCGCTATTTTTCTCACTCTTACGTGCACTAATTCTCTTAATGTTCTCTCTCACATTTCTACTCGGAGCGAATTTTCGAAAACGCCTATAGTCTTTTTCTATTGCTTTTCCCCTTTTGTCAAATGTGTTTCCGAATTTATCAAATGACTTTCCAGTCTGTTCAAAGTATAGTAAACTTGCGGATTGGAAAGTCATTTGACAAATTCGAAAACACATTTGACAAAAGGGGAAAACCCACGGTGAATTGAATACTAACGGTGGCAGCATTTCGACAATCAAGATAGCGAGCCGTTACGTCACCGCATACCCGCTTCACCTTTTACACAATTATTAACCAATATTAACTGTCACGGTTGACAGTTGTATTAGAGTGAGAAGCGGGTATGCGATGACGTAACGGTTCGCCACCTCGCTTAAATGCTGCCACCGTTAGTATTCAATTCACCGTCGGGAAAACTAAAAGAAAAAGACTGTAAGGTCGAGGGCGAGGTGGAGCGAGTCGCCGAGGAGAAGATGTTCAGTGACATTAAGGCGAAACTCCGGCAGGAAATCGCCATGCTAAAGAAGGAAAAGCAGCAAACGGTTAAACACCTGCGATGTTACAAGAATAAAAAGTTGTTCCTGATTTTACGAAAGCTTTATATTATTATTAATCTACAACGGTAAAAATTTCAATATCCGGGCAAGGCGAAACGCGGCAACAGGCTACACTCCGGCAGAAGCTCTATTGGGATATGAGATTTCTCGTCCCGGGGAATGGGATCTAGCAAGAATACATGTGTCAACAATGACAAGGGAAGAAAGGGGGGAGGAAATGCGGAAAAGACAGACCCAATATAAAAAAAGATATGCTGGACCAGATCAACCTCTTTTATACCACATCGGTCAACAAGTTCTAGTAAAGGCCCAACCACTATCAAAGGAAGATTACACGCTCGGACTGAGACCACGGTGGTTAAGGCCATATACAATCCGTCAAGTACTAGCGGGTCATATACAGCGAATTGTTTTTAAGTGTGGCCATAGGGATTTACGTGCTAAAAATTTAACCTCATGTTAATGTATGTTATGGGACAAATTTTAAGTAAATTTTTGTATTTAGTCGTAAATTAAACGATTTACTACAAGATCTGATTATTACACAATTAAATCTTCATAGCCTTGTCTAATTAAATGAGACACATGTTCTTTGAAACGTAATTTAGTATCAAAATAAAGACCAAAATTACGTGCACCATCAGTCACGGGAATAACCTCGTTGTTAATTACAATTTTGATGTCACCTAAGACCGCAGATCTAGTTTTAGTGCGACCAATTACCAAAACAGATGTTTCATTACTATTAATACAAAGACAGTGTTTAGACGATATGTTTATAAGAGATTCAAGATCGTGATTTATATTAGAAATAACTATCCGTGCATTTTCAGCTCGAAATAAGTAATAAAGTTGATGTCGTCGACATAGAGATGATACTTACAATGTGACAAACATTTTATTAGATATGTATATTGTATAAAGAAAAGGGCCAAAAACAAACGCTGCCTTGAGGAACACCAGATATAACCGGAAGTGTCAAGTGTCATGTCAATTTAGATTTAAGATTATTCCAAATTAGGCAATGTTGCAATATTTTCTATTCATCACGAGGTGTATGTATTCATGGCCAAATTTACATAAAGTTGAGAATTGACGACACCGGTTAATCTATCTGGTTTGAATTGTCATAATTTGACGTATGTTATAATGACATCGAATTAATTTTGTCTCATTTGACACATTAGCCAACTTTCTAACTTAAAATCACGGCATATTGCGATAACAAGCAAAATAGCAAGTAGTGAAGGATTGGATTATACCTTTTTTTTTTTCTAAAATACCTGTCAGTGTCAAAATTCTAACGTTTGTGTTGGTCTCTGATTGGAACTCTGTTTTTAGTACTAAATGTAGAACAGAAATTTTTGAAATTTCCTAACATTCAAATACATACTAGGTATCACACTAGGTATCAACATCAGAGACATTTGGCAGGTGTTATGGAACAAAAAGAACGGAATATACGGTGCGATCCAAAATTATTTAGATAAGGGGAGGCTATGAAAAATAAAATCAGAGACCTAGCTTAATCGATGCAATTAACCTATCGATCATCTGTCAAAACTGAAACATCAAGATACATTTGATGACAGCAGAAAAAAATCTTCTAATTGAATTCATAAGGGTTTGTTAAAACTCTTGAATAATATGATAACGAACAATTTCTGAATACAATGTTCGAGAGCGTCTAAACAACAAACAGATTTGACAGGAGTCAGAAAACAAATGTCAGACTAAAAGTTTCGAACCAAGCTAAGACTCTGATTTTATTTTTTATAGCCTCTCCTTATCTAAATAATTTTGGACCACACAGTACATATTATGCTTCTTGATAGGAAATTCGTACTTTATAACTTTGATAAAAAATACTAGCAAACTTCCTAGGGACTCATCAAACAAGAGGAAGAAAATAGTGATTCGAGATCATTCTAGGCGCAACAACTGCAGTTGCAACAAAGCCATAAATAAGACATGAGTAAATATGTGATCATATTAATTAGGGATGCGCCGAAGCAGCTTTTTTCCGATTCGGCCGAATACCGAATATTTAACCGCATTTCAGACCGAAGCGCGAAGCTTCGGCCGAATAACAGCGATAGATATACAAATGCAATGAAAAAAAAAGGAATTCTCGCTCAAAAGTTTAGCAAAACATAGAATAGTTCTAAGTAACACTAAACTTCCATAATAAAATCAAAACAATAATTCTTTAAAGAGGAAATATGTACACTACTACAAATCAAATATTTAACAAGAAACAAAGACAATAATAAATGAAGATTCTTATTTACAGTACTGGAAATACTTTAAGGATATATCATGCTCCTACTTTGTAAATATTTTCAGCCTCAGAAAAAAAAACTTCAACCCATTTTACCTAAAATTCCTTTTTTTCTTTCCACAAATGTATTGAATTGCCAGTTCTGTTAATTAATGACAAATTCACGTAAAGAATTTAAACTTATTCTTTAGGAAAAACTTGCTTTATAAAATGCCAAATGGGTTTCATCGCGTAGTCTTTAAAACACCAAAGTACAAAGAAAATGTTACTTTCTCTTAATGATAACATTTATGAGCATCATAAATCTTTACGCAGACCGCTTAGAAGTGTCAATTGCAACGATAGTCCTTGTTTCCACTACAGGTCAATAACGGCGAGGTTAGTATGGAGGGGTAACAATTTTGATGGCCACGAGTGTACTCCTAGTACGTCATTTTTAATTTGCTTTGAATCTCAATTGTCTAATTTTATAACGAAACAATTTGTTATTTTGATTTGTTCTATGTTATTTTAGTGGAAAAAGAAAGAAGGATGCAGGAAGAAAAGGATAATGGCGTGGATTCTGCTGAAAGTGGTGAGTAGATTTTAACTTCATTTCCATTTCCATGCTTCGCAAAACTGAATTATGTCGCTTCTATGGTTTAGTAAAGTTAATAAATTTAAATATGAATAAAATCTTTTATAATATTTTTTTCGTTAAATGTGTTAATTCATGGTGAGTTGTTGAGAGGAAGTATGTAGCCTTGTGGTAAAGTTTCATTGGTAGCACAATGAAGGGATACGGTAACAATTTTATTTAAACTTACAGGATCTAAACAGTAGTAATGTTTGATAAACTTTTGCGAGAAAATGAATTTACAATATTGTAAATACAATTTAATATTCTTTCGACTTTAACAAAATTTACAATATCGAAGTAAACCTCTTGTTGGCTCGTAATGGAGTTAAATTTTTAAAAGAAAAAAAAATTGGAAAATTAAAAGTCAAATCTTCTCCATTTAAATGGAGAACATTTGAGTTTTGATTCTTCCATTTTTTTTCTTTTAAAATTTACGGTGTTTGTTAAAAACTTTCTTACTAATATGCGCCGTAAAAGTCATTTTTCTAAGTAGATGAAAGAAAACGTGGTATTTTTTCAAAGTACGGAAGTTGCATTATTAGAAATTACGGGGAAAAGGGCAATCAATTATTTTTTTACTTCAATTTTGATCGTTAAAACGAGGAACTTTATGAAGCCAAAAGAACAGAAATGCGTTTCGTTAATGAAAAACCAACAACCGCTTTGACATACTTATTTTTTCCAATCTCTTTAGTAAATGCACGGATCACATCGCACATTTATCGCGGCACATTAACGGCCTAATGAAAGATAATTATAGAGGCAGATGAGGCGTCGTTAATTCACTTCCAGGAAGTCACAGAAAGTACCTGTCTTTGACGCGCCCTATTATAATTGAATAGATGTTTGTCCGAACATGTGCCCACCCGCCTTTGATATCCGATCCATATGTTCTACAAACTGTTTGGAATCAAGCAATTGAATTCCATTGTTATCTGTGACAAAAAAAATTTAGTGCAAGATTTCGCCTGAGGTCCAAGTTCAAACCCAGTCGTCTGTTTAGTTCCAAATAAACAATGCACACGCAATATGTAAATGAAGCGTCATTCTGACATTTCAGAATGGCGACATAAATCAGCCTCTTCTAAGTTATGCTTTAATTAATTTTTTTGGCCCAAAACTACTAATAAATTCCAAGTTGCAAGATGGCATTAAGAACCGTTCAGTACAGAACCAAATTTCCTTTCACCTGGCATCTTCCTGATACTTGCACGAGGAGATCATCTAATTTGATTCACACCATATCTCCCTTGATATCTCCGAAGAAGATATTCGAACAAAAAATCGAAAGCGGTTCTCTAATCAGAGACGCAAGGCAAGAGAAAGTAGTGGAGGCGCTCGAGAGGCTTTACAAAAACGTCCAGTCTTATCAGAAGGATAAATTAATCGATTCCGCGGTGCCCAAAAGTCTGTACATACATGGACCAGTGGGAGGTGGTAAAACCATGCTGATGGACATCTTTTACAAGTGTTGTCCGATACAAGAAAAGACCAGGGTTCACTTCAATGGGTTCATGTTACGAGTCCACGAAGCTCTTCACGATTACAAAATTAAGTACAGAGATAAAAACCAGTTGCCCGTTAAACTTATCCCGGAAGTGACACGCAGCGTGGTTGGTAAGAACTGGTTGATTTGCTTCGATGAGTTCCAAGTGACCGACATAGCAGACGCAATGATCTTCAAGAGGCTGTTTACGCAACTTTTTCGCAGTGGAACCGTGATTGTTGCCACTAGCAACCGAGCTCCGGATGACTTATACAAACACGGATTGAACAGGGAACTTTTTGTACCGTTTATAAACGTCCTCAAGCAACATTGCAACATCATCAATTTGGATACGTCCGTGGATTATCGACTGAACGTATCACTGCGAAACATTCGCTATTTCCTCAAAGATGAAGACGGCGTCGACTTAATTGACACTCTCTTCAAGATGTTAAGCTCCAAAGAAAACTATGTGATTAAGCCCCGGACTTTCACCGTCAAGGGTCGGGATGTTGTTTTCAGTAGAACCTGCGGAGGACTCTTGGACTCGACCTTCAACGAACTATGCGATAGACCCCTGGGGGCCAGCGACTACTTGGAACTGAGCGGAGTTTTCCACACGATCCTAATCAGAGACGTCCCTCAGATGGGGCTCAACATAAAAGATCAAATGCGCAGGTTTATTACACTCATTGATATACTGTACGACCACAAAGTCCGCGTGGTCATTTCCTCGGACGTTCCTTTGGATTCGCTCTTCGTGAAAGAGGAAGCTCCCGAGGAGTTAACCGAAGCGCAGAAGCACTTGATGGATGACCTTGATATTAATCCGGATGATGATGATGCGAAAGCCAACGTGTTCAGTGGAGACGAGGAGGTGTTTGCCATCGATCGAACTTTGTCGAGGTTATCGGAAATGCAAACGAAGGAGTATTGGGACGCAAGGAGGGATGCGCCGAGTATTATTTAGATTTACGGGAACAAATTGGTTTTGTATATATATTTTTAACAACTGTTAATATACGTATTTACACGAAGTCTATTTGTAATAGATTGATGAAGATCTTGGTTTGGTTTAGGTTCATTGTGGAATAGAAACTGATATCTTCTTGGTTTATCTAAAACAGTCTTAGGATTCTATCGCCTTCCCTTGCCACGCTTCACTTAAGTGTGTGTGACCTTTTTTTTCTCTTATTCTTTTGACTTGATTGAATAAAATACAATATATAAATATAATATATTTACACACAGCGAGGATTCATTAGGCTTTTAGCGTTTGTATATTGTATACAAAACGTGTTTGCGAAAGTTTGAAAACAATCTCCGTTTTATCTTTGGGAAGCAGCACGGTGTAGAGAGATGGTCGGCATCAAGCGCGTCGTCGTTTTAATTAATTCTGTGTACAATTGAGGCGTAGTGTGACGCCAAACAAGTGCATTAAACCTTAGTTCTTCACTAATTAAAATCTCCGCCGCCCTCGCGTCTCCGCGCATCGATCCGGTAACCCTCCCCCCTTAAATCGACGGCGGTGCATTATGCTACGTCATTGGAACGACACGGAGCTTAGAGCTTTTCGGCCTAATGAAATGCTGATGCTTTTCGCAACGTTAACTCTGTGGAACCTACTAAAACGCCGAATAATAAAGTCGTACGTAAATAAAACATTTGTTAGATTTTATTGCGGACGAGGCAAGCCAAATTTTTGTTTATCGTCGTTGTCGTCATCGATGCTTCATTATTTATAAAAACTATTTTTGCACCTGCTTTGAAGGCGTCTTTAAAGCGCGGGGAAGATTCCGCTTCGTAACATCATGTGTTCGACTAGTCTGGCAGGAAAGCTGCACTATCACCACTGAATTTAAGGGTCCAATTTGTGTAGCCATCCACTTATCAACCGGGTGTGCTCCGGCATTGCATTACCTGGGGGAGAGGGTAAAATTCAGATGATGGATGCAGGCCGGGTGTTAGACGTCGAGGAAAGCACAGAGGATGCAACTTTTTCGGGCAACTTTTGCAATATTTAAGTTTATATGCGATCGAATTAATAAATTTCAGGTACTCGTAGTTTCAAGTAGCTTTTGTAATTTGATGTGTATGGAACTTTATTGAAAAGTTCGGAGCTTTTATCAGGCACGAATACATTCCGTCGGTATTGTTTCAGAGCTTTTGTTGTTATTATTCCCCACCATTTTTATGTTACTATTGTTCAAACATGGTTCTACGTGCTCATAGATCAACCGGATTTTGGTTTCCTTTCAAGAGAGATGACTTCATCCTTCAGAAAAGGTTTCGGTTTCCTTTTAATAAGAGTTGACTTCAACTTTCAGGAAAACTGATTTTTTTTTTAAGATAAAGGTCCACGTGAACGTAACCAACTAAATGTGCCATTAATCAAACGTGATGTGAATTGATGCAGTACAAGCCTGGCATTCCTTTGGATTCTGCGTTACGTTAAACAATTGTGCCCGTAATATAAGGAGAGCGTTATAAATTTACTCGTGACAGACAAAAAACGTTCAAAGTGAGCTGCCAGCTAGTCAAATATCCAAGAATACACGTTGTACATGTGAAAGTACTTGAACGAATCGCTCTGAACTTCAGCCAAATTTCAACGATTTTCATATATCATAACTGTGTTGAATGTTTGTTAATGCATTAAACGCGTGAGTAATACAAAAAATGTTCTATTGCTTAAAGTTCACAATAGTTTACTACCTGCTATTCAATGATTTTAAAGTTGCAAAACACTTCAAGCATTTAGTTTGTTTATTACCTATCTTTTACTGTAGTTAGGGTTAATTCTGTTTTGAAATAACTAAAATTTATAGAATGAATAATGACAGGAGTACAAAAGTCTGCTGCATCCCTTTCTTTTAACTGTTCAACGTTGTCAGAATAAAGCGAGTTCAGGGAAATTTTTGTTCATGCAAATATTTGCGGGCCCGATAAGAACTTGCGAGAATGGGCGTGCAATTATCTGAAATTGCGAAATTTCACACTTATTAGCAAACAATGTTTCGCCCGCCGACGATGAGGGAGAGCCTATTTTGGGCCCGAAACAAAAGAATGACGATATTGTGTCTAGAGCCGTGCATCCCGGTGCGACGAAATATTCGAGGAATGCTTAACCCGAACGCGGTCGTAAATTTATATAGTTTGGCGTAATAATCGCCGAAAGTTATGTGACATCATAATCTTCTTACACCCGCGATATTTATAGAGAGGGCATTTATTGCCAATGTTTTGAATATTTTCGATTCTGATAAATACATTTTTTTACAGCCTCGTTTTGTAACTCTGCACATACATATTTTGAAAAATCTGGAATCTTCGGCGAAATCATCACCATAAAGTTTTAGTTCATTCGAAATTAATTATTTTTGTGAATTGTCGATATTGGGTATATTTTTTAAAAATCCTGCAACAAATATAACATTTCTTTTACCTCGCCGCCCATTTGCCTGCGTCATTTCTTTCATCTAAAGAAGAATTTGTTCTAAATATAGCCCGGAGATTAGGAGCACGGCCGTTTCGATAGTTTGCTTTCAGAATAATTACGTCGGTGGCAGATTTCCAATAATAAATAACTTTTGTAATCTTATACACATCGATTATTGACGATGGAGGAGCTAATATTTATCAGAGCTTTGAAGAAAAAAATATGTGCAAGTGATTGAATAATTATTTATTATATCAAAGTGCACGTTTGAAACTTTATGTACCGAATTCTTTGGACTGCTAAATTACTCTATAATCAGATGACTCAATAAAAAAAATCAATAAATAACGTACAGCAAAACGTCGACGACTACATTAGATTCCTGGAGGAAATATATTTACAAATTTATTTATTGTTTAATTTATTAATTTTGAGTAAAAGTTAAATGTAAGAATTTTAAATTTTTATTTTTCAAAAAGTCTGTCGAATTAAAAGTAATCCGGTAACCACAGGCTACCACTTAATTAATGCACGTTTTGCAGTTACACCTGTATTTTATTAAAAGTGAAAGTCTTTATTTTTTTATCTGTACATACACGTCATTTTTTTATTATATCCCGATTGATGGACCGGGATATAATAAAAATAATAATAATTTAAAAAACTTTTATACAGCTATCTCCTCTTAGCTTTTGTGAAATACCTCTCGCAGTCGGAGGTCACGTTGCTTCCTTAACTCAGATTGATCAGATCGGCATATAATGAAAAAGGAATGACGTTATGTAAGATTAAATTAAAGAGTTAATTGCAGTGACTTTCAAAAAGTGTGCTACAAATGGGAATTTTTTTTATTATCGGTTTTTATAAAAATTTATTGACGCAGAACGCTTCTGCATCCCTTAAAGTCAAATTGGAAAATGTCAGATGAAATTTATCTTGAACAGTATACAGCGTGGACACCGAGAAATGAAGACGGCTTAAGAGTAAAGTACCCTTATTTTACAAGATACAGCAAAATGTCATAAGAATAAGTTGTTCAGAATTAAAAGTTATAGCTAATTACAGCCTTCTATCTCAAAAATAAAAAAATCACAATTTATTGTGAACCACTCTTTATACACGCTACATTAGGAAAGACTGGATGGATTAAAGTGTCCGCCAAAGTAATATGAATAGGATAACACGAAATTTGTTCTTATTTCTCAATTATTTCATTTGGTTCTGAGTAATTATTTCAGTGCGTTCCGAAACTTTGTGCTTTCTTGTAGCACACTTTTCGAAAGACACTGTATATGTACTCGTATTAGTTTTACATTAAAAGCTATTACACAATTTTTTCAAATTTTGTTTTAGTCCTGTTTTGACTTCACATTACTATTTTTTATTTCGCATTTTTTCTAATGACGAAGGTAATTGACTAAAATGTTACGGCAATATTCACCTTTCCACATCTGAATGATTTTTGTGTGAAAAAAGAAGCACAATTGGTTATTGTGTTTGTCTATTTATTGTTGACTTTTGTTTGTCATTGTATTCTGACTGGCAGAAACTTGTTTTTCATCGTATTAAGACGATCTCGATCTTTATCTGTCAATGTTAAACAGTTAAAATTTCAAGACTGACAGAAAACGAGAAAAATTTTAACACTTTAAGTTAGAAGGGGATTGACCAAAAAATTGATCTGGGTCCATATTCTTAACCCGTTCGAAAATATTCGTATGCGAAAATGACGTCAAAATGACGCAATTTCCGAACGATTTATATAGTTTTATACGAGAGTTTAGATCATTTTGACGTCAATTTCGCATACGAATCTTTTCGAACGGGTTGAGAATAGGGCCCCTGTACGTGGTATATTTCGTTATATTCGTTAAAAAATGTTTATCGTTACAGTTCGTTATATTCGTTAAAAAATGTTTATCGTTACATTTCGTTTACAATTACATCACAAACTATTTTAAACGGACACTAAATGGCGCACAAACACTTAATGTTTCGCAGTCGTTCGACAGCTTCGACGACGACTGCAAAACGACTGCAAAACGTTAAGTGTTTGTGCGCCATTTAGTGTCCGTTTAAAAGAGTTTGTGATACAATTTTCATCGGACAAGAACCAGCTTTAATTAAGTTTACAATTACATTAATTATGCTTGATATAAAAAAATACTCATAAAACTTAATGAAATAAAATCGTCAGAGTTCAGAATTTGTCCGCCAAACTTGCAATAAATTTCCAAAATTGGCAACATTGGACTCAGATGGATACTTCTCATTATTACACCACTATTTGTAACATGATTAGAAAAAATAGTCACTTGGTCTTTGTCGCTGTAGTGCGGTGCTCCTTTCTACAGTCCGCGGAGATTAAACATGACGCCAAACTTAACGAGTAGTGGGCCCAGGCACGCGCTCAAATGAAAACTATTCCTCGGAGTTACACCACTATTTACGGACATGATTAAAAGAAGCGTCAAAATAAAATATTTTTTTTTGGTTACATTTCAGTCAGTTTTCGTTAAAATGGATTCCTTTTTATGCAGTAACTTTGTAATTTAATAACCTTGTTGGAGTGTGGAGCCCCCTATACTTTCTTCTACAAACCACAGGCGCTTAATATGATGTTAAACCTAACGTATACTGGGCCCAAGTTGGTGCCCTTTAAGCTGGTGCGTCCTAGTACAGTTGCACTTCCGATCGCGTCATATATGCAACGACCATTGCGGTCAACAGTGTTACCAATAGACTTGCAAAAAGCTAGAAGCAAAGAATAATTCACTGAGCGTTTTAGATTTGACAACACTGATCTCAATATTAAAAATCCGTTAAAATTAGAAAACAGAACTAGAGTTGACAGTTTTTGGCAAAAACATAAACGAAAGAAGATCGATTGTTTAACAAATACAAGTAACGACGATCTGAATATAAAAGAACTTTTCGTTTTCACTTGCGTTCAGTATAAATTAAAAGTGATAACTGAAGACCCCAAATCTTAGGTCCGTTTATTCGCCCAGTTGTATATTACTCACTGCTCGTGCTGATGCACTATAAATATCAATCGGTCGACTGTCTAATAACAAGTATCCAGTGCCGTTTACTGATACATTGTTATTACATGTTTTATCTAAATAAATTTTTTGTTCATTTTATTTATTCTTTATTCTTGAAATGATGTCTGTATGATACAGAGAATAATTAAATAAAATATGATAAAGTTAATCAATATATTCTCGCTACATCAGAAAAATAATGCTTGTTACCTTCGCAGTTCAATCGGCGCTCATTCCTTCCATATGTGTATCAAAGCGCCCATGCATTGGGTACTATTTTTTGGAGACTTTAGTGATAACAAAAGACGTTTGAATTCTAATCGTATATCGATTTTTTCCTTCATAAAAAGCAAAATACAACTGCCAAAGGAATTTACAAGTGTTTAGTTCTTGCTTCCTCGAGAGGCACAAGAAAAATAAAGAAATAAAATACCATCTATGATAAAAAAGAAAACTTTCGATTATTGTTTTTTTTTTTTTTTGTTAAAAAAGTATCGATCGTTATTCATTTTTTCTTGTTTCCTCTCGGCTTCTGCAAACTGTCAAAACGGCGCTTTTGCAAAAATGTAAAAATTCCTTTGTTTGCAAATACCGTGCCTTCAATTAAATTCCTCATTAAGGTGGGCTATGATTTCATTGTTTTTTCTCCTAAAGATTTGTAGCACTGATATTTAATTCAACAAATGTCAACTTGACACTTTGTTTTTATTTATAAAATGTTGGAATTACAGCACAAAATATTTATATTGTTGAAAGTTATTTTCAAACTGGTAAATTAGAAAATGGACAGTTTGTTCATTCAATTAATCAGTGTGTACAGAATTTTCGACAACAGTTTCCTAATCTTGCAATTACTTATGAACAGCTATGAATTGAGTGTCGCCAACTTTATAAAAAAATCACAGCTTACTTTAATGAGGAATTTAATTGAAGGCACGGTATTGTTGATAAAGAAGAACGTGATTTTTATGCTTGGCGAACATGGCAAATTATTTTATGACAGATATCACCATAAAATGACAGAATCAACTGAAATAATTTTTTATTTTATACGGACTATTAAATCTTTGGTTTGGTTAAAATTATTTTTAAATAAAATCAACAGATTTGTCACCAAAGTTGTCAGAAATTTTAATAGTGATCTAGTGTCGTAATCATTAAATTGGCAACAGTGGCAGTCAACACGTGTTAGTTTTATTTTAATTTGAGTATGTTAGTTGACGTAGGCGTGTGTGAATAATTACCGTTGTCACAATAGTTTCTGATTTGTTATCAATTAAATTTGCAAACGATTTCAAAAAAATCGAGTACAGTTAATTTTTTCTGGTTTAATTCGTTCGTGTTAGTGTCACCTTTGCTGTCAAAGTGATAGACAAAATCTCGCGGTTAACTGAAAATGACAAAATTTTAAATCTCTCTGAATTAGAAGAGGTAGGTTGGCCAGTAAGGACTGTAGCCAATCATTACATAGTTTGGCTAAAAGCAAATGTTTGAAGAAAATAGACTTTTGATTTTTTTAATGCTACGAAAAAGGCAGACTTATATTGTTAAAAAATTGTAGAATTTCGCATTATTGATTTTTTCGATGTACTATCCGCCAAAATAATCTGGGACAACTCTACACATGCATTTTTTAATTATTTTATTAGTTTGATTGCAGCTTCAAACAATTCATTTTGCTTATTCTATGGTAACGTAAAAAAAACACGATTTTTTTAAACAATACTTAATTTTGTCGTATACAGTAGAACATATTACTTGTCCCAGATTTTTTTGTCGGGCGTAGTACGAACTCGATTTTTTTGCAATCAACTGTACACAATAAAAATCGATACACTTCTAGTAAAAGTAACGTGATTTTGATTAACGATTTTAACAATGACTAGAAATTTTGGTTTGAATTTGAAAAACTCGACAAATGTCAAAAGAAATATGTAATATCAACTGCAGAACATGAAAGCAATCGGAGTTCTGTTTTGTCTAAATTATGTTTATCGACCTTCAAATTTTTTCATTGCTGTAATAGACATAGAATAAATCACATTAAGAATCTTGTCTGACTGTATATCAGATGATATAGCAAGCCACCGTAATTTTTTATGTAAGGACCGGGTCTTCAACAAAAAAATACCTCGAGTTAGCCTTTGAAAAATGATATCTCGTAGCCTGCATAAGCATTTCTTATAACGAGTGTTCAATTAAAAAAACGGTCTACTTTCTTCTTGAAAACATTTCAAGGTTCTATGCTTAATTGCGTTCATTAGGTTCTTTTAGGACACGAGGAGATTCCTTCAGTTGAATTTTATTAGCAATTCGCTGTCTTAGGTCATTTAAATCAGCAACTGATGTGGTAAATATAGAGTTTTTTTATGTGAGGCCACAAGAAAAACTCACAAACGATTAAATCACAGGACCTCGGAGGTCAAGGAATTACAGTGTTCTGATTAATAATTCTGTCTCCACAAAGTTCTTCGAAGCACCTTGCCACAGAATACGTCCAATTTCCATCAATTTTTGCACAGAAATTTACAAAATACCTACTTGCCAAAATATTACAAAAAACTTTGAACACCTTTCGAGTTTTGTTGACACAAGAGGCGCTTTCGTTTCTGAAATGATCCTGATCCGATCTGAACATGTTTAGAGAATCGTGATTCGTTTGTTCTTGTTACAAAAGAACACTCCATTGGAACGTCTTTGGAACATTCCTTCGTAAACTGTCAAAACGAAGTGTCAAATGTATCTAACATAAATGCACGTGAGGTTCCCTGTTTCGAATTGGTTCCGAACAAGTAAAACAAAAATTTTATGTTTACGAAAATCGAATCATGATTTTAAACTATTAGTGGAGGGGATGAATCATTTTCACAAAAGAACACGATTCGCTGATCCAAACGCGTTATGTTCCTAGGATCCGTCAGAAACGAAAGCGCCTAAGATTGACCGCCGCCAACTTGTCAAAGTTGAAATATAAATGAAGGACCTCTTACACACTAGCGACTTAGCAAACAAACAAAAGCGTGTCACAGCCTACTTGACCGTTTTTCTTTTTCTTTTTTTTTATTGAACGCTCGTTATGTACTATCGGGGCCTTAAAATTTCGCACAATTTTTTATCAAGTGGCCAGAATTTTTCTAAATTATAGTTTTGTAGAACAGGCTTTTTCCTCAATTTTTCCACTAAAGATAATTAACCAAAAGTTAGATTGTTTGGTTATATTTTAAGAACAGCAAGATAGTAAAGTATTAGAACTGAAGTAACAGAATAAAAGTAGCGACCAACCGTCTTCTAGTTTTGCGATTGCAAAAACCTTCTCTTTAGAGAGCACGTGATTTGGCACTGTGATACTACAACCAGAGAAAAGCTACAACTTTAGCATTACATTTGAAATCTGACGTTTAAAATTATTATTTTTGACAAGCCGTTAAAGAAAGCCATATTTACAGCGGAAAACTGAATCGTGCGAAATTTTAAGGCCGCGATAGTACGTAAAAAATTAATAAACATTTGATTAACCTCAAAATGCACGTTTTTGGACAAGATCTAGCTTTTAATAATTAATTTCAGTTGTTGGACGACACATATTCATTGGTGGAAGTGGCCAACGCAAAAAGATATTTTGAAAGTAATATTTTCGTTCTTAAAAGAAAATATTAAAATAAATTGTCTGACTTCAGTTCCTTCGCATAACTTAAATTTCCAATTTTGACAGTTCATGCGATAAGCACAACACCTGTACAGTTCAATCTACGATACGTAGGTACTTACTTTTGTTTCCAAGGCCGATTCGAGGTCATACTTTTTTGTTGATACCCGTTACATAAACTCAATTATGCACGTCAAAAACGGTTCATCCAAATATCAACACATTATACGTAGTTATGTTTCTGAAATGAGGAAGAAATGATCTTTCATTTTAACGAACAATATACAGGTGTTCCATTTAAAAAACCCAAATTGTATTGTTTTCTTCACTTTCCGATGGGCTTTTGTTTTTTGTGATAACTCTAAAAGATAATACGTAAAAGGCCCTACAATTTTTGTATTCAAAGTTTTTCTCTAGCTCCTAAAATAAAGCGTCTAGGTGGGGTGTAATATGTATGTTAAAAAAAACTGTACACTAGGCGTTAAAAGTAATGTGTCTCCAAAAAAAAAAATGTATGTCGCGATCGATAAGGTAAATAAACACGTGTTCAATTTTATTTTGTGTTTGTTTATCTGCGTGCTCGTTTGCTTATTATAGTGATTAGAAAAGATTGGGCCGAAATTTAACATTTATAGGGGAGACGTTACTTTTGATTCTCAGTGTATTGTTAGAGTGGGTGCAAAAAATCTTGGCTCTTTCGCAGTACCTATAAAGTAATACCTCATTTTGCGAAGTGTATTCGCAGAGGACGGGTAATGAAAAGTAATAAACAATGGTATGCACAAGCACATCTAGCCGGGGTCTACTACTACAATAGTGATCGCATTTAAAGCAACCTGTTCCTTGGTGAGCAGCAAAAACTTGCAGTCATCTCAACAATTTGCGGCTGACCGCATCCGAAACTCGTTCGTTGCGCCGCGCGATATGATGACCTGCGAATAATATAATTAGAAGGGGTGTACGCCGCCACTGAGCACCGAATTGTCTGTTGGCGTTGCGTTTATGCAATCACACACACGGAACCAGCGACGGCGACGGTAGCGATGTCGTGTTGCTCTTCTCTTAAGTTAGGTTAGTTCGGAACGTCCTCATTGTAGTAGTAAAAGCGCGCCGTTCATCTTTAGATCGGGGGCCCCTCTGTTCCTTGAACCCACATCTTTCATCCCCCCGTTAGTGGATGTCGTGGTGCAACGCGTCTTCCCTTCCTCCACGTACGAGTCGCGGTGGTGCGAAAACCGTCAAAGACAACGCGCGTCTTTTGGAAGTGATTGTGATTTAATTGGTGGTTCTTTGTGTTACAGGGCGCTCGTTAAAAAAAAGTGCTTCTAAACAAATTTTAAGTGCAATTTACGAAAATAATATTTTTTTTTGATTGGATTACCCTCACCTAGACACACTCATTCATCAAACGCTAACCAATGAGGTACCTACTAACTAGTTTTACAAACAAAAAAAAGTTTGCTATGTTTTTCGAGATTTCAGCGGCCGAATCTGTTTTCTCCGCTTTAAACCACAATTAGATCGGAGCACGTCCACTTCTCTATATCTCGGGCTGTTTAAAAATAAAAGAGGTTTTTAATCTGTTTTATTCGTCTGCCTTATTAAATCTAATTTGCGTTTTGTTTTATTTACAACACGCTTCTAAATTTAGAACGTTATTCCCACCACTGTTTTCTTTATTCTATTTTAAAAGTCCTCCTGTATTTATTTTATGCATTTGTTTTAGCGCTTGTTTATCTTACGCAATAGCGGCCAGCCCACAAATACATGCGTATGTCGGAGCTTTTTGGGGTTTCCAGGTTCATAAAGAGGCGTTTTATTCGATTCTTTAAATAATTTGTTTTTTTAGTTTCTTTTTTTTTGAGTAGTGTTTCGACATGAATTCTCAAAAGAAGAATTGTCAAATAATTCAAGATTTTTGGAGAAGTGGTTCTTGTTATTATTATTTTTTTATATTCGACGAAAATTCATTTTTAGATTTTCTATGGAAAGTTTATAAGTCCAAGTCAAATTTTTTGTTTCGGAATTCTTGTTATTTTTAAATTAATATACTGGGTGTTGACGGTCGAAAAGTAAATACGTATGACATTCTCTGTAACCTACAAGTTCGTTTGCGCTTTCATTTTATCACGCTTGTTTTATAAGACATAAAAGTTCCCCCTCTCACATTTAAACTTTATTGTGGCGTTATGAATTGAAATTTAATGAAAAAAGATGATGATGAAGATAATAAAAACAAAACAGGAAATTGTAAAATTATAAAGTCTGTAACACTTTAGTGTCTCTTCTGTTCTTTAGGATAGCTTTTAGTCCTTCTATAGTATTGCATTTTGAAGATTTTAGGCAACTTATAAGTGTCATTTAATGTAGTTAATTTTGTAATTATACAGAGTGTTTACGCTACAATTGATAACTTTTTTTTAATTTGAACTTCTATAAAGTTGACTAAGTTGCCTAAGCATTCGGGTTTTCAAATTAAACAGTTTTTTTTCGTCTATTAAGACGTTATCAAGTGGTATAATAGTATACGAGGTGTGTAAATAAAGTAATGAGACTGGAAGTGTAACGTTCCACCCGGCAACACTGTGGGCTTGTCTTTCAGAGGGGTGACAGGTCAAAATCCATTGCGTCTTCAGTATGAGTTTCAACTCCCTAGCGTTAGTAGGTAATCCATATCGAATTTTTTTGTAAAATTGTTTTTTCTAGTGCGTTCCGAAAATGAGTGATAGCAATTTCGAGCAACGTTGTGCCATAACATAAAGTTTTGTTTCAGACTCGGGCACACCGCGAGTGAAACTTTTCCAAAATTTCAGCAGGCGTCTAGAGAGAATGTTTTGTCAAGGGCCTAGGTTTTCAGGTGGTTTAAGGCGTTTTCGAAAGGCCGAGAATTGATTGAAGACGAACCTCGTAGTGAAAGGCTATCGAGAACTGATCAGAATATTGAGAACTGATCAGAATGTGGACAGAATCCGCTCTGACCGTCGGTTAACAACGAAAATGATTGGGGAAGATTTGAATTTTCAGAACGCACTAGAAAAAACCACTTTACAAAAAAAAAGTTGCTACGGATCACCTAATGACGCTAGGTAATTGAAACTCTTAATGAAGACGCATTGAATATTGACCTGTCACCCCTCTAAGCTCACAGTGTTGCCGCGTGGAACGTTAAGTTGGTTTTCCACCAAACGGACTAGTTGAGTTTCTGTTGTGTTCGGGTTTTTCGAAACACTGAAGACAGAAGACAAAACTCGGACAATTTGGAAACCCTGTTTCTACCAAGCAGACAAAATATTGTAGGAATTTGGGTTTTATTGTAGGAGTTTCGGTTTTGTTTTCAGTGCTTTTCCACCGAACACACTACTGTGTCTAAACAACAAAATCGATTTATTTTGAACACTATTATGAAAAATTAAAAGAAAACTTGAATTGGAAAAAGGCGCGGTAGTATGTATAAAAACCATGTCTCATCATATTTACTTACCTACGAGTATTATTTATTTACTACTATTTATTGCACAAAGAAACCAGAAAACTGAAACACGACTGCAACTCGCTATTTCCACCAGAGAGTGGCAGTTGGTAAACACGCCAAAACTCTTTGATCTTACCGCTTTCGATCGGGACTCGCAAAACACAACAGCAATTGTCTCTAAAAACTCGAGTCTTCAAAAAGTTAATAAAAAGTTGCAGTTTGTTTTTTTTTGTCACGAGTTTCTGTTGTGTTTTTGTTTTGTCCGTTTAGTGGAAATCCAGCTTTACGCTTCCAGTCTCTGTACTTTATTTACACACCTCGTATAATACGGAAAAGAATAACTTTCAAATTATAAATTTGTTGCAAATCGATTTTGATTGCAATGGATTCCTCGAGCATCCTCTGGACAGCTGTTTCGGCCCTATTTGGGGCCTCGTCAGCAGGAGAGTCGGTCGAGAACTCATCGAAATTATTAGGCAGCAAACTGGTTGCATTTCTCAGGTCAAAAATTAGCCGCAGAATGTCGTGACCTAAACCGTTGGTTATTAAAATTCCTACAGAAGAACTAAAAACTAAAGATAACTTAGAATTAATTCGAATAAATGTATCTAGAGTAGAGGTCCCTATTTTACGTATATGTCAGTACATGTGTATACACGAATCGTGATCTTAGTCCGCGTAGTTTTAAATACACGAGTATTTTAATACGAAAACACATCCGTGGCTAGGTAACCTGGATTTGAAATTTGAACGTATCGAACAGATCCATTTATTTATTTAAATGTATACCGTCGGGTTACTGCAAAAACAAGCTAACTCCACTTGTTGTCAATTCGGAGTTAAGTGCTTTATTAGATTAAAAGTGCTCAAAGAACATACATACTTATAAAATTTTTGAAACCATAAAAATCCAAACAAATTGTTATGGGGGAGAAACAAGTGGCTGAAATAATCCAACTCCATTTTAAACTGCAATTTAAACCGTCAAAGGACGACTTCTCAAAAGTTCCAGAAATGGAGTTATTTTATCTTGTTTTGGCAGTAACTCGACGATATGTATAAATTTTATTAAAATTCAATGAAAAACGGCGTATTTTGTAAAAATATTTTATATTTTTTAAGTAATGAAAATAAGTTTAGTATTCCCCTTAAGTGGCCATATAAGCCTAGGCACTCCATTAAAATGAAATTAAGTTGATTTCTCGAAAAACAAGAGAGTGTTTCGTTTTTCCAATGTTGCCGTAAAATCGAACGGGAATGTGAAATGTGGAATATCTGCAGGTAGTGGTCATTTTCCACTTTTTTTATTAAACGTTTCAAAAAGTGGCACAGGCTTAGATTAGCATTACAAAAAAAAAATTTGAAAAGTGAACCGTCATTATTTTTCTATTATCAAAGAATCATGAAACTTTACTAATTTAATTCAATTTGCAAAGGTTCAAATAAAAAAGTATCTCTGCTTCTTGTGAACACTCTATATATGTTGTATGTGCTTCTGTAACAACTCAAAATAGGCAATTTCTGTTTTATTTTATTTTATTTTTGTTCCTGGTGAGGAACTAGCACTATGAATTTGTTGTCGGCTTTTTTTCAACGTTCTATATAAATTCTTATTCAGATTTTTTTAAATTAATCAAAAGAACAGAATTTTCAGTTAAAAATATTGCGAATAAATAAATTTTCCTGTAAAAATTTGGCTTTGAATTTGCAATAATTTCTTTTCAAATAAAAAAATATTCCGTACTGTTCCATTAATAGGCCTGTTCGATAGCTCTGCACTTTTCTACACTTTTTGCACCAACCGCTTCTAAGAGAGTGCGATGTATATGGCATAACATAAGTAGGAGTGAGAAAAATAGAGTAAAGGTGTTAAAAGTGTAGAAAGTGCAGAGCTATCGAACAGACCTAAAGATAGAGAATTGTTTATTTCAAATTAAAAAAAAAATAGGTTCTCCCCTGTTATATTTAATTTATTTTTCATTAAAATGTATATAAAAGTGTTTGTTTAAAATGACACTGAAGTTTACACAAAACGAACTGTCCAGGTTCCAGGTTACTTTCGACTTGTTCGTGTTCCATTTTGAAATCCTTTCTAAATTGTTTAAAAAAAAGGAAAACCATCTTTGTCTAAAATATCTCTTGTTTCTTTCCAAGTAAAATGCTTAGAAAGTGGAGTAAAAATGCAAGAATTTTTAAATTACATCTGTTACGAAAATTAGCTAGTCAATTTTTCCTTTCGTTATAAATTTATTTATTTATTTATTTATTTTGAGAACATACGTAATCTCCTAGTAAAATCTACGGTTCCTGCAGTACATTAAATAAATCAATTTTTTGGAAATTTTTCATTACGTTTTTATTCTGAATGGCGTGCATGGCAACCTATTTTTTTGTTTCAAGGGAAATGACGCAGATTTATTTATTTGAAGAAAAGCGATGTTTTTTTTGTCGTTTTCAATGACAAAACAATTACGTGTTGCAATATTAAGTTACATGATTAAATGTTTTCGGAGTATGTACTTTAGTTTTAGACAAATTTTGATACAGGGGGCAGCTAAGTATCTACCACTGAGTTTTCTCTTCTGATTTTATGGCGTCTCAATTTTTGGTTTCGATGGTACCTCCTTCTATTAATTAAACAGAAAACTCGCATCCCTTACCTTATTTAAAAATTACCACTGACAAGGCTGGAATTGCGCAACTTTATGTTTAGGTATGTAGAGGGCAAGAGGGCTACAACCACAGTTTTTTCTTGGTAGCTAAAATATTGCTAACCGTTAGAAGCGTTTCTAGATTTAGAAAGCTTCATGGTTAAGAGGCAAAATTTTCGCGTAATTTTTATGTCCATGAGCTTCAAATAAGTCACACGGGATTTTGGAATTTTGTTTTACAAAGAAAGAGATTAAGTAATTTTTTTTGAGCGTTGCGATAAAGACTATTTTTTAATAGAACTTTTTTAGTTGCCTGTCTTTCAGTGTTGTAAGTTATTTTTGGCTTTAGCGGATATGACGCTCGTCTATTTTTTTTTCTGAATGTCCCCATGTGCCAAGGTACGAATGTATTTTCCTAGCTGTTAAATCTTTTGTCTGTCAATTTTGTTTCCATTCCAAAACGTGCGCACAAGAAAAGAATTCTATCTGAAGTGGGTTAGTAAAGTAGTCTTCAAAGAAAAACATTTTTCCAGATATTTTGTGCAGCTTTTCATGCATTTTTTTGTCTTGTTGATTTATAATATTTAAAACAAAACTACTTTTCACTATAATCATGTTATGTATATTGGAAGATATTTACTCTACCTATGTATCTTGAAAAGAATTGGACTCTCGATTGTAGGCACTGCTGCCATTCAGCATCGTCGCTTTCAATTTCTTTTTCTAAGTTCTTTCTTAACTTTGCAAATAAATAAATATCACTAGCAGACATGTCATGGTGTACATAATGAAAGAGCCTTTAATTCTAATCATCAGATATGTTTATGACCTTTCCGTCTTCCTGTTAAAGTTATCCGGCGAAGAACTTCATTTTTATGAATGGTTGATTGATTTTTATGAATGGTTCCCATGGTAGTTATCCGTCAGATAATTTATCAAGAGGTGGAAAGACCGGCCCTTATGGCCGATTTCTTCACCGTGTTTATCCTAAGGCTAATTTATCTGTTAGTTGGAATGTGACGTATAGTTGACTGTACACAAACTATGGGCCGATATTTCACTGGTGATTTAACTTTAAGCTTCGTTTTATTCCCTTAGAGACAATTGTCTTCATTATTGTTACTATGGCAATAAATCGAAGCTTAAAGTTAAACCATGACTGAAATATCGGCCCTATGGTCTTTAATCTTCAGTTTATTGTCATAGGAATAATTGTTTTGATAATTGTTACTATGGGAATAAAGTTAAGATTAAAGTTAAACTGTGACTGAAATACCGGACCTAATGGCCGTATGCACCGAACGAATTAACTCAGCTTAACTTAAACCTTACTTGGAATGTGACTTACAAAATGTTATGAAACATCAAATGTCACAATTTAGGCGTTAATCAAATTTAAGCTCGATTAAAGTGTTTGGTGTATATGACCCTAAGGCCCAGTTGTACAATTGCAGCTTAACTTTAAGCCAAAGCTTAAACCCTTAACAACAATTGTTCAAATAATCGTTGTTATGGGTTTCAGCTTCAGCCTAAATTTAAACTGGCATTGTACAACTGGGCCTGACAGATAAATTTAACTTTAGAATAAGGCGGTGAAGAAACCGGACATTAATGGAACAAGACCGTTATGAGCAGGAACATCGTTTAGACGAAAGACAGAAATCATCTCTTTTGAATTAATGCAGCCATCCCCGTTGTAAGTGATTGTGTGACCATGTTCTAGATAATTTGTTATGTATTAAAATTCCTTCGGTATCTCAGTAAATAGTGGCATCTTCCTTCCTTCAGCCTTTAAATTGGTGGACACCTTGAAGTTCAGGCTGGAAATCAAAATGATGGATCCATATTTCATCAAGTCTAACAATCTTTTACGTCGCTCTTAAATAATGTCAAATTAAATTCTGAAGAGAAAGGTCTCTTTCCTGTACTTCAATCAAAGTACACATTTTGCTGACGTCTTATAAAGCTCTAAGTACATGCCTTTTATCTTTGGTGCACAACTAGCAGTTTATCTTCTTTGATAATATCTGAGAACTTATATTTTGGAGTCGGCTGACATCTCTTGCATCTTCACAAGTAATTTGCTTTTTCACATCAAATTGACTTCTGATGAAGCGCAATGATTGAGGTTGCCATCCTGCAGATATCATATGAAAACCCAAATGCTTTGTACCATTTTGCCTATTGTTTATCTTAGTGCTTTAACGATGATTTTTTTTATCAAGAGCTTACAATTTTCAGTCGACTAACATCGTTTGTGTCTTCACAAGTTCTTCTTCTCCAGCTAATCTTCTGCAATCAATTCTTTACTATTAATACAAAGGACCATCATCCTTAAAACACTAAACAGGTCTTTATAAATAGTTTTTGATGTTAAACTTTTCTTGTGTTGTTTTAATACCTACCCAATAATTCGATTTTAAAATTTTTCGACAAGAACCAAACTTGTCAGTTAAATTGTTGCAGAAATGTCATATTGCTCTATTAGAAACTTAGGAGACGATAAATAAAATACTAAATGGTCTTGAAAAATGACGAAGAGGAGCCAGTTTTGTTTGACTGTTCAAAAAGAACTCTTTTAGAACGGATTTAACTCGCAAGGATTCAGCTAAAATTCTTTCAATTTAATTCCAAAATCCTCATTTGAGAGCCGAATTAATTGCAACGAATTTCACGCCTGAGCATATCGAGGAAAAGTTGTACGTGCGAGTATTTCGTTTCAAGAGGAAGTCCTTTTTATAGCCTAGGAGTAAATAAAAAAATAAATAGACTTCTGCGTTTGTTCCTGCTTTCACAAAAGGTGAAACTGTGAATATTGCCTTTGGTGTTGCGAAGATCGTTATTTATAATTGTGTGCGCATCGAGTTATCCGCATCGCCGATTTTTTTATTGTGTTTCTTGTTTAGCAGGTCTTTTTAAGTTTCGTCACTTTTGGCCTTTTTTGAAAAAAGTACAAAGTAAATTAATAAATTCGCGTATACTGTTCAAGTGCTGGGCATTCATTTGAATTTATTTGGCACGTGCTTATGGATAATTGGATGTTGCGAACGGGCGTACAATTTTCATGGAATGTTTGTCACACCGCTAGCGCGCTCTAATTATAGATGTAAATTAAGCAGTCGTGGAATTTGTAGTATTTTTAAATTAAAAATTGCTCGCTCTAAATTGCAGGTCACAATTATGTGCGCTTGCTCTTTGAATGGGAGGCCTTTGATTTTAATGGCGACCAATTTCTAAAACGTCTAAAATACGTCAATTTAACGGGTGATACAACACAGGAACAAGTTCGATTTTATTTCTTACCTAAAACCGAAAAGAAAAACAGATCGGGGTTTATTTTTTAAAACAACAAAAACACGAGGTGTTTCGTACAAATAAATAATTAACTGAAAATATTCGTGTGGCCCGTACTATTACGTGCTGCAAATTAATCAAAAACAACCCAAAAAAATAAATTCCGAAATCATGAATCGTCCTCGGGTGGACGTTAATAGTTCTTTTAATTTACGTCAATGAACTATTCTCGCCTAATCCCCCTGTGATCCACCACCAGGATTGAGTTTTAAAGTTTATTATTTAACCGCCTTTTAAATAACAATAATATTAAGATTGGCAGAGGATATGTAAAAGAAATGTAATTTATCAGATTCACACAATTGTTTATCCAGTCCTCAACTTGAATTGGGAAGGAGAGCCATCATCAAAATCACAAAACCCCATAAAATCGTTTTAATGACGCCTATGTATAATTTGCCCAAAATAATTCGACATTTGACGCACAAGCTCGGCCTAAAGTTGATTGTTTCTGATATCGATGTCAGAATCCACGTTGATATTTCTGTTTGTTTAAATTTCTGCCTTCATTGTTAAAGAACTCGCTTATTTACGAATACTTATTGGCAGTTGAAATTGTTTGAACGAGAGGAAGCTGCTGCCCACTGTAAAAGCCGTGCGTTTTACGTATATTATTTATGTGTTTTTGCTTCGAACCTTGCTTTCTGGTGGTGGTGTAGGTGCACCGGAAATGCAATCATCCATTTATAGATCTCGGTAATGAGGCGGGTGCGTATTGGTTTCGGAAATCGAACTGCGATTTGCAAACAAAACCGGCGAAATGTTGCGTCGCATGCATTTAAAATGGGGCACGTGCACTCATTAACTCTTTAATTAATTTTGAGTTATGACGGTTACGACCAATAAATAAATTCCGTTTCATTATTGCGCTGTTTTTGTGTGGGACGGTGATTAGTTTAACAGGAAAACGAATCCAAGATAGTTAATCTGTTTTTTTTTTTGGTGGCTTTCTGAAATGTGTATTTTTAAAACTTGCGCCCAAAATAGACTTTCTTGGCCTAATCAGCTGCTAAAGTTGCCATAGCAACAACATTTTTCACAATTTTCGCTAACGCCGCAGTACCCAGTAATTACCCAGTAGCGTCGCTTAAACGTCAATGTCAAGAAAGCCGGCCATGTTGTTTGATACTCTTATGGAAATGTAATGTAATTTGCAAATTGGTAGGTATCAAGCAAAATAGAAAATGTGACAGTTGTACTCAAGTGACGCTACTGTGTAGATTTTTATTCGCGACTTAATTGTAACGCTATCAGTGTTGTCAACTTAAGGAATAAATCCCTTTTTATTTTTTTTCAATTCATTAGGGATTAAGATTTTTTTTCTAAAAAAGGGATTTTCAAGTTTTATTTCGGAAAAAGAAACTGTAACCTTCTATACAGCTCAACAATGCACTTTTGTGTTTTATGTACAGTTGATTCCAAGAAAATCGAGTACACTTAATTTTCTCTATATAGATTAATTCGTTCGTGACAGTGTCACTATTGCTGACAATGTGACAGATAAAATGCCACGATTTAACTGAAAGTGACAAAGTTATAATTCTTTCTAAATTAGAGGAAGGGTGGTGAATAAGGACTGTAGCCAAACAATAATTTGGCTAAAAGCAAACATTTGAATAAAATAGGATTTTGATTTTTTTTTATGCTCTGTAATTCTAGTTTTAAGAAATGTAACCTGTATGAGAAATGAGGCTTCAGAATTTGAAAAAGACAGATTTAAATTGTCAACAAACTGTAAGATTTCACACTCTTCATTTTTTGGTGTTCTTGATTTTTTTGCAGTCAACTGTACTTATAATCCATTCCTTATCTATTTGTTATCCCAGTATGCCGTAAAAGTATAGTGAGAATGTGGTACTCTTGTATGTAACTAAATTTTGACAATGAATATCACTTCGAGTTATATTTTAATGTTATTCCGAATTAGGCAATGTTGCGATATTTTCTTTTCATCTCGAAGTGTACTCACGTCCCAATTCACACACATAAATTGTAAAACGTTTCCCTTCACTTTTAATTTTGTCTGGGTTACTTTTCAAATCTGTTTCGTTGATCTATCCGATTTGAATTGTCACAATTTGGCGTATGTTAAAATGATATCAAATTTAGATCTGTCTAATTTTACTTGATACCCAACCACGATGAATTGAATACTAACGGTGGCAGCATTGAAGTGAGATAGCGAACCGTTACGTCATCCCATGCCCGCTTCTCCCTCTAACACATTAATTGTCAACCAATCATCAACTGTCGGGGTTGACAGTTAATCAAAGGTTAATATTGTGTAAAAGGAGAAGCGGGTATGCGGTGACATAACGGTTCGGTACCTCACTTACGAGAATGCTGCCACCGTTAGTAATCAATTCACCGTGATAGCCAACCTATTAACTTATTACATCACTTTCTGACGGTTTTGAAACCGTCACAAGCATGCACTCATCAACATTTTACACTTGATAAAGTCAAAATCGATCGTTTGTTCGGTGAGCAACTGATTATAACGGTTTCGAAACGGTCAGAAAGTGATGTTGGAACAGAGCTAAAATCACGACCTATTGCGATAACAACCTTCTTTTCAAAATAATAAAATTATTACATGGTGTCCATTTTAAATAGTGGCACTTTAAAAGTTAAAAATTGGCAACCCATTCTACTTCCGTGATTTTAGTGCATTTTGAAAACACGAAGTTAATTCTGATTTGATTGGTGGGTTGCCTTTTTCAGGAGTCACGACTTAAAATGTATAATACGCAAAGTTCATCAAAGTGACTCGATTTATTGCGTTATTGTAGGGGAAAGGTAGGCAGGTTGGGACACGTAATTTCAAAAATTAATAATTCAAAGTCAAGAGAAAATTCAGGTTTTAATTCGAGTCTTACAGATATGTTAGTTAGTCTATTTCCAACATTCAGGGCTTATCTTAAACAAAAAAATACAGTGGTTTTTGTTCATTATATTTTCCCGTAAAAGGTGCATTTTTCCAAAACTGCCCCATAGAGGGGGAACATCCGGGCAACAACGGTATTTATCAGAAAAGGGTTTATTGAATGTTGTAACCATAAATATTGACATAAAATGTGCAAATTGAAGGCATCTTTGAAGTTCCTGGCGTTGTCTTTGGATTAAGTAATTTTAAGACTTATCTTCTCTGGAAACATTCGAAATGTCTTGCATGTCCCGGAATCGGAACCTTCCTTTATAATTTCTCAAGAAATCCACGACGTAATCGTCTTTATTGCAAAATTCCACTCTAACGATAAAATAAAGTACAGTGAAACTTGCTTATAACGAGCACTGGTTATAACGAGAACTCGGTTATAACGAGGAAATTGAAAAGTCCCGTTTCTCGATGTGGTAAATTACATATAAAAATATTTGTTTAAAACGAGCTCGTTTTGTAGCACTCTATGGTGTTAAATTCGATTTGTCCGGAAGTGTCCCATGTCCGAAGGTGCCCCACTTTACCCTAAGACATTCAACAACGCCATCTGTTGAAATTTGGCGATGTCTTCTTTCCATTTGTTTCTATGAGAGCGATTCATTTGTTATTGGAGTTATATTGAAAAACTAACTCGTGTCTAAATAAAAACCTGGTCAAGTAGGCTACATTTAGTAATTCTGCTATGTAAATGCAATGGATAAATTCTCAATCACAACCCACTTGACCAGGTTTTTATTTAGACGTTCGTTACCATTCATTGAGCATTGAGTTCCATTTCTGCGGTCACAAAAAATGGACTTGCGTTGTTGTAAGAAACTTAACAGCGACATCTGTTGAATTAAGCCGAAAGTTTTCTTTTTTTGTTTGCTTTAATTGTTGTATCTTTTGTTAAATATTATTGCGATATATTTTTTAAAATTTTGTTCATTTGTTTACTTTGTTTTCTTTCCTTCCAAACAGCTTTTTTTTTAATTTATTAATCTATTGAATGTGCTTATTACATATTTCGTACTTTTTAAAAGTTCTCTTGGTTCATCCTCTTTGCTTTCGCCTCGTCCTTTTCATTTATTTGTTTTAATTTGATTATTTTTGAATTTTTATTTTGTATTCTTTGTTTCAACACCCATTCTTTTCAAATTGTTTTTTTTTTTAAATTTATTATTATTTTATTTTAGTTGTCTTGAACTTTATGTGTATTTAAGGTTATGTTTATGTTTTTTTAAAATTTATTCCTGAATGTAATAGTAAATTTTAGGGATTTCCTATGTTGAAAAGGAATTTCTTGGTAGCCCTTGAGGGATTTCTGCTTTTTACGCGTTGGTAACACTGATCGCTATCGTTTGACAGTTTCTTCAGGAAAGAAGAAGCAAATCTCAACGTTTGGCTATCGTTTTTGACAGTTTTTGACGCGCAGAAACTGTCAAAACGATAACGAAATGTTGAGACTTCGTATTTTTAAAGCTTTCCTTCCTTTACTTCATTTTCTTTGCTTTCTCGTTTTTTTAACTTGATTTTTCTTTCTTTGTAACACCATTCTTTTCAAATTGTTTCTTTTTTTAAAATTTATTATTAATCTACTGAATTGCGCTAAAAAATCGACCGCCTTTTGTTTTTGTTTTCTTTTTAATGCCTGTTTAGGTTTTTTTTTTTATTTACTCCCGAGTCTAGTAACAAGTTGAGAGATTTTCTATGTTGAAAAGGGATTTCTTGGTAACCCTTGAGAGATTCCTGCTTTTTATCGGTGTTGCCAACTTAGTGGTTTTTACACAAACTTTATTGGTTATAAATTTGAGTTTGAGATGTTTTTCTAAATTTAGTGTTTAGTGTTTTTTTGGTGATTTTTTTTTAAATAGAACTGTGAAATCTTGTAGATGTCAATTTTTAGAAAATGTTGTTCAAAGTGTTGAACGCTGCAGCGAAGCGGCTTAAGTTTTTAGGTTTTTCTTGTTATGAAATTTTGTGTTGGTATTACTTCTGTAGTTTGTGTTGATCGCCAATTTTCCAGCTCCCGCTTTTCCCATGTAGTAGTGTTACTGCATTCATATTTATTTTCTTAACGTGTTTCATTTTATAAATTAAAAAAGGAAATTATTGGACAAACTTGTGGCAGTCTACTTATTTTGAATTTAGTGATTTTTTAGTGGTTTCCAACTTCCGTTTTAGTAAAAAAAATTTTCGGCTGTTGACAACACTGCTTTTTACACGTCCGTCGTTAACACCGATCGCTATTATTTGACAGCTTCTTCAGTAGTGAATGTTTCGCTATAGTTTGACAGCTTTTTAGGCGCAAGGATAAAGAAGCTGTCAAACGATAGCGGAACGTTGACTATTTCATGATTTTCTTTGCTTTCTCGTCGTTCTTTTTATTATTATTTTTTAATTTGATTATTATTTTAATTTTCAGTTCTTTGTTTTGACACCATACTTTTCAAATAGTTTTTTTTTTTTTAATTTATAATTAATCTACCTTATTGCACTGTAAAGTCGACCGTCTTTTGTTTTTGTTTTCTTTAACTTTGTGCATTTTTAATGATTTTCTTAAATTTATTCCTGAATCTAGTAACAAATTTTAGGAATTTTCTGTGTTGAAAAGAGATATCTTGATAACCCTTGAGGGTTTTGCTTTTTACATGTTGATAATATTGATCGTTATCGCACAGTATCACGAGTATAAGCAATTACCCAGTAGTGACACTTAAACGTCAGTGTCAAAAAAGGACGCCATGTTCTTTGATACCCTTATGCAAATGTAATGTAATTTGCAAATCGGTACGTATCAAACAAAATGGCAAATGTGACAGTTTTACCCGAGTGACGCTACTGTGTAGATTCTTGTACTGTGACTGTGGCTATCGTCTGAAGAAGCCTTCAGGAATTAAAAAAAACTGTCAAACGAAAGCGAAACGTTGAAATTTGCGCGATTATTAAGCTGTTGGAGTGGCTAAAATTAAGCCACAAATTATTTATTGGTATCGAATTTTGCCAATTCTATTTGCGTCAGTAAATAATTTCCTGTTTCGCCAGATTTGTTTGAAATATCTTACATTTATTGACGTTTTTATTTGTTTAATAATTTTATTCGGTTCGTTTTACAACTTATTTAAAATGTTAAACGAATGACTCAGTCTTCCATAAAAAAATATATATTAAGCTGTATATTTTCTATTTTTGAATGACTTATATAACTATAACAATATTAATAGATTGGTGGGAATTTTGTGTCTTAGCATGAAACCTTAATATGTTAATTCGTTGTTGTTTATATTCTCAGTGGCTGGTTCTTAAAAAAAATATATGATGATGATGATCTTTTTGTACACAACAAAAAATTTAAACCGTTTATTTTTAATCCTCTTTTTTTATAAATAAATTTTAATGGGCGACTATACGGCCATCAAATTAAGAAAGCTTAAATGTTTTTAACGTTTATGAGAGGTGGACGTTTTATGTTTTCTGGGAAAGAGTTGTAATTTGAAAACCAAACAATCTTCACTTGCACTTCTGAAGTTGACCAACTTGTTGTAAGTAGTGCGCTAATTGCTAGTGCAAATGAGTTGTTGTGCATACTTTCCCTATTTTTTTGCATTTAAACCACTAGTCTTAATTTAAAAGTAGAATCATTTTATAAAATTATTGAATTCGAGGGAGATTTTCCTTTTATTTCAAAAACATAGCAAACTTTTCATCCAAATTTAATTTACTTCCGTCTCTCTTTTTTTTATCTTACTTACTAAGTTTGTTATAACATAAAGATAAGTGCGGAATTACCAACGAAACATATCAGTTTGTTCTACGTGATACGACGACGACCGGCGTTCGTTCGAGTGCAATGTTTTATATGGAAGCGTCGACTTTTAAATTTGATCTCATGGAAGTGTGCTGCGGGTCATTTCGATGAGTTTGATGGAGGATTATAACACGAGGACAGGCAGCTTGAAAAGGTCCAGCAGCTTTAAAAAGCTTCTGAAGCTTCCCACTTGGGGTTCGTCAGCAGGTTGGTAGTCACGCAGAGTTTTTAAATAAGAAAATTAAGGATTCCGTTCTAAAAACGTCACGTATCGAGAAATTGCAGGAATTTGCGGAATAAAAAAATATTTACAATACATACATCGCAGATAAACCGGTGACGCGTTCAGGAAGTCGACGTAACCGATTTATTTACTTTGTTATGATATAAGTAGATTGTCGAGATTTAATGAAGCGTTTTTACGTTCGTTTACGTTCGTTCATGAAAGTTTAAGAAATAATAAAATAATACAACGTATTCATAGTAGCCGCAGTACTTGGATTTACTAGAATTTTATCAAGTTATTAGAAAAGGCATAATATTGTATTCGAATTTAAAGCCATTATTCACTCGGATGATTTGTTCCACTCGCCTGTGGCTACTTCCGCAAGCTTCATCCTCGTGAATACTGGCTGTCATAATTCCTCATAATAATACACTATTTTGTAATTCTTCTTTTTAAAATTCTCTAATGACCAGTAGCACCAAACACTTAAGTTCTTGAACTTTAAACATCACTCACTCAGAATATGACTTACATAATGCTGTCTGTGTAACATAAAAATGTCACATTATAAACACAACTTAAATTTAAGCTCATCTTAAGTGTTTGGTGCAACTGGCCATAAATTGTTTACTTTAACTTTCTTTTCTCATTTGCCTGAATTTTTAGTCTTTCGTTTTTCTGTCTATTTCTTCATTTCTACCTTATTTTGACCCTTCCAATCTTTGTAACTGCCTTGAACTTGGCCTTTAACGCTCTTTTATAATTTTTTTTTGGTCTGCAATTTCGTTTCCTTTTTTCTCTGCAGAATATGTGGAGTTTCCTGCCACCCATTTTCCTCGTTTCCTTCCTGGATTTTTGCTCAATATTTATCTTAACTGGTTCCGGTATTGTTCTCAGTATTTTCCCTCCATTGTCTTTAGTTTTCTTCTTCTTTTTTAGTATTGTTATTGTTTCTGCAATGTACCTTATTGTTGGTCTTATCATTATCTTCATATACAAGTATAGTTTCGTTTTTTTCTTTGAATTTTATCTGCGAGTTCTTTTTTCAAGTAACTCCAATCCTTTTTCTTTCTTTTCGTTATCTCTGAATGAGATTTCTTTTTTATTTTCTTTAATATAATATTTTGAAATTCCATCATTTTTAAATTATGTAGGTTCGATTTTTGAATTGTTTGGTTGTTTAATATATTCAAAATAATTTTAGTTTTGTCTTTCATGTTTTTACCTTGTCAGTTCTTCTGGTTATCAAAATATTATCAAATAGTCAAAACGCGTGTTCCCGTCAAGCTTGTTGTGAGAAATTTTCAGAAATAGATTGAAATTGATTGATATATTGTCAGGAGGTTTTAGTTCTAATACGTTTGGGTTTGTTGAATGTTATTGATGTCCATAATAAATGGAAAGACTTCAATTTTTGGCAGGTAAAAATAACACTTCATTTTTAAACATAGAAGCTGTCTTACCAACATTAAAGTGTTACCGCAGGTATATCGTCGTTGTTAAATATACGAGCAATAAAAATAGCGTCCAACAATAATAACTGACGTCGAGAGTTTGCTAACAGCTACGATCATATGATGCTATGTAAATTATTGGTTATTTGAAAAGGGAATCTTGTTTACAAATAAATTTAAATATAAAAATCGAGAAGAGAACTTCTGAAGCTTTTTCAATTAGAACAACAAGATACTGATATCTACGCGAGTATAATAAGCTCGTGGGCATAAACATGTACTTTTCCGTTCCCTTAATAAATAATATTTTATCACCATTCGTGCGTGTGGGTTTGATCTGAATCCTGCGTACTTTGAGCAAACCGAAAGAAACTATCCTTGGATACGTACGGCCACGGTCTATAAATACACCATAAAGTAGTTCTTGAATTTATTGCAGTAATATACGTACTTTAAACGTTGCACAAACTAATTGAGGCATTACATAAATAAAATTTTTAGCATAGCTGAGGCGCCTCCGAAGCGCAAGTTAAATCTATAAATATTTCCACGGTAATTTCTGTTTTACCGATTGGGCAACGCGCCTCGAGCGATACGCTTTAATTATAGAGCGATCTGCTCAAGTAAATGATTATTTCACACACCATGTGGTATACAAATTTCTAATGGGCCAAGAAATAGTTAAAGGTGGATTAAATATAAGACAGAGCACAAAGCATCTCTAAAGAGTTATCTTCTATACGCATACCCACACTTCTATAAACCAGAATTTCTTCCAAAATCTCTCTAAGATCTGCTAAAATTTTATTTCAAAAAACGAATTTCATTACCAGTTGGGTTTATCACCACTTGATGGTCCTTATTCTTTAAGAATATTGTCTGTGATGCCTCATATTAGAGGATATTATCCTTGTGTTTGAGGAGAGAGAAAAAGTCTTATAATTTCAAGAGAAAATATTTAAAAAAATAAAGTTTTCGGTTTGTAACTCCCTGGGATATTTGAGGAATTGATTCAGAAAATTCCATGGGAATTCTGCGGGCTTCTATTTCCCGGTGCATGCTTATTATTAGTGGGTTAACACCAACATTCCCAAACGCATTTATAAACGTGCGTTCACGTCTGATGTAATTTAGGTGGAACGTTTTATTTGCGCAATTCCGTCAGGTTCAAACTGCGTGCGTTTTTTGCACACTTAAGCCTGGTTTATCAATCACAAGTTAACTCTAAGGCCCAGTTGTACAATTCGAGTGTACAAGCTTAAACCCTTCACAATAACATGGTTGTAATGGACATTGCTATGGGTTTCAGCTTCGCTTAAAGTTAAACTCGAATTGTACAACTGGGCCTAACTCTCAGTTTGTTGCCATAGTAACTACTACGAAGACAATTGTTGTTTTGGTAATTAACTAAAGGTTAATTTAAAGTTAACTTGTGTTTGATAAACCAGGCCTTATTGGTCAAAAAAATTTCCTTGTACCTTGCTTAAACGCTGATTACAAACGAATTCTTTTAGAATCCATTTCCTGGTAGATCATGAATATAAATTGTCTCTCAAAAAACTTGATTATAGAAATGGTTTTTTTTTTCTCGCGTGATATCCTTGAAGTCGGAGTTATTTTAATATTTTAGTTTGCGACGACCGTGTCTGCTTCGGCCATCATTATCTCACCGTATTTATTTTTAATGAAGTCGCTAGTGCCAGTTTAGCTTCTGGTATATACATGCATACGTACAAGCCAAACAGTGTCAAATCTCGAAATAAAATAAACAATCCCGTTGTCTGACGCAAACGATGAATGAACGCCGACCGCGACGACGTCACGCGTCGGTTCGCCGCTGCTCGCGACGCACATTCAGAAAATATCCGGACTCTGGGCAAAGGGCCCAAAATATTTTCAATCGGCTGTTTATATTAATAATGTTTAATTGTCGGAGATTGAGATTGATACGTTCCTGTCCTGTTGCTAATAGAACGCTATTTGCGTTTGAGTTTAGGAATTTTATTGATTCAATTGTTACAGTTTTTTTATTTTATTTTTGTCTTAAAGAATCGTGAAAGAACTCTAATACTAAAGCGATAATCACGCAGGCAGTTTTAAACTGCTAATTGCGTTTAATATTACCACTGCAATATTTGTGTTTCAAATTTTTGACCGCCAATAACTTTATGTTTACTCTTCGTTGTAATAATTGATTTATTTCAGTGTTTAGCATTTGCATATAAATTTCATGTGAAAGTTCAAAGTTCAGCTCAAAAATAAACTATGGTAGGATTTGAAACTGTCGGAAAAAGATTCACCATGATTATAAATAACAATTTTTCAAATTAAGATTTCTAAATAGTTCATATAGCTCTTCGCGCTTTTTAATTCATTTGTCTATTTTATTGTTGTCTGTCTCTGTTAAAGAAAATAATTTGTTAAAAACTGACTACTCAATAATAATAAAAATGATTTAGCGTAGCAGATTTAAAAATCTCATTCTTACTCTTACTACAAAAGATGTAATGCTTGATGAATGTGTTCGATTATAATTTTCTGTATAGAATTAAAGTAGATTCTTGTCCGATGTATCACAAATTCTTTAAACGGAATCTGAAAATGTGGAATAATTTTCTAGTTTAACTGTGAGCACAAGACAACACTTTAAAAATTATTGTTGATTGTTCTTAATTAAGTAAAATTTGTTAAGTGGTAATAAATGTATATGTACTTCCTAATTTGTTTTAATATGTTTTATTTAATATATCTACCGGTTTCGATATTGTATTATGTCTTCATCAGACTGCTATCGTCAAAAAATAATATTTAAAATGACTATTAACAGCACTTCTGATAATATTAAAATTGGTGTACCACAAGGAACAATTCTAGGTTCTTTACTTTTTATTTTGTACATATATCAATGATTTACTGAATCTTTTACCTCTGTTATATGCGGATGGTACGATTACTGTAAGCTCTGCTGAATTTGAGTCGAGGCTTAAAATCAAATGCTCCTTTTTCTGAAGACTGTTAGTGATTTTTTAGCTTTAAGTCAGTTGTCACTTAATCCGTGTAAAACAGTTTTTATAACTTTTGGAATATGTTGTGGTAGTGTTCTTCAACACACAGATTTGAAAATAAGCCGTCAGCAAATAAAAAGAGTTGAGTTTTGTAAATATTTGGGTATACAACTAGAGTATAGTTTCAATTGTGATATACGCATAGATTATTTATATTGTAAGTAGAACTAAATATTTGCTTTTCATTTTTTTTAACTTTCAAAAATTATGCCACCTAAAATACTTCACAGTTATTGTAACCGCGGTTATCGTTGATTGGGGTGGAACTTATAATAATATCAGGAATTTACTGCAAACTTTACAAAATAGAATTTTAAAATTAATTATAAAGAGGTCTACTGAACTTACTACACCTTTAAATATAACTCAATCTTTCACCTTGGAATCAATTGTATACTAATATGTTGACTTATAAAAGATTTTGCCAAAAGCTATAATGAATGAATGTAGTAATATAATTGCCATAAAGACTTTTATAAGCTTCCAAATGATCTAAAAATTTTAAAACTCAAGAAAAAGAGTAAAAACGAAATTAAAAGAATGGGTAAAGTACAATGTTAAACATCTTTTGGATACTCCTCCATAAATAATATTAAGTTAATTCTCTTAATTTAATTTACTTGGGCTGGGTTTCTCAGTCCTAGTTTAACTTTAAACTCCTGTTTATTCCCATGCTAGCAATTATAAAAACAATTGTTCCTATGGAAATAAACAGGAGTTTAAAGTTAAACTAGGACTGAGAAACTCAGCCTTACTTTAGTTAAAATTATATCACAAAATCTTTTAAGCGGACACTAAATCGCGCACTATACACTTAACGTTTTGCAGTTGTTCGACAGCTTCGTCAGAACGACTGCGAAACGTTAAATGTATAGTGCGCGATTTAGTGTCCGCTTAAAAGATTTTGTGATACAAATTTCATCGGACAAGAACAAACTGTAAATATAGTTAAAATTATAGTTTAATGTTAAGATCTGATATCTAAAGCTCAGTATTTCATTCAGAGTTTAATTTTAAGCTTCGCTTTATTTCTACGGAAACAATTGTCCTTACAATTATTACTATGGGAATAAAACGAAGCTTAAAGTTAAACTCCGAATGAAATACTGGGTCTAAGAGATATTTTTTAATTTGTAAAATTATTTGTAAAATAATTTGTACTACCTTTATCGTAGTGGTACGTTGTTTATAATTTATTTTTTGCTTATTTTAAGTTTATGTATATAATTTTTTTTTTAATATAAATTTAATTCTAGTTTTAATTTTAATTTTATACTAGACCTATGACAGGTGACGTAGATTACCTCTTCTGTAGGTATTACACACATGTTTTTGTTGTAATCTTTTCTGTTCAAATAAATAAATAAATTCAACCACCATTGGAGAGAAGAAGGAGGAATAGTAATGTCAAATTAACATTGACATTTGACATTCCTCCTTCTTGTTTCCAATGATGGTTGAATTCATTCTAAAGCTGCGTTTAGTTGATAGACGAACCGTCAAAGTTTAACGAGCTCGGGCGGCCTGTTTTCTTAACGGAACTCATACCCACCGTGGTTGCCTAATGGTCGCATCTCAAATCACGACCACCGTGACCACTCAGCTGATTAGTCAGACAACGTAAAATAACTACGAACTAAACGAAATCGACAACGTCGCTCATGAATTAAACGCAGCCTTAATATGATTTATTGACGATAACAGCCTGATGAAGATGTAATAACGAAATTGGTAGCTATATAAAATATTTAAAAAATACCTTTATTACCAATTTTTTTATTGCGGCTTTAACTTTCAGATTTAAAATCCTTTAATTCTTCTTTATTGATGTTACAGCAAAATACATCATGCTGACACCCAACATGAATACAAGTTACAAATATAATACACACACAATATTTATTTTTTTAATATGAAAAATTATTCAGCGTATAAAGTGCATTGGGTGTAAGGTATTTTTTATTTAGTTCTTTAATTGTGCATGATAAGTGATCAGATGATTTCGATTTTTTTTTTATATTAATGGATGTGTATCATTAGTTGTTTTTAGAGTTTAACATTATTTTGTTTAATGTAAAATAGGCAGTGAAGGCAACCAAGAATAAAAATCGCTTTAGCTTTCCACGTGTTTTGCAGAGGATTTCTCGGTTTCAAATGTTAATGTCGCTATTTTGGCTTCCTTAGCAGCTAATCTTTATTTAAATTTAAAAAATGATACAGAAAATTGGGTGTCGATTGTCGAAATTAGACAAGAAATAGAAACTGATATAGAAAGCAAATGGTAGTTTTTCAAAGGAAAACGTATTGAAAGCAGCACAAGGGAGGATTGTGTGGCTTATCCAAAGTAACAAACACGAAAAGTAAAAAGAACAGAATGGTGTTGCAAGGCAGTAACTATAAGAGAGAAAAATGAGATATGGAGAAGGTATTTGAATCGATAGAAGATTACTAAAGAATATAAAGTTATGGGGAAGTAAGCCAAAGATGCAGTGAAAGAAGAATGGCGAAAATTTGGATAACCATGTGGCACATTAAAGCAACTATGAGAAAAAAAGTAATATAATTTGACAATAGGAACATAAAAGATGAAGAGGAAAACATAATCATGGAATCACAATATTTCAAAACGAACAGTAACAACAAAAGAAGAAATGGCAAAGATAAAAGTGGGTAAAGCTCAAGGAATTGACGAGATGAGGAAAATAGGAGAAGAAACGCACTAGAAGCCACTATACCAGGAAGGATGCAAAAGAGACTGGGCCTATTTTGATACAAGGAAGACTGAGCAAGGAAACAGAAAATACAGATAATGCATAAGGGATCGTTAATATTTAAAGATAAGGATTTTATGTGGTGCTTAGAATTAAAATTGTATTAATATAAGATGAAAATATATTTCATGTGTCTTGAAAAAGCTTCGGATGGCATTTTTAATTCATTTCGGGCTTCCTGTTTAGCATTCGGCGTGTATAGGAACGTTCGCTGCATAATTGAACGTTTTGTCGAGCTTCGCCATGGAAAACGTGTCAATTATCGATTCGGCCGCGTTTTATGCACCTACGAAATGCCTGTTGACATTTAGCCTGTGATATTTCGCAAATATCGACTCGCCCACGAAATTGGAAGCAGTGAATCACTCTTGAAGAAAAATGAAGCAATTGTGCAGTATTGGTGGCCGTGACGGGAGCAGCTATTATTAGCGAGCGATTTCCCCGAGAATTGCCTTCCAAAATGGTCCATAAAAATTCATTTTTATTTACATTACGGTGCGAATATTGCAGCCAGGAGAAAAGCACATCGACATTTCAATATTGAGTTTATTTTGGACGTTACACACTGAATTTACAATAGTATAAATAACTTCGACGTAAGTAGACTTGAATTTTGCAATACTATGCAATAAAATAATTTTAGTTTTGTTTTCGAAATTTATTAATAAACCACCCACCACAAAGCCAAGAAAAATGACTCTCACATTTTTTTTGCAATTTCAGCAACTGAAAATTCGCGTTGAAATAAATCGGACTGCAGATTAATTACATTACTTAATGGATTAGAAAACATGATCTCTCAGCAGAAGCACGTAAAAACGGCAACTGCATCGGATCACGAGATCTGTTAATAGAGATTGCTTCCGCGCCATCGGCCAAATTAAACATCGATAGGCAATCGGAAGCTTAATTGTTATTTTGACTGCAGTGCTGAGGTTGGCTTTATTAATTGAGGAGGACAAATCCAATCGCCTGAGTCACGGCAAATATTTGATTAATTATGCCTTTCCGTTTGCTAGTGGAACTTTTAATCAGAAGACGAATTGGATTTGTTATTAGATTTTGATCGTCCACACTGGGAAAGATGAAAAGGGGTGCTCACCCGAATTTAAAATCAATTTCTCCAAAACAAGATTACTAAAACCACAAAATATTTTTCCGCTATTTTAATTAATACTAACTTGATTAATTAATACTAAACTTGAAGACGCTGAACTTAATTAGGGTAGTTTTCATAACTAAATAAATATAAAAAAATAGGTCTTCTCTTGCATGTTTTATTTAAAATGAAACACACGTTTTGCAGCAAAGTTTGGATTGAAACGTGTACCTTCCCTAATTCCACCGACCGTTAGCTTCAAGTTAATGAAATTACGTCCCTACTTTGAAGGATTATTTCGTATATGCATATGGGAAACGTGAAACGTATGTTTCATCCGCAATGCCCATCGTAGTGTGTCTCGTTTCCAACTATTGCGAGTGTTCTTCAATCGATAGCGAGTTCACCCCTCTCGTTGGGGAGCACGTTCTCTTGGGGTAGCTTGCGATAACCGGGGATGTTCGAATCGCGTTATTTTTGGTTGGTAACTCTCATTCCGAGCTTTTACTGCATACAGGAGTGAGTGCTTAATTTGGTTGATAAAATTTATTATTGATTTCACGACTTTTACGATCGCAGTAGACTCGATTTGGTGCTTTGTATGAATTATAACATAATAAGCACGAGTTTTGGCACACTTCGGGCTCTAATCTATAAAACTTCTGCACGTGTTATTGAGACCGACGAAGCCTTCACTTTATATTCTGTCCGCAGAATTAAATAATCTCTTGCGTCCAGGAGGGGGGCTTCATTTAAATGAGCTATTTTTAGAATATTTTTCCGTTTTGGTGAGCGAATTGTTGGTTTGAAGCGCGCTCGTGTGCTCAAAATTTCCGATATTAAAAGCAGAAATAAAGTAATTTATTTTGGCATCTGCAAATATAAATAAAATTCAAATGGCCGAGGGTCTATTTTCGTCGTGCGTTGTTTATCGGTCTTGTTGTGTCTGTTTTTTTTGTTTTGTTCACTTACAATTATAAGCAAATACCTGTGGTCGTTTTCAATAAAAAAAAAACTATGATTTGGAAAAAATAAAAAAAAAGGAATCCCTTTCAGTGTGTACTTTGCCTTCAATTTTTTCTTTTGTAAAAGTTTGAGGATGATTTTTTCCTTGCGGGAAAGATATTTCTCGAACGGAGAAGTACATTTGCTGCCACCTATATTTTAGAGCAGCAACTCATAAAGTTCACGCGTGGAGAATGAGATGTCGGATCAATCCTCACGTTGGTTGGCGTTCCGGGTATTTTTCATAAAGCCAGAGTTGCTCATTGTATTAATTTTTTATATGCCGTTTTAATTTAATTTGAAACGAAAGTGAAATGCAGCCCTTCGCCCTCTAACCAAGCAAATTCCAAAGTCTTAATGTTGACGGAATTAAAATAAATATAAAAGTTTCGGTTCTCTGGATAGGTGTAGGGAGCGCGCTTTTATTCTACACCGTGATCATCAATGATTGAAGGTTTGCGTCTAGAATATCCAGATATAAGTTGATTTACAAAGTAATAAAACAAATTAAATAACCCCAAGACACGAGTGAATTATCGCACGCCGTTGTGTAGAAGTTGTGGACAAAGAAAAATTGATAACTTGAAATAGTTTAGACACAAACCTTCTGTCATTGTTGATCATAATGTAGTTATTTAAAATTTTATTATATAAGAAAAAGAAAATGAAGAAACAGAAGTAAGAGTTAATCAAAATGCACATCTTTGAATAAAATAAATTAACAAGTCCCATTTATTACTCAAACTTACCCCTTTATTTTGTAACTCATTAACGATTATCGTCTTGTAACGATGTCGTTATGAGTTACAAAATAAAGGGGTTAGTCTGTAACAATTTCTATGCGGATCTAAGAGCTACTTAAATTTCAAGTAATTCTCCATTTTGTTTGCTTATCAATTTGGTTGCTAGCTTTTCTTGTTTATTTACTTTCCTTCTGCCTACGAGTGCACTATTCTTATCTATTATCTATTATATTCTTAGTAATACGAATTATATTAGTATTGGTAGATTAGGGGTTTAGTATTTTTGCTTGTTTGGTATTTAATTCTTTTTAGTTTTATTTTTTATTTATCAGGGTTAAGTTTGAAAGCAGACGGGTACACCCCACGTCTGAACTGAAACGTCTTGCGTTTGCCTGCATTACAAGATATTTTTTTTCTCTGTTAATTCTATTCACTCGTTTACACTTCTTCCGCTCGATCTTTGCAGTTACGTCAGAAAATTATCGACTCAAAATGACAAATTTATAAATTCTATCATTGTTTTAACATACGTATTAGATAAGGACAAAAGAATATGTTGATTTCGTTTCTCGAATTGGGAAATAAACTGACCACGGCACGTGTGAGGGAGCCACCGTAGACAAATAATGCGTTTTGTTTACGTTTGATTTATTTGTGATAAAATGTTTAGTTAAACAACATTTAAGTGTACTTTTTGTAAAGAAAATTATCATTATTGTTTTGCAAATTATTGCGAGTTCATTAGCAAGTACTATTCGGATTGATTGTTTCTGCAGACCCACGGTGCTTCAGACTGTAACGTCTATACTTTATTATCAACAGATTTAGGAGTTCTGCTTTTCGTATTTAAACTTTTTGGAAAATTATACTTTCCAAAAGCAGTAATTATCATTTGGTAAGCGCCAACCATAATATTCTACACTAGTTAAGCAAAGTAAAACAAATTTGTAGGTTAGTGCGAGAACCTGCATTTCTCGTCGAAAACAATAAATAAAAATGCAATGCAATCGTTATTCTTTCTAGAATGGCAATTAAAAACACAACAGTTTGTGTTATGCACTGTTTTAGGAGGCACTTTTAAACAAAATTAACAGAAAGTGTAACACATACGGCGTATTAGTTTTAACGTGTTTTACCTGATCTGATCACTAGAACTGCTCGTAATGAACCTTGCGTGTTCTGCACGTTATATTCTTTGCGTTCAGTTTGGTCAGATAGGGCAGATAAAACGAATTCAGCTGTAATCTAACGTAAAAAAATACAAAACATTGACCATTACCTGCCTGTGACAGTTCAAGTTATGACCATCAGAGTTTACTGAAATCGCCAATTGGGAAAGTGTGACGTAACTGCAAAGATCGAGCGGAAGAACTGTATATCATTTTCTTTTGTTTTGGGCAATAAAGACATGTACTATTATCATACGGTTACGGTTTCTTTTTCAAAAGTCACCCTTCCATTGACCTTCACAAATATTTGTGGCTTCTTCAGGTGTTGAGGGCTCTTTAGAGCTATTGGAAAGCTCCATCAATACCTAACATAATGAATTAATAATTAATAAATAATTTGAGTAAGTTTATACGTAATTCTGGGTGAATTCTTTCACTTTCTACTCACGTGATTTTAAATACTCCAGAAAATTGAAGCACGTTGAAGTAGGGCCAAAATTAATGAAATTATTACCACGTTTAGTTTCCAAAAACCATGCATGATAAAAATATGCAAATAAGTTCTTTATTGTATTGCGTTTGTAGTGCAAGTGATATTAAATGCCTTATTTTTGTAATTTTTTACAAAATCTCGTTCCTCTTTAATTATTTACTTTTGTCTTTGCTAAATATTGATTTTTTTGTTTCAGGTAAGCATTCTTAAAAGCCATCTACCGCTGATTGATTAAATGAGTAAGTATAGGCACTTTTCTTTCGTATAAAGCTTGGGTTATTTTTTTTTATTCGAGTCGCCAGTTAGAAGAGACGCTAGACAAGTTTATAAAACAGTGGTGACTTGATGACAGGAAACATCAAGGAATACTGTAAATCAAAGTTTGCTTGCATTGACAGTGTGGTAAGCAGTACCATCGTAAATTACACGCGAGTCCTGTAGACTTGTCTGCAGCAATGTATAGAACTCCAACTAATTGTAAAGTTTGTTAGTTTTGCTCCGATTTCACATCAATTGATGAAATAATTATTAACTTTATAGTAGTTAAATCTACCGGGTTTTTTTTTTGGACACTGTAAGATATTTGCAAATTATTTTTGCATCTCTATCTATGAAGAATTCATGTAAAATAATACATTTTTATTTAAAATAGTATTTTTTTACAATTTCCGACGAAATTAATTCTGATTAATCTTAATATTGTAGTTGGGGTATTTTATTTTAAGTATGTACAGTAGAGTCTCGATATAGTGAACTATCCACTGCAGTGAACCCAAAAATATACATTAAGCTCTAACCTCGCTAGAGTGAATTGCACAAGAGTACATACATAGGGACTTCCCCGAAAGCGTGATAACGCGCTTATGTCTGGAGAAGCAAACAAAATTAACAGTAATAACATAATAATAATAAATAAAGTAATAACCACACTGTAAGTATCACTGTAATGTGTTTTTATCTGCGTTTTTATCTGCACTCTAAACAGTGAATAACCTCGGTGGAGTGACAAAGCCGTTCATCAATTAGTTCACTGTATCGAGACTCTACTGTATTACCATAAGCGTTAGTTTGGTTGCCTAATTTAGGTGATCACATGGGGCTTAGAAAGTTCTATTGCATAAAGTTGAATGATACGAAAATTACAAAATATAAATTAGAATTAGATAAAAGTGAAAGGCAGAAAACAAAATAAAAAGATAATAAAGAGTGATTCCGTTGTATTGCAAATAAGAATATGAATAATTTAAGTGGCATAAAAGTGCTTTTTGCTCGGATGTTCGTCTAATTCTTTTGCAGCTGCTTTAAGTATTAACATTAACTTTTTTTCCGTTTTAATTGGCCACATGGCTTTCGCTTCATTAACACATGACCTGTAGCAATTTTAATCGTACACAACGATCTATAAATACCCTCGGCGCATTTTCTTTTTCACTTAAACCGAAACGATATTTGAATCTGTTTATTTTTATTAAAAATAAAAACTGAATAAACACATAATTTTACTAGCAGTTATGGTCAAATACCTAAGAACCTACAGATTATAAAAGCAAAGATTTTTTTATTTAATTTAATGATAAGAAACCAGGTATAGAGTGTGTCCCAATTTTTTTTCTTCGCAAAGTCGTATCTTTGCAGTGAAATAGAGCAAATACAAATAACTACGCTCCATTTGAGGCATTTTATATTTATACAAGAAAATGGTACCTACTCAGAATATACCACCATATCGCTTGAACATGTAAAGCCGAAGAGAACTATGAAGAATACGGGGGCCTGTTGAATATAATCTGGGACACTCCGTATAGGTCTTCAAGATCAGGAAATTATTTAACTGTAGAAAAATTGTGTCTATTTTGCTGACGATAATAATCCCAAGGAATTATTCAAAATGAGTCATAATCAATGGACTTTGCGATGAAATTAAAACATGCTTTTTTACCATGACCTATGACACGGATTTGTAAACTGTTAATTTTGTTAATTTCAAGGATGTCCACTGATATTAAGGTTTCCTCGGGCGCATTTAAACGAAACGGAAAATTTTCGTGCATCACGCCTCAAGATATCGCGTAGAGATGTTAAATAATTATCGCAAATTCATCATTGTCGAAATTAATTTACTTTTTATCTAAATTGTGGAAAAAAAACGAGCAGTTAATTTTAATATAGTAAATAAACTGAAGGCGGCGCAATTTTTTTCACAATTTAAATTTGCTTGTTTGCTATAACAAAAAATTTGGGTGCCTTCTTTGCAGATCTTTCAAGACATGTACGTCTGTGAAAAATTAAATAAATAAATAAATCGCCACCTTCTTGCGCGCAAATCCTTCGTGCGAATCGAAACAATTCTGAAAGAATTATTTTTTGTGGTCAAATTTCTTAGGGCTGTCAAACAAATTTGATTGCAAATGTAAATCTCGGCGTCAAGATTTGCCAGATAGCCCCGTCTGTTATATATTTTTATTTCGAATTGCTCGTTCGTGTTTATTTATGTACGGCGCGTATTAATATAATTCATAAAAACATTAAAACATGTGTTGGCGGCGGTGCACGGCATCACCGTGAGCATGTGTGTGTGTGTGGGGCACATCCGCCGTCTCTTTATTGGTATGTGTACGCGTTCCCTTGATTCAAATATGCCATTTCTTCTTGGCATATTAAATTAAAAGTACATAATACTAATTAAAGCGTATACACAGAGTGACTGTAAAAGATTGTCATTATGGTCAGTATCGCTGCATAAATTATACAGTGCTTCTAGTTGTGACAGACTATTGTCAACACTCTGTACAGTAGTGGTGAGCATGTCTTGAAGCTAAAATGCCAAAAAAATTAGCTATGTAAATAAAAAAAACTATGTATTTCTATTTTCTTTTCGAATTACCTAATTAATTTATGTTTTCTATTTTTATTTGAATCGAACAACTAAACAAATTTGTCCGACTTGCGCAAATACTTTCGTAAGCTTCTTTACTGTGACCTCAATTGACACTATTAGGTTTTTTTTTTCGCCGCGGTATTAATTTCAAAACGTGAGGCTAATATTTCGTTGCAAATATAAAATTTCTCTGTACTCTTTTTACTGTTTGTTATCTGACACTGAACGCACGCAAATAATACGACATTAATAATACCGTGTTTAATGCGTGCAAGAGGCCACACACGATTTATTTGAACGCGTAAAAATCTTAATGCTGATCGAAAGGACAACTTCAGGGAACCGTTTCTTTTGAATAAAATTATCATGCCATTATCTTTTTACCTTGACAATAATCTGTTGTTTGAAATGTTATTAATGAACTCTTGCACAAGTTCATTTATCATTTGGTTGTTTGTTTCTTTTTTTTTCTTCTCTAATTTAATGTGAGGAACGTTACAATGAAAACTGCAACCATACGTCAGTTTTATGCATACTGAAAATGATATTGGTACTTTTCTAAAAAAAAAAGTTTTACATCACTTTACTATCAACTTGAAACAAATCTAGAAAATTGAATTAAACATTAGAAGAGACTTTAGAATGAGTTTATTCAACCACCCCTGAGATAAAAAAAATAAATTATACATTTTCTTGTACCTATAGGGTGTTCATTATGTACGTAAACAATTACCTAACAGTTAGCTAAAATCAATCACTATTTCTCTAAGCACAGCTTACAGTGACGGAGTTACATCTATGTAGAAATACTTTATATTGGTCATGTGACAAACTGCTGTGATTATTCATAAAGTAATAAACATTTAATTGAAATTGATAAGACAGTTTAGTTACTTCAGGATTGTCACAAGGTTCTCACCTTAGACCTGCACTTTTCTTCAGTTGCAGGGTTGCCAAAATTTCAAGAATTGTGATTTATTATTCGCTATTCGTGAACAATTTTAAGCTCTACAGTATTTACTGTATCAATTTGAATTTCTTGCGGTGTCTTAGTAAATAAATAAAGAAAGTGCGTTTTCTATTTCATTTGACATGCACTTGCCCAAAATACTAACTGCAAATTGCAATTATGGAATGAATTACAGAATATTTACTTTTCACAGCGCCATCTATTACACGACAGAAGCAAACGAATGTATATAGTCATGGCCAGCTCCATTAACATTCACTGACGTGTATGTATGACCGTTTCAATTCGCATAAAATTCAGTTCCGAGAAAGCATGCCATGAAGTACTCCCCTCAGCGCTTCCTATTAAAGATACTACAGAACTACTCATAGTAACGTAATGATAACTGCAATTACTTAAAAAGTCACAAGAGGCGCTGAGTGGAGTACCCGTCAAATTTTTAAAAGTCGAATTGAAACGGCCATACACACACGTCAGTGAATGTTAATGTAGCTGGCCATGATATAGTCATGAGACTCATCTTGATCACGTGGGATCCAATCATTTCTGAAGACGCTATAATTCTTGCCCATTATACTGTTTGCAAAGCGATTGCGCCCCTCTATGTAAAACTACCCTTAGTTTCGATAGAGCCATTTCAGAGTACTTAATCGTTGCGTTTGTAAAAAAAAACCACATTGTCAAGTAGAGTGGTAGAATTTTATTGACAACATCAATATTTTTGTTTACGTAATACATTATTACAATTGTAATGCTCAAGACATTAATTATTGTAAAACGCATAATTTTATAATTAATGCGAGCGTGTTTGCTAACCGTATCGCATATCGAGTTTGGTTTCGGCCTTGCACAAGCAATTTTTTTTGTAGCACGAAACGAAATGAATGCTTTCGTCACCTCTTTTAATTTTGCGTACGCAAATTGTTAATTCATCCACATTCTGACTGCGGAAGTCGCGTGCGAGATCGATTTTTTCAAATAAGCTATACATACAAGAAATCCACTCGTTTCGAATTACTGTTAAGTGAAGCAGTTCTACGTCTTCTTAACGCGGCCAACCACCTTTGCGCACATTAAAATTATGCAGACTTTCATTAAATTTTAAACGCCAAATTACAAACCGTATCTTATTGGAGTGTTATTTTTTCGAAATGGTTCTTGCGATGATGTCATTCATTTTGCCAGTGTCTGACATCATCGAGGACTGTCGCTGAAAAAATCCTGTCCTCGAGTTTAAGTTCGTAAACAACAGCAAGATGGATTGTTTTGCTGTCCGTAGATTTGCATACATATTTTGAAAATGTATGTCAACAATGGTCTTATCTCACTTTCATTACATTAGTGCTTGCATTAATTAATTAATAAACCTGTGCGAATTTACTTACGTAAGACGGATGAGAAAAATGCAAATCGTAAAATCGAATGGCGCAATTCATGGTCTATTGTTTTCCATTGCCGTGGAAATTGAGGACAATGCAATTGGTGGGAAATGAAATGAAAGAAGTCTTTGGACGATATTACTTTATCTTTGGGATTAAAAAAGTAATTTTCCATTTCAACAAGTAAATGAAAATAAGCGTTCAGATCAATTTTACGATAGGTAGACTACTTCCTTAATTCATTCTTTGATTATTAAAAATATGTATAGTTTGTTTATGTTCCACATTTTTTTTAGTTTCTGCAGGGTAAGACATTAACGTTTTATGTTGTTTATAATTTGGAGTTACTAGTTGTTAAGTGAGTTTTTTTTTCTTCCTTGATGGCCGCTTTATTTGTTTAGTGAAGCATAACATGCATGTCAAACAATCATGTTATTTCGCCCATTACCGAGGGATGCGTGTTCATGTTGTCGAGGGGAGCTTTATTACCGGGGGATAACTTGTTAATAGCTTGTAATAAAGAGGGGGCGATTAATATTAAATATAATAATACTTTTTCATGTATTATATAAAATAATTACATGTATGTAATTGCAAACTTCTAATAACGTATAGAATGAAAGGGTTCAATGTTTTTTTTTTGTGTTTCTTCTCAACTTTCAATCAACTCTGGTCATGTAAAATATTTGCACAGTTTATCACTGTTTGTAATATTATGCGCTTGTAACACGCCTAACCTATTTTCTTATCTCTACGTAGTAATAAGCGAGTAACTCGTAAATTGCGACGTGCAAATTTACAAGCGTGTATCTATTCGCTTGGTTTTAAACGTGAAAACGTGATGTATTTAGATTGTACGTTAAGTTTAATGGACCGACTCTTTAATGTACGCTGGCTAAAAATATATAATTATAAAATAGTTATGACGGAATTTTCTGCGGAATGAATCTAAACAAAACTGACTTCTTAAATGTTGCGTGGCCACTATTTTTGTTTTCTTTTAAAATCTGTTTCACGTATACAATGCATGAGTACATGTAACATGTGTTCATTTAATAATCCGGTAACATTACATGTGGAAATATTTTGTTTTGTAAAACGTATGTCGCAGTGTTAAAATTGAACATAACTTGACTTTTAGGAGTATATAACCAACAAATAACGCAAATAAACACGAAAACACTTACTCGACAGTTGACAGGGCGAATGACACTAGTGACAATTCTGTTCGCGGCGAGCTTAAGCTACGACAGGCCTTTACGAAAACAAAATACTTCCGTAGCCAATGCTACCGGAATATTAAATGAACACATGATGGTAATAATCGTAATGAAAAGTATAAAATGAAGTTCTGACATAATTTTTAAGATGTATTCTTGTTTCTGATTAAAGCATATTAACATATAATATTTAATCTTTATGTAGTTTGAAACATATTTAAATAATAAGAATGAACAGGGCACTGCAAACACAATAAACCGAAAATAACGATGTTTGTTAGATTAGCTCACGCTGATTCTAGATAAAAAAGTCCAGTTGGAAGATGAATAAATGGAAGGTCAAGAAAAAGATTTTACCAAAATGTATAAAAAGCGGCAAGAAGTAGCATGAAGATCAAAGATGCAGAAGAAAGGAACGAAAATAGGACAATGAGGAGAAAAATGTCCAAGTAAATTTTGCGAAGACCTACAAAATCCTGTATCTATCCAATATTATTTGGCAGTGAAAGTTCGAGATCTCTTTAAAGAACTGAGTGCAAACTATGAAATACAATAATCGAGGAAAATTTAAATTTAGTTACAGATAGAATAAGAAACAAAGTCATACAGTGGACAAGTTGGAAGGAGACCCAATCTTGCTAGGAGAATAATAAAGAATGTTTGAGAAACTTACTTGAATAGCAGAAAACCTCCACAGAAATGAAATGGATTAATTAATTTTAAGAGAAACAGAACTTACGTATGTGTAAATTTCTTATCTTAACATTAACGTAGAGAACTAATAAATATTTTGTGATATTTCCGACAACAATAAAAAAGATTTATTGCGAATGTCCCAATAGTAATGGGCATAAAAGATAGCACAACTTTGAAGTCATTGAAGTCATTTGTCCACCAAAATACTATAATGAATACAATTTTTAATATTTCTATGATTTCCGGTTGACTGTAGAGGACATACGCGTAAATCGACTACAGAACGGAAAAATATAAAAATGTCTTTGGAAGCAAGAGAAAGATTAAAGAAAAGAAGAAGTCGAGTTTATGGAAACAGTTGACAATGGAAAAACAGAACTTAGGAAACACTTTAGAGGCCTTGGTGACTTAGACTTGTATACTGGTCTATGCCATGAAGAAAAAAGACAATTTAAAAATGTTCAAATTCGATTGAGTTAATTAAAAGGGTTCTTTTTAACCAACTTATTCACCAAGCTCAACAGCTTGTCGAGGAGGGGTGTTGGAGGCTGATAATCAAAATAACAATATGCTAATTTAAATTTTAAACACTATTGTAAATTATTCTCTCTGTAGTGTACCAACAAAGATAATTTTCAGTTTATTTCCCGGAGGATATTTTTGCGTTATTCTCCAATTCAAAATCGTGTATCTTTTTCGTTTTGTTATTTTGAATTTTCCTCGTTAAACGTGTTGAGGCACAACTTACTTAATGCTGCTCGTAATTTGTGGTTTTGGTGTAAATAATGCATTATTATGGTTTCCAGGGGTTCACAGTTTCATAAGTTTATGTAAATACGACCTCATTGCGTCCGTAACTAACTGTGATCTAATACTCAAAATATTCAAAACAAGATAGGTTGTTTGGAGAACATTGTTTCTCATTTTTATTGTAGATAGGAACATGCAGACTGTGTGGCATGCTTAAAAATAACGTTTATTACGTATGCTCTAGAATAATGCTTTAAAAATAAATCCGGTGTTGCTCTAAACAACGTTCATAATCATTTTAAACGTTCAGATTTTTTTAAATATATTTACGCCTCCTGCAATAATATTGTCTTTATTCTTAATTTTTTCAGTGGAGGTTTTCTTAAATGAAATCTCGGTCCACTTGTTGCCGGGCCCTTAATTTATTCAAAATGATTTACTTTAAAATCTGAAATTCTATTTAATATTTCCTAGGCTTCTTCAAAAATGAAGGTAAAGATTTACTTAATAGTGACAAGAATTGGTAGTAGTGTTTGTCTGTTTAGACAAGGATTTTTTTAAGGAAAGTATTTTGCGAAATAATTTTCTACTAATTCGCATAATTTATTAAGGACAGAGTTAATGCACGGACTTATTAGAAAATAACACTTTTATTTATTTGTTGCTTCCTAGTGATTCATTTACATCTCTGAACATAATACTTTTGAACTTTCATTCTAAAAATCATAAATGTTTGTGATGCGTAGTTCCGCCTAATTTAATTGTGAAGCGTAAATCGGAAACAGCAGTACAAAGTCGTTTGTTCATATATATTTTTTTTAATTTCAAACGTTTTCCGTAATTCACAAAACTAAGCCAATCCATTTTATGATTCTGTTCAGACTAAATAAATGTTAGATTAAGTTATAATTAGGCACAGAAGTTCCTTGAAGTTTCAAGGAAATTTCGAACAGTATTAGAACAAATATTATTAACAATTCCGCTTGTAATTTTAGACACGAAAGAACACCGGATTTCTATATAGGAAAATCACTTGAGTACATCAAACTAAAAGCGATTAATTAATTAATTAATTAACAATTTGATGAAATTTTTTTTTTATACTGCGTGATTTTTTAAATTTGTCATGGGATCTGGACGATATGTCTTAGCTTAAGTGAAAAGTACGTCATTGCACTCCTTTATGTTGTTTTACAGTAAAGCTACGACATGCCGTCCGAATTCCGTGGCAAGAGTTGATAAAAAAATTAAAAAAATCACGTAGTATTAATATGTTAGTGCTTTAAATTAAAGAAGAATAAATTGAAGAAATACTAACACAAATTAGCAGCAAGATTACTGCGATAATCGAGATTCGAACTCGAGACTGGTTGCATGCCAGACGCTTTTACCAAGTAAGCTACTGTCTGGCAATACAATCAGAAGACTCGAGTTCGAATCGAGTTCTTTATTTTTTTATGTCAAAAAAGTGCTTAAGCAGATAAAATGATCACCTGACCCGAAATATTCATGTATATTCCTAATATGAAATATAACGAGCGGTCAAAAAATCTCAGACTGTGGGACCCAGATGTATGTGGCGTGGAGATGTCATATACATAATGGGATGTAATTTTATAAATTTCATTGTAGCACCATTTATTTATGGTAAATGTATTTTTCGCTTTGAATTAGCAGTAAACTAAACTAAAAAAATTGGGCAATTTTCGGAACGTTTACGTACAGTTCATTTTTTATTATATGCCGATCAATCGATAAGTCGAAGAACTTTTATGTAGCTATCGCGTTCTAACTTTCGTGAAACAGCCTTGCGGCTTTTGTCATGCCATGTCATTTCGTCGTATATTTTCTTAACTCTTAACATTCTATTAGCTAAAATGGAAGCTTATGGTATACGTGGCATAGCCTTAAGCATATTCCGCTCATACCTGAATAACCGCAGTCAAGTTATTTCATTAACGTCTGAATATAATGGTTTAATTCACCGTGGAGTTCCACAGGGTTCTATCTTAGGACCAACGTTGTTTTTGATTTATGTCAATGATCCGTCAAGATAATTAACTTCGGGACATATCTCACAATATGCAGATGATACTGATGTTATAATCGCCGATCAATCGGTTGCTGAAATTTCTAAAATGAGCACCGATATTGTGTGCAATATGAATCTGTGGTTCACTAACAATAATCTTCGACTCAATCTGGAAAAAACAAATGTAATAATATTCAAAAATCATGTACCTGACTGTAGTATTTATGTTAAACATGATAGCAAATCTTTGCAACTTACAAATGCTGTTGAATTTCTGGGTCTTCAGGTTGACTCCAGGCTCGATTGGGAATTGCATTGTTCTAAACTCAGCAAGAAATTATGTTCTACATTTTATGCTTTGAATAATTTAAGGTCTCATGTCGGAAAGGCATCACTGAACACATTTTATTTTGCCTATGTTGCCTCTCGGTTACGTTAATCGTTACACACCCATGTTTTGGGGTTCAAGCAAAATCTGGATTCATCACTAAAGATATTTGTGCTGCAAAAGACCACTATTTAAGCAGTCTTGATACCACTGCATTAGCCAGCTTATATGTATATCCTAGAGCTAAGGACGATTTTGTAAAACGAACGTATGATAAATCGTACTCATAGAGACTCTTCAGATATGTCTGTGAATATGAAAACCAGGAACTGTAATGATTTATGTATTCCCAACCACAGGTCAAGATTATTTCAACGAGGTGCTCATTACAGGGCCATAAAAGTTTTTTTCTACTCCCATCCTTAGCTCCCATCTTTAAAACACAAATTATCGTATATGTTTCTACGTTGCTAAGTGATCTTTTGAATATACATTGACAAGTTGTGACTTTGTGCGTTTTAGTCACAGCGTCACGGCACAATTTTCGGATTTTAGTATTTTTCTGTTGGTCGTAGAAAAAGTATAGTTTGCAAACTAATACGGCGAAATAAAACGACACTCGTTTATTAAACAAAAGACTTGTCAAGCCGTGCCTAATTAAAACTCGTGACTAAAATGCCGTTTATAAAACTTGTTGCATAATATACTATTAATGCACTACCTCCTGTCCTTACTTTTTAAGAACTTCTATGATATAAATGAATTCATATCTACATAAATTGAAATGTCATAACTCATAACCATTGCTTCGTCCATTACTTACGTAGGTCGGTAATGTACTTCTCTGTACTCGTACTTGCTGGAACTATTTACAATATTTCATATTTACATTTTTTTTTTAGATTTACAATATCTTATATTTATAGTTTTATATTTACATTTTTATATTTACAGTTTTACATTTACAGTTTTATATTTACAATATTTTATGCAATATGCAATATTTCATAGGTATTTACAATGATTATTACTTTATTGACAATGTAATTTTCATTACGTACTATGATATTTTATATTTTATTACTGCCATAATTTACTTATAGTTTATTGTATCTATATGACAATGTCCACATCTTCGGATACGTGACAGTAAATAAATATTATTATTATTATCTATACGATCGGCATATAAATAAAAAATAAACTGTATGTATGTTTAATTTAAACAATAATAAGCTAATATCCAAAAAATAATGGCTTAAGAATATGAAGAAATGGACGTCAGAAGATTTTCCTTTTGCATTCTTATCTAAAGCGTATATAATCATTCCAGAATGTTCTTAGAGCACTCCACTACATATAGAATATTCTGGAATGTACTGATATCAGGTCTGCTCCTACATTGCTTTCTGACCGTTTCGAAACTATCAGAACTATTGACAACGGAAATAATGATCTGTTTTGACAACTTTATCAATTGCAAAATTTTGATGAGTGCATGCTTTTAACGATTTTGAAACAAACCGTCAAAAAGTGATGTAGGAACAGACCTAATGACAGTGGTTTATTATTATGTGATGATCAGACTTCGGACATTTCGAAGTGTTGCCATAGCTACGCAGCGAATTGGTCCTCGTATTGCGTAACCATGGCAACGCTCCGAAATATCCGAAGTCTGGTGATGATTATACTTTAGTTGAGAATGCAAAAGGAAAGTGTTTAGATTTTGTTTGTTTATTCAAATAAATAAATTAATTCAATTATTAAATGTGTTTAAAACTGCGCTAGTTTTAATTCTTGCAAAATAAATTATTGTATAGTTATGTAATGCTGAAATGATACTGATAATATTGAATATGACTTAAATGCTGTCGTCAACTGTTGCATATTGATTTTTTATATAAAAAGAGGAATTAATGGAACAATGGATGATGGTGATGATGGTGGTTCGTTTCTCTCGACACCCAGAGCGACATATTGTTTCGTAGAACCGAACGGACGAGCAGGCAAGCAGGCATGCAGCAGGGGCATGGTGGAGGAGCACTCCACTCTCTTTTTGCTCGCCTGTGTCGAGATCGAGAATATATCGTGTAATACCCGTGCTGTGTGTTGTAGTAAAAGTTAACATTCTTCGTCTCTGGTTAATATGACTGCAGATGAACGAACGCACTTGTGCTCAGGCAACGCGCACGAATAATTCACCGCGTTACCTGAACAATTTTTTACGTGAGTTCGCTTAATACCTTCCTTAACTTATCTGACATTGCCGGGCGTCACACTGTTGGAATTTCACGTGTCGTGTTTACCTGCGGTAACCTCCACGAATTTCTTTCACTGTGAGTTCTTGTGCTTCACCTTTCGGGACGAGAGAGACTGCTCGCGATGGCTTGAGTTTCGTCGGTGTGGTTTTAGTGCTATGGTGAACTTTTATAAGTGGTTTTGCTTTTGTGAACGTTCGTGAACGCCTGGAATTCAAACCAGTTGGTATTATATTATTTGCTTTCATTGATAAGTCGATTTTTATGAACTACCTATTTATTCCAATAACAGTCGACCTAGTTATTGTTACATCTGATAAAATTCCAGTTTATTACGTGAAGAAAAGAAGATTTATTTTCAGTATCAGGTTATCAATCGTAAAATGTCCAAACTCTTCTTTTCCGATATTACAACTAATTAAAGAGCATTACAAAAATGGCGAAAAATCTAATGGCTTCTTTTAATTTGAAAATTTCCCAAAAGAACTTTGTATTAGTAGTACAAACTTAATACTTTCAACAAAAAGGACTAAGCGTGATGGTTTCGAAAAAACTTATTTTATCCTAGGATGATGATGCCATATTGGATTTTTATTTCATATGGTAGAGAACGTTTCAAGTTATTTGAAACTCACAAAACATATTGCCAAGAGTTTCAAATAATTTGAAATGTACTGTAATACATAAGACAATAATTGGGATTCAATTGCATACGTACACATTTTTGTAAATTATGAAAAAAGAAGACGGAATCATGTCTATTTAATTTCCTCGCCTGAGGCTAAAAGGTAGTGAACTAATTTTTAAAATGTCTTTATATTAGTGGAATGCATATACAGGTCGTTTCAAATTCGATGTAAACCGTTACGATCTCGCTTATTGAGAGCTAAATGCAACAGAGTCTTGAATTTTGTGCTCATTTTATGTTATCTCAGTAATTTTGTTTTGTTTTCAATATGTTTCATTTTTACATAGTGAAATTATACATTTACCTACAGTATTTATGTATATCAATGAAATTTTAAACCGTTTCATATTCGTTTGATCCCAATACCAAAGGTTTTCAATAGGTTTCATTTTTACATAGTGAAAGTATACATAAACCTATAGTATTTATGTACAGCCGTAGCTCTATAACTCGAACCTCCATAACTCGAAATTTTCTGTAAGTTGAAATTTATGATGTCCCTGCACATTGTGTATCACTGAAATCTCGTTCTTTAACTCGAATTTCTATAACTCGAAGTAATTTTTCGGTCCATTGAGATTCGAGTTATGGAGCTTTGACTGTATATCAATGAGATTTTAAGCCATTTGACATTCGTTCGATCCCAATACAAACATATAACATTGTTTGTCTGTTTGTTATCGTTTAGAAACACGGTTTGTTATCGGTTAAAAACACGGTTCATCTGTTAATATGAAAACACTTTCGTAATTGATACTAATTTGTATGTAAAACACTTAAAATATGTGTTTCGTATGGAATTCGGGCTCTAGTCTACCACCTACGTTGCATTATGCTGACGTATTTTAGAGGTACTTAACGCTTACGCTTTTAATGCATACAATGGCGTGATTCAGGCGTCAAATGAAACGTGTATTGCTGCTTCAAAGCATATTTAATATAATTTATTTTGCTCGGTTCCTTCCATTATGCACGCCTGCTGAGAATTTAAATTCTGTAGTTTTTAATTTTTTTTTCTTTTAACAAGTTCTTATACCGGGTGTTCCGTGAGGAACCCCCAATATTTGGGGAATGTATTCAGGGAACCAAAATAAACGTGAACGTGGATTCAATTTTCACTTTGAAAACCCGCTTGAACACATCCAGTAAATATTTGGGGACGCATGTATCGAAGTTGACGGAAAAATTTTATTTAATTAATTTAATTTTCCCTTAAACGTTTCTCTTTGTAATAGGAAGTAAACACGTTTTTACTGTTGCATTGCGTTTAATGAATTCACGTGGCCAAACAAAATATTTTCTTCAATACCTAAGTAACGGTTGAAAATTGACATAATTAATAAGATCTGTTTTGTTTGTTTTTACGGAACAGGCTGTATATACAGCATTTACAAAATTTTGCCTCTCGTTTTGTTGATAATAATTTCATGTTAAGCTTTGAGTAATATTCAAGAAGTTTATTCTGAAAAATAATTAAAGCGATTATGTGCTTCTGAGTTAACTTATAAACGCTTCTCGGAATATTTGTCAAAGTGTAAATCACCATGTCCTTGAGGTGTTCCTTGTTAGGAGTTGAATAAAATCAGGAAATTTGCACTTTTCTTAATATGTGATCTATTTATTTCTATTCTTTAAAGGGAATATGGCCGTTTTTAATTTTATTTAATTGTTTTGAATTTGTGATTTAGAGAGAATACGATCTGAACGTATGTGCTTCGTAAACGGGGCCCAGTTCCTTTGCCTTTGCAATTTTAGCTTTCCATTCGTTTCCGTTCGCTTGTAGAAAATATAAAAAATTGCCCTGAAAGAAATTTGAAACAAAAAAATCGAAAATTCGATGAACGGTGCATAGCTTGTAAATTCGAGTTTCATTCAGTGTATAAATTCATATAAAATTTGGCAGGTTGAAAGAAACAAACTGGGTTTTCAATAGTGAGGAATAAAAAGACTTGTTTATGGTTCTCTATATTTAAACTAATTTTGAAAAATCTGCAGGGCGTGACGTTTTAATGGCCTCCATTTATCTCTAATTTATATTCGCAATGAAACGTTAACTGCTTCTGCGTTTTTTGCTGTTTAAGATAAGTGGCTTGTGATCACATATTTTCTTTTAGATTTTTATGCATATTAATGACATATTAATTAAAGTTTTTTTTTAAAATAATCTACACTCGCCTGTAAGAGTTAATCGGTGCAGTAGTTATTTTATTAATTTTTTGAATAGTCTCATTGTGGTAGTTGCAACTTGAATAATATAGTTTTGGAATCTCAGACAAAATCCACCAGTTGGGTTTGTCAGTAATTCATTTTATTAAACAATAACCAATTATGCAAAAAATAGTTTGCTGTCAAAACTCGTTTCTGTTAAGTTTATTTGAAATTATGCGCATTTACATAATTAAAAAAAATATATAGGTAAAACGCTTATTTTGCATCTGAGTGTAATTTAATTAATTTAAAACGAAAGTGTCAATTAATTTAAAACTCGAAACCGTAACAATATATAGTGAATTCAGAAATGATTGAAAGGTGTTTGAATTTCCCGTTCGCTAGATTATTTTTAAAAGTTGGTAATAAATTCTGTACTGTTTTACCGTAGGTGGCACGTGGAACAATTTATTTATTATTTTCTCATTTCTGCATGTTTGTGTGGCTCTTTTTTGTTTACCAAGGTAAAAGTACACTTGGTAAACAAAAGCAGCACGCTAGTGATAAAAGTTTTTTCCATAATTTTCTGTTCTTCGCTTTTTCTTTCCATCCTTATCCATCCATCTTCGTATTTCTTTCCTCTAAATACCTTCCTAAGCACTTTTCTTTCCCACACCTCTAGCCTTGTTTGCACTATTTTATTCAAGGTCCATGTTTCGCTTGCCTATGTTACTATAGGTCTTATTACCGTTTTATATATTTTTAATTTTGCCTTCCTAGAGATATTTTTACTCTTTAGTACCCTACTAAGTGCTCCTATACATCTATTTCTTGCCATTATTCGTGCCTGTACTTCAATATCTATAATCGGTTTTCTTGTAAATACTGTATCTTTTCCCTTCTCTAGTTATTAATGTCAAGTAATTTCACTTTTTAGACTCCTTATCTATCCACTCCATATATTTTCTCTTTTCTTCATTTATGTATAAGCCTATTTTTCTTGCCGTTTCTTCCAACCTTTCCGTTACATCTTTTAGCTCTTTCTTACTTCTTGCTATAAGTACAAGGTCATCCACGAATGCTAGACACTGGTGCCTTTTTTGGTAAATAAGTCCCGTCCTGTTGATATTAGCATCTCTTATTGCTTTTTCTAGCACTATACTGAAAAGCAGCGACGATAGCGGGTCTCCTTGCCTTACCCCTTCCCTGATCTCAAACGTCTCTGTATATTTGTTTTGTATTCTAACAGCACTCTTTGTTCCTTGTAGCGTTAATTTTATCATTTTTATCAATTTATCACTGACTCCTAGTTCTTCCAGTGCTTTGTAAAGCTCCTTTCGTTTTATTTTGTCATAGGCCTGTTTGAAATCAATGAAGAGGACCATCGTAGTTTTTCCGTATTCATAACTTTCCGCCTGTATTTCTCTTAGCGCAAAAATTTGGTCTACGGTACTTCTTCCTTTCCTAAAACCACACTGGTATTCTCCAATTATATTTTCCGTTTCTTTCACTAGCTTATTCTTTATATAGGTTGCCATTATTTTATATGCTACATTTAACAGAGAGATACCTCGATAGATGTCGCATTTGCTTTTATCACCCTTTTTATATATAGGACAAATTATTGCTTTTCCCCACTCTTCTGGTAACTGTTCCTTTTTCCAAATTTCCTCTATCAACCCTTGCAACTGTTCCTTTAATATTTGTCCACCATGTTTACATAATTCCGCAGTTATTCCGTCGCTTCCAGGACTCTTATTATTTTTTAATTTTCTTATTATTTCCTCGATTTCTTCCTTGTTCGGTAGTGGTTCCTCTTCTTGACATTGGCGTTCCTGTATATTCTCTTCTCCTTCCTCTTGATCTGTCTCGCTTTCTTGGTTTAATAATTCATCAGTACTCTCTCCATCTGTTTAGTATTTCTTTCTCCCCAGCTATAATTTCTCCACTTCTGTTTTTGTAACAAACAGTCTTCGATTGGAATCCTCTTCTTTCTCTTTTTATTCTTTGGTATAAATTCCTAATGTGATTGTTTCTATAGTTTTCTTCTATTTGTTGTAGTATATTTTCACTATACTTCCTTTTCTTTTCCCTTAACACCTTCTTTGTTTTCCTTCTTTGCTGTTCATATTTAGTTCTTGCTTCTTGTGTTTCCTTTAACATTTTTAATTTTTGTTTGTTCCTCTCTTCCAATTCTTTTTTTGCATTCTTCATCAAACCACTCTTTTCTTCCGAACTTTGCTTCATTATTGCCACTTTTATTAGCAGCCTTTTCTATATGTACTTATTTTCAGCTCTTTCCATTTATCTTCAATGCTATCATTCTCCACCATAATTTCTAATTCTTTCTTTATCATCTCTTCATATTGTATTTGTTCATCTCTACTCTTCAATCTAATTACTTTTCTATTTTCTCTTCTCGCTCTCATTTGGTTTCTAATAACTGGTAGAATTTGCGTCATCCTTGCAAAATCTATTAAAAATACACCGTTTTCATTTGATCTTTCATGTTTGCTATGATCCCCTATTGTTGGTTTATATAATTTCTCTCTTCCTGTTTTAGCATTTGCATCACCCAAAATTATTTTCATATCATAGGCAGAGATTTCTTCATATGCTCTGTCCATTTCATTATAGAATTCTTCTTTGGTATCTATATCTTTTTCTTCGGATGGTGCAGGGAAATCCATGAATGTAATTTTTTGAAATTTACCCCTTAATCTCAATAGACACAGTCTGTCCGACACTGCTTTGAAATCTAATAATAATTTGTGTTAGTGTTTCTTGAATTTATTCTTCTTTATTTTTTTATATCAAAAAAGTGCTTAAGATATTGTCAATCGCAGCCATCCACATAAAATGATCACCTGACCTGAAATATTCATGTGTATTCCTAATGTGAAATATAACGAGCGGTCAAAAAATCTCAGACTGTGAGACTCAGGTGAATGTGACGTGGAGATGTCATCTACGTGATGGGATGTAATTTTATAAATGTATTTCTCATTCTGAATTAGCAGGATGTGAACTAAGAAAAATTGGCAATCTTCTGAACAGTCACATACAGTTCATTTTTTTATTATATTCCGATCGATCGATAAGTCAAGGAGCTTTTATGTAGTTATCTCATTCTAACTTTCGTAAAACAGCCTTTCAGCTTTTGTCATGTCATTTCGTCGTATTTGGACTTTTATCCACACTTATGAAGCATTTAAAACGACCTATTATCCACTAGTGGAATAAACTTACCTTATTCCACTAGTGGAATGTTTTTGTTTACCATGGTAAAAGTGGTACACATGGTAAACAAAAACAGCACGCTAGTGATAAAATTTATGTCGAACTTATCAACATTATACTGAGCAGGAACACCAACGTTGCAAGGTGAAAATTACTAATGCGATAGCGCGCTAAATTCAAACGCCCTTCAATTATTTCTGTTATTTCTATTATTTATTATGTATGTATTTTATTGTTTTATAGAATGTTTACACACTGAAGAGTTCGTCTCTGACTTGCTGCAACTCTTCTGCCTGTTGTATGTTTAAATTTTATAGATCTCTGACTTATTTATTTATTTATTATTATTAGAAATGTAAAACTTGATTTATTTTGCTACAACGAGCTAAGGCGCACAGTTCAAATAAATCATGCTATTTTAATTTAGTGGCCCATTTAATCTGTTATGTCTTCATGAAACGTATCAAAGTTCGCTGTAATTTGTTGTAACTAAGTGCGGATTGGAAGTCGTAAATCACAACTTTTTTATAAATAACTTATTTTTATCAATTGGATACGTGCAAATTAATCCAGACACCTTTTTATATACATACATATATCTTGTGATTTGTTACTGTAATAACAGTAAATAGTAACTAACTATAACCAACTTTTTTTGAGTGTATTAATTTAAATAATTTTGCGGTTCAACTTGGCATAACCAATTAACTTGTTTTGTCAATATTGCTTTCTCGTATTCATTTTTAAAGACACGTTACTTATTAATTATCACTTTTTATAGGGTGAGTCAAAATACAGAGCGTTTGTAATAATTAATCGTAACATATGGAGATTTTTTTTGACTAAGTATGTTTTATTTAATTTATATTAAATGATTTATTTTTGACCAAATTAAGTTCTAGAATCAGTAGACAAACGATATCAAAGATTTCTAATTTTGGTATTCCTTATTGCAAGTGGAATCATGAGTCAGATTGTGTGCATAAATAAAAATAGTTACTCCTATAAGTTTCGTATGTACTTGGCCCACCCCATATAGAGACAATAATACAACTCGCGTCGACCTAAATATCGACGGTAATAAATTATTACCACACGGTAGGTGCTGCAATTATGTAACCGACGACGGTATAAGCAGAGTCAACAAGAAAAATTTCCTAACCACCGGGTTAATATTGAACCTGTCCTGTCGTGTAAATGCGAACGCTCTACGAAATTAGAAAATCATATTTGACCTGCATTATGTGTTACCCAGAGCTTTGTTTCTTGTAATTTCTAGGACGTGCAGCATACGATAGAGCGCTTTCACTTTCTACGTCTCCGATTGTTGTAGACCAGTTAGTTACATAATGCTGTACGATCTGATTATGAAAAAATTGCAACACTGTCTGCATGTGAAAACAGATAATATATTTTATACATACCTAGATAAAATAAGTATTTTCGTTGTTAGTATATTGGCAACATAATTTCATTGCGAAAGTTTGAGTCAATAAGTTATAAGTGAGTGTGATATCATTCTAGCACACTCAAAGAAAAAATCCTGCCGCCTTTTAATCAAGTATAAATTGTTCGATTCTTTCTTGGCGCCCCGCGTTTACATATTTCAGTACCTTTAGTTTTGTTTTTGAAAATGTCTAGTTACAAAAGGCATGAAAGCTTTTTAGCAAAATTTTCTGCGATTATTCCTTGTTGTTTTCAATTTAAATTCTGTCTCGCGAAGCAATCAGTTTCAAAGTGCAGCTAAGTGTCATGCTAATCTGTCACTTGCGCGCTTTAGTTAGCTGAGTGGAATCCCACCTTTATACTTTCATTTGATAAAAATTGAAATCTTCATTAGATAAAACATTTTCCAAATTTAAACGGTTCCAGGAAACTTATCATATTCGATATCTAAATACATTTGAAATATTTTTTTAGATATGCACGTTATCGTTGGCATTGTTATGTCGCGGGCACATATGCATTTAATGTAACGCCTAACGTGATTTTTAACATCTAATTTGACATAAATCTGCGGTTACACTTAAGTTTAATATCAAATTACTCGTTATAAATTTGTTTTATTTTCCATATTATCATATCACAAGTAAAAACTACACCAAACTAGTCAAATTAGACTTTGAAAATCACGTTAGGCGTGACGTTAAACGTTAATGTGGCTGCACCGTTACGAATCTATCCGAAATATTTTAATCATTCGTGGCTATCCTTATTGCACACGTTAACCGAGAAATACAATAATGTGTAACATACGTCGGAGACTTGTCAACTATTTAATGACGTGCGCGAAAATTTAAAAAAATCAAGATTAGATATTGTTATTTATATTAGAAGGAATATTTTCAGTACTTGTAGTATTCTTATAGTTGCACGTCAATTCCCAGAATTAGAATGTTTCCGGTTGTAAGTACGCTTTCGACATTTTTAGCTGCATTTTCGCAAAATAATTCGTCCTTTATACTTTAAAGAGTGACTTTGTATTCGCATCGTCATCAACACCGAAGCAAAGGTGGGCGAACGACGCGACGTTGACAAACTTATACTTCTCTACGAGCAAGAAAAGGAACTATATATTGGTTCCCTATCTAAAGAGAGAAAACACGAACTTCTTGTCGATTTAACGAATACGTTAAACGATAATACAGAAACTAGTGATAAATTCACCGTGAAGGAAGTATCCGACAAGATATCTCTTTTGCAAAAAAAGTTAATTGATGTTGAATTGAAGAAAAGAAACGGTTCTGAGCCAAGATGGAAACATTACGGAAAACTGCAGTTTCTTATCGGGCATTTGAAAGAGGTGAATATCAAACGTTAATCCTTTGCATTCGAGAGAAGTTCATACGCCTTATTTTTAGTTGAATGTACAACATTTAGATGAAGAAACTAAGTACTACATTCATGCTTCTCTAGATTGGATGCGGATAAAGTTAGAGAAGATAACGTCACCTCAAAGACGTGATCATGTGATAAGTCAAATGAATTCTCTTATTGACGACGCCATACTAAAACAATCACCGAGTTAAGTGAACGGTCAAACTGCACAAAATCGTCAAGTCAACGGTCAGACTAAACCACCTGATCGATCAACGATTGGGAAAACAGACCAAGTGGTTTAATCTGACCAATTTGATTGTTCATCGATACCTTTACTTAAATGTCATTGGTGTTGCTGTGTTTGCTTGGGTTATGGGCATAAATAAATTAGTCAACTTATACTAGAATTTTTTTTACTTTATAATTAATATTAATTTTGTTTGACTCACTGTCATTAAAGATATTAATATGCTATAGACGTAAACATAAACGGTTCAGAATTCAGAAAAGAGCTTTTCGTGCATCACCACGAGCATGCCTGCGCATTTGGAGTTGACCCAGAGATTATTTTCATAACGGAATTCATTATCGCAGTTTCCGGTAAGCGTTATCGTATATTTGTCAGCACACTATTGACTGTTTGAAGCAAATCGGGCAGGATTAAACAGTTGTACCGACATCTTTGTGACGGTTTCACCCAAAGAAGTGAGTCTTTAACTCAGAATTACGAAGATTGTAAGTACCTACATACTTATTTATTAATTTATTTATTTTCCTGCATTTCAAAGAGTACAATGGATTACAATCAGGCTCTGAGACAAAAATGGGCCAACGACGTTGGCACACTCATCTTTTTGTACAAACACAATCCGGGGCTTTACAACGGCCTCTCGGTAGACGTAGAAAGCCAACTTGGTTTTGTTGAGTTAACCGTTGGTTTGAATAGAAGCTCCGCGAATAGTTACAGCTTGGATGAAGTTTCCGCCAAAATAAAGGCGCTGCGAAAAAAATTTGTTGACGTGGAAAAAGCGAGGAGGAAAACTGGGGTTCAGCCCAAGTGGAAGCACTACGATAATCTGAGGTTCCTCATTCCGTACTTGCAAGAAGTAAAAAGTTAGAATATCATTTTTTTTTAGAGAAATATATCTTTATGATTTTTAGCTAAGTGCCCCTTTAATTCGAAAAACAAAACCGAATGCCAAAGTGGAAACGAGTAAGAAAGACCGTGACGCTTATGTCGATTCGTTCATAAACTGCGTGCAGATGGATCTCAAGAAAATAAAATCGTCCAACAAACAGGATCGTATCATGCGCAAAATACGAAGTGTTATTGACGCTGGATTAAAAACACAATGAGAAATTTACTGTTTTGTGAGATATTTGGTTCGCAATTTTTACTTTTAGTATAATCTGTTTGCCTGGTATTATAACGGGTTTTCAAGTTAAAAGAAAAAAAAAATGGAAAATTTTGGCGCAGAATTTTTTTTATAAAACGAATAATTGAAAGCGTTTTGGTTTTAACTGCAGCCAATCACATTTTGGAGTACAACGAAGATGAAATGTCAGTTGACAACCAACAACACTAACGTAAGAGAAGGATTTTTTAAAAGTCCTTTGTTTCTTTCTCTTCTTCTGTTAAATTTTAGAAATTATGCAGTTTTTTTTAAAGAAGAATTCTTAAATTTGAGAACTTCCGTAAATTAATGTATTAACTAAAGCACAGATTTAGGTGCACTTTAGGTCATCTTTTTATTCGGGCGTACGCGTTGTGGAGTGGTGACTCATGACGTAAAAGTGCACATCAATCCGTGCTTTAGTAATAACGATTTATTTTTATAATAGTTGATCTAGTTTATAGTAACATGCATTTTGTGAACACACTAAGTTTGTTCTGCTTTTTCTATACTTTTAACTCCATTGCTATACTTTTCTCACCCCTACTTACATTATATTATATACATCTCACTCTTTCAGGAGCGGTTGGTGCAAAAAGTGTGGAAAAGTGCAGAACAAACGAATAGACCTACTGTTTCTCGATTAAATTGCAGTATAAGTAGAGATAACGGTATCATAAATTGATCATAAAAACGCATTATCGTATCCACGTTGACTAATTGGGCAGACTCGTCCGGATAATCTTCTTATTAATGATATCATCTTAAGTCATACCTGTAGCTATACAGTTTCGTCCGGAGAGCGTTTTTCGTAGGTGTACACTTTCGTCTGCAGGGTTTCTTAGAAAATTAAATTACTTATACCTAGAATATTTCAGATGAGAGCAATAAAAAGCTGTTGCTTATTTTATATTTATATTTATAAATTACTTGAGTATGTATGTATGTAATATACAGCTGCGGAATCAAAAAGCGGGACAGTTTAATGTCGTTAGTTTAATTGTTACTTCTTAATTCTAAATTAAACAGTGAAACAATATTAGTTGAATGCCATAAGACGTGTCCCACTTTATGATTCCGCAGCTGTACATACATACATGTACAATGTACTAAAAATCTTACAAAAAATTGAAACTGAAACTGAAACACTACACTAATCTCAGTTATGCGCTACAAGTAATACTAAAAACTATAGTAATGAGATGTTAATTTTACATATTCAAGTCTACTGATCTGATTAATATTGAACTGCTGTACTTTACTATTAAGGTAATTTTCTCGTTTCCGAGTTTTACTGATAGATGTTTTGTATTTACTAGTGCTCTGAATTTGAATATATACTTCATACTGATAATCTTTGATAGTTTCTAAAAACTTTAATTTTTTTCCCAATAGGGTAACAAATCTACCTGATCAACCTCTGGACGAAACTGTATATTTTATATTTTATAAAATTTTGGGTTCCGGACGAAAGTGTATACTTCAATTTATGCAAGAAGGGATTACGGACGAAACTGTAATCGCCGGACTAATTTATACCTTTTTCGCATGTAATAGAAAAGGAGATTAAAACAAGAGTTCCACTAATATTATTAGCCAATCACGTTACGAAATCTAAAAATTAGACCCAATAGTACTCGTCTTTGTCTACTTTTTTTTCTATGATATCTAGAACCGTAAATAGCTTATTCTTTTCTTGGCATAATCCGCTTTTATTAGCGGTCCAAAGATGCCATAAAGTTCTTTATTGACGGTTGCTTTCTTTTGAGAAATCGAAATTGCGAAACAATGTCTTGGTAAACTGCATGCTACTATAAAAAATGCGTCTATGGTTTTTGGTATTAACTAGAATAAAATAATATATGGCAGATATGCTCGGTATTATCTCTTTGAATACATAATAAAATATTTATTCTTTGTTTAGTGAAATATTTCTTTAAGGGTCTTTTAAAATAGACTAAATTAAAAATACTTATATAATCATTTTCCTTTTACCAAAAGGTGTCGGGATTTGTCTTAAACCCCTTGTCCACAAAACTCTTTCCATTTCTTCCTGTTAAGTGCTAACACTCTTGCTTCTTGTTTACTTAAACCTTTTCTTACTAATATTTTGTTTATTGTCTCGACCCACGTTTTTTTCGGTCTACCTCTGGATCTTTTACTTGCTCCTCGTTTCCCATATTTTCCTTGTCTGCATGCGATTCTTTGACCTTTGTAGGTGGCCCCACCATCCTAGTTGTTTCTTTTCTATTTTGCCCAGTACTGGATTAACCTTCAGTTCTTCCCTTATCTCCTGGTTCGTTTTTCTGTCTCTTCTTGTTATTCCTAACACTGCTCTTAGATACATCATTTCTGTTGTTCGTATTTTACTCTTCATGCTATTGGTTAAAACCCATGTTTCACCTCCGAACAGCAAAATGGGCAGGAAAATAGTTTTGTATATTATTATTGTGGTGGTCCTTGATATTTCCTTTTTCTTTATGAAAGTCTTGCACAAGCTATAGTATGTTTTGATTGCATTCTCCACGAGTATTTTTTCCTTAGTAAAGGAAATCAAGAGGCATATATTATCTATAATTACTCCGAGATGTTTAAATTGCTTTACTTGCTCTATCTCATGTCCTTCTAGTTTTACCTCGATTTTCTTGTCGTCGTTTTTTGTTATAACCATTATTTTTGTCTTCTTAATATTTATGTTTAGTCCATATTCTTCTATTGTATCTTTCCAAATGTTTAGGTTATTTTGTAAATGCTTTTCGGTGTTTGCCAATATGACCACGTCGCGTCGTCTGCGAAAGCACACTTTGCTATAGTAGTTTTTTGCAGGTTTCTGTACCTATTTCTTAGCCTTTAATCTCCGGAGTTACATGCTTGATCATATCCATCCATTGGTATTATGAAAAGTATCGGGCAAAGTACTCCTCGCTGTCGCAAGCCATCTTCGGTACAAAACTGTTCCGTCTCCATGTTATGAGTTCTGACCTAGTTTCTGTTCTGTTTATATGTATACTTTTTATTGCTTCCATTAATTTCTTGTCAACCCCCTGTTGCTGCAAACTCTTCCATATTAAATTTCTTGGGGCCCTTTTCAATATCTATTCATAATATTCATTATAAAAATATGATCTTGGATGCTATGTCCACTCCTGAAACCACTTTGGACCTCGCTATGTTGTGGTTCTATAATTGAGCGCAATCTGTTCCTCACGATTCTTTCATACACTTTCGCTACCGTGCTGAGTAGTGAAAAATACTTAAATATTTGAAAATACAACAGTTTTAGAGAACAGTCTGCAGAAATTGAAACCTATTTTTTTTGTATTAACACCGTGACTTGTCCCAAGCTTAGAATCTTGTCGGGAAGGCGTGTTTGGGTAGTTATAACGTATTGACAGTTGCAGCTGCGACCGACTTACTAGGTGGTTTTCTCTTTCGGCATGCACCACAGAACATACTTAAAAAAGAAGCGACATCCAATGTTATGAAAGTGCAAGTGGAGCAGATACAATCGAAGAAGCAAAAGCTTTGCAAATACAATTGAATGATTCATTAAAAAATGGTCAGTTTCATCTAAGAAAATGGAGATCAAACCGTGCAATAGTATTAGATAATTTGGAACATTCAGGAAGATCAGATGATTTATTCGTGTTACACAGCGGAGACTCGATTAAAACATTAGGATTATTATGGAATAGCTCAAAGAATACTCTTCAATATGCAATTCAGCTTCCAAATAGATGGAAGACGGAGTATCTTCATCACTGTGGTGTTATCTTATAGACTTACAAAAAATCGTATCATACCGAGAACTTCAAAATTCCACCTTTTAATAATTGACTTACAGCTCTTACGGTTGCTACAGATATGAGCAGAATCGCTCCATAAACCTGGAATCACCCTGTATATCACAGTGCAGTTTTCAAACCATATTCGTCAATTGTTCCCAATTGATAAATAAATAACGAATCGAATCAGGTGAACGCTTGAATAAATAAACGATTAAATAACAATTAGGCAGACCTTTAATAATCAGAAGTAACGCTACTCTTGATTATAATTATTGGACTACTTATCAGACTGTCCATAATCACAGGGTCGTGTTGTAACAGTTATTTTATGGGGGGAGACATATTATGGTGTAATAACGCGACCACGTACAGGTGTTTAACGTATGCAGGCAAATTATCGATTCAGAATTTCAATGATTCGACCGGATGTTCGTTATTTTTTATTTCAAACAAGCGCGCACACTTTTCGCTCGCCAGTACAGCGCGAGTTGCTTACGCCGTTGCACGTCAGCTTTGCTTAATAAACAAATAAAGTGCATTGTTTACAAATTTGGCTCGCCGGGTTCAAGACCTGCAGGAGTTTTTTAGTGTGTGAAGATCGATTTTCGCGGGCGCACAGTTTTCCTTTTGTGTCGAAATAGATCGTGCCGGTTCTAATAGAATTCGTTTCGATTTCAATTCGTTTTATCAACGCGAATAGTGAAATTATTATCAATCACGCAAGGCGGTATAATTGATATTGATTAATTTAATTTAACTTATTGGACTGATAAGAGCTGGCGTTGGATTTTGAAAGTACACGTGTGCAAAAGGTTTATTTTCTTATTAAGAAGTGGAGTTTCAAAAATTGCTATTGTATAACTTCAAAAATAAACAAAGAATAATTTTTTACACGAATTGGATGGGATATATGTCACATGAAATTTTATTTTAAAATTACTTTCAATCACAAATTTTGTAGATCTTTAAAGGCCTAAGGCCAAGGTTGCGGTAATAGTACTTTTGGGACTATTTTCAATACAATTGAAAAGATCTCACTACAATAGGACCTACCCAAAAGATTACAGTACATTTTTTCAAATTTTCAAGTGAAATATGTTTCACATTTATTTATTGTCCTTGGTTTGTTAATATTTAATTATTTTTAAATCTCGGAAGAGATTTATGATGTTATGATATGTCCGCCGAACAAATAGAAGAAATTTAGTACGTATGTTGGTATGCATTAACGATCAATGTTGCCAATTTGGTGATTTTGTTACTAGCTTTGTTTGAAATTTCAGACAACTTTTAGTGACTTCAAATATGTCGAAAATTTAGTGATTTCATGACCAGTTTAGTTTATTTATACGCTTGTGTCTTTCACTTAATAATTAATTAAACCTTCATTTTACTTTATAAATTGTAGCTACATAAACTAAAATTAGAATAAAAATTCAAATAAAATTGCCTTGGAACTCAAAAAATGTGTATACTTCATGTGTACGGCATACCACCGATTGTTAAAATTTAATTAATTTTTTTTAATGCATAAATGCATGTTATTAACCGAAACTTTAATTAGTCACTCTTCCCGTCGATTGGTTTCCTATAAAGTAACTGCAGTAAACGTTTTAACTCGACTTTCTATTACACACTGCGGAACAGTTGTTTAAATAAAAAAATATTTGCAGCAAATTGAATACAGAAAATTCGTGAAGAAAGAAAGTGAGGAAATATTAACGCAACAATGAATTACCCAGTTCGGTTAAGTCGGTTAACACCTGTTGGATTTGGTTGATCGATTAGGCCACCTGTCTTTGAACGTTTGTTTCGTATTTTTTCCCCTACGCCCCTTAAAACCCTCGAAAAGCAGTTGCTGTATGTACGAGTAGTAGATAGGGTATTTAGATTACTTTAGAATTTGACCTCTTTTAGTTATCTCGTTCTTCCTGCGTGTACCCTACTAACCTTTATGATTTCTTTTAGAAACCTATAATCTAAGTAAATCATTTTTGCTCCTTTTTTTTGTACTTGGTTTCCGGACTGGAACTGTATCAGTTTCTTTGGATTCGCCGACAGTTTCTTTGGTTTCGTCCAACAGTGGTCCTTCAAACCAAGATACAGTATGTTTTTTAATCGTTTGAACTGATTTCAAATTTATCAATAGTTTGAAAACTGTTACCAAGTACATGTTTGATTTTCGCTGGTCCGATTTTTTTACATTATAATCCTAAGGTTCTCTTGAAATTGTCCATGATTGTACAATTAGTTTCAGCCTAATCGATCAAGTAGGATTAAATACATATATGTAAAAGACATGTATTTAGTAAACCCATTACAGGAACTCGAAAATAAAACATTATTTAAATTAAAAGCAGCAATACTTCGGGAGTACAAGCCAATCTATTACGTAACAGGCATCTGTTCAATTTACATGTGTTTCACTCACGCGCACCTGGCCCTGACTACCATATTTTTAATGCTGTTATAAATTCTCGAGTTATTAGCAGTGGAGCAAAAGTTTTCACATAGTCGTAATCCACTTACTACGATTAGAACAGTAAAGTATGAGTTTAATTAAACGAAGGACGTTTCGCAATAATCGTCGTGGCGATTAGCGGGAATTAGCATTTTATTTATGGCAAACACTTTGTTCAATTCCCACTCGATGAAGATTGATGATTTTCAAGTCCTTAGAACTTTTTTCTGCGTCATTTTTATTTTATACAATTCCCTCTCGTTGAGGATTGAAATTTTCAAGTCGCTATAGCCCCAAAGCCTTTTCTTCTGCTTTTTTACAAAATTTATTCAATTCCTTCTCGATGAGGTTTGATTATTTTGGAATCATTGGATATCTCCAAGCTTTTTTGCCTTAACCAAAATATTGTCTTTGTTATCTTGCTACTTACGTAGGAAAATATTTTGATAAATTATCGCTCTGTTATTTCAACTTTAAATTTACGACTGATAACAAAGGCCGAGATGCGAATAATAGCATGGTCGACTGTGTGCCGTAATCCTATATTCTCTGATTTCCAGGAATTTAATCCGATATTTAAACATAATTGCGATTGTATGTGCGTTTTAGCTCGGCATAAACAATGCAGACTGTAAAGTGCGAAAGAGCGGACTATTAATGAGTAAATGTGGTGAATTATGTGGTCGAAGCAGCAGACGGAAGCGGGGAATAAGAATATGACATCACTGAAAGATAAGATTACGCACAGGAAACGGAAAGGAAACAAGTCAAAGAACGCGCAGCCAGTTGACTCGAATAGCACAAATGCAAACGGCGAAAGTAATAAAAAGGCCGGCAAACAACAGCAGAACAATCTACACAACAAATCTAATAACAAAAAGGCGACCTACAACAAAAATACGCCGAAACGAGACGATTCACACTCGGCAAACGAGTTTGCAGACGTGGAATACAACGTTACTGTTAATGGTGCAGTGAAGTCGAACGTAATAGACGATTTAATAGATAGCAAACGAGTTGATACAACTTATAATAAGGATGACGTCAAGCCGTTAACGAATAAAGCAGATGATAAGATAGCACGTTTGGATGCCGGCTCAGACACAGATGGAATAATATTAAGGAACCAGGCGAAAAATTCCGGCGTTGATCTAATAGAAGACCGAAGAATCAGTGATTTAAACAACCCGGTAAAACGCTACAGTGACAGTTTCGTTATCGCGCGAAATAGTGAATCGAAAGACAATTGTGATGACGGCAAGTTGTCAAGGGCGCAGAGTGGATTTTTTGTGACTGACACGACCGAATCGTGTGACTTCAGTAAAGCTGGGCGTAAAACACGCAGATTCAGCGATATTTTCCGCTATGGAACTCTGAGAACCTCCAACAGCTGTGATAACTTCAACATTGATGACATGATGTTGGTGGAGAGCGCAGAAAACGGACAAGAAATGACGGAAGTCACCCTGAGAAATAAGCCTAGGGCGAACGACGTCGAAAGCGAGGACGCCGCCAACAAAACGAAAAAGGGCAAGAAATATGACGCGCGTGATAGTGCCACGAAAATCAAAACCAAATCTCACCAGAAAACCGAAACTGACAAAAACGTGAAAGTTATTAACCACGTGAATAACAGCAGTGCGAACAATTCGTATTTGAAACGTGTCAAATCCAAAATCTACAAACCCAAAAGTGATAACACCAGTGCCTTACCGTCCATGCCCCAAATCAGCGAGAACTCCAAGAATAAGAAAAACAAGGCCAAGAAAGTCGAAAGCAAACCCAAGGAGCCCCACACGGAAATGCGAAATTCCGTCTCGCATTTCGACTTCCGCCTCTTGAGGCAGACCTCAAATTTGGAACGCATCAGGCCTCAGGGTTTGGGCCCCAAGAAGTCGACGTCCAACGTCGGAATCAACGATCTCCTCGACAATACCGCCCACATTATGGATAATGTATCAAACAAGCCCGTCTTGGCCAAATCCAAATCCAGCAGTGCGATTAACTTGAACTTGTTGAGGACCAGACGCAGTAAACTGCTGGAGCAAGTCAAGAAAAACTGCAAGATCGCGCAGGACGAATTCGATTTCATCGCGTTCGGTGGTTTGCAAAACACGGGGGTGCAGTTGAGCAGGAAATTTGGTTCGCAGAACCTGACCAGCAGTATTAACAATGCGGCATCGACAAGACCTAGCAGTTGGTTGCATAATTCAACAGGTATTGTATTCACTTTTCCATGTATCCCCCCTTCTTTAGAAAAACATTTTCTAAAAGCAACAATATGTTTTCTCATGTACAAGTTATATTTACAGGGTTAGTATTATTTTATCTGAAAGTAATCTTTCTCTTTAATCTATTTATAGAACAAGAGCTTTACTATGTCATTTACTGATTATTAAAAAAAAAGTCTGTAAGATTAATACTGAAGGATGTAGGAAAGTTTTGAAGGCTCAGTACAAAGTTTAAAATGCAAGAAAACTGCCTGATTTAAAAAAAAGTGAAAACCACACAAATGTCGCGAATGATTTTATCAACCCAAGCTTTTACGAAAATGCCTTTCACATTTCGGGTATTTTTTTTTGAATATGTTATTTTTTTCCTGTAGGCGACACAAAGCCGGGTCATCCTGTGACGCGAACAGGATCTGACCGACGTCCTGATGCACTCCGTGAAGAATCGTCAAAAACCCAGGATAGTAGCAATCACACCCCTGACAATGAGGATGACACCTCCACTCCAGACACGTAAGTTTTATTTTCGTTAAACTATTTATCTAAAGATAATTACATTGACTACATTCATAATGTCAGTGTCATTTAGGCCCGATTTTACAATCGTCGGATAAGCATTATTATTGGTATAACGTGACGTAGGTGTGACGTAGATATGGAGGAATATTAAAGGATATTTGGCGAACAGTTATTCCGTTCTTATTCCACGATTGTAAAACTGGGCCTTAGGCTCAATTGTACAATGTCAATTTAAATTCAAGCTGAGGGTTTTAAGTTTTTGCTTAAAGTGTACAACTGGGCTTTCTATTTTATTCTATTTTTGAAAATACTAAGGCCCGATTTTACAATCGTCGGATAAGCATTATTCTTAGAATAACGCGACGTAGGTGTGATGTAGATATGGAGGAACGTTAAAGGATATTCAGCGAACAGTTATTCCGTCCTTATCCCACGATTGTAAAAGTAGGCCTAAATCAGTTAGGTACACAAAGTTGTATTTATTTTTCGTTTATTCTGGGATTTTTATGTGTTTTAAAAAGAGTAATTTTCGAGGATTTTGTTTCACTTTGTACTCTTTATCTGAGATTTTCAATTTTAATGGGTTATTTGGAATAAAGGATAGAATTTCATTGACTTTTGGGGTAACTGGGGTCGTTTCATTGCGTGTTCTTCAAAGCTTTTCATCTCTCCCTTCTAACGAGGAATCTCCCCCAACATTAAACTCTCTGCGGTATGCAATTACAAGACGTTTTAAGGCCTAAAGTGGTACAGAATTATCGTTGTATCGAGTGCAATCAAGATGTTTTATGCTTCTTTTAATAAGAGGCAATTCGTTATTAGTTCTTTTTACTATCAAATACATACACGATTTATGTACATATGTAAAATCGCCCCCTACCCTCACTTTAATAATTTTTGTGCCAGTGAAGATTGAATTGAAACTCATTTAAAACTGGACTTATTTAGAATAAAGGATTGTACAACCTTTCATGGATACCCTGTATACATTCACATCCTTTACTCTGGTTTTAAAATAGTATGTACTTTACATACTTTGGACTTTTGGATCGCTTTTTTGACAAACCTTTCGCGGACCATTGACCTATATCTTAGTTCAAAGGAATTGTGACCGAAAGTAATTTTTTTTTGCTCAGTTTTCAGTAGTCTTCGTTTGCATTGATATTTCTTAATCCTTGCAACTGGCCCAGTTTCATAAAACGTAGTTAACCACTCGATCAAGTTAATCAGGTGATTAAGCAATATCATTGGAGGAAAGTTTAAATTTCCACCAATGATATTGCTTAATCACACGATTAACTTCATCGAGGGGTTAACTGCGTTTTATGAAACTGAGCCAATAAGTTGTTAATGAAGATGGAAGGACATTTTAGAATCACGTTACATAATTACATAAGGCTTGACCATGGGGAAAAGTAATGTCTGGAAACTTGTCATCGCTGCTGTTGTTGTCATAAGTTTATTTAGAAAATTCAATGAAGCTACAATTACATACATAGAACACAGCTTGCTGTAGACGTAGCTCTTGTTCTCCATGTCTATGTAATTACTTTTTGAGGTCACAGTAGGGATAGTTAATAATTTAGGCCATTCATGCCCGGTTGAATCAACTTTTTAAGCGGAGCTTAAATTTAAGCTATGTTTAGAATGTGACATTTCCGTATGGTCAGTATAAAGTCGAAGACGTTCTGATTGACATTTAAACTTCAACTTAAGTATCAATTAGAATGTGACAAACATTTTGTTAACCCTAGGATGCATAAATGGGGCCTCCCAGGCCCATGAACGTGCTTAATTTTTTATAATTTGTTTAAAATATTTTCAATCGAATTGAGCGTTTAGATATGCTCTAAACTCGGTTTTGTCTACTTCTCTTCTAATCCAAAACCTTTCGAATTTTTTCAGAATTTGAAAAAAAAAAATGTTTTTCATCACTAATCTGCAATTTTACGTATACCGCCGTCCAGACCTGTCTAATAGAATCTTGTATAAGACAAATCTGATCATGTCCTTAGCTGACTAAATTTTTATAACTTGTTAGAGACATGTAGTCTACGTGTTTGTATCAGTCAAAAATTGATAAGTGTTATATGTAAAAATAATGTTTGTAATGAGCACAGTCTTAGAATGTGCACTACTTCTTACGTTAAAATATAACTTTTCTGCAATTATGTTTACGTAGACATGTAGGGTGGGTTTACATAAAGCAAATCAAATATTTAATTTCGAATTAAACTAATCATGATTAAGTTGCCATAAGAATTACATTGCGAACTGTCAAATTAACAACGCCATTAAAATTTGATTGCAATTAAATTTTCTGTAAACTGGTCCTTAGAAAATTAATCTAATTAACATATACCTGCATATTTTACCCCAACAAATGTTTTTCCATTGCAACCTAATATATTATATAGGCAGGGCCTCCGAGGCCCGGATCATGTAAATGACGGTATTGTACAGCTTATGCATCCTAGGGTTAAATCTGTAAAGCCCAGTTTCTCAGTCGCAGTTTAACTTTAATCTTTAGTTTATTCCTATAGGAACAATTGTTTCTATGATTGTTACTTTAGAAATAAACAGGCGACTAAGAAACCGGACCTAAATAATGTCATAGTCTAAATACCACTTAAATTTAAGCTCTGCTTAAAAGTTGGTGCAACCGGGCATCAAAAGTTTCTAAAAATTCGAAAGGATTCCTTCGATGAAGGAGGCTTTTGGCATTTGACGTTTAAACTGTCATTAATAAGCAACCCTTGCCTGTAAAATTCATTTTAGAATAATTTTTAGCAACAGGTTCAACTGTAATTAAAAATTTTTAACCCCTGTCATTGATCTTTCTCCAAAATCATAGAGAATATGGCAGAATTCATGTTCCCTTTACTGTAGTTTTAATCCACTTTAATATAAAATCCATTTCTGCATAATTTGCTCGAAAATTTCTCAATTGTTTTGGTTTCCAACTTGAAAATTTCACTAACAAAAAGTGAAAGCCCCATAATCAGAGTTTACAAATACCACTGAAGTCAAAGTGCTACCTACCTACTTCCAAACGTGTCGTATTTGTAACGCTGTTATTAATTTTTTTTTCTGCCATATTTTTTATCCCACATTGCATTGCACAGCCCCAGGTCAAATATTTGGCCTGATTGTCGAACAATTTGTAATCTGCTGCATTTTTAGCGCACGGATAAAATAACGTTGCGTTTAGTAATTGCGGTAATTAATTTAATTGTGACGCAAAGCGACGAATGGAAATCGAGAACGCGGTTTTTTTCTTCTACTTTTGCCCGGGGCTGTAGTTGCGGTCTTGATATGACTCGGCGTACGTGATGCTTTTTATACTGGAACATACTTTATGCAGAACTCACAGGAAGTACGTTTCTGCAAAAAACGTGGCAGGAAAACTCGAAAAAATTCGAACTTGATTGTGAATCATATATCATACTATCTATCAAAGCTAAAGTTATCTTTAATTTTTATGTAGTCACAATTGTATTGGTTTGAGTCAATTTTTTAACCTAACCCAATTCTTCTTCCTCTTTCTATTCTTCTTATACTTTGTAAAAATTTGTAAAAATAATACATTGCGGTTGATGTAATAGAAATTCTTCAAGTGTACATTTTGATCAGGTTGCAACAATTTATTAATGGTTACTTTCGGCTTCGTTTTTAACTTTTAAACCTTAATTAAGTTTGCGTAAAGAGGTGAATGTTTAAAATCAGTTAGTTAGTTCCACGCCCACCCGCCTAGCAGAACACTCGCCTTATTTGTTTATTTATTTGATGAATAATAAGGAGATTACGTTAGCAGTCGTTGGCTTCATTAATATTCAACATTGTTACCTCTCGTTTTCAACTACAATGTTTTGACTTGGATAACGAAGTTTAGTAAATATTGCGTTTCAATCCGATTTACGCAAATTCGTCGGGCATTGTGTTTCCTCGACTCCGCCAGTTAATCTCTCACTTTATGATTGTTTTAACAAGTTTCTTTTTTTGGAACCGACAAGTGATTTACAACGGATTCTTCATTTACATGGATTTCTAAATCGTTCGAGCCTCCAACGTGTAATGTCACAGGCCTCACCTTAAACACATTACCATTTAATTCAGATAAATGGATAGTCACGCTTATATGAGATGTTAAAGTGAAAGTGACAGATAATTTGATGATGTTTGATGTACTTTTCGTGACGTTTCATAACGTGTCCGCGGTAATTCCACATTTCATCTCTTAATAAAAGAAGTCACTATTTTTGGACCAAAAGCTCATGGCTTCCGATCGTGCGTCGATTGAATTGTGATTTTTGCAGGTTCGCTGTTTGTGAGTCAGACGGACACTGAGTGATGTAACTCCAACAGTTTAATAACTTCAATGACCGTTTTATGGCGTCATTTACATGTTTTTTTTTGCTTCGCTTATTCATACTTTAACTTTGTGGTCACGATGTCTCCTAAGCAATGAACCACTCCCCGCAGGAAAATCCGTTTCATTGATGTACTCACTTTAAAACTCGTTGGAAGAGTAGGTGTATCAAGTGACAAAAAAAGTTAACTGATTTTCTGTAGTTGACTCTTCTACACTCATGGTATTTCTTTTGTTTCCATACGCTGTTGCTGAAAGAAATTTAAAAAAATGGCGGATTATTTTCCGTCATATTCACCCTTTCTTCTTCTAGAGTTTATTTCGCTTCCTTCTTGGAAACAATAAGATGTTATCAGCCTTCCACTTTTTAGACTTTGGTCTTTTCCCATTATCTACTTTATCCCCCTTTTAACCTTCCTGTCATTCCTCTTCTTGGCAAAACAAACATAACGTTGTTTAAATCCACTTCTTTTCCCAAGTCATAATTAATTATTCTAATGGTTTTTGTAGTTGGTCTTTACTCCTCCTTTTAGTCTTTAATCCTCTCCCTTTTTTACTAGAAGTGAAATACTCAGCTAAGGTGAATGAAATTGTATACTTACACATTGAGGAAAAGCAGTTCCTTATCGGGCAAAAACTATTTTGAGTAAGATCTTTCCGTGAATCGTTTTGCCTAAACACTGTCAGAATTTTATCGCTACTCAAACACATGAATTCTCGATAGTTCCAAAGTGATTGCGCCCCGATTAGATAACCCGAACGCAATTGAATCGGGAACAATCCCATTCCCTGCTGATACGGCAACGCAGATAAAATTGCACGACTTAGATAAGTTCAGTATCGAAAGTGGTTTTTACCATGGCGTGCGATTGAATGACGGCGTGTTTTTCCTGTGAAAAATGGGACTCCTTAGCTTGTATTGTCATTGGAATTAGTCAGGATGGATATTGGGTTTTCCAACTTGTTCGCAGTTCCGAGGAAGAACTCCTTCTCCAGAAGGGATAGGTTAGCAAAGTATTACTTAACCTAGGTCCTGCGCCTTTGAATTCACTAGAAAGAAATGATGGTGATTCACAATGAAATAGTGTACCTGGATAGACAATGATCATAAAGAAAGTTTGTTCGTGATTTATGAGGTGAAAGATTACGGTGTTGATAAAGAACTGTTTGAGGAGGCAATCAAAATTAGTATTATTATCTACTATAGCAACAACGTGTCTTTATTTAATTATTTTTGTCTAATTACATTATCGTAAACCGGAAAAAAGAAAAGATGGTTTGTGGAAAGTTGACGGAAATTGACGACTTTCTATTTTCGTTTAGAACAAAACTGAAACCTGTGCTTTATTGGACTTCATATTTTAATGAAAATAATAAAACTTTCTTAATTTTACATGGACATGGTAGATCGCTTTCTCATTGTATTTACTGTAATGAATTTTTGAGTAGGACGTCGAAGTGAATTAGAGAAGTTTGTTTGCACGTGTTTTTTTTACTTACTTTCCATCCTTGACCTAAAAATAATTCCTGTTGTAAATAAATGTAGTAGTGTGAAAGTATGGTTTACTAGTTTACGTTTTCGAGTAGGTATTTATAAAAGATTTGAACGCATTTTCTCGGAAGACCTTAATCCAAAGCAAAGTTGTTAGAAATTAACAGATTTAATTTTGTTTGATTTTTTTGGACTAAAGTATTTTTGTCTCAATTTTATTTATGCTATTGTTAATCACATTATGTTTTGCATTAATTCAATGCAGAAAATTAAATCAAATTAACCATTCGGTGATAATTTATCAGAGAAGCTAAACGCAATGACTTTCGGTTATCACTAGGAATAAATCATGTACACTCTCGTCTAACTAAATCGAGATCACTCGAGCATTTTTCGGGGCGTCCAGTGGTATCGATTTGGTTGGATTCGACTGTACAACGCATTTAATGAAAGTGTTTTCTATTTTCACAAAGCTTCCTAAGTAATTAAATGGTCCCAATTAAAACTAAAATTGTTATTTTTTGGCCTTTAGCTGTCTACTACACTCAGATACGTGAAGATTCCCTCACTTTATCACTACTTTCGATACAGATAAACGTTAGTCGGGCAAGGTTGACAATATTTCACATTAGATGAACACCAAAGCTTTTATCTAAATCCGCTGGCCCGACGTTATCATCATCGTTTAATAATAAAGTTCAGGTGACAGTGCAATACTAATATTTTCCTTTGCACTATCTCTTCGGCGGCTTTGTTGAAAGCAAAATTGTTTACAAACTCGTAAGCGAGATTCAACTTTGAAATTACTTAACGTGATTCGTGAAACCATTTGAACTTGCGGTTTACTAATGAGAGCATTTTCGAATTTCAGTTCCAAAAGTCTTCCAGCGACGACCACGCATAAGCGGCGGAATACAAGTAACATAAATAGGTCAGAAAGTGTCAAAGAACAGACGGAGAAAGTAAGTACTTTTTCACTTTTTAAATAAATACCTAGCTCTAGGAAAGAAAAAATCGAAACCACCACATGTTAATTAAAATACAGCGTATGCGTTACGGTAAACATAAAATAAAAAAATTACATACGCCGGATTCGCTTGATTGATCTTACCGCATGCTTCAACAATAAGTAAGCTTTGGTATTACAAGGTCGTATGTAAGTGCTGGCTTATATAACCACAGCATGTACAAAACCAGTAGGGGAAAAATCACCTCATAGAATGAAAAAAGAATTCGGCTCCTCCACCATATTTAATGACATTAATACTAAAATATTTTTTGTAGTTATTGTAATTTATTAATTTTCTTCTTATTTTTGTAGCGAAAACAAAGAAGGAACATCAGCGATCCCCTTCACAACAATACTAGGTGAGTCACTTTCCATTTTTACCTGGTTGCATTCAAGTCGAATCCATTGCGAACCTCGTAGGGTATTTTGGTACGCTCTGTCATGCAGCTCGGATTCGGCCGTCTGTGTCCTCTTCCTCTCCGAAAATTATGGAGGCGACCTGCGCGCAACACCGCCGACAGGCAACGGCCCCGCCGCCCGTGTACCCTTTCTATAGATCGCGAAAGTCATGACTTTATTATACCCGACCGCGAGGTGTTTGTCCGAATTCGCGGATTTTTATGTTGTTTTGCGGCTGGGGGGTTTCGTTTGGCCAGTCAATTGGCCGACTGATTCACATCGGGACGTTCTGTGGTTTCAGTGAATTTTCCCGAATTAATTTCCCTCTACTAATTATATTGTGGAGTTTGTTTTTAGTTTTGGACGAGGTGTAAAGTGACCAATTAGCCTAATATAATGACCCCCCCCATTTTTATTTTTGTTTTCCCAAATTAATATTCCTCATGTGAGCTGATTTAAGTTTCTTTGACATGGTGTGTGGTGATTGGTGATCATACAATTATCGTTTCGTTTTTCCAAATTCTTATTAGCCCTAATTTTTGTGGGATTTGTTTTTAATTTCCGGGGAAGCATCGATTGAACCTTATTACTTTTTCTTCAATAATTTTTTTTCACCTTCCCAAATTAATGTTCCCTCAGTGTCCTAATTTTTGTGGAATTTGTTTTTAGTGGGAAGCTTTTATACGTGCATTTGGACATGATACAGGTTGACCTTGCTTTCCGGTTTTATCTTGGCGAGAATTCACCGTTGTTTGGTGACGAATAAAATACATATTTGTTGTAGTTAAATATTTGCTTATTCATCGAAGAACGTTCGGTATCAACATTGCAGATTTTACTTGCGAAATCTTATTTAAAAAAAATTGTTTTTCCCGCTAATTTAGATTTTAGCGTTAAATTAGAAAATATTTACTTTTAAATTCAATTAGTAAACACCAATAAGTCATACGCTGGATTTCACAAACGTCACTTAACTTTAATCATCGATTAAGAATAATCATTCCTACACCTTCAACACATGTAACCATGGCAACGTTTACTTTTAACGGATGATTAAATTTAAGTAACGTTTGTGAAATCCGCCATTAGACTTGTATAGGTGTTCGACTTTCAAAATGTTGTAAACACAATAAAATTGTCTTAAGTCTGTGAAAATAATTTTTTTTAATTTGTTTTTTAGTTTTAAAACTTTAAAAATCATGTTTTAATGATCAATCAGGTTGATAATCGCACTGCTGTATAGCGAAAGCTCTCCATACGGACAGCTCTCATAAGCGGACATTTCTCATGACCGGACAATTTTTCTGGAACCAAAATTTAATTCATCTCGCTTAAAGCTTTCTTGTTGAAACCGTCAGTGTCCGCTTATGACAGCTTTTACTGTATTTACAAAAAAGAAATCGATAAGGAAATGAAATTTGACATGAATATGAACATTATGGGGCTATCAACATTTTATTTGATATTAAAAAAAATTGTGTAAGTGAAAGTTTCTTAATGGAACTCCCTAAATTATTGAACCTCACCTAGATTGTACTGCGTGATTTTTTAATTTTTTTATCAACGGAATTTGGACGGCATGTCCTGGCCTTACTGTGAAACAGCATCAAGCAGTGCAATGACGCACTTTTCACTTAAGCTAAGACATGCCGTCCAGATTTCGTGGCAAGAGTTGATAAAAAACTTTAAAAAAGTCATTCGTTAGATCAACATTATGTAACATCCCCCAGTTTTCCCCTATGAACCTAAATACAATAGTTTTTGATTAGGGCTGTTGGAATTTCTAAATAAAATAAATTAAGAATTAATGGATTGGCCCCTGAAAGACACTAGGAAAGTAATTTTGTGCGTTTATTGTTTGGTACATGTATGCAAATGGTCAGTGTTGTAACATATCTAGTTACAAGTATCTAGATACTTTCAGTGTATCTGATTATGTAACTAGTTACATTACAGTACTTGGTATCTGTAACTATATTTAGTTACATTTATGTATGTATCTGATCATTTAGATACACAGATACATTTTTTAAATAAAAATAAAAAAAATTATTTCAATTTGATTTCTGTGCATATCCATTTTTTAATACCAGAACGTTCGAACGTTTTTCGTTCGTTGTATGATTGCAATTATGTCATATTTTTTAACGATAAATTGTCACTATCTCGAGAACCATAAACTAAACATAACCATATTATAATAAAACCATAAACATATTATAATCGTGCAATAATATGCAGGGTGCTTAAAAAATGCCGAAACAGCGCCATTCTACACTATTCAAGGACACCCTCTGAGGGTAGTGGTGGTGGGAAAAAATTCTGCCTTATTTTATGTTTGTGTGAACTGACATTAAACAATACATATTCAGTCAACGTAAATTCATAGGTAACTAAATTCAATTACTTACCAAATTAATAGCTTGGTGGCCAGATCATTTTGATGATAATTTTTACGAAAAACATGTACTATGTATTTATTGATTTTAAATAAAAATTATTGTGGAACATCATTTTCAATATGTCTTCCACTATAAAAATTGTTTAAATATTCAGAATTGGTAAAAATTTCAAATTCCAGTCTTGTAACCTCCATATCTTTAAAGAATCACGAGATAGAATTTTTTCCCACGCTCAGAGGGTGTCCCTGCTATTTCGCCATTTTTTAAGCACCCAGTATAGAGTATTCCATTAAAAAAATGTAAATTAGGATTGCCACACTCCTACAGAACACTTTGTACATGTCTAAATAATTTTAAATTGAGCATCTAATCGATACGTATGTTAATGCATACATAGATTTTAAAAATATTTATCAGTAACGCCACAATCTTCCGATCATGCACTGTTAGCCCATCCTGTATATATAAAGAATATACAGGGTGTTCGGTAGAAGTGGTTCGTAAATTTGGATACAGATTTAGTGATAAAAACTAAACATAAAAGTTTATATAAATATGTGGGCTTCAACCCTTCGTTTCAAAGATATTCCACATTTGAAAAGAATTTATTATTCTTATTAATCCATGTCTAGATGGCTATTGCTTTGCTAAGTAACCTAACATAAAGTCAGTTTGACATTAGTTTTGACCAGTTAAAGCGTATTCGTAACTCCTTAATAAGAAATACAAAATTAACTGGTCAAAACTAATGTCAAACTGACTTTATGTTAGGTTACTTAGCTAAACAATAGCCATCTATACATAAATTATCTGGATTAATAAAAATAATAAATTCTTTTCAAATGTCGTAGAAACAAAGCGTTAAATCCCACTTTTATGCTTAGTTTTTATCACTGAGTCTGTATCCAAATTTACGGACCACCTTTACCAAACACCGTGTATATGTATGTATCTAAAAGGTATCTAGAATCTAGATACATTTATGCTGTATCTGTATCTGGATCTAGTTACTTTTCAAAAAGAAGTATATGTAACTGTATCTTGTTACAAACTAGGGTAAATATCTGTATCTGAATCTAGATACTTTGTAAAATGTATCTGTTACAACACTGCAAATGGTTGATTCCTTACGATCAAAATTGAAAGGGTAGTCAAATTGCTGACCTGATGCAAAGATCATAAATTATTTACATGAACAGTGAAAAGCCGGTTTCATAGTAACTTAAAAAGGGATTTTGTGGGTAACGTGTTTTTCTTTTTTAATAAAAACGCATTTAACTCGCCGATTCATTTTATAAACAATTTTACTTTTGCCATAAAATTAATCGTAAAGCAACTGCATGCGACTATGGAATCTAATGCCAAAATACATGTGACTCCCCTCCCCAATCATATATCAATCACGTACATACTTTTATTACTGCATTTGATCGGCGATTTAACTATAGGTATTCATGTCACACCCTTTATAATTTCGCATAAAAATATATACAAAAAAACATAAAATTGTACCAAAAAAATGTATTGATTACAAATAACAAAAAATGCAATTGAATTTAGATAATCAGGAGTGTCTTGTATACAAGTGATCTAGAATTAACTCGAGAGTTCAAAAATATACAGGTGTTCCATTAGACAATACCACTTTAAGTACCACTTACACTTAAACAAGAAGTAAAATTAATCATTTCGAAATATTAATAGCCTAAATGCCAATTGAATTGCAGGCAGTTTTTTTTCTTAAAAGTCAAATGATGTTTTGGTATATGATTTATCAAAAGTGTCATTATTTTATTAATAAAAAGAACAAAAAGTTACAGGTGCACAAATACCAACTTGATTCAACATTGTTACATGATTCATTAGCATTATGTGCTATTTTATTTGCTAATTTAATTGTGATTTTATTCAAATTTTTATTTATTTTTCTAATCTACGCATCAGATAATGATAACAACTATTAAATTGTTATTGTTTCGATGCGTTTCATTTGTGTACATTGTTTTGATTATCTCCTCATATTTAATAAATAAATTGCAATTTCTTTTTGAACCCATTTTTAAAACAGAATTTGTTTCTAAGGCAAGTCAAATTGAGGGACACTCGATTAAATGAATATACAGAGTATTGAATTAGAAAGTAACAGCATGTAAAGAGAGTGTGTAGCATTATGCAATTTTGTTAAATAAGAATAAAGAGTAGGTTGATCTATGTACAATATAAAAAGCAAGTAAATTTCATTGCAATGGTAGATACCTAACTTCTTCTGTTTTAGTGTTGAAAAAATGTAAAACGTAAAATCCCACAAAACAATGAAAATACATATACAAATATAAGTGATGAACGACATCGAGTGTAAAAGTGTAGAAAACTATTTTCACGCTGCAGAACGTAAGAGTTTTCGCCGTTGTAAGAGGTACTTATTTTTATTTAACTCACTATCATGTAAATGTGTATGTACGAAATAACTGGATTCGTATCAAAAGCCAAACATAAATATTTTTTGTTTGTCGCTATCGCATTACATGTAGCCCCGGGTAAACACAGATAGCGAAGTGACGGTAGGCCACACTATCACATTCTGTCTGTATACACTAGAAACGGAAGCAAATGCAACTCGATGACTAACTTTAGTCTTTACGATCGCACGTATCTCTCAGTGTAAATAAATGGTCATTTCCTGAGGCGTTCTATAAACTTATGTGCATCATCTTGTATGTGGGTAGGTACAATTACGGCGGCGAAGAACTCCGGAATGCAAACAAAACACAGAAATACAAGCGTACGTTTGCAAACAACGGGGCGAGTGCCAAATATGTGGCGGAGTCTTCTTCATTTAGAAGGGCGTGCTTGTACTCTTTATAAATATTTGCACACTCTCCAATGTCGCTGTGGTGTCGTGTTGCTTTCGTGTTGGATTATTTTCTACCCAAAATACTGGGACGTGTGTGATGAAAAATAATTAAAGGTACACTTAACACCTCATTCATTAGGCCGATGTTAATATCAAATCCTCAAAACAATGTTTATCAATTATTTTGAAATGCATTGACATGATTCGTAGCCCCCTTGTCATCATCTTCATTTTTTCTTTTTTTTTTGTATAACATACATTTCCTAAGAGGTACTGTAATAATGTTTCTGTGCATTTGCTGTGCAGTTAGAGAAAATGACTGCTTATTTTGTTGTATGCATAGGTATCATCTGTTGATTCTTGATATAATTCATCCCTTCGTTTTGCTAAATTAACTTTTGTTAACATCTGTAAAGAGTAAAATCTACAAGCAAGGTTAATGACAGCATCCTGTCAGCTGATAATCATCTGCTCTCACATTTACTTTATATTAATCACATGTGTGAAAAATGTTCGCCGCAATTAAGATTATTTGGATGATATAAGCCTGGAGTGGCCACCGGAGAGTAAAAGATATTTTTAACCGGAATCGTCTTGAATAGGATTGTTTATATAAGGCCCAACACATTCAGTGGAGGCATTTCTTTGTAATATCTTACGTGACATTTTTAGATTAAATAATTAGTAAGGCCTTTTCCGTTTGCATTGATTGCCAAGTTGCCGGTGCATAGCATTTTTTCGGTTTCCTCGTTCATATCTGCAGAGTCACTACTGACATTTTATATTTAGATTTACTTTGTTAACTTGTATTGATCTGCAAATATCTGGTGCTCATTTTGATTATAAAAGTTTTGGCTTTCCCTCGATAGCTAAATACACACGTGCCATGATGATGATGAGAAATCTGATATGAACTCACAAAACTAAACATAGAACCGCCAGTCAAATAAATGGGCAAAATTATGGAAAAAAGAGCTGCAAAAATACTTGTACCTTGTACGGACAATCACGCCATGCCAGCGTGTCCCCTGTGTAAACTCTGAAGTTTTTAAACAATAAAAATATTAGTTTTTGTATTATTTATATAAGTATAAAAAAAAACAATAGCCTATGCCTTTTTGAGAGGAATTAGTAGATGCCTTAGGCTTATTATTTAAAAAAGATGCAACTTTAAAAATGCACATTTTATCATACCTATTATTTAATCAAGGAAGAAGAAATTGTAGGGCTCATTGTTTATTAAGAGAAAGTAAAACTTATGAGATTTGACATTTGTATTCCTTATCATCGATCGTCTGCCGATGTTATATGTACTTGTAAACATGTTTGGTTTTTTTTTTATTCTTTAAGCAGTGCTCATTTTGTTTGTTGATCAGAACAGTTTATACTAAAGTGTATTGAAATCACTGTTGCGTTGACAAGTACTAAAAGTTTGGTTTGCAAGTGTTGAACAATTTGTGGAGAAGGTTTTACGGAAATGCGATAACACTGCGATAAGATTTCCCGAGATATGACGTGCCAACAATTTTATTTTTAAACGAATTACCACAGACTGTGGCAAAGTTTCTTTTGAATTATCAGATGAATGTTTAGATGACTAAGAGCCCGGCATTTATTTTAAATAAATTCTCTAGAGTATGTATTTCTCAAGTATTTCCAAATTTACCTTAAAAGTTGCAGACGAATTATTTGTAAAAAAAAATCTGTTGTGATATAACTTATCAATTGGATTTTTCTTACAAGAACCTTGATAATACTGATAAATACGAGTTGAGAGAGCGTGCTAAATACAATTAATAGTATGAACAAAGCGGACAATGCATGCAAGTAAAGTTGACAAACGTTTTTTATTGCTAGTTATAAAAAAGTAAGATTTTAGTATTCATTTTGTTGATGATTTACTTATCGTTGTGCCTTTTTCTTTTAGCGAATCTGTAGATATCGACAACCAGGGATTATCATATCAAGCCCACTCAGGCAGTTCTTCCAACACAAGCCTATCATCAAGGTAAGACATTTACAAGCTTGCGTGTACATTAGAGTATAATTTTGGGTCTTGTCTTTAAGGTCGTCAAACGACAGTCCAAGTAGTTCCTTAGATACCGTATCCACATTTCACGTTGGCCCCCCGGCAGGTACGGGATGGGATAGTGATAAAGAAGGGGATCCCCCTGACTGGCAGAGTTCGCTCACCGAAGAAGAACTCAACCGCCTACAGCCTTACGAAAAGAAAAGACAAGATGTCATTAATGGTAAACTACCAAGTGCAATTATTAATCGTCCAGTTTGATGATTTTGTTTTTTTTAATTGCAGAGGTCTTTCAAACGGAAAGATCACATATACGGAATCTCAGAGTTCTAGAGGGGATCTTCTTCAAACCGATCCACGAAAACAAGCATCTCAAAACGGAAGAAATCAACCTGGTCTTCTCGAACCTGAGCGAGCTCGTCGAAATCCACTCGCAGTTCAACATGATGATGAAGGCCAAGAAGAAGGACGGCGTTATAGTTAAAGAAGTCGGAGATATATTGACGGCGATGTTCGACGGGAACCTCGGTGAAACGTTCCAGAGAGCGGCGGCCACGTTTTGCGAGCGACAGCAACTCGCGTTGGAGTTCATCAAGGAGAAGAGGCGGAGGGACACGAAATTCGACATCGCCCTGAACGACCTGGAGAAGAGCATATACTGTCGGCGGTTGCCCCTGCAGAGTTTCATACCGATGGAGATGCAGAGGTTGTCGAAGTATCCGCTTCTCCTGGAGAGGCTCATAGATATCGTGGAGAAGAACGTGGACAACGATCCGGATTATTCGCAGGTCGAGTTGAGCAGACTTCAGCAGGCGCACGATCGGTCGAAGATCATTTTGAATCATGTGAACGAAGCTGCCAAGCAGGCTGTTAATAAGGCTAGGTTAGAAGAAATACAAAACCATTTAGACACATCACAGTTTGATAGATATGAAGCTCCAATAGTAAATGAATTTAAGGTAAGAGATTACGATATGTGACTCAAATGAGAAGCAATTAGTTTAAATGCAATTTAATGATATTTCAACTATCAAGAGAGTATGTTCAGACGAACGTTCGTTTTAAGATAAGATTACTTGTATTAATGATTTATTAAGATGGATGTTTTTCATTTGCAATTTCTGTACATGTGAAGAAAACACAGGTTCCTCGAAGAAATTTTCTATTTGTGAATTACCTTCTTCATTTATAATAGTTAGTTTGAAATGAGCTAAAAAAAATTCTGATTAATAATATCCAAGTGGGCATTTGATTTTATTTTAACTTTCACAAGATTTAATGTAAAAGAAACTGGCCTTTATTGTGTATTATGTAGAGTCTTTTAAATTAATTATTACCCTTCATAAATTGTAAATGTTTAATCAAATGCATTCGTTACTCTTTACGTTAATTTAAATTCGTAGTATGCCTGTTTATTTTAGTGATCATTTTAATAAAAAATAATTCAGATAAAGTAAAAACCTACTAAATTTATGTGAATATCAAACTCAGGCCCAGTTTTTCAGTGCATGGTTAACCAAGAAATGTCGGTTACCGCAATTTGTAATAGATCTTTTATCATAAGTAACTAGGGTAACCGAAAATATTTTGGTTAACCATGAACTGAAAAACTGGGCCTCAGCATTGTATAATTAAAATATATTTATAAAGTACATGCAGTAAGAAAATGTAATTCTTCTGATTTTTGTTAAATTGAATTATTTAACAAATAAGGTGTGCCCTAAATCATGATTTATGGCCACCCACGTTCTTTGATTGATTTCTTCAGATATCTAGTATAGTAAATGATTATTTTATTCTAAGTGGTAACTACTCTCTGATAATAATAATAATAATTCTCTGCAATGTATAAGTTTATTGAACTGTTTAAAATAAGGGAATAAAAAGTACTTTTGTTTGAAGGCTATTTCAGAAATAACAGGCAGTTCAATAATGCAGAATAAAAAAACGACTTAGATCAAAGCTTCCAATGAAGAATTTAAAATCATCAAGTTTTCCATTAATAAAATAAAACTACTTGAGAGTTCTCATTTCAATTAAAACATTTTTATTTGACAATTTAATTATTTTTACTACTTTATTTGCTTTTGCTATTTGAATGGTAGGGGTAGTTACTAACTGATGTAATAGAATTTTCAATTTAGTAATTAGAATACTTTGGCCCAGATGTACAATTCTAGCTTAACTTTAAGCCAAAACTTAACTCCTTAACAATAATTGTTGGTATAATCGTTGAGCTTTGGCTTAAAGTTAAACAGGCATTGTACAACTTTGCCTTAGTAGTCCAATTTGTAATTATAATTTATTGTTCGTATAGTTTGTAAAATTGTGAAGTGTGTACAAAAAATTCCTTACTTAAAAGATTTTTTCTTTTTCAGAATTTAGATATAACTAAATATAATCTAATTCATGAAGGACCAATCCAGCTGAAAAGACAGAACAAAGTCAACCTCCAGGTTCACATGGTACTCCTCGAGGAAGTTGTGATACTTTTGCAGAGGGAAGGAGACCGCTACGTACTGAAGTTCTTCCAGACTGGCATCATCGGCCAGACGCCCTTATCGCCTATTATTAAGATGTCTACATTATTAGTTAGGACAAATGCGGCCTGTGAGTGTTACTTTGTTATTCATAGCACAGATTACACTTATAATTATTGTGGATACTTCCAAGATTATGGTACTACATGTAATTATATGGTTTGTTTTTTTTAATTACAGTGAAAAGCTCTCTTTTCCTGGTAAATACGTCAACGCAAAATAGTCAGATGTATGAACTGTTAGCACGAGATAGCAGCGAAAGAAAAACGTAAGTATTTTTGCTTTATTATTAAATAATTAATGTATTTATACAAGGTGTTGACAAAAGGCTGACAATACTAGTATCCTTATGATACTGTTTCAAAGATATAATTGGTTTTCTTTAATTAAATTTGGCAGCATGAAAAAAAAATTTATAAAAAATTATTCAAATTTAAATTTAAGTTATGTATGATAAGCAAGGATACTACATTATAAGCCTTAATATTCTTCATATTGACGTACTTATAGGCAGCCATAATCGCACTCGTAAAGATTTATTATTACAACTATATATTCTAATAGTATCAAGGTTAAAAAAATTACGGATGTTATCGTCGTTTAATGTGTTTTATGTGTCGTGCATGTGTTCTAAAGCTTTGATAATTAGACGACTTTTGGTCGTAACTCAATACTTAATTGAAAAAAAGCAAGTCTAATTCAGTACGCTTTGAAATAGGCTGAGATAAATCATGTTACAAATTGTACGTGGAATGATATCAAATCACCGTGAAACGCAAATGGTTCGGATTTTTTTCTTTCGGCTTTTTTTATTCTTAAAGTTCGGCAGCGTTTAGAACCGGGGTCGAATAATAATTTATTTTAACACCCAACATTATGTAACTATTAAATAAAAACATTTGTTGGTAGAATCAGCAGTTGATTTAAATTTTCAAGTTCCATCTAAAAGAAACTTGCTCAGTGATTGGCTGTAGGCTTTAAATTTATTTATAAACTCGATACAGGTAGTATCACAGGAGAAATCCTTATTTGATTAAACTTGGATAAGGCAGATAGTATTTAAACAATTTTATTAACAGGAGTAAAGTTTAATAACATTAACATTTAAAATGTTAAAAGACCTAAACTTTATTTCGATTTTTATTTACATAAAACATAAAAGAGCGTAACCTTGTTGGCTTTAACGGAAAATCTGAGGAGGAAGCGTGCGAAGGTTGCAGGAGTTCACCAAAGAAAAGAATAAATAAACAGCACTGCAAATAGAAAAAGCCTGTTTAACATTTTTAACGCTGTACATAAATACATATTTAATAAATAGATAAATAAGGCGGGAGAAACATCATAAGACAAAATCGCAATTTTTGCAAGGAAAAAATTGTCATTGCGTTTAAACAAAAAACATTGAGAAAACACCATAAACTCAAGTGGCATTCCTGACCTACATTCTAAATAGAGCCTATGAGGAATGACGACTGAAATAACATTGATTGCAACATTTAATAATTGCGCGCAAGTAAAAGTGAAGTTGTCGTATGTTACGCATTTAATTATTTTATTTTATTTTTCCGGCGAGGAACTTATTTATTTCGTGCGTTTGTTATTTTTTTTAACTTTTCTTTTATCGATTGCCAAGATAAAAACCCATGACCTAGTCCAGTGCTGATAAAATTTATTATAGTATACGTTGTCACATGTGAGTGTCATCGCGTGGCCTGAATTCGTTTCTTTTTTTTTGTAATAAATAAAATTTAAAATAATTTCGCAATCACTGGTGGAAAATATTTATAGTAGACCAAGTAGAAAAGTAAATGTTTTCTGGTTTTAAATGTATCTTGAGTTAGATAAATGAGAGACCAAATTTGTTGCTAGGGCCTTAGCACATAAATTGTCTTTAATTCCTTCTTTTTTAAATATCCTAGTTTTTTTAATTTGATACGACATAGGCCCAGTATTTCAGTCACAGTTTAACTTTAATCTTCAGTTTATTCCCATAGTTACAATTATCAAAACAATTGTTTCTACGGGAATAAACTGAAGATTAAAGTTTAACTGTAACTGAAATACTGGGCCATGATTGACTGATAAAATTTAACTCAGTTTTTTTTATTGTAAAACAAATTAACAAAGTAAAAATGAAATTTTTAATGATGCCACCCCTAGCTTTACTTTCTTTTTACTTTCGTTTGTGTTTAATTAGATTCGAAATTGTTTGATTTAAAGAGGCAAGGAAGGGAAGATGAAAATCCAAAGAGTAGAAAGTAAGTAGACGATTAGATAAATTTTTAATAAAAATTATCTAATCTGTTTTAATTAGAGCATGTTGAAACATTCCTAATTCTCGAAAGTCGAAATTCAAATAAAATAGGGTGGTTATGTAACCCATGCACTTGAACAGTCAATTGCTTAAAATCCAATTGTACAATGCGTTGTAAACCTGTGATACAAATTCGTTACTAATTTAACGTTTTCATTTGGTTAAAATGAAAATATTAATTTTTTTCAGAAAGTGTAAGTGTGATGTTAACATAGAAACTCAACTACAATAGAGTTTAATTTAAAAACACGATAAACTTGTGCGTGTACTCGCATTTTACAAGTGAAAATAAAGGAGAAGGCATCAATTTTATATACCGTGAATTTATTTGAACATAAAACATTGCTGTTACGTACGCATCTGAAAACCCATAGCAACATTTACAATTTGTAAATTAAACTGTCCTTTTTAAAATATGTAGAACATGTGATGACACCTTCATGAATCTGTTCTGTTATTAGTAATTTCGATATACTTGTACAGTTGCGAACAGAAAATTTCGGATATCACTGTCATTCCACTGTCGTAAAAGTTGAAAAATTCCTTTACTTATACGTCAGATGAATGACAGTGCCATCCGAAACTTTCTGTCCACAACTGTACTAGAAAATAATAACGACTCTTTCAATTACATTAGATAAGTTTATTCTTGTTTAAAATAAGTAAACTTAAAATATAAATAAAACAGAAATTCTTTAATTCAAAACAAACACTACAAGTTTTCAAAAATTTCTTCGTTTACCTCGATGCAATATCCTAAACGATTAAAAAAGTTGTTAATTGCATTAGTTAGTTACTTGTCCAGCGGTAATTCTTCCTGATACATTTTCGCCAACTTTCTTCGCCTGATAGATGTTCCAAATTAAAATGGACAAATTTTATTTGATATGACATTAGAAACCCTAATGACGACGATCATGCAACGACATTTTTAAAAATTGGAATTAATTTCGATAGTAATATAAACAGCAATGTTTCATGTTAAAATAAAATCACGGTATTATAAAACGTAAGGGTCCAAGCACACGCTCCTGTGGGATACCTGAAATTACGGCGAGTCACGTTGATCATCTAAATTCATTTGCTGTCTACAACCAAGTAATTGTAAGATTGTGAAAAATGCAATATTCTGAGAGAAGACCAAAATATTTTAATTTGCTTTATGGTTAATAGTCCCAAATGTTTTTGAACCATTCAATAAAAAATTTAGGCTTTTGCCTGCAAGTAACTTGGATGCAAAGGAAATTTAATTCAATTTAATTTCGTTATTAGTTTTAATTTTCAGGCATTAACCTCAATGCATTACAAATTCATTTTATTTCAAGGTTGAGTTTAAAAACGATTTTAATCTGAACTCCGCCTTGCGATTGTGTTTATTTTAAATCGATTTGTCATTTGAGTATTGCCCCTTTTATTTCATAATAATAAAGACAATTATTATTCCTATCATTATTATTATTAAAGTATTGAGGGCATTTAACTAACAATAAATACTTTCGGTGGTGGTGCTTTAATACTTTTTATTTGCTGTTTTTCAAAGTTGCTAATGCAACTACAATTTCGAAATATTTATGACCTGTTTATCTACAAATGGATTGCACTTGATTGAAATGTCATCAATTCCACATTATCTGAATTTATCTCGAAAAAATAACATAACATTTTTAAAGATGTTATAATACCAAGCTCATTCCTTCTATTCGAATTCCTTTTTTCTTGTCAGTCAATATGAATAACTTTAAACCATGTTTTCGATAACGTAATATCTATAGATATGTGTATTGATCGTGTTCAGATAAGTAAGCTTTAGACAGAATTAATTAATTGTAAAGCTCTCTTCGTAAGAAATTAATTTATTCAGGGTGACCCTTTCTGTTTTATTCAAACATTAAACAGCACCAGTTCTTTTTGAGTAATTTATGTATTTTAAACATTTCCCCCCCGATTTACAGTAAAATAATAAATCACGTCCCTGATAAGTATGACACAACATCCTATTTTAAATTGTGCTTCAAACCAAACGTGTAGAATTTTGCTATCGCTGTTCGATTAAAATTGTTGGCGCAGTTAACGTCCTCGCTTTGGTAGTAGTCGTCGTCGTTGTTGGTGATTCAGAACTATTATTTAGTCAATGGTTCAGTGCTTGGTATACTTAGGTAAAGTGATTAGCGAATAAGTTCGCAAGTTGCTTGAAACCCGAGAGGCCTTCTTCGTCTTGCGAAAACGTCCGTCAAATTTTCAATCGCAGTATTAAATGCAACCGCGTCGGTTTATTTTCGCGTTCAGGTTGGTTTAATTTCCGCAACTGCAGAAGGAAGAAGTCGTCAGCATGTCGGCCCATAAAAAAAATAATAATGATCCTCGTGTGATGTTCTCTGCGTGAAACGGCTTGTTGATGTTATTAATATTTTATTGGCGTCTTTGAGCCCCGATCGTTTGTTTACTTATTAATTAAGGTGTTAACGAATTTTAGGGCCGTAAACTTCGTCAGGTGCGTGCGTGTGTGTATTTACTCTGTTTTCCGAATTTACGAGCCTTTAAAAATAAGCGGGAGAGACGGGTGTGTTGTTTTAAGTAGTGCTTCTTGGGTGACAGCGCGGAAAACGGCGATGCGCGTCCGTGAAAATGACGGAAAGGCGGAAATCTTTGACGCTCGAAGGTGGTGAGAAAGTGTGCCTCGTCGAAAGAAGAGGCAGCCTCAACTTGACCGTAAATAATCGCCTGGAGGTGCCGGAAAAACGTCGAGGAAGTCTTATTTTAAGGTAGTCGAAAATTTATAGCAACGTTTAAGAAAGTAAGACGTTCATTTTTGTTTTGTTATACTTGGCAACTGAGAAAGCGATTTATGAACTTTAGCAGTTTCAGCGGTTAGCACCTTAAAAAAATAATGGAAAACTTGAATTTTTGAAGGATTATCCAATTGAAAATGCAAATAAGTTTCCCCAAAAATTTGTAACTTTAACCTAGCGGTGATTAAATTAATTCTTAATTTTTATGCGGATAGTTTTTCTAGCAGATAAAATCGACATTTCGCTGCAAATTCTCAAGATTGAAAAAACTTTCGGTGTACACCGAAGTAACAAAGAAGATACACTTTTTTTAATAGAAATTGATTTTGTAAGTTGTTGTGTAAACAATTATTGTCTTTAATTTATTTTGTTATTGTTTTTCTAGTTTTTGGAAGCCGTTTTTTTTTTCTAATAATAACTCTAATTTTCTATTCATACGAACACTTAGGTATTTATCCTTTAACAATGCACAGATAGTTTCTTTTGATTTTCCCAAAATTGGTAAATATTAAATTTCCGAGGTATTTTTACTTTGTCGTTTATTATGTTCTAATAAAATATGTCTAATTCTTAAGCCATATTCATTGCTAGGCGTTTTGCGTTGGCTTTAAAATTCTATTGGCTCAATTTCAAGCGTTAACGCAAAATTTCCCGCAGCTTTGTATTTCAACCAAATAAGAATCGTGTAGAATTTTTAAAGCCAACGCAAAACGCGTAGCAGTAATGAATATGGGCTTTTTTTACTTTCATTTACATTGTCAAAAAATATTTCACGTTCTTTTTGTGTCAATAATTTGTGAAATTCATCAGTGTCACTAACATTTCACAAGTATCTTGAATTCTATTGGAAAAATCTATGATCACAGTCAAGTTGCAAAATATGTAAATACTGGGTGGTATGCATAAAACGTAGTACATGCTAATACTTCAAGCACCTACTTCGAAAGTGAAGTACCTACTACAGTAACGTAGTATTTACTATGCGATCTAGTATATACTATTATGTAGAAGTTTTTACTTCGCATAGAAGCACCTACTGTAGTATCTACTTCAAAGCCTCAGATTCATTTAAATAGTAAATACTACTGCAGCGTAGTATTTACTACATGCTGTAGTACAAACTTTGTTTCATAGTATATGCTTCAGAGCTGTAGTAGGTACTTTATGTAATAGAAGATACTTCGAAGAATACACTAATTTGAGAAGTATTAGCATCTACTTCGTTTTATGCATACCACCCATTGTTTCTCCAAGAGCCGAAATAGTTTTTTCAATTTGCGAAGCAAATAGTAAAATTTTATATATCAAAGCTCTAAAAAGCACTGCCGATACAAACACTTTATAGGACAGTATGCAGTAAAACTCATGACAATATACCGAAAATAACCGAAAAATTAATAGAGGTTTCAATTTCGATTAGGGTTATTTCCAGTTCATTAATTTCGATTAACGTTAGGGAAAATTATCGGTTTTAATGGGTTTTGCGTTTTTACGGTTACGATGTACACCTCTGCTCTAAAGTGTTCTCAAAATTTCTCTTTCTCTTTTATTGTACCTACGAAGTTAAAACAAGATAACAATACTATCTATGGAAAACGCTATGAAAAAACCTTGTAAAATTGTAATTGCAAATTGTATATACAATTCGAGTTTTTCTAAAATAAACAAGAAAATAACGTATGTTTTAAATTTGAACAATAAAGTTTGTAATATAGACTTTGGTCTACCTACAGTATGTCCATCTGACAATGAGACATAGGGATTTAACATGGGAAAACAGAAATTGCCTTATATTATCTACCTGAGTACATATATATGAAATTCTGGGTTATAATCAGAAAGATTATTGCATTCAAAGTGTTTTGATACTAAATTTGTGCAATTTTAGTTGTTAATTATTTAGAAATTAAGAAAAAAAGTTATTATTTTTTTCCGGACAAGATTAGTAGGTATTTAACGAAGACTTTCCAAACGGATGTCGTGGTCAAGTTAGTTTGTTCATGTTTCACAACCGTAAGGTCACGAGTTCAAATCCGAATGAAGACACTTTTTTTCTTTTTTTTAAATATTTTTTCAGATTTGAAATCACTCTTAAACTAGTTTATTATTGTATTAATAAGTTTCATTTTAATATTAATTATGTTCCATTTATGTGTATTTTTTCGTTTGCAAAATTTTATTATGTTAAAGTTACAACTTTATTTATTATGTTACATAATTAATTATGTTCCATTTATGTGTATTTTTTCGTTTCCAAAATTTTATTATGTTAAAGTTACAACTTTATTTATTATGTTACATAATTAATATTAAAATGAAACTTATTAATACAATAATAAAGTAGTTTAAGAGTTTAAGTGATTTCAAATCTGAAAAAATATTTAAAAAAAAGAAGAAAAAAAAGTGTCCTCATTCGGATTTGAACTCGTGACCTTACGGTTGTGAAACATCAACAAACTAACTTGACCACGACATCCGTTTGGAAACTCTTCGTTAAATACCTACTAATCTTGTCCGGAAAAAATAATAACTTTTTTCCGGACAACTAAAATTGCACAAATTTAGTATCAAAACACTTTGAATGCAATAATCTTTCCGATTATAACCCAGAATTTCATATATGTATATGTACTCAGGTAGATAATATAAAGCAATTTCTGTTTTCCCATGTTAAATCCCTATGTCTTATTGTCAGATGGAAAAACGGTATATTGCTAGTAACTATGATATAAAAAGACAAATATAAATTTGTAGCTGGCGCTTATTTAATCTTGAATGACTTTTCAGTGTGCATATACTGAGAAAAATAAAAGTGTTCAGTCAACAAATTTTGCCTTGTCAACTTTTTCTGCGTTGATTCAAACAATAGTATATTGTAGACCGAGGCGGTAAAGTGCTTGTTTTCCAGGTCGAGAGAAGATATGGACAGGCGAGGCGGGCAGCCGAGCCTGGCCACTTCTCAAGACCTCGAAAATGCTTTACCGCCATGGTTTACACATTATTTTTTTTCCTACACAATTATAATTAATTTTATTAATATCACACAAACGTTCTTTTTCTCGAAGTAAAAATATTAAAATTGAGTTACTATTAAAATTATTATAGATGTTTTAAAATACAGTAATACGTATAGTAGTGTGGCTAAGCGGTCAAGACGGTGGTTTAATACACCAGTCTCTTCGGAGGCATGGGTTCGAATTCCACCGCTGCCGAGTTTTTTTTTTTTTTTTGATAATTTTAATCCTTTTTAAAACCAAATACCAGTGGAATTAAATAAAAAAAAACTTACGTTTGTTAATTTTTTGATGTCGATGAGAATGCATTCCAGAAATTATTGTCGCGCCACCTAGTGGTAAAGCCTCGTAAATTATTTTCTCGGCTAGGCATTTATGTTCATTTTGCCGGGCTAGCCGTGGAAACGTTCGCTTTCTCCTCTCTGATGAGCCGGTAAAATTGAATTTTCTACTAGTGTAGGAAAAAAAATATTTTTGCTCCAACATAAATTCGTTCAGCTAAACATTGTAGAATTTGTTGAAATAACATTTATAAAATGTTAAACTAATTCTGTTGAGTAGACAGCGTAAGTGTGTTATTTTAAAATGAAAATAAATAACATGTTGAGTTAAAATTTTACATGTTAAAACAACAATTTTGAAATGTTAAAACAACTATCAATTTCAGTTAATATGTAAAACATTTTTTACGTGCTTGACTGAACCAAACTTTTAATTTCCTCAATTTGAAATGTTTAACATTTTTTACTTGTTGGCCTAAGGATCACACCTGATTGCTAATAGGTAAATGAAAAAACTGGTTCACTGAATGCGTTTTTGGTTGACCGAACGTTTTATTTTTCCCAGTGTAAAAACGTCGATTAAAACTTGATCGTAAAATGCTGCGTTTCGGTTTAATATTTTTTAAGTTAAAAAAAGTGTACATTTTTACCTGTCATCTTCAACTTATCATTTTAATTGACTGAACCTATGCATTTCATTTATTTGAATTTATTAATTTTTTTTATTCATTTGTTTAGCTCTGTAGACTTAAATTTAATAAGAAAACCGATATTTGTTTCGCATATACTTTTTCCTGTTTTTTTTTTGTCTTCCTTAATTTAAAAAGAAACAGGTAAAAATGTTTATAAATGTGGGGTAGCGTTTTTAATTTTTGTTTTTGTTTTTTGGTAATCATGCAATCGAGGAACTCAATCCCTTTGAAGTGGCGCCATTCGTTTATTAGATTTTACTTTTTTTCCTAATTTTTTTTCCTTAAATGTCAAAAGTGGTAAAAATAGTGCCGACAGGTTTTGTTTTTTATTTTTTTCCTAAAATTCATGAATCCATGGCTTTTCCTAAACAATTTAGGCCCGATTTTACAATCCTCGGATAATAATTATTTTTAGAATAACGTGACGTAGGTGTGACGTAGATATGGAGGAACTTTAAAGGATATTCGGCGAACAGTTATTCCATCCTTATTCCACGATTGTAAAACTAGGCCTAAATTGAATAATAACTTTTATTTTACTTTTTTTAATTTATCACATTAGTAATTTTCACTTTTTAAATTATAAATAACACTGTGTAACAAAATTTGACTTTTTTTTTGGGTAATAAATATTATTTTCTAGTTCATTATATCTAAAACCAATAGAAAATGCTTTTTTCCCCCCTTAAAGTTTTCTTTTATGATCGGGAGAACGATATTTTTTAATTCATCATTTATCCGTAATGTGACGGATTTTTAATTATGAAGTAGCGTTCTAGAAATTGTTGTTAACATTCTTTTCAGAATTGCCTACATACAGGGTGTTAAAAAAAGTGTCACAAATCTTGAGGAGGGGTAGTATGGCCAAAATATGCAGAAAAGTTTTAACATGAACATGAGTATGCGAGTGTTGTAAACTTTCATTCTCGTCATTAATAGCCGTCATTACTCGGTCATCGAATAATGTACTATTTCTATAGTTTTGAGACATAAGTAATAAGAAAATAACAGTTTAAACCCGTGAACAAAAATCGTGTTACACAGTGTATACAATCAATAATTAAAAAGAAAATAATTTGACACAGGTTGTTTCTTTGCTATATCTTTTCTTTTTTTTTTTTTTTTTCGTGAAGGAATCGGCCAAATTCTTCTTTCTTTCCTTGCTCCACAAATGGCGATACATGACCAAAAAAGAATTCCATTGTTAATTTATAATTTGTAAGGTTTTATTTTATTGCTAACAATCGAATGCTTTTTTCTGAGCAATTTAAATGCTTACATATAGTGACAGCTTTTGTTTCTTCTTTTTTTTTATTTAACGTATTAATAATTTTCACTTTTTTTATCAATCAACATCGAAAAATTTTTTTAGAATGTTTTTTGTTTCCATTTCTAGCGGTAGCTTTTGCTTTTGTCTTCCCTTCTTGAAATTTAACGCAATAGTAATTTTCATTTTTTTTTTTAATTATACATAAATTATCATCAGTCAAAATTTTTTTTTGTGAATATTATTTAACTGAAACCAAAGAAAATTCCAAAATAATTAAGCAATCGAACAAATGTTATTTTTTTTAGATTTATTTGCTATTTCTATAATTTCGAGCGATAGCTTTTATATTTTTTTTTAATTTCAACGCATTACCATTCATTTTTTTTTTTTAGATTAAAAATAAACAATCCAAAGAATTTTAATTTTTTTTCTCTTTCAATTTCTAGCGATAGCTTTTGTTTTTCTTTTTAGAAATTTAACGCATTAGTAATTTTTATTTTTTGTAATTATAAATCAATCATTTTTTTTTAAATGCTCCAAATTAATTTCATTTCATTTAAGTTTTTGAGTGAATAAGAGGTAGTTTAGTAGTTTAGTTTTGATCATCTATAATTTGTTTACCCGTTTCCTACTTAAACATTTACGATAAGACATATACAGGATGTTTAGAAAACATGCAATACAAACACAAGAGTCTCAATAAACATAAGTCCGAAGATCAACTGTTTCGGAGCAGTCGATTCTGTAAAAAATAAATTTTGCTTGTTAACTCTTTAGTAACTTTTCAGTTTAAACTAATAACTATCAACAACAGGATTGCATCTTGGGCGTGTACTCACATCTTTCACATTCACGTTTTTTAATATTTTATGCGTCTCGCTCGTTTGTGTTTACATTATTACCATGACAACGGACGCACTTTTCATATCCTACTTGTAAGTAGTAGAGGTCTCTATTTCACGTATATGTATGTCAGTATACGTGTAATACACGAATCATAATCTTAGTCCGTGTAATTTTGAATACACGGGTACACGTATATTTTAGTCGTTTTTTGGCGATGCAATATTTTCAACCAATATGTTGAAATAATTTAGTCTATGACGTCATGAAAATGGGAATCTCTAAAATGTAAATATTTCGACTACGATTGCAACTATTGTCAAATGCCTGTAAAGTTTCACTTATCGTATGATTGTGAATTAAATTTTACAATTATCCGCTAAGCAGCATCGTTAGGATGAATTGTCGAGCATATAGCAAAGAATGGTAATATTGATTTATAAGTTTAGAAAAGTGATAGTTTTCCGGTGAGTGTAAATGTTTGAATTCACGAGTGGATCAAATTTACACGAATATGGGAATTCACTTTTCTAACGTGTAGATCATGCTATTTTTCGTGTAGTTGACGAAAATAATTATGAGAGTGTCGAAGAATAATAATATATCAAAGTATATGTCAAGCATTTGTTGACATAGTAACAAAACATCAATCAATCAATCTTCGACCTATCAAACATCACCATAATAAATAAAATGAATAAAAAAAAGTGTTGCTAACTGAAATCGTGAGGAAAAGTGTTACTAACGAGACAAGTCCCACTTTTCTTCACGACTTTTCTGTCAACTACACGAGAAACATTTTAAATTGATGTTGTCCAAGTCACTTTTTCTTCACGAACTATCCTCCCAAGAATGTTTCAAACAAGTTCAAATAATTTGAAATATGACGTCACTGTTTCAACGCGAAAATGACAATGTTTGAAAATATTGCAAAATATTGCATCGCCAAAAAACGACTTTTAATTTCACGTATGCACGTGTAGTTACATTACACGTGTATTTAATATACAAAAACACATCCGTTGCTAGGTAACCTGGATTTGAATGTACCGAATGGATCCGTGTATTAAAATACACGTGTAATGTACACGTAGAATAAAAGTTAATTACACGTGTAATGTACACGTAGAATAAAAGTTAATTACACGTGTATTTAATTCGCGAATGTCGTTACACGGATTTCCGTGTAAACGTGTACCTTCAATACACGTGTAGGACGGTTATTTTTTTTTTTTTTCGATGTTTACTATGGTGATTTTGGGCGCTTCGCTGATTAATAATAACGGAAAGTTTAATTAGGAATGCGTTGTACTCATGCTGTTACTTAACAGCGCAGAATATTGTAATGCGCTGCATAACTAGCAAAAATAACTGCAGGCGCGCCCGAATAATGTTAAGCTGGGTACACATTGGCCGCACCGCTTCTGTATTGCAACGTTGCAATACAGGTTCGCTGAAAATAAAAATTAATGCACCCGTCATGCACCTCGAACGCACCAGTGCGCACGAACCATTGGTGCGTTCGAGGTGCATGACGGGTGCATTAACTTTTATTTTCAGCGAACCTGTATTGTAACGTTGCAATACAGGTGCGGCGCGGCCACTGTGTACCCAGCTTTACGTGTAAAAGTGAATCACTGTTTTTAAGATAACAAGTTGGGTAATCGAATAAGAGGTTACAGGAGTATCCTGGCATTATTCTTGTTACAACAGTACGGTGCGAAAGTGCGTTCGAGATCGCTCGCCAGCTGCAGGAGGTTACAGGTTGGTGCAGTTTAAACTTGTTGGACATTTTCACATGGCTGATACATTAATATCGCTACATGAACAATCTGTAATAATTTGCCAATCAGATAGCTAAATGACAGTGCAGTCTTGAATAGAGTTAGCTAATTGTTTGTTGACCTGTTTTGTCCGGGCGGGTCGTTGCACGGCATTCCTGAAACCTACTGGGTGGTTATCCCCCAGTAGACTGTGAGGAGGGGACCTCGTGCGTTTTCCCTTGGTTCCCATTGCACTACCTACAGCGGGCTATGGCGAATCCTAGCCGGGGAATGCTAATATGATTAATGAATGAAATGGCTATGGCGAATCCTAGCCGGGGGAATGCTAATATGATTAATGAATGAAATGGCTATGGCGAATCCTAGCCGGGAAAATGCTAATATGATTAATGAATGAAATGGCTATAGCGAATCCTAGCCGGGGAAATGCTAATATGATTAATGATTGAAATGGCTATGGCGAATCCTAGCCGGGGGAATGCTAATATGATTAATGAATGAAATGGCTATGGCGAATCCTAGCCGGGGAATGCTAATTTATCAAGTCTAGTGATTAGATTCCTGAAACCTACTGGGTGGTTATCCCCCAGTAGACTGTGAGGAGGGGACCTCGTGCGTTTTCCCTAGGTTCCCATTGCACCACCTACAGCAGGCTATGGTTATCCTAGCCGGGGAATGCTAATATGATTAATGAATGAGATGTACTGGGTGTGTTTTCCCCCAGAACTTCGTACGTGTTCCCTTAGTTCTCGTGGTACAACCTACATCAGGCCTTAGTGCCGGGGAATAATGTTAAAGTTGAGAGAGAGCCCTTGTATGGAGTTGTGTGCGTTTACCAGAATTCCAGTTGTAATTTAATGTTGACGGTCGACGCCCTGAAACGTTGAAGTTGATCATGGTAGTTGATCATTGACCGTTCACACACTTGTCGCTCTGACGGATTTCCTGATAAACCGTAAAGTTAAAGTATAGCCCTTTGGCGGGTGCGAATAGTTTCTTTTTATAAAATAGAGGATCAATCTACTCTTAAATTACTTCACGTCATTAAATGATTAATTACGTAATTCTGTGTTTTTTCTTAAAGTCGTGTCTTAAGGTCCGTTTTCACGCTCAAACAATTTGCGCAAATGTGCTTGTGCACACAAATTTGCGCATGCAAATTTGATTCAATGAAATATTGATAATCCATTTTCACGCTCAACTATATTTGCACAAATTTTTCGGTAATCCTGCAGTTTAGGATTATAAACGCGCAGTCCGTTGTGCACATTATGGGGGCAAGGGGCTGAAAATATCTAGAATCCCATGTTTCTAAAAACAAATAAAAGTAATTTTTATTTGACAGCCGCTTTTTAATGTTTTGCGAGTTGATTATCGTTTAGTTTGTTCGATTTGCTCTAATAGTTTTTTAATTACATATCATAATTTTGTGTTCAGCCAAAAATGAATTTAACTAGAGAACATTTCCGGGCTATGATTTTTTGCGATTTTAAATTATCAAAATTCTTTTTCTTTCTGCGACATTATTTACACAAAACACACAAAATAACTGATATAAGTACAGCGGTCACGTGAGTTTCGAAAAAATAATTCACTGTTACTATATTATCTACCCACTACGCACGCGTTAAGTTGGAGTGTTGTTTACACGTTCAAACATTTGCGGCAACCGCAAGCAAATTATCTGACCAGACAGATTTTACACAAGCAAAATTTTTTAGCTTGTGCAAGCAAAAAAATACATTTTCTTGCAACGACTTCCTTGGGGAAATTTGTGTGCACAAGCACATTTGCGCAAATTGTTTGAGCGTGAAAAGGGGCCATTACACACGTTCAAAATCGTAGACTCTAGTAAGTAGTATCACAAATTCTTTTAAACAGATAGTTAGTGTCCGTTTAAAAGAATTTGTGATACAATTTTCATCGGACAAGAACCTGGTTTAATTCTAGTAAGTAGGGTATGAAAAGTGCGTCCGTTGTCATGGAAATAATAGATGAGCGAAACGGAAATTATGTTAAAAATCGTGAATGAGAAAGATGCTCTCGGAGGTATAGTTTATGAACGCAATGCTCATCTCCGAAAAATAAAACCAACTCTCAAAGCATACGTTATTTATTAGTACCACATTACTACCAAAGTTCAACGCCCACTGCGCGTTAATAAGTTTCATTTCAAAAACTCCAAAAATCTCGGAAGCTGTTGATTTGCAGACCTACTTTATTAAGGCTTTTGTGTTTGTATTGACGTGATTTATAACGGAAAAATATCCGGACATGGTTTTTAAACACTTGTATATAATGTTTCTTAAAAAAAAAGTGAGAATACGTCTACTAAAGGGCTTTCAAATAAAAAAAAACTTCTCTATCATGCCATGGAAAAATATGATGCAAAAACATATGTCTGCGCATATGGCATAAGTAATAAGGAAATATAACCTTACTTATGAAAAAAGAAGTCTTCAGATATTTATAAAAGATGTGAAAATGTTCATTACTAAAATAGGATTTAAACGTAAACGAATTCTGCTTTAACACGGAAACCATGTTAAAACAGAAATTAAATTTTAACGACGCCAAAATGTTCGTGTCAGTTGACAACGCAAACGTATTGTAATGATTCGTCGACACCAGCCGGCGTCAGACTGTCTCTTGCGTCACAGCTGTCTAGTCGACGAGTCTTAGGCGACAGCCTAGAGAATTCTGACGGCGGAATAAACTAGACCAGACAGTCCGTCGCCTCCAGAAAAATACGAGAACAACAGCTTCGGTATATAAAAATGCACGCGGCCGGGAGTGGGAGACAGTTCGGCAAGAATTCAGCGTTAGACAGTTTCGCATTAAAAGTTTGCGTTAGATTGTTAAAATAAATCAGACATAAGCTTGTAAATAAATTATTGTAAGTTATAAATAAATTAGTGTTACTTTTAAATAAATTAGTTTATTAACTATTTCGTGTTCTGTTTTAAAATAAAAATTAATAGAACCCGTAAAATCGTTACAGCATTATAAGCTAAGACATGCCTTTTTCGGTCTTTGTCATTTCATCGCACACTGCGAGAAGTTTTTTAATTGAAAACCCGTTAGTTTATTACATAAATAATTCATTGCAGAATGTTTTTGATTTCTTAAGTACGATCGAGTCGCGCAATTTTTCGTTGTTGATTAAAATTTATTCACAGAAGTGTGTAAATTACGACGTTACACTTAACGTTATAATAACGTTTGTGTTCGGTTTATTACAACTATATATAAAATTAGTTATTTATCTTTTAGATTTAAATTTGGGCTTTTTCGTTTTCCTCTGACATGTGTTCACTTAATAATCCGACAGTATTACCTGTGGAAATATTTTGTTTTTGGAAAACGTATGTCGTAGTGTTAAAATTGAACATAACTTGACTTTAAAATGTCAGTATGACATAAATCACAAAATAACAATCACTATTCACTCACAAATTAAATAATTTATTATATAAGATTCACAGAATGACAATCTTTGTATGGGATCACCGGGCAGCAATTCTTGCACCATTAAGGATAGGGTTGAACATCTTTACGTAACACAGAAAGCTCAATTTGTTATGATTATTGGCCGATAGAGGTGTGAGAAGCATTTTTCATTATGTCTTACAGTTTCGATAACCTCGGCAGTACATTTTCGAGATTGACCTATTGTTTTTTTTTTTTTTTTCATTGTCACGAAACTACTGTACAACCAATGCAGGTTGTCTTCGATTGTTTTGTGGTCAATAATGACATCGGGAAATTAAACTCTAAACTCTTCCAAGCAGTTTCGTACCCAGTATACCCATGCCCCATTGATTTTTGAACTATTACGAAAATAACTTTCAATCACCTTCTGCTCTAATATAAAAATCATTTTGTAATGCAATAAATGTAAAGTAAATGAATCCTAAAAATAACTCATTTTTAATATAAAACCAACAAACAACGCAAACAAACACGGAGACACTTAGGTACTTGACAGTTGACTGGACGAATGACACTAGTTGTTACAGTTTAATTTCATCGCAGCGAATTCGCAACGCATTTGTAGCGAACTTGCAACGTCGCTTGTATGTAATATCTTGTCTGGACATCCGACAACACTGTAACTTTCGCCGGAAACACTCGCTTTAAAATTCTGTCTTCATATTGGTTCTTTATTTGAATCTCTTTACGTCATAATTTTCCCATTGGTCGCGCCATTTTATCCCGTTAGAGTTGCCGGAAGCGTTCCGTGCCTTCCTCCATCTCACCACTTTTGTGTCTGCCATCTTGTGAGATATCACTTATCGTCTCGCTCTCGTGAATTGTTGCTAATTTAGTGCAAAATTCATCCTAATACAGTGTGACTGGAAGACCCAAGTATCTCATACGGCTTTGTGAAACGCGTGTCGCGTTTTAAACCAACGACCTCGTTAATTGAAGGTATGTTCAGATATTTCATTAATGGCGTCGCAGTAATTAATGACCGTTCTTCTTGTCCTTTTAGGATCTTTTTTTTTCGTTACTTTTTTTGGGGCCTTAACTACCCATAACTATTATTATGGCGTAACCACTTTGCTGATTCACATCTCGTTTTGGGGAAAATCTACCGAAGTAAGTCTCAGTTGCCTTGAGTATTGCCGTTGGAAAGCTCCATGAGGCGTTCCTCGAAGTGAACAAGACTTTCAATGAAGTGGCCGATACGGTGCCAATACTTCGATTAAAGTTAATATGTTATATTTAAATGTCCGGTTAATCGAATTCGCCGTTAAGGCATTTTGTGCAATCAGATCTGATTAACCGCGTACCGTGTAAATCATTTATTTTACTCGCGTTGGAGTTTATTTAAAGCTTGAGTTGAAACTTCAGTGTTTGTTGTTTTTGACGTGCACAAATATATTTGTTATACACTGCGTGTGTGCTTTGTTTATGTCAAACCCTACGTTGAGCGCATCTAGTGAGACAAATCTCCTGAAGATTAGTTTTTATCTGAAGCGAGCACGAAGTGATTCCTTCAACTGGGGGGAAATTCTTTGGCGCCCTGGTTTATGTTATTTAATACCCCGCCCTCCTTCACTGAGCTAGTTTTGGGAAACAGTTGTGGAAAAGCAACGCTTACTTATCACCTGGTATTTTCGAGTGTTCAGGAGTATTAGAATTTAAACTTTTCGGGGTAACATAGTGGCAATTTTGTTCGCGGCGAGCCTAAGCTACGACATGCCTTTACCAAAGCAAAATATTTCCATAGCCAATGCTACCGGAATATTAAATGAACACATGATATCAAATTTAAAAAAATAATAAGATGGACGAAACATTGTTCTACTTACTTGATTTTCCAGTGCTTTCCATTGGATATCATCGATTTTTTTGGTTACAAAAACAACAAAGAAAAATTAATGAAATGAATCTGATTTGATTTTCAAAAGCTTTCCGTCGACAATCGTCGAATTTTTTGCTTATAAAAGGTAACAGATAAAAAACAGTAAAAAATTATTTATAAAAATAGTATTTTAATTATGAAAAATATAGGTAGTACATTTCTTTTTGTAAATTTAGAATTGCAAAGTAAGTTTTCATTCACAGGATTAAAGACCATAAACACTGAAATTTTCATGTCCATCCGGCGTCGTGTCCGTCAAAACAGGATATATATTTTCCCAAGTAAACTGAAAATAATACGATCAAATTTCCTTAAATAACTTATCCATCTGAAAAATACAAAACATATAATCGGCCTCGTAAACTTCATTTTTTTATTATATGCCGATCGTATGGGTCTGATTGTGAGTTAAGAAAATACACGACGAAACGACATGACATGACAAAAGCCGGAAGGCTGTTTCACGAAAGTTAAAAGGAGATAGCTACATAAAAGTTCTTGGACTTATAGATCGATCGATCGGCATATAATAAAAAAATGAACTGTATGTGTGTAAATAATAATAAAGTAGTTTCTTTATTATAAAAAAAATCAGTCGACTTCCTGACTTTTACGACACTCATCCGTCGATCACCCGTAAATTTCGGCGGGAAAATATTTATAAGGAGCTCGGCGGCGGGCGTTTATTTCACATGAGATTTGCGATTGCGACGCTCTTGCGTATCTTAAAATAATAATTCTTGCAAATCAAGGTAAACAAACGCCGTATATTTTTCCTCTTCAAACACACGTCCGTTTCCCGTCTACTTTCCGAAAATTTAATTTATGGCAGAGCGGCGAAAACACGTTCGACCCCCCTCTTTTTTTTTATTGCCCCCGTTTTATTTACGCGCTTTGGAATTTTGAATTTATACAAACTGTGTGTATTTATTTTAAAAAAACACAAGGCGAACATGTAGGAAGTGAATGTGTTTTCGATGTATGTACTTTTTACATTTTAAATAAAATAAAATACTTTTTTTGTTGCGAATTTGAAAATTTTTGAAATCACATTAGATGTGCCTACTTACTGTGTTTGCATTTTCTTAAAACTATTGTTGCTTGTGCGCTCAGGGTTATTTATTTATATTTAAATTTAAAGTATTTACGTACTTGAATAAATTGTTAATTTTATTTCGGCGTTAAATACTAAAACCGCGGTTACGGTTACAGGTCGTAATAACATTCGCCTCGCATAATAAATAAAATGAATCGTGAATGCTTTTTTTGTCTTTTTATAGTCGAGATATTTTTACATGTGCCTTGAAATAACAATTTTTTAAGTGTTCGAAAATTGATCGTAAAGGGCGACATAAAAAGTTTCGTAACGTTTAAAGCTTATTTTTTTTTGAGTAAGGTAGTATTATACAGGGTGATTTACGTAGTTTGCTTCCATTTCTGCTGGATATTATTTTCTTTCAAAATTTGGAGCAAAATTTATTTAGGAACAAACCAAGTATGCTATCAATAGAAAAAAGGAGGAGAAGACTTGATATATCACCCTATATAATAAATAATAATATATTTATTATTCAATTATTTACATGTATTATATCATCGTTTTATTGTATTAACTTTGATCTCTAAAAACAAGTAACAATTTTTCATTTAATTAAAGAAAAATATATGTGAGTCATTTTTGGCAGTCTTCAGGAAAATCGTTTTCATAGAACTTCCTAAAATTCGACGAACGGTGATGCGTAAATAAGACGTCAGCGCTTGAAACTTTGTACTACAGGTTTTTCGGGCGAAATAAATATCAAAATATTTACCGTCGATGACTTACTGGAAATATCTTGTTTGTAAAATAACCAAATGGATTTCCTTTAAGTAATAAAAATTGATTTAGATTTATTCTAATCCTGATATTTTAATCCTTTAAATTGGACCTTGATTAAATAAAAAATATTAAAAAAATTTGTGCAAATCGGTTTTGATTGCAGCGGATTCCTCGAGCAGGCTCTGTACAGCTGTTTCAGGCCTAGCAGGTCAAAAAGCGATCGAGAGATGTCGCTACTTAAAATGTCCTTAAAAAATATGTTCTTTTGCATGTTACATATACATAACAGGTGATCAATATCTTTTCTAATCAAGTGACCTATGGAAATAAAATCATGTGTCTTTGATTAGTTCATTATTTCAAATGCCACTTGAATTATATATTTATATTGCATTCCTATACAAAACGATAGGAATGCAATAAAAATAATTCAAATGGCATTTGAAATAATGAACCAAACAAAGACATAATTTTTTTCCATAGGTCACTTGATTAGAAAAATATTGATCACGCGCTATAATATCATGCAATCAAATGAATTTCAGATTAGAGTATGCTATGAATTAAGAGAGGGTGTCGTTTCTTTATCATAAATCCAAAAATGTGCGTCTAAAGTCAGTATGACAGGTGACCTAAAATTTAATAAACAAGGCAAAGAATTGTGAAATTATGAAAACAATTTGAGATTGAGAAGCTTTAAGAACATATAACTGGCAATAAAAATAAACAATCAATTTATAAAAGGTACTGGAAATGTTCGCCAGACATTTTCTAATCCATCGAAAAAGTTTTGCAGTAATCTTGGTGAGTTATTAATTTCAACACATTTTCCACTTATTCTTTCCATTAGCACATTCAGATTATCAACGACGGTTTTAAAAATTGAATTTTTTAGGAAGGGCCAAAGAAAAAGTTCAGTGACGTCAAGTCACATAATCTTGGAGGCCAAATGTTCGACATGTTTTTAGTAATTATCCCAAAATTTTCCTGTTATCGAAAAATGCACGTAATAAATCCAAAGTAGCCCTGGCAGAATGAACTGTTGCTCCATCCTGTTGGAAGTACCCTTCCTGAAGTTCGTCATCGTGTAATTCATTCACAAAAGGAAGCAATATTACGATATCGTTCAGCTGTTAATATACCTTGAAAGAAAATTGGCTCTATCAGCCTCCTTCTGCTTAAACCTACCCAATGACTCCACAATAAAAGTCCTTTGTTGTCTTGTAAAGGCCATTTTGAAATGATTTTGAAATAAACGTTCAAATGACAATTTTTTTTGACATTTGTTACAAACGTAACGAGCGTCTAAAGGCGTTTTCGGAAAATAACTCTGATTGGAAAGATTAACCCTAGCGGGTTAGTAGTCAGGTTGGTGAATTTTCGAACGCGAATGTGGTCAGTATCACAATAACCACATCTGGCCAAATTTGGCAAATCCGTCATTTTGTGCAAAATAATTCACAAATAATTAAACACTTTAATCAAAACAAATCAAATTATATGTTAGTACATGTCACACATTTCAAATTACCCAAACTTCAAAAAAAGGAAACAGATGAACATAACCTCATAACAGAACCTATGTAACTCTACTCAATGACTAGAGTTACTTGGGTCGCGTACCTGTACTAATTTTCGAATGCAGAACAAGTAACCAGGTTTAATAAACGAACGCTTTTCCAAGAACCTGACTGCTCCGACCGAATTTCCGAAAACGCCTTAAATTAACCCTGCGTTTAGTTATTTTACGTTGTCTGACTAATTAGTTGAGTGGTCACGGTGGTCGTGATTTGAAATGCGACCATTAGGTAACCACGATGCTGTCAGTTCCGTTTAGAAGATAGTCGCATGGTTATTCCACCAACTAAACGCAGGGAAAAACCTGGTCAAGTAGGTTGTGATCGAAAATTTAGCCATTGCATTTACACAACAGAATTACTAAATGTAGCCTACTTGACAAGGTTTTTATTTAGACAGTTTGTTGTTACGATGGGGGTTACGACGCACAGTCATCTCAGTTGATATTCTATGGCCCGGTATTTCAGACACAGTTTAACTTTAATCTTCAGTTTGTTATCATTGTAACAATTATCAAAACAATTATTTCTGTGGAAATAAACTGAAGATTAAAGTTAAACTGTGACTGAAATACTGGGCCTATGTGGCAAAAATTTATTAAAATGTAAATTATTTTAAATTAATGTTTATTGGTAATTCTTACTTCTGTTTTTCATATCTGAAGAATAATAAAGCAATTTTAATTATTTTCATTTATACACTCCGCAAAAAATTATCGGATCATCTGACGCTTTTCGTTAAGAATTTTTATATTTGTTTCAATTGTCAGGCGATACCATAATTAATTGTCAGGTGATTTTTTAAAAATAATATTTAAAGTAACATTCCGGTCGTTTTCATTTCGTCTTTGAAATCTGAACACAACTCTAACAAATTGGACCAAAGGGAATACATCAAATAAAGCAAAGAATTTAATGATGCATTTATTTTGTTTGACATAAACACCTCCATTTGTTTTCCCTGTGTGACTCAATTCGATTTTGTTGAGCGATTTTTGACACATTCTGTGCACTTGCCGTTTTCTTCTTGAAAGTTTTGTATTGCTTATTTGATTAAGTGCCAATGTATAGATAAACGAAATCAAACGGTCCATTCTGAACGAATTCATTCAAGCATCTGAAAAATTTCAGTAAGTAAATACTCCGTGGTTATTTTAGTACATGCCAAAACCACGGTTTATTCGAAATAAAAGAATTCAGTTTATCATTTCGATGTTTGGCCAAACTGCGTACCCACACACACACGTGCACACGTCCGACCAGGTGCTCGAATTGTTTTGTTCTTAGTCGTTGGCCCGGTGCCTATCCGTTGTTCCTTCCCAACGATGCTCTCCGTTCTCGACTTCTGTCCCTTTCTGCCTTCGCGTTTGGCCGAGGCAAAAATTTCGGCTTAGTCGTGCACGTGGTGGTGTCACGGTGAACCTGTGCTCCTTTGTATTTTTCTACAATCGTGTGCGTTTCTTTTACCTTTCGGACGGACCGTAATTGCTAGGCGGAGGCAAATATCGCACGCGAAACGCCCCTGCATGTTTCGATTAATTCCATCAAACACAATCGAGCTTTATGGTCGACAGTAAAACGATTAACGCACGGTATAATTGGTTTTATAATGGACCTTTGTTTTAAGAGTTACAATCAACACGATTGATACCTTCACGTAACATAAGTGTTTTGATATTTCATATATTTGCAATTGCTTGCTATTCATTTGAGCAAAGGTAGAAATTAATTACATACATAAAACAATAATTTTAATTTAAGTTGAAACGAAACAATGTATGTAATTTGGTAATACATATATTCAAATTTTCTTTAAATCCAGACCAGCCGTGGATAGTTATACAAAATATATTAAATTATTTAGAGATAAATGATTTAAAATGAGATTAATACTGGAAATCAAATTAAAACGTTAGTCTGTGCCATCTGTTGAGCGCGCCAACAGGCTTCTGAAAATGGTAAAACTTTGAGGTCAAATTGGAAAGTGCCATCTGTTGGATGCCATAAACCTCTCTTTTTTAAATAACGTCAATATTTAATATTACATAGAAAATATTTGTATTTTTGGAGATTTCAAAACATTGTAAAATGTAGAAATCTAACTCGAAAGTAATCAGCACCATCTGTTGGGCGCCGTCAATATTTTTAATACCTCTGTTTTTTTTTTAAATTAACGTTTCCATGGCAATGCTCGTCCGTTATTCTCTTAAGGCGGTTATACAATGCGTTTGCATAAAACATAAGATACAGTCAGGGACAATATTGTGGATATATTGAAAAGGACATAACACAGCTAAAATATAAACGAAAAGAAATCCACTGGACAATTTATTAATTTGTTTTTAGAATACTTACCATTATCGAATTTATTATTGAAGCAGGTGTAAAGGGATAAGCGTTTGCAGGAAATAACCAGTAATATAAACGCAGTACCCACAATATTGTCAAGGCATAACGTCAATAGTGTTGACACAATACAATTTTTATGTCATATGTCTAGCCAATCAGTAGTTAGTTTGATTGGCGAAATTTGGTATTTTTTTACCGATAGAGTTACCTTGCTCTCTGATCGGCCCAACATAAGACTTACCGCATAAAAATCCGAATGGAAATTCGAATCTTCTTATGCCATATGTTATACCTTACGGAGCTATTGTGTTACAGCGTACTTCTTTACATAGGTCGAATCAGTACTGTGTGTTTCTTACGGCTTATGTCTTATGTTTTACGCAAATGCATTGTGTCACAGCCTTTACGCATTAAATCGACATAAAGCGAATGTTTTAGTATAGTTAGATATACCGTACTGTAGTGATCTGTTAAACCCAAGATAACCTCTAAAACTGCAATGTTTTTGTTTACATATCCCACAGCGCCAGTGGCGGTTCATTCTTAAAGGGGGCAAAATCGTTGTGTACCATAAAGATATTATTTAGATTTTAGACCAAACTCACATGCAAATCTTCAGTTTCATACTGAGTATCATAAATTGCACATTTACCGCAAATTCCACTCTTTTTTTACAAATCCTTAAGTGAACATGTGACGCTCATGGTTTGTTTACAAAAAGAATTGCAACCAATTACAACTCCTTTCACGATGCACGTAGAAATGGACCAATCAGAGACTGTGTCCGCAGTAAACAAACAGAGGTTATGTTGGAGCCAAACAGTGCCACCTAAGGGCATTTCTAATTGTACAGTAGCGGACAAAAAAATCCGGACACGTCATTTCTACGGTGTAAACTTTACTTTAATATTTTTGACGTTTATTATAAATTTCAGTGTTTTAAGTTTGACGTTTCAAATCTTTTCTTTACATTTTGGCAGAAATATAAGCTCAATAAAAGCCTGATTTACCAAATTTGTGTAAATACGCACGACCTGTCAAATTCTTGCTCGGATTTTATTGTCCGCTTCTGTACCTACTACTTCATTGCATAAAGCTATACCGGCCCTTGTTTATTCTAAATTCTCATCACAACTTTAATCATAAGATGAGAATACGGGCAATTGTATCACATTTTTAATGCTACTGTGAGATCAATTAATTTATCGTCACATTCCTTTCGAAACCCTCTTACCCCTTATTCTGTAACTTGTAACGACGTCGTTGGATACCGATATTCGTTAGGTGGTATATTTTGACCAATCAGTGCTTAGATACAACGCATTCCTATGTACTGATTGGTCAAAATATGTCACTTTTAACGATTATCGGTATCTAACGATATCGTTATGAGTTACAGAATTGGGGAGTTGTCTATTTTCTTCAAAAAATGAAGTTCTTGACAACTTTGAATCTAATAAAGCCTAACATTAGGTAGTATAAGGTCTACCATTAGGTTTTAATAGTGAACAAGACGCACAAGCTTTTTCAGACATGTACGGTTTTATAACACGCGAGAATAAGAGGTTTATTCATTCCAAAGTTTTTGAAACCTCACGTTTGTAAAAATGTACTTAAGGAGGTTTTGAAAGTAAGGTGACGTTATACTTGTAGTACATAGTAGTAAGAGCGATTTACACGAACAAGTTTTCCTTTTGAAGTGGCTTTAAAAGTGACGTTAAAAGTAGACCTACATGTAAAAGTGTTTCTTGTAAATTTTCTTGCTTGTGCAAAACTGCCAACTTTAAAACGAATGTAAATATAAACATGATAAGAACCAAATAAGAACATAACCTTTGAAAGTGGAAGGGACAGGACAGTCTGCCATTGCATTTTATTTCACAAACAAGACAAGAACCAACTGTAAATACAAACAATAAAGATAGGTACAAATTTCTAATTGTCGGAATTAAAGGTTATAATGAATCACACGTTGTGAAGTTAAGTTGGTATATCGTGAAATCGGTAAATTGCGCTTGCGCAAACCGTAAACTTTTACAGAAACTTGTAGAAAATAGCGTTTGTTCCAGTTTTTCTGTAAAAGTTTTCTTGTACAAGTAAACTTTCAAGCAATTAGTTGTTTCTTTCTAATGCATGCAAATATTAGAGAGAGAAAACTTTTAATGTCACTTGCAAAGAAAAACTTGTTCGTGTAAATCGCTCTTTATTACTATTGCACGTTGACAACACTCAAGAATTTGACAGTATCACACATTCGAGGTTAGATTCGTGCTTTAATAGTGCTTCGGATAAGATAGATGGGGCACTCCATTCACCGTTTTCTTGTTTCAAAAATGTTCCTGGTGAGAAAATACATTCCAAATTAAATATTATTAAATTACACAAGTTTGACGCTTATTCAAATTTGATGTTAGCTGCAGTCTCTGCTTGTCATTTCCCACTCCACGGCCGCCTAGATCAATATTCGGCCGATCGCCTTCTTAATTCAGGGTCATTTTTCTGTTTCGCAGAGGGAGCCACACTACAGTGAATGTTACTATCTTCAGAAAAATGATTGCTACAAAATAGCCCTTAATCTGTTTAAGTATATTTTGCGTTAACAAGAATGCAATGTATTTATGATATAATATTCAAATTGACATAAAGTATATTGAATTCGAATTCAATCGTAACATTTAACGTAATACCTATGGCAACCGCTAAAATTCAGTACAAAATTGTGGAATAGACTTTTTTCAAACGCGATTGGTCCTTTATCAATCCTAGGTCAGAAATCTGTCACAAGATGTCGCGACCTTAACTATTGGTATCACCAACGTTGCAACATTCAAAACCTCCTCCAGTAATTATAAATTCATTTGATCACATGGTATTAATTAATACTAATAATGTAGCTGTACATTTTAGTAAATAATTTATTGTAACACAAATACTATTATACCCTCAGGAAAATAAATCGATAATTGTAAACATCTCGTTTTGCAAGTTAATTTCTCGGAGGGAACACCACGGTTTAAATTTGATAATAATTCTTGGAAGTATCGTTCATTCATTCGGAGCTATTCTTATCTTCATAAACACTGCAGCTGTTTCCGCACACACACGTGAACGTATGCAAAGTGACAGCGCATTTCAACACCGAAGCTGTCATCGTCAGTACTAAACACGTTTGTTGGATTTTCATAAATCGTAACATTTTAACTTGGATTATTATTTCCGCCTGACGCATAAGACGAAGTGTTTCATGAATTGTTACTTAAATGCGAGACGTAGATCGTTCAGATCTTTGGTTTTTGTTTAATACAGAAAAAAAAACTTCTTCTTCCTTCACCTCAGTTTATACTTTGATTCTAAAAGCATACTTTTTATCGTTCACCAGAATTTAGAAAATAACTCATTGTAACATACAGGGTGACGTTACAGTGTTTTGTAGCGCTACATCCTTGACTGAATGCAGTCTTTGTATTCACCCTATATAATTGAATTAAAAACAAGAGTATTTTCATTTTTTGTTGTTGTTTGACTACGAACTGTCTTTTTATTTTATTTAATACTATAATAACTTTTATAATAATAAAGTCATGTTTTAGAAATTCAAAAATAAGTAGGGAATAAATTTATGTTAAACTAACTCATTGTAATTTGCTGATTCTTTTAATAATTATGCAAAATGATTGAAATTTAAACCAATTCAATCATGTAGTTTATTCACTGAGCAAACTAAGACTCTTGTATTTATTTATCGCTTATTATATACATGTCGCGTTTAGTGTAAACATTTTTGGCCATTTGCACCGCTTGTCGTTAAGTTGCAAGTCTTGCAAATGTTGGTATTTAAGAGGTCTTTAAATGTGGATACTTTCAAGTACCAATGGTAGACAAAGGGTTAATTATAGTTAAATTTTAACTACAACTTAACGACAAGCGGTGCAAATGGCCGTTTATTTGGTTAAATATTGCTGCTTTTGTGGTTTATCAGCAGCGTTTTGATTTAGGTTTGTATCTCGTTCAGTTTAATTGAAAGGGTAATCATCATTCTTGTTATACTAATAGAGCAAGTAATTACTATCTATTTTCGTAAGATGTTTTGAAGTTTGATTTATTAATAATATCCTCAGGAACTTTGATCTTTTCTTGTTACCCACGAGAAATAGTTTTTCCCACATGCCAACTTAATTACCTGCAGATATGTTAATGAACCTTGTTCTATTTGATATAGCAGTTTAAGAACCCGCAAAAAAACCTACAATTTCGACGCAAACAGTTAATTTTCCGTTTCGTATAAACATTTACTTTCCGGCTCCCAAATTAACTCTCGTGTTTACGTATCAATTGTGTTCAAGTTGCAGAAGAGCAGATCGTTCGAAACCAAAACACTTTTCGTTCCCATTTTCGAATTGTTTCCGGTTACAAAAATAAATTACACTTTTGTCGTGCGTCTCTGAAAATAAGTCGCAACCGTTAACGTGTCTGGAAATATGGGGGCACCTCTGCTCCCCGGGGCAAGATCGATGTACGCCAAAAACAAAAAGGAATTTCCTTGTGTGTATGTGTGTGTGCGTGTTTGGTAATGAAATAAGAACGCGTGCGTTATTGTAATAAATACGCCAGAAATACTTTGGCTTTGTGCAAACAGTGTTGAACTTTTCAAAATCTGTTTAATACGTCGGGAAAACAAACGGAGAAGTTTTGGGGGGTAAATGGAATTCGGTGCGTCATACCATACAATCCGTTTTATTGCGTTCGAGGCACTTGGCATGACGGAAAAATGAAAATAAATCGAAAGAAATAACCAAATTATAATTTGTCATAAACCCCACATTTTACAATAGTAACTTCCATGTTACTTTTTATGTTCCGCTTGGATGGGTAACATGTGATTCTTAATGATGTATAAAGTTTTTATTTCTACATTTGATTAGTATTATAAAACTGTTTTGATCAGATTTTGATAATCAGATGGAATCATAAAATTACAATGTTTTAAACAGATTCACGCACCTGTAACTGGCTGATTTTTTTTTGTTGGACAATTTTAATTTCTAAACGTATTAGTTCAGTTACTGAAAAATACAGGTTCCTTTCAATTGTTAAAAAATTACATTGAATTCTATTGCGCTCATTAACTTCTGAAACTGCTGTACAAGAATTTCCTCCGAATTTGCCTAATATTACAGTCATAAAGCCTATTGATCGTGCAGCAAACAGCCGTTGAGCACGTGAATTATTCGAGAGTTTATCTATCCAACCGGCCTTTATGTGTTTTGGCAGCGTTTACCGTGCACATTTATTATTATTGGGAATTCCTCCTACATTTTTAATCGTGCACTAACCGACTTGCCTTCTCAACAAAATCCAATAAAAAAAAATAGAATGAGGCGTGAGTGAGTGCGAAATTTGCAGGATTATTTAAAACCCCCGTTTCGCCCTGGGGAAGAAAGTTCAAATGTATCGCGAGTGCTTTTTTTAATACCTAGTCATTCAGTTCCTGCGTCATAGAGATCTCAAACTACAATAGTTACTAGCATGTTCAACAATATGCAGAGTTCTGCTACGAGGTAATTTTTTTGCTGATCAGTATTTGTTAGTGTTTTTAAAATAATTAATTGGACTTTGTTGCAAATTGTTTATTAGAAAAAACTAGTTTGAGTTTTAAATCTGTATTAAAATTAAAATCGCACTTGACTTTATCTATTGTATTAAAAGTTCATTGTTATTAATAACTTCATATTAATTAACAATTTCATTTTTATTTTCAGGTGGTTTAAACATCTTTCTGATGCTGCAGAAGCGTACAATAAACGTGAAGGCAAGTCGAAACGACCTGAGCCGACTCCAGACACTGAAGAGGAGACCCTTCACGAGTTACCGAGTGCCAGAGAGGCCGGTGAAAGGGCGGAGTCCGTTGGGGGCGTCGAAAGCACGAGCAACGAAACTGAAAGCAACGTCGTGCACAGTGCAGAAAGCAGCCAGAGAAACAGCGATGCCAACGAGGACGAACGCGACAAGAGACTGTCCCAGTCAGATAGCGAAAGTAACACACCGTCCACCACCCCCTTAATCAACCCAAGTAAGCCGCACAGTTTCATTTTAATCACAACGAGATTACAGCTTCTTGCATTATAGTTTTAAGCGAGCTTTTGCATGATTAATATTTTTTTATAAATTTAAGTTAGATTTAAATGGTAATGGTTTTTTTAGCTGGTGGTGGTGTATCGATGAAGTTTGCTGCAGACGATTGGCCTCTTATACAGCCTTCTGAGGTTCAGGTAGAAGTGGCACCTGTACACACAGCTGAACCTGTACTTACACCCATAGGTACGCACAACTCTGGCACTATTAGAAAATAATTTTGCTTATTAGCCACTTTTCATAAAACAAACCCCAAATTTCTCACTTTCCCCCCGCCCACTCAATAATTAATGACTTATGTCTTGTGTAGAACAAATAAAACGTAAGGGTGAAGAAGTGCGGCAGGCTTTGGAAGATAAAGAGAAATTAGTAGCGGATCTTCTTAGTATACCAAGAGATCAATACCACTATATAGCAGACATGGCAAGCGAAGAGACTAGGAACAGAGACCCCAGCGAAAGGGAACCGTCGGAACTTGTTTTGGCTGCTGTTTATCAAGGTATCAAGCTTTAAAAGTTATTAATTTCGTTTTGTCTAATGTATTTATTATATTTTCAGCGGATCAACTTTTAGCAGTTGTGAACGAATCCCTAAGTATAACAGAGGTTGAGTCCGTTTTATTAACGGGTGGTAAACATCCTTCTTGTGCCAGTAATGAGGCTTTAGTCTCAAAGAACCACATGCCATCTGTACCTGTTCATAGGCTACAAGACATAGCCACAACTCTAAGTTCACAGCTTACAACATTATTGGTAAATACGACTTTAATGTAATTAATAATTGTAGGGGTAAGTGGATAAAGGTGGTAACTCATAAAAATCTAATTTTGAGTAATTAACATTCAAACATTTGTATCTGTTATTAAATAAAACCCATAGATTACGGTCAATTATTAAATAAATCGGTTTGATGTAACTGAAGTAACTCGAATTTTGCAAAAATGTGAACATACCACCTTTATCCACTTACCCCTTCAATTACTAATGTAGTTGATAATTAATAATTATATTATTGGTATTTTTGTTTAATGTAATTAATGATTTGTTGTAGAGCATTATAAAACATCGAGATGAAGAGAGAGATAGGTTACGGAAGGAATTGCAAAGGACGAGAGAGCAGTTGCATGAAAAATTATCAATACACGGATCACAGTATTCAGACATTGACGATAACACAACCCACTTGGATTCAACACAGTCTGGAGACTTGGAAAGTATAGAGGTTTGTGTTGCCTGAACGCTCTCGCTCGAATTAGGGTTCATGGGTTTTGTTTTTTAATTTTAGGAAAGTCCGACAGAAAATGAAAGCACTTGAGTTCGATTGACAATGATGGTGAGCCTAAGAATAAAACTTTAACGTATTAATCAAGACACTTGTATAAAGAAACATTTGTTATATACTAAAATATTATTATGTGTAGGTAACGATTAAATTATAATTACTAAAATAAGAAAAAAATGTTAGTCGGATCATGTTCATGTTTTTATTTCCCTTTTTTTATTTTGTAATTTTATTGAATTGCAGTGACAGAACAAGGCTTAGACTTTTCGATTCACCTTGTTTTGTTGAACTTGTACAAAAAAATATGAACTTCAAGGGTACTAAACTTTTTGTGAAAAGCATCTTAACAACTTGTGCGTTGTGGGATGCTTGCCACGAATATTTTTTTCTTTTAACTTACAGTAAGAGGATTACGCAAGTGCCTGATGTAGTTTACTTTAGCGATTACCACAGGCGTTTCGAACTCTAACTGTAATGTGCAATAACGCTTTTATTTAATGTTGTTCATTATTATAACTCGCTAGGAATCTGTTACCTGTCCGGGTTCATAGAAAATGTGAAAATGTATATAATTAAGATAATTACGTTTCTTTTTAGGGTAGAAATTTTTACGTCAGTATGTTCGCAGATTGTTGGAAAGAACAATCTTCCCAACTAACTAAGGCACACTTTATTATTGCACACATTTTTTAATTTATTTCTTTTTATTCGCATGTTGTATGTAACTTATTCAGGTTTTCCTCTATTTTTTTTTTACATGTACTGGAAGTTTTATACAGTTTTTAAGATGTGTTACATAAAGAATATATACATATAAAATATATATACATATTTAACATGTTCTCTATGCAGACCAGTGTTACTATAAAATATTTCGTTAGTCTCTATGTCGATGCTTCTGTATAATCGCTTTACAAATGCATTTTAATATTGGCATTTATTATGTAGATGTAATTTATTTTAATGTAATTTTTGTTAGCCGATAGCGAATTATATATAATGAACGATATTGCAAATTCAATTGTTATATGTATATGTAATATATAAAAACCCCACAAAACTCTCGTCTTTATTCCTTGTATTTCTTTCCTGATTAAATATTTCATATGTGGTGAATAAATTTGGAGGAATATAAAAAACATGCCTCATTTTAAACACGCGAAAAGTTAATTTGAAGGGTAAAAACAAGTTTACAACTTTCGCCCCCAATTTGAATCAAAATTCATTCAAGCAAAAATGTAAGGTATGATACTAGTACTTTAATAATAATTAATTGAACGTTATTTATTTATTTATAATTCGATCACATCACTACTATGTTGAGGTAACACCTTGTTCGCTACTACATGTAATCAAGTAATAAGCGTGTAACAAAAACATTACTTTTTTAATAACTGCTCGTCCTGCATTGAAAGCTGACCCAATTTCTTGCCGATTCTCTCGTGTATTTCTAAAAACTTGGAAACGCATCGATCCAAACATACGGCTTCGCCCTTGGCGATCTCCGCGTCCCCGTACGTCGGGGGTATGCACTTCTTATGACAAGCCGCTGTCAATCGATTGTACATGTCGGCCATCATTTCGATTTCGAGCTCTTGCAGGAGTTGCAGTTTCTGTTGCTCCAGTTGCGCCATTTCAGTTTGCGTACTTCCTGGGGCTCGACTCGTATTCACCGTAATTCGCTTGCCTGATGCGTTCCCTAACTTTCATGTGCTCGTAACGTTGCTTGTCGATGCTGCGTTTCGATAAGTAGAATCCGAATATCCCGAGTGATGCGATTATTGCCCTGCAACGGAGAAACGCACGAGTTAACCTCACCTAACCTAATTTGTAGATTACGTTGAATTTAAATTAATTCCGAGAGCTTGGCTACTTACCAACTAATTCCAACTTTACTGTGAGTACCTAATTTCATATTTTTCGGGGATATAACATAAATAAACAACTTATTTCCAAATTTCCATGCCACCTTACAAATGTTGGCAATGCTGAATTCTGTTTACCGTTTACCCGCGGAGTCGAACTCGAAATTTCAGATGAGCAGCTACAGATGGCAGCACTATAATTATTTTGCTTTGTATAAAAAATGAGGCTTATTGAAATTTATTGTAATTTAATGCATACATTACATTATAAATTAAGAGTTTTTCTATCTTTAAAGAAATGCATTTGGAAAGCTGCACCAAATCTAGTGTATTTCGTTGGAGCATTGCTATAACTACGGCAATTGATGTGATAGATGCATAGATAGATGGGCACGTTGTGTGGAGGCTTTATATTTAATCACATTATAGCTTCGTTATAATAATTATTTTATATGCGTTGTGTGATTTTTATTTTCATTACCTATATTTCAACTTTTTAGTGTAGTTTGTGTATAGTTTGAAGTTTGTAATAAAAATAGTTTTTAATTAGGTTTAAATGTGCAGTGGAACTTTGAAGTTTGTTGATGCAATGATCAATTTATTACATGCCAGCAGGAAGTGCTGCAAGAGGCTGTACTAGAGTACAATTAAAAAATAATGAAAATTTATCTTTCCATCGGTTAGTAAATGTTTTATTTAATTTTTTTTTGCATATTTTTTCCTGGGTAATCAAGGAAGACTGTATGATATCTATTTTAACCGTTGAAAGCTTTGAATATAGAGGGGAGGAAGGAGCATTTATTATCTTCATCATTAAAAGAACGCTAGACGGAAGTGCCGTTTTGTAAACCCATTTTAACGGTCATTGATGATTATATCATTGAGTGCGAACACGAATTATTCTATTTAACGGTGTAATAGGCGCCATGCACATCTCTGTGTTCAGCGCCGCCTGGCATGGTGATTTGTGAATTAGTGATATGAAAATATTTCATGAGACTCATTGCATGGGAGTAATATCACTCTTATCACAATTTACGATTGTAGTACATAATATTTGAGCTTCCTGGTATTGAAATACATTACAATATTCAAGTTCAAATGTACATGAAACAATTCGTATTTTCATACCACTAATGCAGAATATGGTCATTGGTGGCGCTGGCTTCGCATGTGCATTAGGGTGGGTCATTTTTATATGGAAAAAAACGAATATTGCACTTTTGATTTTTAATAGCAAAATTATGTTGCCTTTACATGAAAACAGTGTAATGCTAGAATTTAAAGTAAATAGCACCTCATCTTTAGGTTGCGCTTTGCCTTGGAAATACGAATAACTTGAATATATTCTGGTAGTCATATAACATAAATGTCTCAAGGAAAATAGGGTTTTTAGAATAAAATAATCATTTATTAATAATTAAAAAAATAATACAACAGAAAAATTAATGAAAATCATTCAATATTGAAATCTTTCTTGCTATCGAATTTAGACATTGCTGCGAGATTCGAGTTTTAATTTTATCCATCTTCTCTTGCCCTTTTAATATACAGTTTTGATAATAACTCTGTTATTATTATTATTATAAATACGAACTTTTCTTGGCATACTATATGGCCTTTCTTGTATAATTTCAAAAATTCAAACGTAAGGCGCACCCTCTAAATATTAATTAAATTCAAAAATATTTCGTAGGTGTCATAATATCACTAAAAGACAACATAATTTTGCTATTAGCTAAGATTATCTCAAAGTTTGGTTTTTTGACCCACCCTAATGTGCATGGTCCCTATAACGATGTGGAAATGTATTGACAAAAGTTATTACTGCCATTTCCTACATCGCCTAAATCGTTTGTAATCTAACGCAGATGAATTTCTATTCAGTCTTTTATATCACTGTCTACACTTATCACAGCAAAATGCTGAATTAAAAACTCGCCCAACGAAGGGATAACAGATACGCTACTGCTAACCGGAAATATTTGTCCGCCATATGCAAAACCCATCGTGGACCAGTTTCAAGGTTACTAACGAGAGAAGGTTGCCTGGTAACTCGTGGAGTGACGCGTCATCCAGTAGGCCATCTATTTGTGTAAATGCATTAAATGGACCTACTGAGTGACGTTGTGGTGACGTTGAAAGTTACCAGGCAACCTCTTGGACCAGTTTTATCTGCGAAATAAGGTTACTGTATTTAGAAGGTACCGCCATTCATTTCCGCGGCTTCGTCCCCCAAATTAAAAAGGAAGCGATGAAACGCTAAAGAAGAAAAAGGATAGATATATAACAAGTTACTGTTGCTAAGGAGTTTATGAATGAATTTGATTAACCCCAAATTAAAACAGATAGAAAGTTGGCGCTACCTTCTCGATACAGTAACCTTACTGCGAAATGCTCCTTCCTCCCCTCTACATTCAAAGGCTGAAAGTATTTCGTCAGCAAAATTTGTTTAATATTGATGAATTTAGCAGAGATGTAAATGATTCGCGATTCAATACATTTATTAAAACAATGCTAATGATGTACAGTTGCGGTTAGAAAATTTCGGATGTCACTGTCATTCCACTGACGTAAAAGTTAAGAAATTCCTATATGTGTACGTCAGATGAGTGACAGTGACATCCGAAATTTTTTGTCCGCAACCGTACAGATTCCTGTATATTAATTTAAGACATACTTGAAAGTGGAATGCAAAGAAGTGCCAAAATTAGACAAAAATAAATAATATATTGTTACTGATTTGTTTGTTATTTTTAAATTTAGCGCGCCTTCGGTGACAGTTGGGTTATAAGCAATATGTCTACCAATTCGCTTCAGGAAATATGCCAGTTTTCCAGTCTATAGTTCTTTAAAGTCTCTGGTTTTTATCTTGTTTATAACTGTCACAAACACAAAGTTATGCTTGTAGATATGTATTTTGTATGTTGTTGTACATATTAATATTATTTTAGGTTTATATTTCGTTCGCAGACTAAATGCACATCTGCAAGTACGATATTCACATCTAATCTAAAAAATGATGACTTTAATCTGTAACATATTGGGTGCGTTCGACATTAAGCTCGGAGCGGAGCACGCTCTGAGCAGAAGTGTGAGGGAGAGCGAATGCGTTTCAGTACATGTAAGAGTGAGGAGCCAAAAGAACAATCCGAGCGTAATGTCGAACGCACCCTGTGAGTAATTCTTTTACTTGCGTAAATAGACGGAAAGAAATGTTCGTAGACATGTATGTATGCCACTAATTAATTAATTTTTCTCCATTTCTGCAGGTTAGCAATAAACTTCTAAATTTAACTTTTTTAATATTTACGTTATTATTAATTTCGGTAGATAAATAAGAACTGTTTTGGAAAGATGAACTGATAATGATTAACTCAGAAAGGGTTTCAATGATTGAATTAATGCTTTCAGTAACTAAATATTTTTATCGACTGCTCGGTTTGATCTGAATAAGTTTTCGTTCATTAGTTTCATTGATAAAGAACAGGTACTGTCAGCTGCAACAAGATTGTTTGAGGAACACTGATTTTAACTGATTTCTAACAATTACATCAGAATAGCTTGAGAAACACATGGTTTATTTTTAAATTACGAGGAGTAATAGTTGTATGCAGATTGACGCTATAAGACTAACCCCCTTATTTTGTAACTCATAACGACATCGTTAAATAATGACAATTGGTGTATCGTACTGATTAGTCAAAATGCATATGTCTCTTAAGGTTTCTCGTTATTTGACGATGGCGTTATAAATTACAGAATAAGATTGTAGATGACACTTTCACCAGAAATTAATTTGGGTTGATTACAAGATTATAAACTTTCTAATAACCAATTCTAGCAACAAATTGACATACAGATTAAATTTAAAATTGTCACGTAATGTTCTTAATTCAAACTGAAAGCTTGTAGAAGTCAGAGAGCCAACTGCTTTGAGAGTTTCTGGCGCGCAAATTTGAAATCATTTCTTCTAGTTTATAAACACAACCCATAATGTTGTGTCGATTAGTCAGTCAAATAAGTGTTTAAAAAGTTCAATCAAATTGGTTTCAATGTTTGGATGAAGGAAGACGAAAACCGAATGACGTCTGACGGATGGCAGTTGTCAAACAGTTACAGTTTTATTTTTATAGGGCTTTCGATTGGGCTGCACTATATGCAAGTGAGTGCGCATTGCGCACTTAAAGTACTTTCATCTCGTTTTAACCTCATACATATAATAGAATGAGATGAAGATACTTTAAGTGCGCACTAAATGCATACAGTGCACCCTAATTATACAATATATATACAATGTGTTGTAAAATGTAGATTTTTTTCAATTAAATTACGTTGCCTTAAAATTTTATATGAAAAAATTCTGATTTTTTTCGAGACAATTTTCGGCAACTCCGAACAAAAGCGAATGATTTTTTCCGCAAAATTAATTTCCCCAAAACAACAATAACCGAATTGTTTTTAATTTTAACGCTCCACCAACGGCCGTTCTGCCGGGAACACGGGAACGGAACGTTTTTAATTGAAAAAACGAAGTAATTTGCAAGGAATTCCGCTCTTTTGTTGTGCCCAGAGCAATTTAAGATGACGACCTCTCTGTTCTTCGTCGCCGTACTAATATTATTTTTTAATTATTGTTTATTTTTTCTGCAACGAATTTTTAAGCACCGTTTCAATTCGGTTAAAAATTATTTAATGCGAGGAATTAAATCGCTAAACTGATTCATTTAGGATGCTAATTAGTTGCGAGAAAGGAATTAGAATAATTAGTTTACTAGAGCTCTTTTAAAGAAAAAATTATGCAGTAGTACTCGTATAAGACCAGACCAGAAAATTCAGCAGTTATAAAGATTCGTTACTATTAAAACACTTCTTGATTGATTATATGATCAAAACTAAGAACAAAATGTGCAGAAATCGTCTTCTTCCTTTTGATATTCATAAACCCTACATACATCAATAAATTATTAGCAATTTTGTGAATGACTTTTTTCCCAAAATTAACTGATATCAAATTAAAATTTCCTTTCCAAAAACGTAAGTAAATTAACGATCACAATCTTCCTTGAAAATAAATTATGCATGCACGACAAGATGTGCTTATAAAAGTGCCAGGTCTCAACAAATTGAAGAAAAAAGAATACAAAACGAGAGGCGAATATAATCATCTGCTTTTGGATGTAAACACGGTTTTCCTTATCGGAATCATCTCGATTAATTTCTCAAGACACGGACGTGTAAAATAAGAGCGGGCGCCACGTTCACATCACAAGTGCAAGAAACGTTCGCGCTGTAATTATGAAGCCGCCTCGGTGGAATAACCAGCTTATAGCATCCCGATTAAACAAGGGATAATTATGGGCGTGACTTAAGTGGCGGCAAGTCACGCACTTTTCAACTTCTTCGGCTAGTTAGCATTTAAGTAACGCCAAGGCTTAAACGACTCGTTATTATACACCGCCAGCAAATGAACGAAACAAGTGTGAATCTTCCGTAATTCTTGTTTATGGCGTGGTACTTGAGCTGTATAAATTATTAGGTGCATGCAGCAAATTGTTTTCTTTTTATCCCTGTTAACATGTTGGCAAGTATTAAATTATAAGGTATATGTGCTCTGGGTACGGTATATAATAGCTCCTGGTACGCAATTGGTCATCGGGAACTATTAGACTGCATAGCGTTAAACACTTTTAAAATATTTACATTTGTGTTAGAGTTTAAAAACACTTATTTATAAATAATAATGATTTCTCTTTATACCAAAACTAAAACCAAATAAGAGATGCGGACACATGAAATTACAGTAATACAGCAGTAAAACTTGACCGTGAATTTTAATAACGCACAGTTGATAGCTGATGATGAATGCGTCGTACAAGTACATTAACTATTAACTGCTTTGAGAGTAATTAAAATGCTAGGAAGTTTTACGTTCAAATATATAATTATAGGTATAAAGTTTTAGCTAATATTCTTTAATAGAGAGTTAGGGGGAGAAAAGTTCCGCCGGGGAAAGAAAAGCCTTTGGGAAATTTTATTCCTCCAAATCCTCTCATATTTACACTCAAGTAACTTTACAGATACTTATAAATTTGCTAAAGCTTCGGCTATTAGCTAGGCGTTATAATTTTCTCGATTTTGAACCAACATCCCCCAAAATGAAATCAGCCAGAAATTTTATTTTTGTTTAAAGTGTTTCGTATCCACTAGTTTACAATAACAATAACACACCTGACGTCATACCTCTCACTATAACTACAGACCTTTGAAGGTATATAAGGCCGACAAGCACTTGGGTGGTTGGCCGGGGGAGGTGGTCGGGGTACAAGTTTTACGATCAAATAACTAGAACTTTATGTAATTGCATAACATTCTTTAAAGAGAGTTAGGGGGAGGGAAGTTCCCCCGGGGAAAGAAAACCCTTTGGGAAAATAAATTTTAATCATCCAAATCGTCTCATATTTACTCTGTAGCAACTCTACAGAAACCTGTAAATTTGCTAAAACTTCGGCTATTGGCTAACAGAGGGCGCCACTAGTTTTCCGCGCGTTATCATTTTTCGATTTTGAACCCACAATCCCAAGAATTAAAACGGCTAGAAATTTTACTTTTGTTTAGCGTTTCATATTCACTAGTATATAGGCAAAAATAGTACACGTGACGTCATACCTCTCACTATAACTGCACACCTTTGAAGGTATATAAGCCCGGCAAGCACTTGGGAGGTGGTCGGGGCACAAGCTTTATGTTCAGATACGCAATTATGTAAAGTTTTAGTTAACATTCTTTAACAGAGAGTTAGGGGGAAGGAAGTTCCCCTGGGGAAAGAAAATCCTTTGGGAAAGTAAATTTTAATCATACAAATCTTCTCATATTTACACTCTAGCAACTTTACAGAAAACTGTAAATTTGCTAAAGCTTCGGCTGCTGGCTACCAGATGGCGCCACGCGTTTTAATTTTTGTATAATTTTTGAATTTTGAACCTACTTCCAGATTTAAAGCGGTTAGATATTTTGTTTTTATTTAAAGGATTTTAACCCCATTGACTTTGTTTTGTCATCTTTTGACAGCTATAAATATTTATACTGAGATGTGTCCAAAGTTAGTGTCTACGTGAGTAGCAAATTCCCAGTGGATATTTTGATGGTTCTTAAAAGAACCGTTCTTGTAAGTTGGTACTTCTTGGTGACTGGTTTTGAATTACTTCCATCCCTCTTTCAAGTTTTCGTCCAGGGTCGCCGAGTGGCTTAGCGGTCTAGCCTAGCCGACTTGGAAAGTCGTGTCGCTTGGCGGCTTGGGTTTGAATCCCACCATTAGCCATGGATGTTTGTGCAGTCTAATGATTTAGAGCCAGCTTGAATTATACGTCGTAATTGTCTGGAATGGCTAATGGCCGAAAGACAAGCAGCATCGCTGCGCAAAGCAAATAGAAAAAGAAGAAGAAGTTTTCGTCCTCAGTCAAGCGGGCATCTTCAGAGCTGTTGGACTGTTGTGTTGATGGTCCTGTAGCTGCTGGAGCCTTGCATTTGATGAGAAGTCTGTTTTAAACCCTGCGCAAGGTTAACGAGCTGTAACCAATAAAAATCAATGTAATAAAGATAAAAGTAATCGTTATGTTACGATGCTTAAGAGGCCTTTTACAAAGCGCTAAGTTTTAAAAAAATTTTTCTGAGTAGCCATTGTAAATTATAAGCTCAAATTTTCAGTACGCATTCATGAGATAATTATCTAGGTCTCACGTTGACATTTTTTTTTTTTTTGAAAAATCAAATGATATCTATCTCAAAAACTATAGGAAATTTTGAGAAAAACGATAACGTGAGACCTAGATATGATGTTTCGCAGCATGTTTAAAAAAATCAGTTCTGTGAATTTAATAATAGCTGAGAAAAACAGCTTCAAAATTTTGGGGAAATGTCGTTGTAATAGAGCGCCTCTAACGGAAAGCTGTCTAAACTACAGATTTTAGAGCTAATGTGCCCCGAATACGAAATTTGTAGTTTAGACAACTCTCCGTTAGAGGCGCCGTATTACAACGACGATATTTCCCGAAAATTTTGAAGCTGTTTTTCTCAGCTATTATTAAATTCACAGAACTGATTTTTTTTAAATATGCTGTAGAACATCATATCTAGGTCTCACGTTATCGTTTTTCTCAAAATTTCCTATAGTTCTTGAGATATCGATTTGATTTTTCCAAAAAGAATTTTTTTTTAAATGTCAATGTGAAACCTAAATAATTATCTCATGAATGCGTACTGAAAATTTGAGCATATAATTAATGGTTACTCAGAAAAACTTTTTAAAAATTAGCGCTTTGTAAAAGGCCTCTTAAGGGCCAAATTCGAAACATCACTCATACTCAATTCACACTCAAACTTGACGTTCTTGACGATATTTGAAATTTAGAAATGCTTTTTTATTTACTTGTATAATCACGTTTACGGTCAGTATAGGTATTTTGATCATTAGTAATTTACGAAATTCCGTTCCCGGTGGCGACATCTACATTTGAATAGCCGACAGTCGAGAAATAATTATACCCGGAACGAAATTTTCGTACAAAACTAGAATTGTATTAGGATCACATGAGTGCGATGAGGTGTCAGATGGTCCGTAGCACTTTCCCGCCTAAATAAATACACGAAAATGAAACGAAATTATTTTTTTTTAAATGTTTCCGTTCCCGGTGGCGACATCTACATTTGAATAGCCGAAAGTCGAGAAATAATTATACGCCGAACGAAATTTTCGTACAAAACTAGAATTGTATTAGGATCACATGAGTGCGATGAGGTGTCAGATGGTCCGTAGCACTTTCCCGCCTAAATAAATACACGAAAATGAAACGAAATTACTTTTTTTAAATGTTTCCGTTCCCGGTGGCGACATCTACATTTGAATAGCCGACAGTCGAGAAATAATTATACGCGGAACGAAATTCTCGTACAAAACTAGAATTGTATTAGGATCACATGAGTGCGATGAGGTGTCAGATGGTCCGTAGCACTTTCCCGCCTAAATAAATACACGAAAATGAAACGAAATTACTTTTTTTAAATGTTTCCGTTCCCGGTGGCGACATCTACATTTGAATAGACGACAGTCGAGAAATAATTATACGCGGAACGAAATTTTCGTACAAAACTAGAATTGTATTAGGATCACATGAGTGCGATGAGGTGTCAGATGGTCCGTAGCACTTTCCCGCCTAAATAAATACACGAAAATGAAACGAAATTATTTTTTTTAATGTTTCCGTTCCCGGTGGCGACATCTACATTTGAATAGCCGACAGTCGAGAAATAATTATACGCGGAACGAAATTTTCGTACAAAACTAGAATTGTATTAGGATCACATGAGTGCGATGAGGTGTCAGATGATCCGTAGCACTTTCCCGCCTAAATAAATACACGAAAATGAAACGAAATTACTTTTTTTAAATGTTTCCGTTCCCGGTGGCGACATCTACATTTGAATAGCCGACAGTCGAGAAATAATTATACCCGGAACGAAATTTTCGTACAAAACTAGAATTGTATTAGGATCACATGAGTGCGATGAGGTGTCAGATGGTCCGTAGCACTTTCCCGCCTAAATAAATACACGAAAATGAAACGAAATTATTTTTTTTTAAATGTTTCCGTTCCCGGTGGCGACATCTACATTTGAATAGCCGAAAGTCGAGAAATAATTATACGCCGAACGAAATTTTCGTACAAAACTAGAATTGTATTAGGATCACATGAGTGCGATGAGGTGTCAGATGGTCCGTAGCACTTTCCCGCCTAAATAAATACACGAAAATGAAACGAAATTATTTGTTTTAGATGTTTCCGTTCCCGGTGGCGACATCTACATTTGAATAGCCGACAGTCGAGAAATAATTATACGCGGAACGAAATTTTCGTACAAAACTAGAATTGTATTAGGATCACATGAGTGCGATGAGGTGTCAGATGGTCCGTAGCACTTTCCCGCCTAAATAAATACACGAAAATGAAACGAAATTACTTTTTTTAAATGTTTCCGTTCCCGGTGGCGACATCTACATTTGAATAGCCGACAGTCGAGAAATAATTATACGCGGAACGAAATTTTCGTACAAAACTAGAATTGTATTAGGATCACATGAGTGCGATGAGGTGTCAGATGGTCCGTAGCACTTTCCCGCCTAAATAAATACACGAAAATGAAACGAAATTATTTTTTTAAAATGTTTCCGTTCCCGGTGGCGACATCTACATTTGAATAGCCGACAGTCGAGAAATAATTATACGCGGAACGAAATTTTCGTACAAAACTAGAATTGTATTAGGATCACATGAGTGCGATGAGGTGTCGGATGGTCCGTAGTACTTTCCCGCCTAAATAAATACACGAAAATGAAACGAAATTATTTTTTTAAAATGTTTCCGTTCCCGGTGGCGACATCTACATTTGAATAGACGACAGTCGAGAAATAATTATACGCCGAACGAAATTTTCGTACAAAACTAGAATTGTATTAGGATCACATGAGTGCGATGAGGTGTCAGATGGTCCGTAGCACTTTCCCGCCTAAATAAATACACGAAAATGAAACGAAATTACTTTTTTTAAATGTTTCCGTTCCCGGTGGCGACATCTACATTTGAATAGCCGACAGTCGAGAAATAATTATACGCGGAACGAAATTTTCGTACAAAACTAGAATTGTATTAGGATCACATGAGTGCGATGAGGTGTCAGATGGTCCGTAGCACTTTCCCGCCTAAATAAATACACGAAAATGAAACGAAATTAATTTTTTTAAATGTTTCCGTTCCCGGTGGCGACATCTACATTTGAATAGCCGACAGTCGAGAAATAATTATACGCGGAACGAAATTTTCGTACAAAACTAGAATTGTATTAGGATCACATGAGTGCGATGAGGTGTCAGATGGTCCGTAGCACTTTCCCGCCTAAATAAATACACGAAAATGAAACGAAATTATTTTTTTTAAATGTTTCCGTTCCCGGTGGCGACATCTACATTTGAATAGCCGACAGTCGAGAAATAATTATACGCGGAACGAAATTTTCGTACAAAACTAGAATTGTATTAGGATCACATGAGTGCGATGAGGTGTCAGATGGTCCGTAGCACTTTCCCGCCTAAATAAATACACGAAAATGAAACGAAATTACTTTTTTAAATGTTTCCGTTCCCGGTGGCGACATCTACATTTGAATAGCCGACAGTCGAGAAATAATTATACGCGGAACGAAATTTTCGTACAAAACTAGAATTGTATTAGGATCACATGAGTGCGATGAGGTGTCAGATGGTCCGTAGCACTTTCCCGCCTAAATAAATACACGAAAATGAAACGAAATTATTTTTTTAAAATGTTTCCGTTCCCGGTGGCGACATCTACATTTGAATAGCCGACAGTCGAGAAATAATTATACGCGGAACGAAATTCTCGTACAAAACTAGAATTGTATTAGGATCACATGAGTGCGATGAGGTGTCAGATGGTCCGTAGCACTTTCCCGCCTAAATAAATATACGAAAATGAAACGAAATTTTTTTTTTAAAATGTTTCCGTTCCCGGTGGCGACATCTACATTTGAATAGCCGACAGTCGAGAAATAATTATACGCGGAACGAAATTTTCGTACAAAACTAGAATTGTATTAGGATCACATGAGTGCGATGAGGTGTCAGATGGTCCGTAGCACTTTCCCGCCTAAATAAATACACGAGAATGAAACGAAATTACTTTTTTTAAATGTTTCCGTTCCCGGTGGCGACATCTACATTTGAATAGCCGACAGTCGAGAAATAATTATACGCGGAACGAAATTCTCGTACAAAACTAGAATTGTATTAGGATCACATGAGTGCGATGAGGTGTCAGATGGTCCGTAGCACTTTCCCGCCTAAATAAATACACGAAAATGAAACGAAATTATTTTTTTTAAATGTTTCCGTTCCCGGTGGCGACATCTACATTTGAATAGCCGACAGTCGAGAAATAATTATACGCGGAACGAAATTTTCGTACAAAACTAGAATTGTATTAGGATCACATGAGTGCGATGAGGTGTCAGATGGTCCGTAGCACTTTCCCGCCTAAATAAATACACGAAAATGAAACGAAATTACTTTTTTTAAATGTTTCCGTTCCCGGTGGCGACATCTACATTTGAATAGCCGACAGTCGAGAAATAATTATACGCGGAACGAAATTTTCGTACAAAACTAGAATTGTATTAGGATCACATGAGTGCGATGAGGTGTCAGATGGTCCGTAGCACTTTCCCGCCTAAATAAATACACGAAAATGAAACGAAATTATTTTTTTTTAAATGTTTCCGTTCCCGGTGGCGACATCTACATTTGAATAGCCGACAGTCGAGAAATAATTATACGCGGAACGAAATTTTCGTACAAAACTAGAATTGTATTAGGATCACATGAGTGCGATGAGGTGTCAGATGGTCCGTAGCACTTTCCCGCCTAAATAAATACACGAAAATGAAACGAAATTACTTTTTTTAAATGTTTCCGTTCCCGGTGGCGACATCTACATTTGAATAGCCGACAGTCGAGAAATAATTATACGCGGAACGAAATTTTCGTACAAAACTAGAATTGTATTAGGATCACATGAGTGCGATGAGGTGTCAGATGTCCGCAGCACTTTCCCTCCTAAATAAATACACGAAAATGAAACGAAATTATTTTTTTAAATATTTCCGTTACCGGTGGAGACATCAGCATTTGAATAGCCGACAGTCGATAAATAAATTATACGCGGAACGAAATTTTCGTACAAAACTAGAATTGTATTAGGATCACATGAGTGCGATGAGGTGTCAGATGGTCCGTAGCACTTTCCCGCCTAAATAAATACACGAAAATGAAACGAAATTACTTTTTTTAAATGTTTCCGTTCCCGGTGGCGACATCTACATTTGAATAGCCGACAGTCGAGAAATAATTATACGCGGAACGAAATTTTCGTACAAAACTAGAATTGTATTAGGATCACATGAGTGCGATGAGGTGTCAGATGGTCCGTAGCACTTTCCCGCCTAAATAAATACACGAAAATGAAACGAAATTACATTTTTAAATGTTTCCGTTCCCGGTGGCGACATCTACATTTGAATAGCCGACAGTCGAGAAATAATTATACGCGGAACGAAATTTTCGTACAAAACTAGAATTGTATTAGGATCACATGAGTGCGATGAGGTGTCAGATGGTCCGTAGCACTTTCCCGCCTAAATAAATACACGAGAATGAAACGAAATTACTTTTTTTAAATGTTTCCGTTCCCGGTGGCGACATCTACATTTGAATAGCCGAAAGTCGATAAATAAATTATACGCGGAACGAAATTCTCGTACAAAACTAGAATTGTATTAGGATCACATGAGTGCGATGAGGTGTCAGATGGTCCGTAGCACTTTCCCGCCTAAATAAATACACGAGAATGAAACGAAATTACTTTCTTTAAATGTTTCCGTTCCCGGTGGCGACATCTACATTTGAATAGCCGACAGTCGAGAAATAATTATACGCGGAACGAAATTCTCGTACAAAACTAGAATTGTATTAGGATCACATGAGTGCGATGAGGTGTCAGATGGTCCGTAGCACTTTCCCGCCTAAATAAATACACGAAAATGAAACGAAATTACTTTTTTAAATGTTTCCGTTCCCGGTGGCGACATCTACATTTGAATAGCCGAAAGTCGATAAATAAATTATACGCGGAACGAAATTCTCGTACAAAACTAGAATTGTATTAGGATCACATGAGTGCGATGAGGTGTCAGATGGTCCGTAGCACTTTCCCGCCTAAATAAATACACGAAAATGAAACGAAATTACTTTTTTTAAATGTTTCCGTTCCCGGTGGCGACATCTACATTTGAATAGCCGACAGTCGAGAAATAATTATACGCGGAACGAAATTCTCGTACAAAACTAGAATTGTATTAGGATCACATGAGTGCGATGAGGTGTCAGATGGTCGGTAGCACTTTCCCGCCTAAATAAATACACGAAAATGAAACGAAATTACTTTTTTTAAATGTTTCCGTTCCCGGTGGCGACATCTACATTTGAATAGACGACAGTCGAGAAATAATTATACGCGGAACGAAATTTTCGTACAAAACTAGAATTGTATTAGGATCACATGAGTGCGATGAGGTGTCAGATGGTCCGTAGCACTTTCCCGCCTAAATAAATACACGAGAATGAAACGAAATTACGTTCTTTAAATGTTTCCGTTCCCGGTGGCGACATCTACATTTGAATAGCCGACAGTCGAGAAATAATTATACGCGGAACGAAATTCTCGTACAAAACTAGAATTGTATTAGGATCACATGAGTGCGATGAGGTGTCAGATGGTCGGTAGCACTTTCCCGCCTAAATAAATACACGAAAATGAAACGAAATTACTTTTTTTAAATGTTTCCGTTCCCGGTGGCGACATCTACATTTGAATAGCCGACAGTCGAGAAATAATTATACCCGGAACGAAATTTTCGTACAAAACTAGAATTGTATTAGGATCACATGAGTGCGATGAGGTGTCAGATGTCCGCAGCACTTTCCCGCCTAAATAAATACACGAAAATGAAACGAAATTATTTTTTTTAAATGTTTCCGTTCCCGGTGGCGACATCTACATTTGAATAGCCGAAAGTCGATAAATAAATTATACGCGGAACGAAATTTTCGTACAAAACTAGAATTGTACTAGGATCACATGAGTGCGATGAGGTGTCAGATGGTCCGTAGCACTTTCCCGCCTAGATAAATACACGAAAATGAAACGAAATTACTTTTTTTAAATGTTTCCGTTCCCGGTGGCGACATCTACATTTGAATAGCCGACAGTCGAGAAATAATTATACCCGGAACGAAATTTTCGTACAAAACTAGAATTGTATTAGGATCACATGAGTGCGATGAGGTGTCAGATGGTCCGTAGCACTTTCCCGCCTAGATAAATACACGAAAATGAAACGAAATTACTTTTTTTAAATGTTTCCGTTCCCGGTGGCGACATCTACATTTGAATAGCCGACAGTCGGGAAATAATTATACCCGGAACGAAATTTTCGTACAAAACTAGAATTGTATTAGGATCACATGAGTGCGATGAGGTGTCAGATGGTTCGTGGCACTTTCCCGCCTAAATAAATACACGAGAATGAAACGAAATTACTTTTTTTAAATGTTTCCGTTCCCGGTGGCGACATCTACATTTGAATAGCCAAAAGTCGATAAATAAATTATACGCGGAACGAAATTCTCGTACAAAACTAGAATTGTATTAGGATCACATGAGTGCGATGAGGTGTCAGATGGTCCGTAGCACTTTCCCGCCTAAATAAATACACGAGAATGAAACGAAATTACTTTTTTTAAATGTTTCCGTTCCCGGTGGCGACATCTACATTTGAATAGCCGACAGTCGAGAAATAATTATACGCGGAACGAAATTTTCGTACAAAACTAGAATTGTATTAGGATCACATGAGTGCGATGAGGTGTCAGATGTCCGCAGCACTTTCCCGCCTAAATAAATACACGAAAATGAAACGAAATTATTTTTTTAAAATAAATTATACGCGGAACGAAATTCTCGTACAAAACTAGAATTGTATTAGGATCACATGAGTGCGATGAGGTGTCAGATGGTCCGTAGCACTTTCCCGCCTAAATAAATACACGAAAATGAAACGAAATTACTTTTTTTAAATGTTTCCGTTCCCGGTGGCGACATCTACATTTGAATAGCCGACAGTCGAGAAATAATTATACGCGGAACGAAATTTTCGTACAAAACTAGAATTGTATTAGGATCACATGAGTACGATGAGGTGTCAGATGTCCGCAGCACTTTCCCGCCTAAATAAATACACGAAAATGAAACGAAATTACTTTTTTTAAATGTTTCCGTTCCCGGTGGCGACATCTACATTTGAATAGCCGACAGTCGAGAAATAATTATACGCGGAACGAAATTTTCGTACAAAACTAGAATTGTATTAGGATCACATGAGTACGATGAGGTGTCAGATGTCCGCAGCACTTTCCCGCCTAAATAAATACACGAAAATGAAACGAAATTATTTTTTTAAAATGTTTCCGTTCCCGGTGGCGACATCTACATTTGAATAGCCGACAGTCGAGAAATAATTATACGCGGAACGAAATTTTCGTACAAAACTAGAATTGTATTAGGATCACATGAGTGCGATGAGGTGTCAGATGGTCCGTAGCACTTTCCCGCCTAAATAAATACACGAAAATGAAACGAAATTACTTTTTTTAAATGTTTCCGTTCCCGGTGGCGACATCTACATTTGAATAGCCGACAGTCGAGAAATAATTATACGCGGAACGAAATTTTCGTACAAAACTAGAATTGTATTAGGATCACATGAGTACGATGAGGTGTCAGATGTCCGCAGCACTTTCCCGCCTAAATAAATACACGAAAATGAAACGAAATTATTTTTTTAAAATGTTTCCGTTCCCGGTGGCGACATCTACATTTGAATAGCCGAAAGTCGATAAATAAATTATACGCGGAACGAAATTCTCGTACAAAACTAGAATTGTATTAGGATCACATGAGTGCGATGAGGTGTCAGATGGTCCGTAGCACTTTCCCGCCTAAATAAATACACGAGAATGAAACGAAATTACTTTTTTTAAATGTTCCCGTTCCCGGTGGCGACATCTACATTTGAATAGCCGACAGTCGAGAAATAATTATACGCGGAACAAAATTCTCGTACAAAACTAGAATTGTATTAGGATCACATGAGTGCGATGAGGTGTCAGATGTCCGCTGCACTTTCCCGCCTAAATAAATACACGAAAATGAAACGAAATTATTTTTTTAAAATGTTTCCGTTCCCGGTGGCGACATCTACATTTGAATAGCCGAAAGTCGATAAATAAATTATACGCGGAACGAAATTCTCGTACAAAACTAGAATTGTATTAGGATCACATGAGTGCGATGAGGTGTCAGATGGTCCGTAGCACTTTCCCGCCTAAATAAATACACGAGAATGAAACGAAATTACTTTTTTTAAATGTTTCCGTTCCCGGTGGCGACATCTACATTTGAATAGCCGACAGTCGAGAAATAATTATACGCGGAACGAAATTCTCGTACAAAACTAGAATTGTATTAGGATCACATGAGTGCGATGAGGTGTCAGATGGTCCGTAGCACTTTCCCGCCTAAATAAATACACGAAAATGAAACGAAATTATTTTTTTTAAATGTTTCCGTTCCCGGTGGCGACATCTACATTTGAATAGCCGAAAGTCGATAAATAAATTATACGCGGAACGAAATTCTCGTACAAAACTAGAATTGTATTAGGATCACATGAGTGCGATGAGGTGTCAGATGGTCCGTAGCACTTTCCCGCCTAAATAAATACACGAAAATGAAACGAAATTATTTTTTTTTAATGTTTCCGTTCCCGGTGGCGACATCTACATTTGAATAGCCGAGAGTCGATAAATAAATTATACGCGGAACGATATTCTCGTACAAAACTAGAATTGTATTAGGATCACATGAGTGCGATGAGGTGTCAGATGGTCCGTAGCACTTTCCCGCCTAAATAAATACACGAAAATGAAACGAAATTACTTTTTTTTAAATGTTTCCGTTCCCGGTGGCGACATCTACATTTGAATAGCCGACAGTCGAGAAATAATTATACGCGGAACGAAATTTTCGTACAAAACAAGAATTGTATTAGGATCACATGAGTGCGATGAGGTGTCAGATGGTCCGTAGCACTTTCCCGCCTAAATAAATACACGAAAATGAAACGAAATTACTTTTTTAAATGTTTCCGTTCCCGGTGGCGACATCTACATTTGAATAGCCGACAGTCGAGAAATAATTATACCCGGAACGAAATTTTCGTACAAAACTAGAATTGTATTAGGATCACATGAGTGCGATGAGGTGTCAGATGGTCCGTGGCACTTTCCCGCCTAAATAAATACACGAGAATGAAACGAAATTACTTTTTTTAAATGTTTCCGTTCCCGGTGGCGACATCTACATTTGAATAGCCGAAAGTCGATAAATAAATTATACGCGGAACGAAATTCTCGTACAAAACTGGAATTGTATTAGGATCACATGAGTGCGATGAGGTGTCAGATGTCCGCAGCACTTTCCCGCCTAAATAAATACACGAAAATGAAACGAAATTATTTCTTTTAAATGTTTCCGTTCGGGGTGGCGACATCTACATTTGAATAGCCGAAACTCGATACATGAATTATACGCGGAACGAAATTCTCGTACAAAACTAGAATTGTATTAGGATCACATGAGTGCGATGAGGTGTCAGATGGTCCGTAGCACTTTCCCGCCTAAATAAATATACGAAAATGAAACGAAATTTTTTTTTTAAATGTTTCCGTTCCCGGTGGCGACATCTACATTTGAATAGCCGACAGTCGAGAAATAATTATACGCGGAACGAAATTTTCGTACAAAACTAGAATTGTATTAGGATCACATGAGTGCGATGAAGTGTCAGATGTCCGCAGCACTTTCCCGCCTAAATAAATACACGAAAATGAAACGAAATTATTTTTTTTAAATATTTCCGTTCCCGATGGCGACATCTGCATTTGAATAGCCGACAGTCGAGAAATAATTATACGCGGAACGAAATTTTCGTACAAAACTAGAATTGTATTAGGATCACATGAGTGCGATGAGGTGTCAGATGGTCCGTAGCACTTTCCCGCCTAAATAAATACACGAAAATGAAACGAAATTACTTTTTTTAAATGTTTCCGTTCCCGGTGGCGACATCTACATTTGAATAGCCGACAGTCGAGAAATAATTATACGCGGAACGAAATTTTCGTACAAAACAAGAATTGTATTAGGATCACATGAGTGCGATGAGGTGTCAGATGTCCGCAGCACTTTCCCGCCTAAATAAATACACGAAAATGAAACGAAATTATTTTTTTTAAATGTTTCCGTTCCCGGTGGCGACATCTACATTTGAATAGCCGAAAGTCGATAAATAAATTATACGCGGAACGAAATTCTCGTACAAAACTAGAATTGTATTAGGATCACATGAGTGCGATGAGGTGTCAGATGGTCCGTAGCACTTTTCCGCCTAAATAAATACACGAGAATGAAACGAAATTACTTTTTTTAAATGTTTCCGTTCCCGGTGGCGACATCTACATTTGAATAGCCGACAGTCGAGAAATAATTATACGCGGAACGAAATTTTCGTACAAAACTAGAATTGTATTAGGATCACATGAGTGCGATGAAGTGTCAGATGTCCGCAGCACTTTCCCGCCTAAATAAATACACGAAAATGAAACGAAATTATTTTTTTTTAATGTTTCCGTTCCCGGTGGCGACATCTACATTTGAATAGCCGACAGTCGAGAAATAATTATACGCGGAACGAAATTCTCGTACAAAACTAGAATTGTATTAGGATCACATGAGTGCGATGAGGTGTCAGATGGTCCGTAGCACTTTCCCGCCTAAATAAATACACGAAAATGAAACGAAATAATTTTTTTTTAAATGTTTCCGTTCCCGGTGGCGACATCTACATTTGAATAGCCGACAGTCGAGAAATAATTATACGCGGAACGAAATTTTCGTACAAAACTAGAATTGTATTAGGATCACATGAGTACGATGAGGTGTCAGATGTCCGCAGCACTTTCCCGCCTAAATAAATACACGAAAATGAAACGAAATTATTTTTTTTAATGTTTCCGTTCCCGGTGGCGACATCTACATTTGAATAGCCGACAGTCGAGAAATAATTATACGCGGAACGAAATTCTCGTACAAAACTAGAATTGTATTAGGATCACATGAGTGCGATGAGGTGTCAGATGGTCCGTAGCACTTTCCCGCCTAAATAAATACACGAAAATGAAACGAAATTATTTTTTTTAAATGTTTCCGTTCCCGGTGGCGACATCTACATTTGAATAGCCGACAGTCGAGAAATAATTATACGCGGAACGAAATTTTCGTACAAAACTAGAATTGTATTAGGATCACATGAGTACGATGAGGTGTCAGATGTCCGCAGCACTTTCCCGCCTAAATAAATACACGAAAATGAAACGAAATAATTTTTTTTTAAATGTTTCCGTTCCCGGTGGCGACATCTACATTTGAATAGCCGACAGTCGAGAAATAATTATACGCGGAACGAAATTCTCGTACAAAACTAGAATTGTATTAGGATCACATGAGTGCGATGAGGTGTCAGATGGTCCGTAGCACTTTCCCGCCTAAATAAATACACGAAAATGAAACGAAATTACTTTTTTAAAATGTTTCCGTTCCCGGTGGCGACATCTACATTTGAATAGCCGACAGTCGAGAAATAATTATACGCGGAACGAAATTTTCGTACAAAACTAGAATTGTATTAGGATCACATGAGTGCGATGAGGTGTCAGATGGTCCGTAGCACTTTCCCGCCTAAATAAATACACGAAAATGAAACGAAATTATTTTTTTAAAATGTTTCCGTTCCCGGTGGCGACATCTACATTTGAATAGCCGACAGTCGAGAAATAATTATACGCGGAACGAAATTTTCGTACAAAACTAGAATTGTATTAGGATCACATGAGTGCGATGAGGTGTCAGATGTCCGCAGCACTTTCCCTCCTAAATAAATACACGAAAATGAAACGAAATTATTTTTTTTAATGTTTCCGTTCCCGGTGGCGACATCTACATTTGAATAGCCGACAGTCGAGAAATAATTATACGCGGAACGAAATTCTCGTACAAAACTAGAATTGTATTAGGATTACATGAGTGCGATGAGGTGTCAGATGGTCCATAGCACTTTCCCGCCTAAATAAATACACGAAAATGAAACGAAACTATTTTTTTTTTAATGTTTCCGTTCCCGGTGGCGACATCTACATTTGAATAGCCGACAGTCGAGAAATAATTATACGCGGAACGAAATTCTCGTACAAAACTAGAATTGTATTAGGATCACATGAGTGCGATGAGGTGTCAGATGGTCCGTAGCACTTTCCCGCCTAAATAAATACACGAAAATGAAACGAAATAATTTTTTTTTAAATGTTTCCGTTCCCGGTGGCGACATCTACATTTGAATAGCCGACAGTCGAGAAATAATTATACGCGGAACGAAATTTTCGTACAAAACTAGAATTGTATTAGGATCACATGAGTGCGATGAGGTGTCAGATGGTCCGTAGCACTTTCCCGCCTAAATAAATACACGAAAATGAAACGAAATTACTTTTTTAAATGTTTCCGTTCCCGGTGGCGACATCTACATTTGAATAGCCGACAGTCGAGAAATAATTATACGCGGAACGAAATTCTCGTACAAAACTAGAATTGTATTAGGATCACATGAGTGCGATGAGGTGTCAGATGGTCCGTAGCACTTTCCCGCCTAAATAAATACACGAAAATGAAACGAAATTATTTTTTTTAAATGTTTCCGTTCCCGGTGGCGACATCTACATTTGAATAGCCGACAGTCGAGAAATAATTATACGCGGAACGAAATTCTCGTACAAAACTAGAATTGTATTAGGATCACATGAGTGCGATGAGGTGTCAGATGGTCCGTAGCACTTTCCCGCCTAAATAAATACACGAAAATGAAACGAAATTACTTTTTTTAAATGTTTCCGTTCCCGGTGGCGACATCTACATTTGAATAGCCGACAGTCGAGAAATAATTATACGCGGAACGAAATTCTCGTACAAAACTAGAATTGTATTAGGATCACATGAGTGCGATGAGGTGTCAGATGGTCCGTAGCACTTTCCCGCCTAAATAAATACACGAAAATGAAACGAAATTACTTTTTTTAAATGTTTCCGTTCCCGGTGGCGACATCTACATTTGAATAGCCGACAGTCGAGAAATAATTATACGCGGAACGAAATTTTCGTACAAAACTAGAATTGTATTAGGATCACATGAGTACGATGAGGTGTCAGATGTCCGCAGCACTTTCCCGCCTAAATAAATACACGACAATGAAACGAAATTATTTTTTTTTTAATGTTTCCTTTCCCGGTGGCGACATCTACATTTGAATAGCCGAAAGTCGATAAATAAATTATACGCAGAACGAAATTCTCGTACAAAACTAGAATTGTATTAGGATCACATGAGTGCGATGAGGTGTCAGATGGTCCGTAGCACTTTCCCGCCTAAATAAATACACGAAAATGAAACGAAATTATTTTTTTAAATGTTTCCGTTCCCGGTGGCGACATCTACATTTGAATAGCCGACAGTCGAGAAATAATTATACGCGGAACGAAATTTTCGTACAAAACTAGAATTGTATTAGGATCACATGAGTGCGATGAGGTGTCAGATGGTCCGTAGCACTTTCCCGCCTAAATAAATACACGAAAATGAAACGAAATTACTTTTTTAAATGTTTCCGTTCCCGGTGGCGACATCTACATTTGAATAGCCGAAAGTCGATAAATAAATTATACGCGGAACGAAATTCTCGTACAAAACTAGAATTGTATTAGGATCACATGAGTGCGATGAGGTGTCAGATGGTCCGTAGCACTTTCCCGCCTAAATAAATACACGAAAATGAAACGAAATTACTTTCTTTAAATGTTTCCGTTCCCGGTGGCGACATCTACATTTGAATAGCCGACAGTCGAGAAATAAATTATACGCGGAACGAGATTCTCGTACAAAACTAGAATTGTATTAGGATCACATGAGTGCGATGAGGTGTCAGATGGTCCGTAGCACTTTCCCGCCTAAATAAATACACGAAAATGAAACGAAATTATTTTTTTTAATGTTTCCGTTCCCGGTGGCGACATCTACATTTGAATAGCCGACAGTCGAGAAATAATTATACGCGGAACGAAATTCTCGTACAAAACTAGAATTGTATTAGGATCACATGAGTGCGATGAGGTGTCAGATGGTCCGTAGCACTTTCCCGCCTAAATAAATACACGAAAATGAAACTAAATTCTTTTTTTTAATGTTTCCGTTCCCGGTGGCGACATCTACATTTGAATAGCCGACAGTCGAGAAATAAATTATACGCGGAACGAAATTCTCGTACAAAACTAGAATTGTATTAGGATCACATGAGTGCGATGAGGTGTCAGATGGTCCGTAGCACTTTCCCGCCTAAATAAATACACGAAAATGAAACGAAATTATTTTTTTTAATGTTTCCGTTCCCGGTGGCGACATCTACATTTGAATAGCCGACAGTCGAGAAATAATTATACGCGGAACGAAATATTCGTACAAAACTAGAATTGTATTAGGATCACATGAGTGCGATGAGGTGTCAGATGGTCCGTAGCACTTTCCCGCCTAAATATATACACGAAAATGAAACGAAATTAATTTTTTTAAATGTTTCCGTTCCCGGTGGCGACATCTACATTTGAATAGCCGACAGTCGAGAAATAATTATACGCGGAACGAAATTCTCGTACAAAACTAGAATTGTATTAGGATCACATGAGTGCGATGAGGTGTCAGATGGTCCGTAGCACTTTCCCGCCCAAATAAATACACGAAAATGAAACGAAATTACTTTCTTTAAATGTTTCCGTTCCCGGTGGCGACATCTACATTTGAATAGCCGACAGTCGAGAAATAAATTATACGCGGAACGAGATTCTCGTACAAAACTAGAATTGTATTAGGATCACATGAGTGCGATGAGGTGTCAGATGGTCCGTAGCACTTTCCCGCCTAAATAAATACACGAAAATGAAACGAAATTATTTTTTTTAATGTTTCCGTTCCCGGTGGCGACATCTACATTTGAATAGCCGACAGTCGAGAAATAATTATACGCGGAACGAAATTTTCTTACAAAACTAGAATTGTATTAGGATCACATGAGTGCGATGAAGTGTCAGATGTCCGCAGCACTTTCCCGCCTAAATAAATACACGAAAATGAAACGAAATTATTTTTTAAATGTTTCCGTTCCCGGTGGCGACATCTACATTTGAATAGCCGACAGTCGAGAAATAATTATACGCGGAACGAAATTCTCGTACAAAACTAGAATTGTATTAGGATCACATGAGTGCGATGAGGTGTCAGATGGTCCGTAGCACTTTCCCGCCTAAATAAATACACGAAAATGAAACGAAATAAATAGTATTAAAATGTTTCCGTTCCCGGTGGCGACATCTACATTTGAATAGCCGACAGTCGAGAAATAATTATACGCGGAACGAAATTCTCGTACAAAACTAGAATTGTATTAGGATCACATGAGTGCGATGAGGTGTCAGATGGTCCGTAGCACTTTCCCGCCTAAATAAATACACGAAAATGAAACGAAATTACTTTCTTTAAATGTTTCCGTTCCCGGTGGCGACATCTACATTTGAATAGCCGACAGTCGAGAAATAATTATACGCGGAACGAAATTCTCGTACAAAACTAGAATTGTATTAGGATCACATGAGTGCGATGAGGTGTCAGATGGTCCGTAGCACTTTCCCGCCTAAATAAATACACGAAAATGAAACGAAATTATTTTTTTTAATGTTTCCGTTCCCGGTGGCGACATCTACATTTGAATAGCCGACAGTCGAGAAATAATTATACGCGGAACGAAATTCTCGTACAAAACTAGAATTGTATTAGGATCACATGAGTGCGATGAGGTGTCAGATGGTCCGTAGCACTTTCCCGCCTAAATAAATACACGAAAATGAAACGAAATTACTAATTTTAAAAGATTCCGTTCCCGGTGGCGACATCTACATTTGAATAGCCGACAGTCGAGAAATAATTATACGCGGAACGAAATTCTCGTACAAAACTAGAATTGTATTAGGATCACATGAGTGCGATGAGGTGTCAGATGGTCCGTAGCACTTTCCCGCCTAAATAAATACACGAAAATGAAACGAAATTATATATATTAAATGTTTCCGTTCCCGGTGGCGACATCTACATTTGAATAGCCGACAGTCGAGAAATAATTATACGCGGAACGAAATTCTCGTACAAAACTAGAATTGTATTAGGATCACATGAGTGCGATGAGGTGTCAGATGGTCCGTAGCACTTTCCCGCCTAAATAAATACACGAAAATGAAACGAAATTACTTTCTTTAAATGTTTCCGTTCCCGGTGGCGACATCTACATTTGAATAGCCGACAGTCGAGAAATAATTATACGCGGAACGAAATTCTCGTACAAAACTAGAATTGTATTAGGATCACATGAGTGCGATGAGGTGTCAGATGGTCCGTAGCACTTTCCCGCCTAAATAAATACACGAAAATGAAACGAAATTATAAATGTATCCGATCCCGTTGGCGACATCTACATTTGAATAGCCGACAGTCGAGAAATAAATTATACGCGGAACGAAATTCTCGTACAAAACTAGAATTGTATTAGGATCACATGAGTGCGATGAGGTGTCAGATGGTCCGTAGCACTTTCCCGCCTAAATAAATACACGAAAATGAAACGAAATTACTTACTTTAAATGTTTCCGTTCCCGGTGGCGACATCTACATTTGAATAGCCGACAGTCGAGAAATAATTATACGCGGAACGAAATTCTCGTACAAAACTAGAATTGTATTAGGATCACATGAGTGCGATGAGGTGTCAGATGGTCCGTAGCACTTTCCCGCCTAAATAAATACACGAAAATGAAACGAAATTATTTTTTTTTAATGTTTCCGTTCCCGGTGGCGACATCTACATTTGAATAGCCGACAGTCGAGAAATAATTATACGCGGAACGAAATTCTCGTACAAAACTAGAATTGTATTAGGATCACATGAGTGCGATGAGGTGTCAGATGGTCCGTAGCACTTTCCCGCCTAAATAAATACACGAAAATGAAACGAAATTATTTTTTTTAATGTTTCCGTTCCCGGTGGCGACATCTACATTTGAATAGCCGACAGTCGAGAAATAATTATACGCGGAACGAAATTCTCGTACAAAACTAGAATTGTATTAGGATCACATGAGTGCGATGAGGTGTCAGATGGTCCGTAGCACTTTCCCGCCCAAATAAATACACGAAAATGAAACGAAATTACTTTCTTTAAATGTTTCCGTTCCCGGTGGCGACATCTACATTTGAATAGCCGACAGTCGAGAAATAATTATACGCGGAACGAAATTCTCGTACAAAACTAGAATTGTATTAGGATCACATGAGTGCGATGAGGTGTCAGATGGTCCGTAGCACTTTCCCGCCTAAATAAATACACGAAAATGAAACGAAATTACTTTCTTTAAATGTTTCCGTTCCCGGTGGCGACATCTACATTTGAATAGCCGACAGTCGAGAAATAAATTATACGCGGAACGAGATTCTCGTACAAAACTAGAATTGTATTAGGATCACATGAGTGCGATGAGGTGTCAGATGGTCCGTAGCACTTTCCCGCCTAAATAAATACACGAAAATGAAACGAAATTACTTTCTTTAAATGTTTCCGTTCCCGGTGGCGACATCTACATTTGAATAGCCGACAGTCGAGAAATAAATTATACGCGGAACGAGATTCTCGTACAAAACTAGAATTGTATTAGGATCACATGAGTGCGATGAGGTGTCAGATGGTCCGTAGCACTTTCCCGCCTAAATAAATACACGAAAATGAAACGAAATTACTTTTTTAATGTTTCCGTTCCCGGTGGCGACATCTACATTTGAATAGCCGACAGTCGAGAGATAAGAATAGCACACAACTAAAAAACTTACAAAACTAGAATTGTATTAGGATCACATGAGTGCGATGAGGTGTCAGATGGTCCGTAGCACTTTCCCGCCCAAATAAATACACGAAAATGAAACGAAATTACTTTCTTTAAATGTTTCCGTTCCCGGTGGCGACATCTACATTTGAATAGCCGACAGTCGAGAAATAATTATACGCGGAACGAAATTCTCGTACAAAACTAGAATTGTATTAGGATCACATGAGTGCGATGAGGTGTCAGATGGTCCGTAGCACTTTCCCGCCTAAATAAATACACGAAAATGAAACGAAATTATTTTTTTTTAATGTTTCCGTTCCCGGTGGCGACATCTACATTTGAATAGCCGACAGTCGAGAAATAATTATACGCGGAACGAAATTCTCGTACAAAACTAGAATTGTATTAGGATCACATGAGTGCGATGAGGTGTCAGATGGTCCGTAGCACTTTCCCGCCTAAATAAATACACGAAAATGAAACGAAATTACTTTCTTTAAATGTTTCCGTTCCCGGTGGCGACATCTACATTTGAATAGCCGACAGTCGAGAAATAATTATACGCGGAACGAAATTCTCGTACAAAACTAGAATTGTATTAGGATTACATGAGTGCGATGAGGTGTCAGATGGTCCGTAGCACTTTCCCGCCTAAATAAATACACGAAAATGAAACGAAATTACTTTTTTTAAATGTTTCCGTTCCCGGTGGCGACATCTACATTTGAATAGCCGACAGTCGAGAAATAATTATACGCGGAACGAAATTTTCTTACAAAACTAGAATTGTATTAGGATCACATGAGTGCGATGAGGTGTCAGATGGTCCGTAGCACTTTCCCGCCTAAATAAATACACGAAAATGAAACGAAATTATTTTTTTTAATGTTTCCGTTCCCGGTGGCGACATCTACATTTGAATAGCCGACAGTCGAGAAATAATTATACGCGGAACGAAATTCTCGTACAAAACTAGAATTGTATTAGGATCACATGAGTGCGATGAGGTGTCAGATGGTCCGTAGCACTTTCCCGCCTAAATAAATACACGAAAATGAAACGAAATTACTTTCTTTAAATGTTTCCGTTCCCGGTGGCGACATCTACATTTGAATAGCCGACAGTCGAGAAATAATTATACGCGGAACGAAATTCTCGTACAAAACTAGAATTGTATTAGGATCACATGAGTGCGATGAGGTGTCAGATGGTCCGTAGCACTTTCCCGCCTAAATAAATACACGAAAATGAAACGAAATTATTTGTTTTAGATGTTTCCGTTCCCGGTGGCGACATCTACATTTGAATAGCCGACACTCGAGAAATAATTATACGCGGAACGAAATATTCGTACAAAACTAGAATTGTATTAGGATCACATGAGTGCGATGAGGTGTCAGATGGTCCGTAGCACTTTCCCGCCTAAATATATACACGAAAATGAAACGAAATTACTTTTTTTAAATGTTTCCGTTCCCGGTGGCGACATCTACATTTGAATAGCCGACAGTCGAGAAATAATTATACGCGGAACGAAATTCTCGTACAAAACTAGAATTGTATTAGGATCACATGAGTGCGATGAGGTGTCAGATGGTCCGTAGCACTTTCCCGCCTAAATAAATATACGAAAATGAAACGAAATTTTTTTTTTAAATGTTTCCGTTCCCGGTGGCGACATCTACATTTGAATAGCCGACAGTCGAGAAATAATTATACGCGGAACGAAATTTTCGTACAAAACTAGAATTGTATTAGGATCACATGAGTGCGATGAGGTGTCAGATGTCCGCAGCACTTTCCCGCCTAAATAAATACACGAAAATGAAACGAAATTATTTTTTTAAAATGTTTCCGTTCCCGGTGGCGACATCTACATTTGAATAGCCGACAGTCGAGAAATAATTATACGCGGAACGAAATTTTCGTACAAAACTAGAATTGTATTAGGATCACATGAGTGCGATGAGGTGTCAGATGGTCCGTAGCACTTTCCCGCCTAAATAAATACACGAAAAATAAACCAAATTACTTTCTGAAAATGTTTCCGTTCCCGGTGGCGACATCTACATTTGAATAGCCGACAGTCGAGAAATAATTATACGCGGAACGAAATTTTCGTACAAAACTAGAATTGTATTAGGATCACATGAGTGCGATGAGGTGTCAGATGGTCCGTAGCACTTTCCCGCCTAAATAAATACACGAAGATGAAACGAAATTATTTTTTAATATGTTTCCGTTCCCGGTGGCGACATCTACATTAGAATAGCCGAAAGTCGAGAAATAATTATACGCGGAACGAAATTTTCGTACAAAACTAGAATTGTATTAGGATCACATGAGTGCGATGAGGTGTCAGATGGTCCGTAGCACTTTCCCGCCTAAATAAATACACAAAAATGAAACAAAATTACTTTTTTTTAAATGTTTCCGTTCCCGGTGGCGACATCTACATTTGAATAGCCGACAGTCGAGAAATAATTATACGCGGAACGAAATTTTCGTACAAAACTAGAATTGTATTAGGATCACATGAGTGCGATGAGGTGTCAGATGGTCCGTAGCACTTTCCCGCCTAAATAAATACACGAAAATGAAACGAAATTATTTTTTTAAAATGTTTCCGTTCCCGGTGGCGACATCTACATTTGAATAGCCGACAGTCGAGAAATAATTATACGCGGAACGAAATTTTCGTACAAAACTAGAATTGTATTAGGATCACATGAGTGCGATGAGGTGTCAGATGGTCCGTAGCACTTTCCCGCCTAAATAAATACACGAAAATGAAACGAAATTACTTTCTTTAAATGTTTCCGTTCCCGGTGGCGACATCTACATTTGAATAGCCGACAGTCGAGAAATAATTATACGCGGAACGAAATTCTCGTACAAAACTAGAATTGTATTAGGATCACATGAGTGCGATGAGGTGTCAGATGGTCCGTAGCACTTTCCCGCCTAAATAAATACACGAAAATGAAACGAAATTATTTTTTTTAAATGTTTCCGTTCCCGGTGGCGACATCTACATTTGAATAGCCGACAGTCGAGAAATAATTATACGCGGAACGAAATTCTCGTACAAAACTAGAATTGTATTAGGATTACATGAGTGCGATGAGGTGTCAGATGGTCCGTAGCACTTTCCCGCCTAAATAAAAACACGAAAAATGAAACGAAATTACTTTTTTTAAATGTTTCCGTTCCCGGTGGCGACATCTACATTTGAATAGCCGACAGTCGAGAAATAATTATACGCGGAACGAAATTCTCGTACAAAACTAGAATTGTATTAGGATCACATGAGTGCGATGAGGTGTCAGATGGTCCGTAGCACTTTCCCGCCTAAATAAATACACGAAAATGAAACGAAATTATCTTTTTTAAATGTTTCCGTTCCCGGTGGAGACATCTACATTTGAATAGCCGACAGTCGAGAAATAATTATACGCGGAACGAAATTCTCGTACAAAACTAGAATTGTATTAGGATCACATGAGTGCGATGAGGTGTCAGATGGTCCGTAGCACTTTCCCGCCTAAATAAATACACGAAAATGAAAAGAAGTAACTTGTAATAAATGATTCCGATCACGGTGGAGACATCTACATTTGAATAGCCGACAGTCGATAAATAAATTATACGCGGAACGAAATTCTCGTACAAAACTAGAATTGTATTAGGATCACATGAGTGCGATGAGGTGTCAGATGGTCCGTAGCACTTTCCCGCCTAAATAAATACACGAAAATGAAACGAAATTACTTTTTTTTTAATGTTTCCGTTCCCGGTGGCGACATCTACATTTGAATAGCCGACAGTCGAGAAATAATTATACGCGGAACGAAATTTTCGTACAAAACTAGAATTGTATTAGGATCACATGAGTGCGATGAGGTGTCAGATGGTCCGTAGCACTTTCCCGCCTAAATAAATACACGAAAATGAAACGAAATTACTTTTTTAAATGTTTCCGTTCCCGGTGGCGACATCTACATTTGAATAGCCGACAGTCGAGAAATAATTATACGCGGAACGAAATTTTCGTACAAAACTAGAATTGTATTAGGATCACATGAGTGCGATGAGGTGTCAGATGGTCCGTAGCACTTTCCCGCCTAAATAAATACACGAAAATGAAACGAAATTATTTTTTTTAAATGTCTCCGTTCCCGGTGGCGACATCTACATTTGAATAGACGACAGTCGAGAAATAATTATACGCGGAACGAAATTCTCGTACAAAACTAGAATTGTATTAGGATCACATGAGTGCGATGAGGTGTCAGATGGTCCGTAGCACTTTCCCGCCTAAATAAATACACGAAAATGAAACGAAATTACTTTTTTTTTAATGTTTCCGTTCCCGGTGGCGACATCTACATTTGAATAGCCGACAGTCGAGAAATAATTATACGCGGAACGAAATTTTCGTACAAAACTAGAATTGTATTAGGATCACATGAGTGCGATGAGGTGTCAGATGGTCCGTAGCACTTTCCCGCCTAAATAAATACACGAAAATGAAACGAAATTATTTTTTTAAATGTTTCTGTTCCCGGTGGCGACATCTACTTTTGAATAGCCGAAAGTCGATAAATAAATTATACGCGGAACGAAATTCTCGTACAAAACTAGAACTGTATTAGGATCACATGAGTGCGATGAGGTATCAGATGGTACGTAGCACTTTCCCGCCAAAATAAATACACGAAAATGAAACGAAATAATTTTTTTTAAATGTTTCCGTTCCCGGTGGCGACATCTACATTTGAATAGCCGACAGTCGAGAAATAATTATACGCGGAACGAAATTTTCGTACAAAACTATAATTGTATTAGGATCACATGAGTCGTGAAAATTCCCCACTGTGCGACGTCTACTACCTTCTTATCTCGAATAGAGTGTAGGGTGAAGATGTCGTATCTCGGAAACTAGACCTGTTAGACCAAATCTGACGGCATTTTTCAATTCTGCACCACAAAATTATTTAAAAACACTTGCAAAATCCCAGGCACCAAAATGTGTATTGGGTATGTAATTACTTGTATAATTAAGTTTATGGTCAGTATAGGTATTTTGATCATTAGTAATTTACCAGAGAATGTCAAAAAATCATTAGAAAGAAAATTAAAGCATTTCTGACTTTCAAATTAACATTAAACTGTCAATTTGACTGTGAATTGAATATGACTATGAATATGAATATAAATATGAATATGTTTCAGAATTTGCCTCGTAAAATCGATAACCAATATAGCCGTTTAGGTTGCAACATCTTACGACCGATGTTTGACCTAAAATTGTGTGAAAAGGATAAATAGTAATGACTTTGCTGTCTAGTAAGTCATCGCATAAAAAGCGGCAAATTTGAAAATTATAACTTTGTTGCAATTCGGTTTTGATTGCAATGGATTCCTCGAGCATTTTCTGGACAGCTGGATGGACCCTATTTGGGGCCTCGGAAGCAGAAGAGTTGTCGAGCTAGTTTTCTACCGATGAGGCTCTCAATAGGATCGAAACAGCTATAGTTTGATTTTTACAAGTATTGAAAGACTGATGAATCAGCAGCAGCTTCATGATATATCGAGGGTGTCATATCAGAAAGGCGTACCAGCATAGGATTAGAATGGCGCTTACGCCCTTCTGATATGACGCTCTCGATATGGAATTATCAATGAGGAACAAGTCATCTTCGTCAGTGTAAAATAACAAAAAATCAGTTTAAGATCTTGTTAACTTTTCTTTTAATATGAGACACACTTTAAATATATTTTTTTTTTAATTAAAAGAGAACATCGCTTTTGATCAAAGGAGGATCTTTAACAATTTTTTGCAACAGTTGCCTAACTTTAAGCCATAGCTTAAATCCTTAACAACAACTGTTGAAATAATCGTTGTTATAGGTTTACGCTTAAACTTAAATTGTAACTACAACTGGGCCTTCATTATATTAGCTATCACTCAACCCTGGATAAGTGTAGAAGTATCATGGTTTGTGCGCCTTTGACTTTAGTTTCTTCCATGCGCTTTATTGTCGAGAGACCTTCATCATGAAGGACGATGGCTGTTGTAGTTGGAATGAGCGCGTCGAAACTATAAAGTAACTATAAACTTGATGCAGAATTTTTCGTTTTAGTTTCCGTCAAGTACGTTCAGTTTAATCATGTATTAGGAAACGACCAGTGCATAAACTTCGGACGATTTTCTTGCTTCAATTTATTACCGGCCCCTAATAAATTATGAAATCTATAAGAACGTTCGGCGTCGTTTCGTTTTATGCGCGGAACACTTTGTACCAGAGCGTGCAAGTCCTTAATTGCATCCATTTATTCTAACATAGCAAATACGTCGTGACGTGTTCGGAACTTCTACAAACTTCGGTTTAATTACAACACATACCTAAAATGGTAGGATTTGTGTAACTCGATGCATGTAGGTGAAACGTCTTTCTCTTACATACGCCGTGCCCCAAGATTTATACGCAGCGAGGAGCTAATGTTTGGAATGCCGGTTAACATTTTCGTGATAAAAAGTTTTGGGTAATGCCTTGTGTAAACGACGTTTGTGTGTCTTGTTTAATAAGTAGCCCATATTTTCAATTAGATGGGGGAACATGATAACTGACGATTTATAGAAACTTTAGGTGCGGCAAACAAACGACCTTTCTAATTTCAAGCTTTTCCATCGATTTGGTTTTTTTTGTTTAACTTTACATAAAGCCAATAAATTCCTATTATAATTTGTTATAAACGAGTGCGTGGGCTTGCGAAATATAATAATAACACGGCAATTTTTTAGATCACAGCATCAATATATCGTGAAAATTACACATGATAGATGTAATATTCTCAAAGATTTATTAGAGGTCTCCTATGTTAATTGAAGGGTACACGAATACCAATATTTTAGGTGTGTTGTCCGTTCAGATACGATGCGATGGTGGCTTAAATTACAGTCGCGAGAGGTGTGATTATTATTAAAGATACTGTAATTACAGGGAAGTTTGTTTAACAGATAACGCCGTTGCACTGTTACAATTACACGCGAACATGTTATTAGTTGATCGAGTATTAAAAATATAATAGACTCACTCAAAGTTTGAGGCAGTTACAAACGTGCTTTCCTGCAAATAAATAAATCAAAGTCAGACTCACCCGATTGCTAATGAAGAAAACTAATCCTAATAAATTCTAATTACTTGGTGTTGGTAATAACGTGCGCTCAAGTAAGCAGGACATTAGAGTAACATCAACAAATTAATGCGTAACTGTTGCTTTCTAAGTGCCCTCATTTTTCTTAAAATGAAAGCCCTGTCAATTTCAGAGCGTGTTTTCAGTTGGTATTAATCAATAACATAAACAACTCCACATCTTACAAGAGTTATACCTGTACACGAACGCATACGTACCTACAAGATACACGTAACTGTAAAAGCTGTATTTTGAAATGCGTTCTATGTTCGAGCAAGTATTTAATGCAGTTTGTTTCAAAATAAATATAATTTAATCATAGGAAAATCATGGTAGTTTCAGGTTTTTCTGCGCAGCTAAAACGATTAAAAGATGTTTTATTCGCAAGGTAAGTTTTGAGTTTTACATTTGTAGAACGAATTTTTGCAATTTGTAGAACAAGTTGAGTATAACTTTTATACTTTTCACGAGTTTGCAGAGAGAAAATGATATAACAAACAACCGAGCCAAAGTACTTTATGGTTTCGATGAAAATAAAAGTCATCTGACCCCGAGTTTGAGATAAAAATTGCGTAAATGAATAATAACTTAAGTGTTACTTAATTTTTCTTTATACAGGGTGTAATCGATTAAATTTTTACTTATTAATACTGTGAGTTCTGCAAATATCAATGGTCTAGCTCAAAAATGAAAAACCGACCTACGACAAGAGTCCCTCGTCTTTTGCTTGAAAAGCTCTGCTCGTTCGTGAGATATACGTGCGTCTGAACACAACGTAAAGCTTCAGCAAAATTGACTGTCACTCGGACAATGTCGTCCATATGCAGCAATTCGATAACGGAAGAAGCTTTTAAATATCCACTCGCGTCGATTACTGAATTAATTAACTATAAGCCAATTTTTACGTATTGTTAATACAGTTTATAACTGCAGCTCACAAAAGTGTAGCAATTTACACCAATAATAAAGTAATCTTCGACCGTCTGTTTCATTAAAATAATAATCACAACATGACATTCCATGCTTTGTAAATAAATAACACACTGCGATTTAATTTTCAAATAATTTAAAAAGTAAACCAATGTTATTATTAGTTAGTTTGCATTACAAAACTGAGTGACCTGTATATTCAGAAAAGAAAATGCATTAAATATAATCCATGCATTTATTTATTACTTTGAATGAATACATGTTAATCTGCATGATCTTTCGGAAGTTTGTTTGTGTAGTCTGAACGTAATAAAGTAATAACATCATAAATTAAGGGATGATGAGTATCGACGTGCTTCTTCTTTTCCAATAATACTTTCAGAATGTAACGCCTATTGAATTAATTTTTATCTAGTCTTACACTTATTGATAGGTATGATTAATGATTACTGTTTTAATTTAATACCTCAAGTTAATTAATCAATATCGTTATGTAAGCATTATTCTGTGCATTTCTATTATTTAAATACTAATAAAAAATTAGAATGCAAATGCTTCGTCATTATTTTTTTATTGCTTACATATCACTAACTGCTAATCTCCGTATTCTTTCGTACGAAACTCATAAATGGCCTACCTCAACTGTATTCCATCTGCGGGTTTACTGCTCTATCATTTATTACACGTAATAGTAAACTTCGCTCAGCTGGGACGTTAAAACTCATAATTCATGTTTTATTGTGAAAATTTGTTTTTAACATCTTGAAAACATTAGTAATTAAAGTATAGTTTATTCAGAATTGATTCTTGCTTATTTCTATGATTTTGCGACTGGCAACTTTAGTTGCCAATGGGAAAATAGGTATGATGTTAAAATATTCGTATTCCAATACATTTTGCATTGGATCACGTGCGTTTTCGCAGGACGCATGTTTTGAGTAACATTACGTTAAACCGTCCGATTAGAGATTCTAATTGGCTGAAACAATTTAGTTCTAGGCAACAACAGCTTAACGTAAATTTTAGTAAATAACATAAGTTTTGCAAAAACTTTCAAACGTTTACCGTGTTTTACCGTATTTTAACGTCAGACCTGCGGTAATTCCCTAACATAACAAAGTATTACATACAAAAGGAAAATAAAATAAGTGACGTAGTAAAAGTACGAAAACTACAATGGTTAGGGCATTTAGAAAGGATGACCGACAAAAGTAAACACCATAGGAAACAGGAAACCGGAGGGTAAAAGGAAAAGGGGAAAGCCAAGGAGAAGATGGATCGAAGCAGTAATGGAAGATCTAAAGGAGAGAAACATTCACAACTGGAGAAATACAGGAAAAAAAAAACAGGAGTGAATGGAAGAAGATGACTATACTAGAAGCCTGAAGAGAAATGAAAACCGTTAGCGTCCCAAAATGGCGTTGGCCAGTTTGTTCAATATTTTACCTGAGATTTGCGAGAATCCCAAGCTGGGAATGGGGCTGAAAATACCCCAAAACTCGTTCGTTGGTGTGAATTCTATTCCGGCAGGGCCGTTGTTAAATTCTCCTCACTTTAAGAGCAAGAATTTCGATATTACATAACCACGTAACTGCACACCAAGAAAGCGTAGCCAGGACTGAACAAAGGCGCTAAAGTCGCGGCATTTTGGGAGCGGTAACCAATGATCGTCGACGTTACTAACACGTGGTACCCCATAACCAATGAGGGAGGGAGAACAGGGATGCCAAATAACTCGGGACGCAGCCCTGTTGCCGCATTTCAAAACGTAACGCGTTTTTCTATAGAAAGTAAACGTAGATTTTTCAGTAGTTATTGTTGACCTTTGCCCCATATGTATGTCATAACTTCACTTCTTTTCTTGTATGTTAATAGTGGTTGCAGTGCGTGAAACTTACTCGATTACACACCGTATACTGAGGTTAAAAATAAAACAATGTTAATTAAATGAAAAATAAATTAATTGTTCAGGCAACAAACGACAGTATTTGCTGCACCGTCTCTGTTTGCTGTGTCCGCACATTCACGGTCGAATAAACACTGTTTAAATTTTTTGGCATTCACGTTTGCTTTTATAATTATTGCATTCGTTCGTTTGAAACATTCAACGAATCTTCGAGAATCCGAAGTCACTAAATGGGTAGTTGTGATATATTCACCAAATACAGGGTGTCTCAACGGAATTTTTCCGGAGTTATTATTCACCTTTGCCCCATATTTATTTCATAATTTCGTTTCTTTTGTTGTGTAGGTATTAATAGTGGTTGCAGTAAGTGAAACTTACACACACACTATATAAATAATTACACACTATATAAATAAAAGCACTGCAAAATTACTTCTAAAATGTAATCCACACTAAGAAAGTAAATTCTTCTGTAAATTTTTCGTTATGGTGACGTTATCTGTTTTAATTTTTTATATTTCCAAACGGTACACTTGGAACTTAAAATCCCAATCCCAATAAAATATAAAGATGTAGCTTAATCTTTTTGACCGTCATACGATGCGGAGACTCAAATTTAGCTATTATTGCTTTATTCAATAGTAATAAATGGTGTTGATCACTTATTCCAATTAAACTCACAATTAAAAATTTACACACAAAATAAATTTTAATCCTTATACTTACTTAATGGTTAGTTTTCAATTTGCAGAACTTAATAAATCACTAACCAAAGGACTAAAGGACCTCGTGCTCGTGGCGTTAAGTTTAGTTTTAAGTTTTGAAAGCCCTTTTGCCTGGCTAGATAAAAACACTGACAATTTTCGATTATTAATTTTTCTCTGCAATAACGAACACCTACAAACAAGTGATTGATTTTTAATATAAAGGACACAAGCACAGCTTTTATTTGCGTTATGAAAATTCTGTTTATCACTGCTGCATTTGATTTGTATTTAGAATGTTGAAACATTCATGTTAGTGCAATGTTCCAATTTAATCCGTCTTGTAGGTAGTTATGACGTTATGGATGACATGAGTAAACTGTCCATACTTGTTTGTGAGTTCTGATTTACGTTTCACTAAACAGTCTGTTATATTTACTTAAATAACAGTCTAATGTCATTTTTCTCTGATACTCCATAAATAATATTGTTTAAAGAACTTTGTTAATCGCCATAGGTCATTATTATTAATTACAATAAAGTGAGATGTGAAAGGATTCATTTATTTGCCGCTCCTCGTAACCTTCTGATTTTATCTTATTCGGAAGATAGGTTTAGATAATTTGAAAAACACCTCAAATATCGGCCGCCATTAAATCAGATACAGGGTACACCGTGGAGTCTTGGCGATTCAATTAATCAACGTCACATAACGCGCCCACTGGATCCTTCCAAATAACAAGATAATGAATATGTTTCGCACCCACGCCTGCTCGTCCTGTCGAAACATTCCTAATTATATCGACGTACGCCAATAAGTGATCCAAAAGCATATCCGCTTCCGGTTAGCATTGTGATTAGGATACTTTTCATTTTTGAACATTAGTTTGTATGTAGTTGGAAACTTTTTGTAATAAGTTTCTCCGCCCCGAAGCATAAATAATTCATGCGTCATCATAATTTATTTTCTTATTGTGAATCTCGTGTAAGCGTTACGGTTGTAAAATTTCCCGAAAAATACATAACAAAGTTGGACAGATATGGTAATATTAAAAAGTTTTATTCGGAAGTTCATAAACAGAAACAATTCTTATTTATATTTACGAGGCACAATATTCACTATAAAGTCGTAAAGTTAAAGTTTTCGGTGCCTCGAAAAATGCGGGGCAAATCTTGATTGTGTGTGACTGAGTCACGTGCGGACGCGATCATTCCCTGCGGCGGTGTTAGGTGGCGCTGCGGACGCGACGTCCGGAATCGAATTCCGGGCGAGACTGCAGCGACGGAACGGAAAACACGCGAACTGCATTATCACGTGTGTAGAACTGCTAATTCTAAGCGCATTTCTCGCAAATAGCGTTAGAAAACATAATCAGAGATGTTTCCGACTGACCGCCCTCTGAATAACTTCTCTGGACGTGACGCCGCCGCCAGCCATTGTAATTGTTTAATGAAGTTAATCAGTAATTACAAAAACAATTTGCAACTTTTGGAGCAAAGCAATAATTGTATCATATTCTATTTCAAAACAGTAACATTCTTTTGTCAATATAAATTCACAGTACAATATGTTTTTCCTTCAGCTTCAACCAGTGATTTACTTGGAGCCCCGAGAAGGTCGTCAAATACTGGTTTCTTAAATTTGGACAAATTTGGACTTGAAAATGAGATTAAATACAAAAGTAACTTTATCCCCTTCGATCCTAAACACATTAGGTGTGTAATGGCAATGAGCGAAATGAAAATTTCATTTTCCGTCCAGATTTTCCCGACGGGCGGCGCAAGGCGTTTGCAAAACGAAATTAATTGTATCGTTTTCCTGTGTTTCGTTTATATACAATTAGTTATGTGAAGTGAAGGATCAAAAGAGGAACGGCGGCGCACTTGTCCATTATATGATTTGATATAATGAAATCAAGTAGAGTGGGGGCGGAAAGACGCGCTTGCTCGATGGAGGGCGCTGGACCGACGCAATTCCCTATATCTCGTGCAGTCCGCGATCTCTTATGCGTGTCGTCGGGCGACGAAACTTTGTGTTTCCGGAAAGAACTGTTGATTCGGGCGTGCTCGGGAGTGTCCATCCGCAGCAGCAGCGGCGGCGTCGCAACTCCAGGTAAGTTATGCACTCTTCCGGGGACGCATAACAACCTGTTAGAAAATTTAAATTTTCTTCGGTCAGAATCAGTATTTTAATCGAAACGTCGCGCGGAAAAGAAAGTTTCTTTTTTTTTATCGCAACTTCTGGAGAGCTTGATTACGTTGTATAGAAAATCAGATTAGGACGCCGCCGGAACCGACGAAGATGGATACGTGAACGTTTTATCGGTCGAAACGAATAGTGAGTAATGTCGTTGTCGGCGATGGTCCGTGTGTGTATGTAGCCCGGGGTTTTAGGTATTCTTCCCGGTAATTGGTTATTCTAGAGGCCGCTGTAACCGCATTTCTGCGCACATCAGACACATATTCAATCACAATGCGTCCGGGCGCCCCCAGATGCTGTGTCCTGTAATATTGAACACGGCTTATGAGTTTGATTGATTGATATTTAATTACATGATATTTTCGCCCTCATTTTTACCGCGATGTTATTGTACGCCCTACGGGAGTAAAACGTTGACTTTCCTTTTGAAATACGTGAAATAATAGCATAAATTACAATAACAATAATTACATAATTTCTGAAAGGATTTATGTAGTGACGGCATAAACATACGTTCAAGATAAGAAGTATATAATTGACTGGTTGCTTAACAAGACGTTAAAGCTGCTTTCATATAATTTTCCAATTCAATTTCAATATTTAAAATGACATTTTGTCACCCAAGACTTGTCCGTTATTTTATTCTATTCAATAATGAACATTTTCTTTACGAATAACTTGTTTCCATGTCACTTTTATATTTACTTTTCAACACTCATTCAACATCTTGTAAATGACTTATTCAAGGCAAACTGTCTACTTCTGATATCAAAACCTAAAACTGACTGCTCTCTGGTTATATGTCATAATTACAAATAGGAATTGAATGATTCGACATGTCAGCAGCGCACTATAGGCGTCAGCATGTGCATTATTCAAATTATGTTCAGTGTTGCTAAAGACACATTTCTAATAGTATCTAGATACAGATATGTATGGCACATACATCGTGATCATAAAAATCGGCTACAGCGAAGTGAAATCTAGTTAACTAAAATTTCGAGTGTAGTCGGTTTTTCTGATCACGATAGTAACTAGATACTTTCCAAAATATGTATGTGTGGCGGTCGTGAAAGGGGTAGACCGACTTGAATTACTCGAAGGACCTTTATTAACTTATTTAATTTATTTTAAAATAATAAAACTATTTTTGAAAATAATAATAACTGAGTCTGCTTTATTTGGATGTTGAATCAGAACTGACTGTACAAAGTGGTGTTGCAGGGTATATATTGTGTTTGGTTTCTAAGTACTAGGGTAAAATGAAGCAAATCTACGAAATAACACAAAAGACTGAGTGATGAGTTCGGAGAACGGTGGAAACGTATTTTGTACAGTATGTGTATGTAGACACAGATACATGTTTCGGAAAAATATCTATATAAATAGAGACATATATGTAGGTACAAAGGAAAGTTTATCAAGGTGGAAGTGTGTACAGTAGCGGAGATATCAAGTGTTCAATTGACACTTGATATTGAACATAACATTGTGAGGCAGGTCTTGAATTAGATCGATTCGAAATGCCACGTTACGTTATGTCACATTAGATTAAAGCAAAACACCATAACTGTTGGACAACTGTCATCCGTCATCCCTTTTTGGCTCTTTCCTCGTTCATGAAAAAATCAAAACAAACTTGATGAACCTTTCAATTGAACCTTTTAAGAAAAAATCGTGTTTTATTTCTGTAGACAATGAATGTGTAAAACTATTTTTATTGATGATAATTCTTTCGAAAATAGGCTTACTGCGACGAGGTAGGCGTTTCAAATTAACAAGAATTTTTGACTTCAAATAAAATTTTCTATTAACCAAATTAATGATCAAAGTATAACACCAAAACAGGATGGTTCAGTAAATTATAAAATTACCAACAAAAATGACACTATTCTTTCAAACTGTATCAGACAAGTTAGGCCGGGTGTCCACCGGATCGGGCCGACCACAGTCGGCTCGATTGGGATCGTGCGATAAAGATCGTGCAAATGTATTTGTATTGTAGCCTGTCCACTGAAACGATTTCAGTCGCGTCTAATTATCGATTGAAATCGTTTCAGTGGACAGGCTACAATAGAAATACATTTGCACGATCCCGATCGAGCCGACTGTGGTCGGCCCGATCCGGTGGACACTCGGCCTTAAATGTCAAATCAATCTAGGGACCTAGTTGTAGCTCAGCGATCGTTCCCGTAAATATGAAACGTTGATATAATTATAGAAGTTTAAAGTTTATATCTTGGTATCGCAGATAAATAGATACTTATGTAATTCTATTTAGATGCAGATACAGATACAGTTTTTTAGTAGTATCTGAGATATGTAACTAGTTACACAAAATGTACTGTAACTAGATACTTAACAACACATTATTTTCTCCTTGCTTTTTTATGTTGACATACTCTAACGATGCAGTTAAGTAAATCTGGAGGTCAGGGTCAAACAAAATCTTTGAAAATCTTTACATATTGGGAAGAGAAAAACTCGTTGCTTTTGAGTGTAGGTATTATGAATTTATTATTTAAAAAATTAATTTAGTTGTTACCTTTTTTTTTTAATAACTCATTAACGGAGGGAAATCTGCAATCATTTATCGTTCTCTCATTTCGATTTGTTTAAAACCTTCCTGAATCGAATCCCAAAAGCACGGGCGTTACTTTTGAGATACCCGGTATTAAAGCTTGTGCGTGCATATTTTCCGACCTTACCTTTTATACGTCTCCTACGGTCTTAAGTGTGATTGAGGGACGACCTTGTAACACCAGTTGTCTTTTTTATTAATTTACATTAAAACTTGTTTACACGTTTACAATTTTATTTGAAAAAAATCTGCTATCGTAAGAGGTTTCTCATAAAAAAAAAAACATTTATTTTAATTGATTGATCTCTAATTGCACAATTAATTGCAAAACTATTAATGAACTCGTTAATTTAAAAAAAAAAAACACTCGAAAATAATGTAACCATACACCCTAAAAACATATTAGTTCCACGTAACCAAATATTATTACATGCAAGCCAGAAAATTATTGAAATTTGAAACAACTAATTTATTAGTTCTGATAACTAGAATTTCGTTTCATCAACAATAGTTATTCGTTATACAAGACGGTAAAATTAATCTTTATCGATGAGGGAAAACGAATTTTCACGAGTCGATCATTAAATTTTACCGTCGTGTGTAACATTCTATTTTTTTTCTATAGCGAACGTTAATTTAAACAATTTCGCAGAAAAATAAAGAGAGCAATCGCGTTGTATGATCATGTTCGCAGTGACTAGTGTGAGTTGTTGCTATGGTTAATACAAAAATCTACCCTTGGTGTTAAAATTCCGTTTTATCGACTGTTGTTAAAAGCACACTTTAAGGTTCGCTATAGAAAAAATGCACATTGTTACTGAGCATAATTTTTGGTACAAAGGACTGATAATTTAGTTGTTGTAATTAGAATGAGACCAAAATTGTGTATTTGTTGCAAAAGACAAGGCGATTTTTTAGTGTTACTTGTTACTAAATCTTGCAACATTATTTAATAGTTTAGTAGTAGTTATTTAGTTAAAAAAACTACTTATAAATCTAAAGTTATAATAAATGCCAAAAATTTGCAATAAGTAACTTTTTTCTTTTATGTACGACGTTACAGCTTAACATGATTTAGGTCTTTCTATACATTACTGTTCTCTTTTGTAAAGAAAAGATTTCTTGCATCTTCATTCCTTCTTATTTGATCTTCCTACCAGTCATTTTTTTCTTGCCTTCTTGTGTCAACAATTTTCTTTTATCCTGGCTACATGACGTGTTCACCTAAAATGCTATATTTTGATAAATTGGGAGCTTATTCCTGTTCAGTTTTTGTTTAAGAGTTTTCCTTCGTGCGTCTTTAATATTTCTGCAAGTCTTCCTCTTTTGGTATTCTCGTATTCGGCACAGTTGATACAAATTTTCTAAATGGGGGTTGATTGCTGCTTTCTTTTCCAAACTTGGGTTTCTCCCTCTCTCTTCTCCTCTAATCCTCCAATAAGTCGTCTTATTTCTTGTACCTTTGCATTCGGCAGACCTCTTTCGTTCTGGTTGCAACTTCATCTTAAACGCAATTCCTTTTCTCAAAAAGGATTTATGCATTGTCTTCCTCCCTCTTTCGATTTTTCCACAAGTTGTTTCGGCCACTTTCTTCAAACTTCATTCATTACATATGATGTGTTCATCCTGAAATAACTATGACAAGTAATGCAAGAGTTTCATCGCCGATTTGTTTTTCCAAAAGTTTGCATCCTTGCATTCGGTAATTTCCTTTCATTATGGTTAGTTGACGATATCATCTGAAACGCTTCTCTTTGACAAATTGTTACAGTGGGGGGGAGGGGAGGTACACGGCTGCTCTATTTTCCAAAAGTGGTGGTTCAGAATTTCTTGCCTCTGCGCCCTCTCCTCGACCAGGAAAATTCGGTGGACTTTCATTTGTAAATAGTCAAAATCTATTGATTTGATCCTTTTTGTGAAATGTGATCAGATTCTTTTTGTATGGCAGGAGTTCTTAGCGAGATTTGTGACGAAGCCATTTCTATTTCTAATTCTGTACTTATATTGATTGTTGAGGTGACTAAGGGATGTTTTAAATGAGAAAATGCCATTAAAATCGAGCAAGGGTGTCTTACTCTAACGCTTCGATGCACAACACAAGATGACTGTTTAGATTAATTGTGGTTTCAAACAATTGTGTTACACCCCTTTATGAACCCTAGGTACTTTCAAATAAAAAGTAAATAAATAAAAAGGGCGATCGTTACTTTCATACAATTTTTCAATTTGCTTGTTGGTTGTGCTGAAAAATGTTGTTTTCATTAAACATTTTCAAATTTAATGGGACAAGTCAAATGTAACTTATTCAAATTTATGGTTTTCATAGTTAGAGAGCATCATTATAATAAAATGCGCGCGGGATTCAAGGATGAAACCCGCGCGTTATAAATTAATTTTTCTCACTGATAGTGATAAATGACGTGCATCGGTGTTAATTTTAAATCAGGCGAAGGACTAAATTTTAGATGACACAAATGTAACGTGTTCCCGAGGGATATATCACCATTAATAAATGATACTTCATTGTGCAGACGTAAGATATTACAGAAAGACATTTTTCATAATACTGACGTAATGCTAAGTTTCAAAATAATTTTTAATAAATAGAGTTGATTTTTCCATACCTACCTACACAGGGTGTCATTTAAAAAACGTAATACATATACATTTTTCGTGTGTCAATAATTTAAAGTTGGATAACATGGAAGAGGAAGTACCTGCATGGAATGAATATGAATGTAACTGTTTGCTGACCATGGGTCTATTTACTATATCTAACGTATAACTTTGTATAACTCTATATTGGACTGTTTGTATAGGAGCGTTCGTTCGACAAACATCGCACAATAAACACTCGCGGTTGACAAATACGCTGAACTTATTTGTTCGTCTTGTACGTAACGCAGGATAAATAAGTTAAATGGGTCGGTGGCGGTGCACGGAAGCTTTGCCTACGTAACAAAAGCTCCGACGTCCCCCCCTCTCGCTGTGCTGATAGCTGTAATATATAGCTTTACTCGTGAGTATGGGGTGACAGGTTAGCGTGTCAAGAACAAGCTGCTGAATTGAAAACATCAGTAGAATTCAATTTGCGTTTGACGTTCCAGCTTAAAATGATTTTTAGAAAATCTTACCCGACACAGTTCTATTTATTCTATTTTTTTTTTCAATTACATTCTGACGCAGATCTGAAATATTTTCTTAACTTACTACAACCCGGTTGAAAATTATTTCATTAGTGAATTTACATTTTTACTTTGTAAATTAGAGCAGTAACCTCTTTAAGGAATCAAGATTTACTCCCCCTTATTCGGTTTTACACTTAGCCGCGGGGCATTTTCTAATTATTGCACTGAAATTCATTTAAAACTTTCAGACATGTCAGTTCTTTGTGTCATCTGCGGTTTATTGTTTTATTTCGCGATACTTTCAGCTTAAAAGAGGTTCTTTGCGTTAATTCACTTTTGCGTTATTAAAATCTCACTTTTTTTACTCCCGTGCGATGGGATTTTTTTAATTTCATCGTTTAATTAAAATCGTTATTCACACTCTTGAGCTAATTTGGCATATTTTTCAAATAATCAAAGTTAAAGTCAAAAATCTTAGTTTGAAACATTTAAAATTAGATTTTTATTTTTTCATTTAATTAAGAAGTTTGTTCAAAGGAAAATGAGGATTGGCATAGTGATAGTGATAGTGATGTTTGTAACAATAGTGCCTATGGTTACAGTCGTCAGAGAAATATAAAATAAAATATAATACATAAAATTGGTGTATAAGTAAAATAGATGTATAAATAAAATTGTAAGTATATAAGTAAAATATTGTAAACTGGACATACAAAATGAACGAATGATAGAATATAAATCAACACACAAAGTAATAAAATATTAATAGTAAGATAATTGATAAAAACGAAGGAAACTCCACATTTCGCATTAAGGTTTGATATCAAAGTCCAAATATTCTTTAGTACAATAAAATACATTGTCCAAAAGAAGCGACTACACACATCTTTCAAACAACTTGCAGTTCATTTGTCTCACTTGGACTGGGAGCTTGTTATAAAATTTCACACACAGATAATTTGGTCCTGTTTGCGATCTCTTTGTTCGGTGGTACGGGATGCTAACGTCGTACTGTTGTAGTTATGAAATTCACTATTATGTGAAAACTTCCGCATTTTTATGTATACATATACCGGATGCTGCATTGATGAACGCAACATAGGAAGTCCCATGTTAATTTATATGTGTTCGAATATCGGCTTCCCTAATTATTTTACAGCAAAATTCCATTTAGGTTTTTTAAAGTACTCTTCAAGATGAATTTGTGTGTGTAGTTTGCGAATTTTTCATTTGCTCAGTTTCAAAATATTTTAAAAAGATTCAGTAACCAAATTCAATTTATATTGAGTTATCAGCACGGCCAAATTTGGTTACTGAATCTTTTGAAACTGAGCAAATGAAAAATTCTCAAACTGCACAGACAGATTCTTCTCCAAAAGTACTTTAAAAAACTAAATGGAACTTTGCTGTAAAATAATTAAGGAAGCCAATATTTGAACACCTCTAAATTAATATGGGATTTCCTATGTTGCGGTCATCAATGTAGCACCCTGTATAGCAAACAGGCAAGTATAAATAGTGATGGTTAATATGCGGTGAACTTTAAAAATTGTGCGGCATGTTTCATTATACATATGAAGTCCCAGCCAATGCCCTAATCGCTTCTTTTTGTAGTAAGAAGATCTTTCATAATTTTGGTAAAAAAAAGTAATGAAAAGTACTTAAAACAGGTTTAAAATAGAGACGGAACGTTGAAGATCTAAAAATTGAAAAAAGAAGAAAATACCAAGACGCAATTCAGAAAACATATGGAAAAAGAGACATAGAGGAGAAATACAAAAAATGCACCTAACAAAAAAGAAAAGCTCACAGTTTGACTATGAATGCGAAACAAGAAGAAAAAGAAAGAAAGAAGAAAGATTGATTGAGAATAAAACTTATAAGGAAAATGAAAAAGATTATAAAAAATAAAGAGTCAAAAATGGGGAGAAGATGCTAGAGAATGATAACAAGAACAAAAATAAGGCAAATAGAAGACAAAAAAGATGAGTGCTAATACAGTAGAGAAGAAGAAGTGGAAAAATTTTATGATAAAGAATATTAAAAAATAATTTCGACAATTTTTAGATTTTTTGCCAAAAAAAAAAAATTTTTTTACACAATTGATCATATTTTGTTTCTCTTGCTCTTGATGAGGGAAAGAAAAAAGTAAAAGACGACCGAAATAACGATCGTGTTTTGTTTTAGTTGAAGAAATAATAATAATAATTCTTTTATTTAATCACACATAAGATATTAATTACATTAGTAATGAATTGTAGCGTCCAGGAATAATAAATATTTTCCTTTAAATACAATTTAAGTTTTCTTTCTAAAATTAAATCACCAGTCTTTTGGAATTTTGTTAAATAGAGAAACACCTGTAGATAATGTTTTGTGGTAGTTAGTCTGTGAAAAGGAACTGTTAGGTCACTGCCAGATCTTAACGGATAACTGTGCCCTTCCGAACGCCTGGGATATTCATTTTGACGTCCCTTCACATGCAAAATTTGTTGAAGGATGAATACCGATGGTAGTGTCAGAATATTAAATCTTTTGAATAACGTCCTACAACTTTCTTGGTTGCTTACGCCTTCTATTGCACGTACGGCCCTTTTCTGGAGCTTGAGGATAGTCTTCATGTCCCCACACCAAGATTCCGTAGCATATTGGAGGATGAAAGAGGGCAAAATACATATGCTGTCCTTGCGGTCTCTGTACTAATGGATTGCTTGATTCTTCTGATGGCATATATTAATTTTGGGAGTTGTTTACATAATTCAATGTGTGTATTCCATGTCATTTTCGAGTCTAGATGCAGACCAGGAAATTTTTACACTCTTCTTCCATTTCTTCTTTCTACTTGTAAAATGTACTGACGCCGTCTTATTGTTATTGAGATGTAATTTATTACTTGCGAACCATATTTCTGCCTTCGTTTTGGCTTTAAAGCCAAGCTCATTTCCATCTCGTTATTCCCCGAGGTAATAAATGTAGTGTCGTCCGCATACAATACGGACAAACAATCCATATTATTCGGTAAGTCGTTTATGAATAATAAAAAGACCTAAACTAAAGATCCTTGGGCGATTCCGCATATTACGTCCATGGGATCACTGAAAATCGAAATTTTCTCACACAGTCGATCGTTATATTAGTTGTTGCATTTAGACAAATTTGCATTCACTTTTTTATGTGAGATGAGCTACTCACCTCACTTAGTCTAACCTCAGTTCATTTGTAAAAGGAATGCAACTAATAAATAAGCTAAGGCCCGATCTTTCACATCCTGATAAATAAATCACCATGGAAACCATTCACAAAAGTCAAGTTATTTGCCCAATAACGTTATCGGGACCTTTATTGGGAGGTGGAAAGATTGGGCGTAAAAAAAGGGAAAGCGTCAGAAACACATACGTGCTACGATATGGTAGGATCGGAGAAAAAGAACTGAGAAAAAGAATATACCAAGAAAATATACCGTGCGGTTTTTTGAAAACAGGCCAGAGTTGGCTTTGGAATCTCCAAACGTATGTCTTAAATAATCTATAATCTATAATCTATAATCTATAATCTTTATTTTCATACGTAGCCATTACAAGAAAAATGGATGTACATGTCAAGCGAGAAAAAGACTAATATTAACTAATTCAAGTACTTAGAACTAAGATAGCTAATTCTAGTACATAGAACACCGGAAATAAAAGAAAAATCATGAAAAGAAATTTTCCCTTACACTATCTTCAAGAAATTCTGATATCGAATAATAAGCCTTTCGGGCAAAGAAGTATTTTACCGTACTTTTAAATGAGAGTAAACTTTTGCTTCTCACCGCCTCAGGCAGTGTATTGAACAATTTGATGCCCATGTATTCGGGTGATTTTTCATATTTTTCATAAATTTACTTTTGACAATTAATATCCAGATTTGTCAAGGAACAAATCGCTACCTTAGAGTTATAAGGTTATACATCAATCATGTTCAACATAGAACCTTATAACTCCAAGGCAGCGAAATGTTAAAATATTTTTAAAATTGTAATCAGAATGCTTTCTAATGAATTGTTTAGTTTAGAAAGTTTAAATTTAATAAGACGGATGCAATGATGTTTTGCAAGTGAAGGACAACATTTCGAGCATTTATTGTGATGTTTTGACATTAACAGAGGTAAAATTATTTTGACGTTTGTTTTAAAAATAATCTTATCTAGGACGTAAGTTTGCACATTTCATGGCCCGCTCTGGCCTGTTTTCAATAAATCGCACGTTAGAAAGAAGTCTTCCTTATTTGGATAACAGTTTGATTCGACTATATCACGTAAAAGTTTCTTTTTATTGAATTATAAAAAAAAGAGAATCCTTCAGTTTCGTTTTTAATTCTTAGACAATGTGAATTTTCGAATTTTGATTTTCATTTTCTTATCTATTTCGTATCGATTTTTATTTTTCTTGTTTTTCTTCTTTTTCGTTTGTGAAAGGACGCGCTTCTTCTTCTAAGGCCCAGTCCCATAAAACGTAGTTAACCACTCGATCAAGTTAATCGTGTGATTAAGCAATATCATCGGAGAAAAGTTTAAATTCCCTCCAATGATATTGCTTAATCACACGATTAACTTGATCGAGTGGTTAACTACATTTTATGAAACTGGGCCTACGCCTTAGACATTTTAATTTGTGTTTTGGTTATCCCCAGCATTGAAGATAAATCAGCATATTCTGAGTGGGGTGTTTTTACGTCTTTATCTATTTAACTCCTCCTAAATATTTTCTAAACTTTTCTCTTAAGAAGCACTTAGTAAATTGTTATACAGTAGAGTCTCGATATAGTGAACTATCCACTGTAGCGAACACAAAAATATTTACATTAACCTCTGAATAGTGAACAAAGTGTGCCTCACTAAAGTGAATTGCACAAACCGTACATATACAGGGCCTTCCCCAAAAGCGTGAAGACGCGCTTACATCTGTTTATTCCACAGTTTAGCTTTAGCAGGTTTCTAAAAGTAGTGAATGCGTATAAAGAAAGTAAAGGTATGTACGAGTATGTATTTTATTTTGTGTGACTAATAGCGAATTCCAATCGCTGCACTAGTGCACACTCAGTGTATTTTCATCTCATTTTAACCTCATATAATAATGAGATGAAGATATACTAAGTGTACATCAGTGTAGCGATTGGAATTCGCTATAAATTGAAAATTATCTAGGTATAGTACACTCATACGCACCTTAAATGCACTTCCCGCACACGAACCTCATCCTTAAAACCTAGTGATACGAGGCTCACAGAACTGTGAAATTGGAGCACTTAAGCTGCGTATGAGTGTACATGCATATTACATAAATGCATACATAATGTACGGATTTTTTGTGAAGTATATATTTTGTTTGTTTTTCAGAAATGTCTCAATCTAAAAGAAACCACATCTCTTTTCTATTTTCCATCACATATTACATACATATTATGCTTTTTTTAAATCCCTTTTTATTCATTTTATTTTATGTACCTATGTATGTAGATAATTATAGCTTTAAAAGTTGTTAATGTAATAAACACAATTAAAGCTGGTTCTTGTCCGATGAAAATTGTATCACAAACTCTTTTAACGGGACTCTAAATGGCGCACAAACACTTTACGTTTCCGAAGAAGCTGTCAAACGATAGCGAAACGTAAAGTGTTTGTGCGTCATTTAGTGTCCGTTTAAAAGAGTTTGTGATGTAATAAACACACTGTACAAGTACACTGTTGTGTGTGTTTTACCTGCACTCTAAACAGTGAACAATCTCGGTGGAATGACAAAGTCGTTCATCAATTAGTTCACTGTATCGAGACTCTACTGTAGTTGCAAAAATGTTAGATCTATGTTTGAAGAAACTTTTAAAAAGCTCAGCTTGGGAGACTATATGTGCCTTATGTTCAGATGGTGGTTTTTTCTTGTCGAAATTCTTTAATTTTTCTATGTCCGGAAGAAAGCAACTTACACGTTGAGAGGCGCTGGGTTAAAGCAATGAAATCGGTTGTTTCTCTTATACGGAAAGGGCTTCAATATTTGAGTAATTTCTTTCACTTAAACTTTCAATCAAGTTTTGTGGTTCTTGATGTGATATTTACTCTATTTGAAATGAGACACAAGTGATAATGTTATAATTTATGTAACATTGTTCTTCTCGGTTTCTATTCCTGGTTTTTGGTCAATAAGGATATCGTAAGTTCGAGCATTTTCTAGATCTCTTATTACATTTCTGCCATAAAAGTTCTTGGTGAATATTAAAGATATCAGATCTTCGTGCGAAATTCTCCTGCACATTCCGAATGAGAGCTGCTTCACACATCATAAAAATCCCTGGTAATTGCGTACTTGTTGAATGCAGGCGGTTATACAGATGTCCCAGACGCGAACAAACAAGCGGATATGCAACCATATCCTCCGGTAAGTAGATGCTTATTGATTCACTGGAATCGGTTGAATGGAGCTGTCAGGCGTATTTTAGTTGATCCGGCAGACAGGTAGGTATATTGCTCCAGCCACTGTGCACATTTCGTATTACCCTAGGCCTGACATGGCCAGATGTCCGTGTAATTATTTCTCTATCCAATTGTTTGAAGTTCACGGTAAACCTGGCTCGCGCCAACAACTTTTCTGTAATTACATGACGTGTGTTTGGCCTATTTGTTTTCCGTTTTAATAGAGAAGTTCGACCGGAATCATATGTATTTTGATGGGGAGTTTTGTTTAGTTTGTTGATTAATAAATTGCATTTGCGCCGCCGTTTTAATAAAACTCGACGTTTTATCCAAATTTAAATTAAATGTTGTGTAATTTTAGATTTGTTTGTTTTGCTGTTGACAGGTTCGTCAATACATTTCGTTTTCTATGAACTTTTACTATTTAATAATAGTGGTTTAATGTAGCAGAAAGAAACCTTTACGTATTGTAATTTGTTTTATTAGAAAGTAGCGTATTTTTTCTTCTTTTTCTCGCGGCGAGATTTAGGTTAAGAACATACCCTCGAGAAGAAGAAATGGGCATCTCTTTGTTCCACTTTTCATGTAATCGCATTTTAGTTTGACCGCGATCTTTTCGGAGCTGAATTTATCTTGCGACCATCTCGGTTCTATTTCTTTTTGGAGGAGCGATCGTTTGTTACCCGGGACGTCCGTGTGAGCCGGCCGGTGCCCGATATATCCAGCTGCCACTGAAAAATTTACTTTCCGGAAGCTCTTTGCCGGATTAGTTCTCACTTGCCGAAACGCTCGCGAGTATTACTTACTTATGAAATGTTTTATTTATTTTCCTTGCTGGTGCAGAAAAGTGGTGTCGTAAAGACTAAAGGGCCGGGGCTCTATTGAATTTTTTACGCGCGACACGAATATTTTTTGAGTCGCCAGCGACGCGAATAAAATTCCGGATACGTGGTTTACGTGAGGCCGTAAAAAAAAGGGGGGCCAAAAATGAATATTTCACAGTCTCTGACGGACTTGTTAAATTAGATATTCCACTCGTCATTTTATGGCAAGAAGGCTTACACAAAAAATCGCACTCATAATGCTCAAATCTAAAAGATTAAACATCGTAATAAGTGAATTGACAACAGAATGTAAGAACAAATCGAAAAATCTACATATTTTATATGAATTTTATGAAATATGAAATAGAGTTTAAATTAATTGACAATAATCTGCAAATTCCATCGAGTGAATGGACTTTGTTCGAGTCACCGAAACAAAAAGCTCAAAGGGAAATGCGAACTCGTAAACAAGTTTATTTACAATAAATTTTCATTAGGTTAAGCGTCATTTGAATACAACAATTAATAAAAAAAACATTTGAATACGCAATCAGGAGCTTCAGAGCTTTCGCCCCGATTCCCTATTATATCATAAACGAAGGGGACTGTAATTTTAGAACTTGAACGAAATTATTCGGCCGTCCACATAAAATGTAATCGTAAATCTCCAACAAAATCCTATCTTCTGCAAATGTTACACTAAGTTTTGGGGTTAGGGTCAACATATTGATTGTAAGGATAATAGACATACATTATCCTTGAAGGCGGGCTAGTTTTTGTGGGCAACGTTTTCTGATTTATTAACTAACGACGGCTTGCATATTTAACAATAAATAATATCTCGGTGTCGCTCGTTCTTTGATTTATTAATTTAACTAACGATTGAGTTGAATTAAATTAAATTTTTTTCCTAATTAGATTTTAGTGTACAATTTGGTAAGTGCACGGAACCTCAAATAGTGATTTAGTATAGGGGACGTGTCCCTTAGATGTTGGAAGTTGCCTTGGCGTCGATTTAGCTAGAAAATCGACGATATGCCAAACTTTTAACTAGGCAGCGTCACTGTTATATCACCAGTGCCACCTGGGATAACGTCTAATGAAAGTTTGAAGTATCTCCCCTGCGACGACCTCTGAGGTATAGCGTTCGTACAATTTTCAGTGTACAGGCGCGCAACGAACTATATTGCCAAGACTACGGCTTTATCAAATATACATACCCGAAGTTTATTTCTCCTTTTTACAACGGGCTATCCGCGAACGAGAAGTTTAAATGTTGTCGAGGGTTCCGCGTAAGGTAATGAATGCATTAATTTTATAACGTCGAAACAAATATTTATTCTGGCTCTTGCATTGAGTTTAGTTCTCTTCTGGTTTGGAAATGCTTATACTTCAAATTCCCCGATTTTGCAAATCATCAACAGCATCATAAATGTGACGATGAATATCGCAGGTTCAGACTTAAATTTAAAAAGGACCCACTTACAAGATTTGGTCCTATTTATTAAACAATTTAATTTAAATTGAATCAAAAACTATCTAGAAAAATAGGATGTGTTCTAGCTCCAAACCGTATCTTCTTGTTCTACATTTTTATTGTAGAAATTTAATCGAATCTCCCCAAAGGGGAGTCTAATTCTAAAAAATTATAATTGCAGTAATATAATTAAATACGGGGGTAGTTCTAACGATTCCGGTGTCTTTGTAGCTGCCACAATGTAAATGTATAATTTAAAAACTGGATTGCGACGTAACCGCCGAGATTTTTGATTCTACTCCTTAAACAATTTAATTTAAATTGAATTAAAAACTATCTACAAAAATGGAATGTGTTTTATCTCCAAACCATATCTTCTTATTCTAAATTTTTATTGTAGAAATTGAATCGAATCTCCCCAAAGAGTAGTCTAAAGATAGTATCATAAATTTGACGATGAATATCACCAGTCTTTTTTTTACTAGCCATGTGTAGAGTTAAATTTAAAAAGGACTCTATTGCTTGTACGTAAAAGATTTGGTTCTATTTCTTAAACAATTTAATTTAAATGGAATCAAGAACTATCTAGAAAAGTAGAGTGTGTTCTATCTCCAAACCATATCTTCTTATCCTAAATTTTTATTGTAGAAATTGAAGCCAAAGGGTAGTTTAAAGGTAGTCTAATTCTAAAATTATAATTGCAGTAATTTAATTAAATGTACGGGGCTAGTTCTAACGATTCCGGTGTCTTTGCAGCTGCCATAATTTAATTTAAAAGCTGGATTGCGACGTAACCGCCGAGATTTTTTAATTAAATACACCATACCGGGTGTTTCAATGAAGATGCACCAAACTCGGTATGTTGGTAGATATCGTGAAAAGAAATAAAAGTTTCCTATAATATTTTTTTTTTAAATGAATAAGTTTTGAGATAATCGAAGGGAAAGGAGAATCGTATATTTTTAAAACGTACAATAGATGAGAGCGGCCCGAATTCTTAACCTACCTTAACGTTCGGTTTTTTACTTTATTACCCCATAAACTGTGGCGCCTCAGATGATATGATGAAACACATTTAGTTCGTTCTCTCCGTTCGTTCACTAACGTTGTAGTAGCGAGTAATTAGTTGGTGTAGTTTATACTTTTCATTTTTAAGTTTATTATGTAAGTGTGTGTGTGGGTGTGTTGGTGGTGCGATGGGCAATTACACATTTCGAGAATACGCAGATTATTCGAACACATGTAAGGTAATTGCCATTTACGTAATTCGCCCGCTTCCGAAATTGTTTCTTCCTCATGTGATCAAGTTCAGTCTGATAGGCAAATAATTTAACAGACCGGCGTGGCGGAAGCAACAATTCCAATTTATTAATTGTACATAATTGTAGTAATTGTTGGATACAGAGACAAATAAAAACGTTACAAGCGTTAAATATTTATCGTACATTATTAAGACTCGGCAAATTTGATGTAATTACGGTTTGCATAAATGTTAGTGCGGTGAAAACGCACGCTTTTTTCAAAGTGTTCGTCTTTAACACGTCTTGCGGTCAAGGCCAAACTTAAAAGCCTGTCATAAATTTTTTCGTTTACGATAGTTATTTACTGTCTTCTTGCAGGCGCGCGCCATTCATAAAACAATTTAAATCGCTCGTCTTGTTTCACGGCTGCAGAAATTTAAATCGCTACGGTATTTCTAAAAACATCGGCTCCAAATTATCCAAATTTCAAGTTGCACCAATTAAAAATTTTTATTAAGATATTTTGTTTGAAATAATGTCAGAAACGTGTCCCTTAAGTTTGGTGCATCTTCAATGAAACACCCTGTATAATTGAATTATAAAGTCGGTAAGATTTCTTCACATAAACTAGACAGAAACAAACGCACTGAAAAACTTTTAATATCGCCCGGGAACTTTTTAATATAATTTTATATCTTATAGAAAAAGCGAGGCGCGCGCGTTCTTTCCATTCACCTTATTTATTTTGAGCCGGAGAAAAAGCCGTCTGCAAACTTGATAATGTATTTTCGATTTCTAGTGCCGCAAATATTTACGAATTTCTAGAGTTACGGATCGGTACGAATATAATGGATATCGATTCCGGCGACTCCGGGCCCAATTCATTACGCTAAACTGTGCTAATAACCGATTCGTCCGTAATCTCGAGGAGCAATAAAACGCGTCTTCTCTTCTGATATAAAAACGTCCCATTAAACCGATTCCTCCATTGCATTCTTGCGGTCGTACAATAAGTTTTAACTTTGGATGTTTTAAATACTAGAGTTGGCGTTGTTCGCGATCCGCAATAAATACAGTGGCAAGTCGTTGGCATTAAATTACTTTGAATTATTCAAATATTTGCGTTGCGCTGACCTAATTGCATTAAATTGCATTGTCTGCTGTTCTTATTTTCCGCGAATTGATTACTATTTGATCCTCCTTTTTGGTAATGTTCATTTTAAGCTTAGCATACAAAAAAGCTCGACGTAACGTATTATTTTCAAATAATTTACTCAGGCATCTTTAAACTATTAAAACTGAAGCCAAATATGTAATTATTTAGTTACATCACTTTACGCTGAGGCTTTCGTTACGACTCCGTAATACAGTTTGATCCGTAACTTTTCCCATCAAACTAAATCTTTGCCCTCGATACGAAAACGCCCAGCAAAAACTTTAATAACATAAATCAGTTTAATGATGAAATTTTTGGGTTGGATTTGATTATTATTTTTGGTAGAACTACAATAAATGTAGATTATTTTAATGAATCTCCACGCTGTCGCATAACTTGCTCTAGAATTAAGTTACTATAAACCCCGGGGATCGATAAACTTGCTAATCCACGTGCATGAGCCCACACGTTTGATGACATATTGCTTTGCGCTTTCATTTACGGCCAGCGCATAAAATTCGCCATTGCCTTAACTCTAAATTATTGGCCTGGGCAGACCTTCGCCGGAGTAAAACTGAAATATAACAGCGTGTGTCCTGCTCCAATCTCAGGAGCACTGTTAGAAAAATAAACGCTTTAAACGGATACGGAGTAAGCAAGGTATAAATTGTCGGAGACACTTCATTACTTTTCAGTGCTTCTTCATCATAAACCAGAGAAGTGCATCGCTTTAACTTTAATTTTTAAGCGAATTGCTTGTTAAAACGAGTTTATTTTATGTGGCTCCGATGGTTTTGGATCATTTGATTAAGATTGGGAAAGGCCTAGAGATTAATGTTTGCCTCCAAAAATCCTTTGCCTAAATTCTTTGAGAAGTTGCTATTTCAGAAAATGACATCTAAAGCAATCAATTTGGCGTACCACATAGTATCATAGGTAGTAGTATCTTCAATATAACAGAAAAGGGATATTAATAGAGGCGCTGACATCGTGATAAGTTTTCGCATTAAAGTCATCTGAAAACTCCAGGACAGCGGTCGCCAACCTTTTCAACCCAACCTAACCCAACACTGTCACTATGCTGAGCGCTACAACTGTACGGAATAGGTCTTTTAAATTTTTCGAATACGCTGTGCTGTGAGCTATCGGAATTGTCCACGCGAGCTACCGGTAGCTCGTGTAAAAATTAATTACAGCTTATTTCCAGAATAGATCCTTCAAAATCAAACAAAAGTGTGAATACTTCAAGTTAAAAGGAATTTAAACACGAGTGCCACAGTGTAATAATTTGAAACCAACGCTTTTTCTCTTACACATCTCTGATGTATTCACATTGACAAAGGCAACATTTGTTGACGACTTAGTAATTCTTCCAGTAAAACATTAGAAAACATTAGGTATTAGAAGAGTTGAAGTTGTTGAATGCTCGATTTCATAAACATAAGTTAAATTTACTATAGAGTTTAATGTCTTAAATTGGCATTAAATTGTACAGTGAATTTAAATTACGTTTGTGAAATTGCGCCTAAGTGATATTAAAAAAAAATTATTTCAACGGAATTTGAATCTTTGATGTGAATAAACGCTAATATCTACATTGTTAATAACAAATTTGTGAAAATTCCCACGAAGAATAGAAAATAAACAAAGAAGAGTTGCCAGATCAGGCGCCATTTGGGCTACATTTTGGACACACTTGGTGCTTAATAGTATATTACATAACGAGAGTTGTAAATAGCATATTACGCACGGTGGAAAAGTTGCGCATGAGCCGGGCAGCGGCGAATGCAAGTAATTCCACAAGTGCGTAATTGCTTTACAACTCGAGTTTTGTACTATACTTTATCTAAGACCACGAAAATTACCTTCAAAGTAATCAGCAATGACACTTGCAATTTCGACGACTGTCAATCTAATGTGATGCGGCTACGATCTAACTACAAGCGTGCGTAAAGTAGGTGCAAATGCCCTCGCTGTGCGTTTTTCTTATTTTACGCACGACGTTTGTAAACACCCGCTTACTTAATTTATGTGTTGTACGTCCTTCGTCATTTATAGTAGTGGTCGTAGATAAAGAATTATTTACGACATCCCGGATTCACTTTTAAGTATGTATTAGTAAGATTTGTGGAGCGATTCTGCTCATATCTGTAGCAACCGTAAGATCTGTAAGCCTGTAAGTCAATTATTAGAAGCTGGAATTTTGAAGTTCTCAGTATGTACGATTTTTTGTAAATCTATAAGATAATACCACAGAGACTTACGAGTAATCCTAGGGACCTAGGAGAAATCATACCTTCCACAGAACTTCAAAATTCCATATTTTAATAACTGAGTTTCAGATTTACAGATCTCAGTAAACGTAGTTAATCCCTCGATCAAGTTAATCGTGTGATTAAGCAATATCATTGGAGGAAAGTTTAAATTTCCGCCAATGATATTGCTTAATCACACGATTAACTTGATCGAGTGGTTAACTACGTTTTATGAAACTGGGCATTACGGTCGCTACAGATACGAGCAGAATCGACACATTGGATGCATTCGACATTTATAGTTTTGAAGGATCTTTTTTTTACCTAATCAAATCGTGAACTTGTTATTATTATAAGAAAAAATACCCAACAGCAGTAGAGCCATTTACTGAATATTTAAATTTAAATTGTTGGAATGTGAGACAGTTATTTTCTTGATAAAGTTTAGCGTCAACACATTTAAGTCAACTTTGTCAACTACTTCATTGAAATAGTCAGTCATTATATTTAATGGCGACCTTTTTATAAAATTAGAGCGGGAATTAGGGCAAATAAAAGTTGCTGTTAGCCTGGTATTTGATGGTATTCTAAAATTAAGTTGGGATATGATACTACTATCATCAATAGCACCATTATCTAACTTATACAAATGGGTGATAATAGAAACTATTCTACGTATTTCCAGTGTGTCATATTCAAAGGTATTTAATAGATTGGCATATGAGACATCTTCTCTGTCAGGATAACTACCATATGTTTTGTAATAAACGTACTTCAGAATTTTTTTTTTAATATTATCAATTAAGTCACGCTGATATCTGTAAAACGCAAACCAGACAAGTGATCCGTATTCCAAAATAGATCTTACCAGAGCAAAATATAACATTTCGATTGCCTTATTGCCCTATTAATAAATTCGCGACTATTACGTATAATGAAACCTAGCATGCGCAAGCTTTTTTTAACAAGTTCTCTTGTGTGAGGTTCAAAAGAAAAACGAGAATCAAAAGTTACACCAAGATCTTTAACACAAAAAACTCTCTGGACAACTTGGGACTCAATATGATAGTCAAATGTAACAGGACATCTTTTTCTAGTAAACGATACAACTTTGCATTTGGATACGTTTAAATTCAATTTATTGATCTTACACCATTGTACCAATTGATCAAGTTCTAATTGTAAGAATTGACAGTCTTCACCATCTGTTATTGATGTAAAGATCTTAGCGTCATCCGCAAATAGAGATTAGGACACTGCAATACTCCGGGTAAGTCATTGAGAACAACAGAGGACCCAAATTGGATCCCTGAGGTACACCCGATGTTGAGAAAAAGGGTTTAGACTTGGCTCCACCAAGAATTACGGTGGATTGTCGCATATGTATGATTTGAAAAATTTTACTAGGCTGGGAGAAGCCCCTAATTTAGATATTTTATTTAGTAATAGGTGATGATCAACTCTGTCAAAAGCTGTCTCGAAGTCCGTCAACTTGCCCCGATCTATCTAAACTACTCAAAACAAATTGACCAAAATTACTTAAATTAGTGATTGTAGACCTACCACTCATAAAGCCATGTTGATAGGGACTGATAAAATTACATCTAAGCGTTTCATATATGTTATTATAAATTACAATCTCAAAAACTTTCGCAAAATTGCTTAATATTGCTATTGGTCTGTAGTTACATACACCAGCCACATCTAAGCTTATAAGCTTTCTGTAGGCGTCATGACTTATAATTGCGACTGTACGTACTGTACGGAGCTCAAAGCTCTTGAAAGGAATGCTACTATAAATATGCACAGCAGGTTCACTTTTCTTGGCGGTTAAATTTCCCGCGCAAATTGAGCCGCCATATTCCGGATGGATAATCTGACGTGTGACCTGTTAGAGTTCACTCGACTGGACGCACGTAGTGTTTCTTTTTGTCACTATTACATGCACTGACACGCAGACGCTCTCCCTCACACTTCTGCTCATGCGTGCATCGAGCATTAGGTCGAATGCGCCCTTAAATTGCACGAATACGATCAGTGGTGTCTCGTGCAATTAGCAGCACAATTGGTGCATTCGATTATGCATGCTGGGGTGTACTGAGTAAACTTAAACTCTAGGCTTTCAAGTAGTGATCGGATAATCTATCATCCGATTATCAAAATAACCTAAATAATTCGATTATCAAAAATATCTTTATTGCGGCACTGGTTTATCCATCCGCAAAATGGCGCCAAGGTCAAAAAATCTTGTGAAAAGTTGCTCGGTCTGCAGAGGTGGTGTGTAAGAAGAGTAGAGCAGGAAACATAACCTCTGAATTTAATTCTAGCGCAAACGACAGCAAAATGTCAATAATAAAAGTGTTTCTTCGCGATATCAAAATATTTATTAAATTTTAGAAGGATCTGGAAAATGAACCACTTAATCAATAAAAAGTATCATAAACATGGGTCTTCTGTTTAGACAATTTAATATTTTTTGAAGTTATGTCAATGATAATCAGCTGTTTCTAGTTGACATCTTTATACTTGATTGATGTTCATTTATGAAATACTTCGAACATGCTTTCTAAGTTCTTATAGTCACGTGATCACGATCTGACTGCCCAATTTGAGCAATCTAGACCACACAAACGAGCAAACCTATAACTTACAATCTTGTCGCTGTCAAATAAACCAACAAAACATATCCGGTTGTAGTGCTGTAAACAGCTGAATAAAAAGTGCTCTTAATTGTGTTGCCCACTCAAACAGTTACTCTTGACCACTTTGTGTTTAGGTATTTATAATCATAAACTGACATAGCGTCAAATAATTCTAACCTATTTCTAATAAAGTCACTTTCACACTATGAAAATATTGAAAAAAAGTGTCGATTTTTTTTGATATTTCCCGTTTTTATTGATTTCAACTGTACTTCATTTTCATTTTTTATTTGCCCTTTGTTTTTTGTCTTTTCGTTTCGTTTTTGGTTTTTGCTTTTCAGTTGCTTTTTTCCTTCTAATTTTTGTGTGTCTGTCTTAAAACACATAGGAAAATTACTCTTTTTACTTTTGAAAACTGCAATTTTAAGCTTCCTTTTCTTTTTCATTTTCACAACTTACGGAATGTAAGTACACCTTCCAAATGTATTAAAACACTGAAATGTAGCAGCGGTTTTAAGAAGTATTTTAATGAAGTTCAATTTCGCCCTGTTTTATTGCGAATCAGACGAATTCATTTGGAAAAGAGTATACTGTCTAGGTATTTCATATTTATTGTTAGAAAAAAATTCGCGGCCCTTTTGTGAACAAGTTGGTGACATTGCCTATAAAAATTTGGCAACTCTGAAATAAAGTAGCCTCGTGAAAACAAATTAAGAATGTGTAGTGGTTATTAAATTATTATTATAATTACAACTGTTTATTTAGTAGTTTACTAAAAATTATAAATATGAAGTTGTTACAATAATATTATTAATAATTGTTTATTTATTGCAGAAAAATAGAATCATATCTTTTAATTTACTTTTAATAGGGTATACTAGGAAACATCGTAAATTTTCTATTTATTTATTTATAATCATTAGCTTAGGTGGCGACACCCTGCGACCGATTTTTGACCTAACGTTGCAACAAAATTTTCATTTATTTATAGGTAGGTAGGTAACATCTTAAATAATCTGAAATACTCACATTATTTAATGCTTATTGCCTATGTAAAAAGAGAATAATTAAATTTTGAGGTTATGTTTAAAATAAAGTGCCATGTCGCGTCGCGTCGTTTGCTTCAGATAAAAAAAAATCGGTTACTTACCCGTCTTTCCGTGTTATGTTTTTCGCAATCGTTTCACACTCAAAAATCAGTTAAATAAGAGAAATTGAATTCGTTGCAATTGCAATTCACACTCAAAATAATTTAGTTACTTATGTAAGTATGTAAGTGATGCCAACCACTGAAGTGGAAATTCCTGTAAGAAAGTGCCGGAGGATGCGAACTACGCTCGGTTCAATTCATAAATCGGACGACCTCCAAAGGTCGCGGCGCTGATTGGCTGACCTGCATTAGTTCCGAGAACTGGCGGATGTTGCGAATGAATTATAGTATTTCGGCGCTGTGACGTCAGCACGGAATCTCCTTTTGTAGTAAAACTTTTAAAAGGGCGATTTTGCTGGATTTTTTTCTGATTAGGGGGTTGAAATGTTACACATGCATTACAAAAAAGTACAAAAATATTTTGATGAGAAAATAATTTTTTTTCTACCAGGTTTAATAAGAGAGGGCCCCTAAAAAGAAGATTAATTATTTAATTCTTGAATTTTTTTCTCTAAATTATGTTAAACGTTATATTTTTTATACGACTGCGTAAAAATTAGAAAATTATTAGATTGTGAAATGAAAATATCGCGATTTTTTTTTACTCTTTTCATTCTGAGTTTTGCTTTTATATAATTGATATTTTTTATGCAAGCTCTTCGAATGTTACTTATGTAGGATGTAGAATTGTTGAAGGAAATTGTTAGAGTTATATTTACCTCAGGCTGCACTATAGACGCCGACTACTTTGATATATAAATTTCCTCACATCAAAATCGTATTACCTATTATTATAGAACAAGTTAGTTGACAGTTAATGTATATTATGTTTTGATATGTGTACTTTCGAGCAGTAATAAACCTCGTTTAGTTTGTGTAATCTTATCGTTTTGCTCGATCCCGTCCTCCAAGAGGTTATGGGCCCAGAACCTAGAAAGCAAACGCTTTTGAAAAACGATTAAAGGTGCGACGTGTGAAGTGACAGGCTGACCGCGTTGGGAACGCATCGAGGTGCAAATTTTTTTTTACTGCGACAAAATAACGTAAAAGATGACTTCATCGAATGTGGTGCGAGTCGAGTCGTTGTCCAAAGACAATTTCGATACTTGGAAGATACACATGAAAGCAGTTTTGGTGAAAAATCATACTTGGGGTTACGTGTCCGGAACCAAGGTGAAGCCTCAGCCAGTGGAAGGCGATGCCACAAGGGCAACCGAGATCTTCGAATGGGAAGAAAAAGATAGTGAAGCGATGTCAGACATTATACTAGCAATTCAACCCTCGGAGCTGAAGCAAATTAAAGAGTGCACGACCTCGCGCGAGCTATGGCAAAAACTCGAGAGGATATATCAATCGACAGGTCCTGCACGCAAAGCTACCTTGTTGAAGCAAATCATTCTTCAACGCATGAACGAAGGTGGCGATGTGCGCGAACATTTGAGAAAATTATTTGATGCTGTTGACAAACTCAAGGATATGGAGGTGACGATCAACAACGATTTATTATCTATCCTGCTTCTATACAGTCTACCGGCCAGTTTTGAATATTTTCGTTGCACAATAGAGTCCCGCGATGAGCTACCGGAGCCCGATGCACTACGCATTAAAATCATTGAGGAGAATGACGCGAGGACAAATGCCCGAGTCTGTGCTACACAAAACGCTATGACCGCTCAAAGAAAATTCAAAAATCGCTATCAAAAGAAAACTACAAGCGAGAAGGAAACGGACGAAAAAGACAAGCGCATCATGAACAATCTATGCTACCGCTGTAAGAGACCTGGTCATAAAGCAAAGGATTGCCGATCTAATCGCAAAAGTGGTCAAAACAATGCAAATGCAGCTGAAACGAATTCATCGCTGTACGCCACATCTGAATCTATTTCGTTTGGTTTGGTACAAACAGCAAATCATAACAGCGAGAAGATTTGGTGCCTCGACAGCGGATGCACTTCACATATGTGCAAAAATTTAGACAGTTTCTCGCGCGTTGAATCTGACGTTTCCGATTGTTTAAGACTGGCAGATAACTCCACGACGACGATTGGTGCAAAAGGTGTTGTGCCATTTTCAACGAAAGTCGACGGTCAACACAAGACTTATGACTTACGCGATGCTTTGTACGTCCCAGATTTACGTACAAATCTACTGTCGGTCGGGAGGATAGTTGACAAAGGCTACCACATAGTATTTAACAAGGCGTCCGCGTGTGTTATGGACGCAAATGACAAAACGATACTTGTTGCCGAACGGAAAGATGGGCTATACTATGTCAACGAATCTCGTGCTGGAGAGTACGGTAAAGTTGCTCGAACTGATCATCCGCAAAACGATCCCTCCAGGACTGGCATGTTCGACTAGGGCACCTAAATATTAGAAGTCTAAGGGAAGCGTTGAGAAACGCGGTGATTCGAGGGGCCGAAGTCATCGACCCTGAAGCGGATTTTGAATGCGAAACATGTTTGCAAGGGAAGATGGTACGTACTCCTTTTCCAAAGCAGTCCGAAAGAAGGACAAAGCCAGGAGAGTTAATACACTCTGATGTCTGCGGCCCCATGCGGGTCCACTCGAATGGAAACGCGCGTTATTTCGTGACTTTCATCGACGACGCAACCAGGTGGTGCGAAGTGCGTTTTCTCCGACAGAAAAATGAGGTGGTTAGCGAGTTTCGAGAATTCAAAAGATGCTGGAGACGCAGAAGAATGGAAAAATGAAGATTTTGCAATCCGATAATGGCACTGAGTATCTAAACTTACAATTCGACACACTGCTGAAAGACTCCGGGATCAGACGCCGTCTCACTGTTCCAAATAACGCTGAGCAGAATGGAGTGGCGGAGCGAAAGAACCGGACACTTGTCGAGATGGCCAGGTGTCTTCTGTTTCAGTCGGGCCTCCCTCCGTCATTCTGGGCTGAAGCTGTATCCGCAGCGAATTTTATTAGAAATAGATGCCCTACAAGTGCGCTGAACGGTCGTACCCCGTTCGAAGCGTGGAACGGAGAGATTCCGGACGTTAGCAAATTAGAAAAATTTGGCTGTGACGTGTATTGGTTGGACCGATCGCCGAACACGGGAAAGTTCGATGCCCGAGGCAAGAAGGGCAAGTTTCTCAGCATTGCCGAGCAATCCAAGGGATTTAGAGTTTATGTTCCTGAGGAACGAAAAGTAATCATCTCACGAGATGTCAAGTTTTTGAAAACTGAAAATAATAAGCGAGAGTACGACTACGAAGATTTCCACACCGGTGAACGCATGGACGCGACCGAAAACAATTCTGAGGATGAGCGAAATAAAATAATTTCCACAACGAGATCGATTTGACCTCGAAAACCGCTGCTGGAGATAAGGCACACAGTGACCCTGAAATTGACGTCGATTCTGAAGGTTCAGATGAAGAACTGATACCAAGACGCGGGCGAGGAGACCACGGTTAGTTCGAACGGGACAGCGTGGTAGGCCACGAAAAATGTATAATGAAGGTCACAACGTGCGAGCGAATATATCTCATCTAGCTGAAGTTCCAGTTCACTCGGCAATTTCGGGTCCAGAGAGGGATGGATGGATATCAGCGATGGCGGACGAGTTTATTTCCATTCTAAAGAACGAAACGTGGAGTTAGTCGAACGCCCAAGCGATAAAACCATAATTGGGAGTCGTTTCGTCCTTAGATACAAATACGGGTCGAATGGCGAGATAACTAGAAGAAAGGCCAGAATCGTGGCCAGGGTTTTGCGCAAAGACCCGGGAAGATTACAACCATACGTTCGCGCCCGTTGCACGTCTAAGTTCGATACGATTAGCTATCGCCCTAGCTGCTCGTAATAACATGAAAGTCCGACAATACGATGTGGAGACCGCATACCTGAACGGAGTAGTTGAAGAGGAGATCTTTATGGAGTTACCAGGTCATGCGCGAGAAGTTCTTAATTTCATCATCAAGGAAGGACGCGCGTCACCTAAAATAATAGCCGAAGCCAAGGATATATTAAAATCAGTGGACAAAGATTGTGTGTGTCGAGTCAAGAAAGCTCTGTACGGCCTAAAGCAAGCCGGTCGTTGCTGGTATCACCGTCTCAGTGAGGAGCTACGAAAGTTTGGCGCCAAGCCAACTGCTGGCGACTCGAGCGTTTACGTAAAGGGTACAGGCGATAAGCTTCTTCTAATCATTGTTTACGTGGACGATATTCTAATTATGTCACGTTATTCAAGAGAGATTGACGAGGCCCACAGTTTCCTGCAAAAATCTTTTGAAGTTAAAGACCTGGGAGATGTCAAATACTGTCTTGGTGTAGAGTTTTCCCGAGACGAGTCTACCATAACATTGAGTCAGAAAGGTTTCATAATGGAAATTCTGGATCGTTTCCAGATGTCAGACTGTAAGCCTGCGATCACGCCAATAGAAGCTGGACTAAAGCTCTCAAAATCAACATGGTTAAAGGATGACGGTCAGAAACCTCCCTTCAGAGAGTTGGTGGGTGCTCTCATGTACCTGTCGTTGGCGACGCGCCCCGACATATCACACGCCGTCAGCATGTTAAGCCAGTTCAATGACTCATTCGGCAAGGAACATTGGCAGGCGGCGAAGAGGGTGCTGCGTTACCTGAAGGGCACTTCCGACGTTGGAATCACTTTTGGAAATAATCATGACAACCTGATTGGGTTTGTGGATGCCGATTGGGCGGCTTGTGTGGACGACCGCAGATCGTACACTGGCTATGTTTTTACCATGAACAGTGGAGCCATATCCTGGGAATCCAGGAAACAGCGAACCGTAGCTTTATCGTCCACCGAGGCCGAATACATGGCCCTAAGCGAGGCTTCAAAAGAAGCGATGCATTTACTACGATTTAGCGAAGAGATGGGAATCAAGGGCATGTCAAGCGTTTTGATATACAACGACAATCTAGGAGCCCAAAAGCTTGCTGAAAATCCCATTTTCCACTCTCGTACCAAGCACATTCATGTGCGGCATCACTTTATTCGAGAAGCCCTCACTTCTGGCGAAATCCGAATTGATCACTTACCGACTAATCAGATGCCCGCAGATGTTTTTACGAAGGGTTTGTCAAGAGATAAACATTGGGAATGTTTGAAAAGGATTGGTGTCAGGAGATTGGAAGTCTGAAGATAGTCCAGCCTTCGAGGGGGTGTGTTAGAGTTATATTTACCTCAGGCTGCACTATAGACGCCGACTACTTTGATATATAAATTTCCTCACATCAAAATCGTATTACCTATTATTATAGAACAAGTTAGTTGACAGTTAATGTATATTATGTTTTGATATGTGTACTTTCGAGCAGTAATAAACCTCGTTTAGTTTGTGTAATCTTATCGTTTTGCTCGATCCCGTCCTCCAAGAGAAATTTCATTTTTTACTTTTAAAATTCATTAACTGTATCCTTTTAGAAAAAGAAGAAGCCTGATATTTTTCAAAAGTATCTAACAAGTTAATTTATCTAATTTAAATTCTCTGAAATTAAAAATGCAGTAATAAAATAATGAAGTGCGAAAGATGACACAAAAGTAAATTATTATATAATTATTCATTTTTTTCTTCTGTTATTGTAACATTAATGGAGGATTTCACAAACGCTACTTAAATTTAATCATCCGTTAAAAGTAAACGTTGCTATGGTTACACGTGTTGAAGGTATAGGAATAATTATACTTAACCGATGATTAAATTTAAGTGACGTTTGTGAAATTCAGCATTATTGTGTCATTTGTACATTATCATCTAATAAGTTACTGAAGAAAGTGAACTAAAACGATCTTTAGGTCCTATATTTACTTTTTATTAATTTTCTTAATTCTTTACTTAATAATTAAACAAGGAACAGTTAACCAGGGATAATACACTAGATTTAAGACGGACTTGGAAATCTATAACATTGAGAAAGTGGACCACTTAGAATATTTGGGGGTAACAGTTACTAGTAGCAATGAAGAGAGCAAAGAAATACAGAAAAGAATGAATTACGGCCGGTATTACCAACGTTTTAACGAGACCTTAAATTTAAGTCGTGTTTAGATTGTGACATTTCTGCTTGGTTTGTATAACATCAATCACATTCTAAACACGAATTAAATATAAGGTCTCCTTAAAACGTTGGTAATACCGGCCGTAAGGGATGTAAAGCAATGGGCTCACTAAACAGGATGTTAAGGTCAAAAAAAAAATTCTAAAGTAGCGAAACTGAGGTTACACAAAACAGTAATAAAACCAGCAGTAGTGTATGGATGTGAGGCATGCGTGTTAACAAAAAAGGAATGAAAGTAAATTACAAGTATGGAAGTGGAAGGTGTTATGAAAAATATTAGGAGGAACAAAAACGGAAGATGGCACAAATCGCAAAGATTAAGATGGCTGGGACACGTTGGCAGAATGCCAGAACATAGACACAGCAAGAGAGTATTGGTTGAAGGAGGAAAAAAGAGGAGAGGTAGACCCAAGAAAAGTGGTTGGATACGGTAACGACAGACCTGAGAAGTATTGGTGTAACAGAGTGGAGGACAGCGACACAGAATAGACTTCAATGGAGGATTGTTAAAAAGATGGAAGAAGAATAGCCAGCGGAATCTAAAAGTCATGGGCCTCAAAGGTCTGTAGTACTATTATACAGTACGTCTTTATTTATTATTTTTCTTTGTCATTTTCAATTAGTTTTTTTAACGCATTTTTATTTTTCCTTTCATTTTATTCGTCTGTTGTTTCCTTTTGGTATATTTTTTTCAATTTCTCTTCAATTTTATTTAATCTGCTATTTCGAAATGATTTAAGATGATACAAAGAAATTTGTATACGAAATTTTTTTCGATGTAAAAGATTTTCTTCTTAAGTAGAACACCCGGTATATCTACGTGATCCCTCCTCAAACTAAAAGTTGTAACTTACACGGTAACCTAACGAATGTGTGAAAGCTAATTAAATCGGATGATTCTTCACTTCGACGCGTATTTCCCTCTCGTCAGTGCTAACGATGTCATTCGTGATCATGTTTCTGATTCAAGATCGAGTAAGGCAAGCCGAAGGATCCCGCAGATGGCGGACATAACGATCGCCGAGGCCAATTTGGCGCAAGTCCATCCGGCAAATGTTCTTAAAAGTCATCCTATTATATTACATTCGAAGAAGCGTCGCGTCGAAGGGCGTCGATTTACCACAGCAATCACCTGAGGTTTAATTTGTTTAGGTGACGCGTCTTGCTCGCGGAATCGATTAAAAGTATCGTTAATAGGATACCTCCTTGGATGCTGGGATGATTTATGTATTCATTTTATTTGCTTCTATTGTGATGCACATCCACAGAAAGAAAGAAATGATTGATTGCGATTATATTACCGTTTTATAGCATTATTTATGACCTCGGGGTTCAACAGTCTGCATAATGTTATTTAAAATGAAAAGTTTTATTATTACTATTACAGCTTTAATAACAAAACAGTCGCAACATTTTTTGTAGCTCTAGTCTTCCAGTTAGGAAATGCAGCCAATTTTATTTTTGAATGTATGCAACGATTCATATATAACCTTGATCACGCCATATAGTATTCATTCACTAAACAGCGACGTGCAAATAACTTTTCAATAGTTTTAGACAAAGAGTTCCCTGCTTCTTCATTTTTGTTTATGTGATGATATATTTTATTGGATGTTAAATACATTTTCGTTTTTTTTAAATGACCAGTAATTCCCCGGTGTCAAAATATACGCAAATTAATTAACAATTTATTATTTTTGGTGAAATAGTTAATTATTTTGCCCTGCTTTTGATTACATACCTCATTTATGAAGTAATTATCGTTAAAAAGCTTACTTCTATAATTGCACGCAAACAGTGCGAAATTGATGCACTGACGAAATTAATTATTCGGTGCCTAATTACATAATTATTTTTTTAAATCGTATCAAACGCTTTTAATTCACTCTCCAAACCGTTCATTTTGTACCGAACAGGATTCGAATTTTGAAACGTTTTTAATGTGAGGTGAAACAATAGATGCAGATGTGCACAAAAAGCTCTACTTAGTATGCACTCAAGCTCGAACGTAACGTATTAAGAAACAGGGCGTTCCGGGAAGAGCCGCGGGAGCTCTTCCCGGCAACATTTTACTGGATGTAACGAATATAAATCGTGTGTATGTACATCGGCGAAACGTATGAAATACTGAAAGTTTTACTAATGCAACTTGTTTTAAGCAGAAAAGTCGTGGGTAGTTTCCAAGTTCGCGCTCTACACGGCTTTCTCATTTCGGCAGAATTTGCTTTGTTAGGAACTTGCGGGGGTGAAACATTTAAAATTAGAGTTGAGTTTGTTATGAAGGATTTTTAAATAATTCTACGAGAGCTTATATTAAAAACAGTACTTCTTAAGTAAATTCAATTATGTATTATTATACTTGATATTTGAATTCAATAAAATTTCCAGGGGGTGATATTATCCGATGACATATACATATGGAATTCGTTGTAGTACATCTCCTCCTTTACGTAAACACTCGATGGTCACTTGATTTGGCCCTCATCGATTGTAGATTGCCCTTACAATTTGGTGTAGTACGAGCCAATACAATTAGACGTTCAATTATCAAATCGATTTCGAATTATTAAGTTGTTAATTGAATTGAATCGAGGACGGACCTACGAGTTATGTACCTACTTGCTTATAATGAAACAATTTGTTAATGCGTTTGAAAATAATGGGACATTTTCGTTTCCGGTGGTGGTTGGAATTAATTAGTGACTATCTATGTAAATGTAAATGATGTCAATAAAACTCCTTGCTGGAAGAGACCCTTATTACCCATCATCACCGAAAAGCATATTTTATGGCCTATTCATTTTCAATTTTAGAGGGCGTGTTGCGTGTCGTCACGGTGGGTCCATGGTTACGTTATTCATACGACCTCCCATAGAGATTACAAGCTTACACAGCTCCGCCACCAAATTTACTTTAAGATAATAGCACTCACTCAAGTTCTCTTCAAGAGTTTACAGTTATGAATGTTTTTATTTACTATACAAAGTATGATGAAATTAATTTTTAATATTGTTAGGGGGTAAAAACTTCCTCCCCCTTTATGAACACGTAGTCATTCGAAAATACATTATTTAATTAGAAGTTCGACCCTAAACGCAAGATTTTTATCTAATCTCTTTACAGATCCGGACATTAGTTTCAGGCTAATTAAAAAAAAAGTAGTCCGGCTTTATCTCGTCGTAATAAGCTGTGACAATAAAAAAGAAATAAAGAAAGAAGTACGTGTGTCGTTATCGTTCCATCTGCTAAACGATCTCCGCGTTTATAAATCTTTTAAGGCCGGACGGTGATGTTAACGACGCGTTCGGCGACCGACAGATGGCGAGAGTACAGGTAGCCCGGTGGTTAGTTAACCGATTAACACGACTCATCCCTTATTAATGTTCCACGTCTGCGGGGACCACTTGGGTGGGATGTCTTGTGTCTAACCATATTGTTTATTGCTTAAGCTCGCTGTGTTATCTTGTTTATAATGAGCAACTTGTGGTCAGGTTGCATTAAATATGTTTGCCTTATGTACATAAATTATGGACGGCCTGTATATAAATTCATTTGCGGGACAATTATTACTTAACGTGATAAATCAATGCAGGAAGCATTATTTACCAAATAATTTGTTTTAATTACTGATTTATATTTATATGTACGTAATTGTTTGAAATTGATGAAGGAATCTTCGTATTCGGTGTTGTTTCGGTTCTTCTCATTAGCATCAAAATGCAACAGTGTGTGCGGACGTAATTCGAGTAAGTAAAACGTGTAGCATAAATGTCAGAATCCCCGTTAATAATCGAGTCCGTATTGTTTCTGTTTTTATTGGAGCGTCGCATTCGAGCCCGAAACATTTTATGAATGCTAATGAAGCACGAATCTCGCTCACCGTCTTCCCCGGTTTTGCATACGGCACGGAAAACGATTTTTATTATTTACAAAATTTCCTTGCGGATTTACATAACGACGTAATGCTCTCTAAAAATTCAAGGCATTAGCTGCTCCTTCCTTAACACAAACGCAGACGGATATTGACCTTCTAAAAAATCATTCTTGTAGGTAAACATCCTGTATATATCAACAACCGTTATGATCAATAATGTCCTCTTCATACATATTGTTTGGTGCCTCTTCCTCAAATATATTTTTACCCTACCAACAAATCAGAATGACTTGTTTATAATTGTCACGTCATTTATTAGCTTCGCAGGAATTCTCGAAGATTCATCGTTGATATGTCGAATAAATCTGAATTTTTAAGTGACAAGATATTTAGGAATGTGTTCTGTTAAAGCGGAAATCTTCTATTTGCAAAATTTTGTGTGCCAACTTTGTGTAAATACAAGAAGAAAGATGGTAAACAAAAAGTTTAGATAAATATTAGGCATATTACTCCCTCATGATTTCCAGTGTAACAGACCATACGTTAAGAGTTGAAGTCCCTCGAGTAAATCATCTTTCCGAGCGAAAATAATGAGGCGGATTAAATTTTCAAGGTACTTTCCGACCTTTAAAGTAAAACTATAAAACGAACTTTTGTAGAGTGATGGTCCGCATCTCACGGAATTATGTTAACGAGCTCACTACTCGCGGCCACATTTGCATACGGAAATTAAAATAAGCTCATCTTAAAACTCGGGACACGCCGACCTCTCACACAAAACAAACTTAATTTGCTGCGTTAAATAAATGTTTTCCTCAGCAGGAATTATTTTTAATAATGTAAAGGCCGCACAATGAATTTTAAATTTAAAACACGAAACGAAGAATTTAATTGCTGGCGTAAACCGCCACGTTCCTTTGATGAATGTGAATGTGAATACCTTGCACGCAGCCTAGCAACGTGGAGATTTTATGTTAAAGGTTGCTGCAATAAATTTAATTGACTGTTAATAATAACATTGCGTCGCTTAATTAACGAAATTTAACGTGAGAACGAACGTTTTTCGCTTCGAACGTTCGGAGCAATTTAATGCAAAGAAGATTTTATGATATTGATAAACGTGGAAAATCTACATCTGAATAAAATATTCTATAAAAATGGATATAGTCGAAGATGCAAGAGGAAATGTATAAAATACATAACGCGAGGAAAATGCAACTTTCTTGGTTACCTGAGCGCCTATCGATGACGAACTCAAATTGAACGAACGTATTACATATTTGATTTATCTGAAATTCATGCCGTATACGTTGAAGTATGTATGCGCGCCAAGTTTTGTACACATTTTCAGTTCGAAATTTTCAATTTTGCGAAAATAAACGTGTAGGAATATCGGGGGGTTGTTGTCGGACGCCTGGATTAGATTGTGTTTTCTTGTTAGTTCTGGACCGCTTCAATTGCAAACGGTTTTTCTGTTTTCCCAGTGAGAACTGGATTGCTTTGTAAATATTATTGTTTTTATGAATGCAGGAGCGAACGCGAAACGGCTATTACCGAAGATGTTTTGCAAAGTTCGATGAAATAAATAAAAAAAAAGATTATTCTAACAAAAGCGATTTCATAAACAAGGAAAATTTTCTAAAAATTTGTAAAATTATTTAATGGGTGAAATTAAGGCACTTTCTTTCACTTAGAAAATGGAAAATGTTTTTGAAATTTTAATGATTCGCGTTCTTATCTCATAATGTACGCAGGTGACTAAAAGGGTTACTTGGGGAGACCAAAGTAAAACTATTTTCTTAATAAATTTTTAATAAAAACTCAGTAACTAGAAAGTTAAAGCAAGTCCAAATTAAATTAATTAACAAGCAATCGTTACTAACTATAGTAATTACTAAATTACGTTAAATAAATTTGGAGTATCTTAAGATTTATTTTTTTAATGACCAAATACTAATAATAATAATAATAATAATAATAATAATAATAATAATAATAATAATAATACACTTTATTTCAATCATATGCGGAATACAGAAACAGTACATGCAAATGAAAGAAAACGTCAAAATACAAAACGTTACTACAAATAGTCCCTCATAGAGTGCGGCTCTATATTGACGAGGTGCTGAAATACAGTTTTTTTAAACAATTTATAGTCGGTTAACGTTTTTATTTCTCCAGGAAGATTGTTAAATAAATACATACTTATAATAGTCCTTTTTCCGTTTTGGCTAGTCTATGCGAGGGATAGCGATAGTTCATTTTGTTACGTGTGCTATAGTTATGGCCAAATGTACAAGAACTGTCCACATATAAATGTTTGTACTTATGAAGAAATAAAAGACATTCAAATATATAGAGACCATAGAAAGTTAACATTTGGTTTTTGCGAAATGTTCCTTTACATGTTGCGTTGTGCTTCAGATTGAATATGATTCTAATCGCTTTCTTTTGCACAGCAAATATACGATTGCCGTCCGCACATTTGCCCCAGCACACAATACCAAATCTCAGTCGTGAGTAAAAATTTGCGTAGTAAATGGATTTTAGGGTATCAGTATTCATTGTGTCTTTAAGTACTCTTAAGGCAAAGCAAACACTTCCCAGATTTTTACAAAGAGAATTCGCGTGTGTTGACCAAGTTATACATTCATCAATATGTATTCCAAGATATTTAGTGTTATTTGATACATTTAAAATATGATTATCCAATTTAATATTATTAGGGGCAGGAACATTATTACTGTTGTTCATATTGTTGAGAGCCGCTGACTAATTAAAATAAAACCAGAAAACAAGTTGATGTAGAACTTAAATGTCAATTCCTTTAAGCGTCAAAACTAAGGGTCAATTTAGCTTTAGCCAGTTTATGAAAACAATTGTTTCTATGCGTTGAAATGTTGAAATGCAGGGTCAACATTTTGAAAGTCTTTTGTAAATGTTTTGGTTTTGATAAATTGCATTTTGTAAAATAAGTTTTATTCATTAAAAAGATTCCTACGCGCTGCTTTTGCCATTAATTTTTTCTTGGGTATGTAACTGAAAGGGGACTTAATTCAAAAAATTAATTCATACAACAAATCAAAAACGTTAGACACTGTTTGACAACTATCAGACGTCAATTTAGGAAGTAATTTCTTTTTCGCTCCTCGCTGGCTTCTTCTTTCTCCAAAAAATCAAAACCAACTTATTGAACTTTTCAATTGAGGACGTGTTATTATTTCTAATTCGTCTTATTAATTCCAGGGGTAGTCAATAAGTGGCCGTAAATCTATAAGAACTTTGAACTGTTTAGCTACCCTTTCAATCTCCTCCACAAGTTATGAGGCATTAGGAAAGCCATACCCGATGTTTGAGCTACCCTGGTGCCCGAATAAACTACCCATCATCTGACCTTGAATAATCAAATTCTCTAGGCCGAAGGTAGTTTTGATCACCTTTGGGTATTTATTTTCTCAAGGACGCTCAATCATTTTCGATCGCATTGTACGTTTGAATACCAGTGTAAGTTCGGGTACCCGTATAAGTTTGGATATTTCAACCATATTTCAACTTAACCGGATACACGAATTATACATGAGTGTCCGAATGTTAAAGATTATGACCTACTAGATTTTGCGAGACGGAGTCTCTTATCCGGCCTGCGCAATCTTTTTATTTAAAGCAAATTTTGCCCGTTGTTTTGACGCTACTTACCCTAATCTAATGACTGTATAATCGAAGTTTATTTGGCACTTGATACGTAAATGTCAATTTATGTGTGTAGAATTTTGCGAAACGCGAAACTAAGCTAAGCTGAGCGAAACTAAGTTTTTTGAATATTCTCTCCAACGTAATCTTACGCGGACGTGGCAATTAAAGCTAAGCGAAGCAAAGTTAGGATAGCAAAGATAAAAAACAATGTTTATCTTCCCTCGGTTGCCTCGTCCGCGTAAGATTACGTTGGAGCTAATTTTCAAAAAACTTAGTTTCGCTCAGCTTAGCTTAGTTTCGGGTTGTGGCCGCCCGCCTTTAATAAAAAAAAAAGTTGTAACAATTATTGGTAAAAGCTTTTCATGGGCCAGGTTTAGATGAAGAGAAAGTGTGGTATGAAAATTATCGGCTCGTGTTTTAAGCGATGTTTGTCAAACAAGGTTTTAGTAATTTTTGAAGAATTACGTTCATTAAAAGTTCCTCTTTGAGGTAGCTGCAAACAAAGAAGTCTGAAGTCGCAATTGGAGTTAGGAATAGTAAGGTTTGTTTGCTAAATGTGAGGGCTTTTAGGTAATTGAAGTTGTTGATCTGTCAAATTAAAAAAACATAAAATTTGAAGCCACTTTCTGCATAAAGTAGGTACAACGGAAATTTAATGGTCTAGTTCTAGTAGAATCAGACCACTGTAACATTGCATTTATTCATTTTTTGCTGGTGTTTAGTATTTACTATTGATAAAAATTAATATTTACAGTTGGTTCTTGTCCGATGAAATTTGTATCACAAAATCTTTTAAGCGGACACTAAATCGCGCATTATACACTTAACGTTTCGCAGTCGTTCGACAGCTTCGTCAGAAGCGTAAAATATTTTACGCGCCGTTATCTGTCTGACGAAGCTGTCGAACGACTGCGAAACCTTAAGTGTATAGTGCGCGATTTAGTGTCCGCTTAAAAGATTTTGTGATATAAAAATTAATATTTAAAGTTGGTTCTTGTCTGATGAAATTTGTATCACAAAATCTTTTAACCGGACATTAAATCGCGCACAATACACTTAACGTTTCACCGTCAAAAAATATTGACGAAAGAAGACGTTTCCCAAAACATAAGAAATACGTAAAAAAATTCTATAGAACAATTTATAATGAATTAAAAATTTGCCCAAAATGCATACGTTACGCCCATGCATGAGACGAGAACCAAAAGTTTACATCTTTAAAAGCGTTTAATAAACGTTTATGGTGTTACGCAGGGAATCGGAGTCGTTCAGTTGTAAAACGACCGTGACCTAATAACACACAGTTGCACAGCTGATGATGAATGCGTCGTACAAGTGTATTAATTGCTACGAGATTAATTAAAATCAATTACGTTTTCCAAGGTGTTGCGATGTGAAATACGGACTATAATTTACGACAGGTATTGAATTTCGTTAGATTTTGTACAAATTTGTGTTAATAATAATAATAGAATTTGTTTCTCATTGAACGACGCACACGAAACGAAATTATAATAAACAAAAAACCAAACATTTCTTTATTATTAGCAAAGTCCAATATTATTCAAACATCAGCGATAAACTGAATAAAAGACGTGACCGATTAAAATGCAACGGAAGGGTAACGCGTAATATTGGGGCATAAAAAAGACGCCGAAATGTTTATGACGGACACGTTGCTTGTAGGAACAGATTTTATTTACGATACAATTTAATGTAAATTGAAGAAAAATACTAGGAATTCTTAACACGGAGATTTGAATTATTTTCGCGTTGTAGTGATTTATTTGTTTATATATCGAAGAATGCATTCGTACTGGGGGCCATTGTTATCATTATTTTATACAATTTGGGTTGCGTTCATAAAATATACCTTCGAGTGCACCTTGGGCGTGTAATCGTATCTCTCTTAATCATGATTATTTGCTTATTTTGTGTCTCGCTTATCTGTTTCAAGAAGTCTTGTGTTTATATTATTACCATGACAACGGGCACACTTTTTACGCCGCACTTTTAAGTAGGGTGTAGAAAATGTGTTTGTTGCTATGGAAAACACGCCTGATTTAGTTTTTTTATGATTCATAGATGAGGAGCAAAATATATAAATTCATTTATACGAAAGAGACTGCAATATTAGCCAAGAGTAACTCTAGAGTGTCTTTTACGAACACAGCCTTGTACGAAATAATTTACTCCAGGTGATTTGCATGCATTTGTCAAGGAGTTCATATTTCAATTGATTACGTTAATTCCATTTAAAAGTCAAGTTCACGCCCAACGCCGCACCATAACAATCATAACTTTACTGTAAAAGACTTTTATGACTGTATTTTTTTCGTTCATCTGCTGCCCTTTTTTATCCAGGGACGTAACGTCACTTAGGGGAATTAATTATATTCTTTCATCTATTCTTTGTCCGTCTATTCAAGAATCACCCTGTATAATCTTTGTTGACTAATAGGTAAATTTTATTAATTAAAATTAGTATGCATTATTACATGCTTGTGGTGTATTATGTTATGAAAGTAATTTATTAATTAAATAAAATGTACTGTCACCGGTGTTGGGTAATTTTGTAGAGCGAATTTAATTCAGTTTTCCGTCCTGTATGGAAACGATATCCATTATAAAAGGAAGCAGATAAAGCGAGACCCACCCGCATCCTATATCTGGCAATTTTTCGGCGTGCAGCATCAAGATACCTGTGGGCTATACCGCGAACACGGGCCCAGGTGCGTAGTGGGAGCGTGTGGCTCCGCAGACCGGTCGATATTCACGTTACAGCCCCGCTACGTCGCACAGCCGCATTCTTTATTTGTCGACGTTATACAGAGGGAATAAAAATTAAAAAATTCTAACTTAATTACAAAAGTCTGTCCGGGCTACATTTAAGAAGTTGCTGTCCTATTTGTCACTCTCTTTAATGAAAAACAAGAGAACTTCGGGAAAATGTTGCTTCCTCGTCTTGCTGCCCTGTTTCCCGCTTCGCTTGTTTTCATTAAATAATTCTTGGCTTGAGGAACCTACTGTCGTAAAGACCACTTAACTTGTAATTACCGTTAAATTACACATCGAAAGATAGACACGATTCTATCCGTGTTCAAAAATTAGGATAATTTTACGTGAACTGTTAGAAAATAATTAATGAAACGCTGTCATTGCATTTTATGTGCGATCATATACTACGTTTTACTTCACTATATTAAAATTAATTAGTTCAGGAAATCTCCTAAAACGCACGTATTTCATGACGCCGTTCCATGGAGGTAGAGGAGTAAGTGACGTTCTTCATTTGACGACGTACGTGTGCAGCAGCAGCACCACCGACACTGACAAGATTTATCGTCGTTCATTAGGGAAACTCGTCGTGAAGTTATGCATTCGGAACTGATTGGCAATTAGATTTTCGTCTGGCCATTCCTAATTCATCATATTACCGCCTGTCTGAAAACCCTGCTCCGCAGGTGATTCCACCTTCCGTAGTTCTGCGGTCGTCCTGGATGCTTCCGAAACGTGCACCATATATTATGTATGGAAGACTCGGCGGTGCAGTAACCGAAGTGTGCTGACCCTCCCTTCATAATACATGAGCTACGCAGCCCCCAGTCCGGGGCCGTACAGCGTAAGGTCATTATAGTCAACAATAATACTGGCCCTAACCGCCAAACCATGCGGGGAAGAACTATGCGATTCCGAGAGAATAGTTCAGAAACTCAGTACATTACTTCGCGGTTGAAGTGGAACTTGCACAGCTCCTTTCTTGATTAATTGTTAAGGTCCTTTTAAGTAAAACTTGATAACACGATTCCAAAGTTTATCATTTCTGAATGGCGTATACATACACATTAATTGATCGTCTTAGACTTTATAATGTTAATTAAACTATACAAAATCTAAATGATAATTTAGTCTATTGCGTTAGGCACGATGAAATTTAATCCACATTTCGACTAACTCAACATCAAACAGTTTTTCCCAGTCATATTCCCATTTGGATTGATATTTACAGAAAGCTTGCGAAGCGAACAATGTTTCTAAATTCTTCACCGGTAACTTTATTCCTCTTCCACCACCTCTCACTTTCAATTTAGCGTTTACGCATTTCTTATAAAAATAGTTAAGATTCCGCTACGGTTAACCTCAGGTGGATTCTGTTAAAAAGAAATTGTTTTCAGTGCCCCGAAGTTCTTTTTTTTTGCTTGCCCTGAAATAAGAGAACTTTAAGTTTTTTCAGGCTTTTGTTCTGTCTGCTTACATGCCATTTCTCCCAGACGAATATCTGTTTATTTACAAGCGAAATGGAAGTTGTTATCCCGCTGTGCTTTTGAAAATGTTTTTCCAAACTTTCACGTATGCGTTCAATTTGTTTTTAGCATTCACCCTAACAGAGATTGATTTAAACAGTCAAACACACTTTGTTAATATTACTTATTATTATTTGAACAATTTATTGATGCGACGCGTGCAAAGAAAAGCTGATATTAGTCATTCATATGAACGAGTAAATTATTTAATTTAAATATACCTAATTACTCGCACGAAGAAATGAATAGTGAACGAGCTTTTCGTACACACAACTACGTAACGAGGCTAAATCAAACTGGAGCTTCGATAATTAGCGTGAGCATTTCTATTACGGCCGACATTGCTGCATCCTGACGCTTCAGAATTGCATTAATGTGGTTTAGCACAATGGATACAGTCGAGGAAATAACGAGCGCAGACGAGCGAACAGTCTCATCGACGTGCAAGGATGCAAGCAATATAGCATTTGCTCTGCCGTTTTCAAGAACCCTTCAGCGTGCATAATTCAGGGTGAAAATGCTGAAAATATAAAATAATTTTCGTTGGAAATCAACCAAACCTCGAAAGTTGATTTGCTCATTTTTCAAATCCTATACTGAAGTTTCCAATAATTGTGCGAATTCTTTAATGACTCTTTATCGATACTCATATAGTACTTAATACATGAGTCTCATTACTGAGCAGTCCTCTTACCAAGAAAACAAAGCTGATTTATTTTGGATTACTCCACATTAGTAGATAACAATATGCTATTTTTGTAGGATGATGATTTCTTATTGTATAAACTTGGATTCAATTTATTGAACTATTTAATTTGTGCAGCAGATTGTATGAAAACTATCTGGAAAAATAGAACATGTTCTATCTCCAAATTGAACCAAAATTTTAACTAGAAAATAGGGTAGTCTAAAACGATCTTTTTAGGCCATCGGTTCTCATTAAAATTTCTGCAAGATCGGTCCAATACGTGGAGAGCCGGGTACTCAAAACAAACAGATGCCAACCCTTTTAGTCACGTGATACGCACTTGTAGCTACATCACAGCGTCGCGTATTTCATGGAAATTGAACTCGAGTGTGGGTGAATGTTTCACAGGGGACTGCAGCGCAGAATATGAGTGTCGTGGAAATGGAAGAGGGCGTCTGGGGAGGGGTTCATATCTCGCCCTGCAATACTATAACCGGGTTAAGTAGCATGTATCACCCATCGTGCTGGGAGTAACGCTTTGGAAGTGATGACCTGTTGGATACGAGACACACACCACGCGTAGCAATTTTATTCTCCCTGGATGTCGGCAATGATTAATCTATGGTGGAAATTTAAACTATCATCGCTGAAACCAGTTGCGAATTTAAGTTCCAAAATTATTTAATTTTGAAAGTTAAATTCACCCATCGTGCTGGGAGTAACGCTTTGGAAGTGATGACCTGTTGGATACGAGACAAACACCACGCGTAGCAGTTTTATTTTCCCTGGATGTCGGCAATGATTAATCTATGGTGGAAATTTAAACTATCATCGCTGAAACCAGTTGCGAATTTAAGTTTCAAAATTAAATGTACCGAAACTAATTTGGTGGTCCTGTCGAATAAAAATAAGCTAAAAAGAATCATCTGTACTGAACTGAGGAGAATCAACTTAGGCAACGCAGACGTGGTGGTTCGTGGCGAGCATCTCTCGAGGTTTCCGTCACCCAAATCAAAGTGACTGGATCATCGCGTTTAATTTTATAAAGCGCTAACGCAATTTGTTCCGGCGTTAGACACTTTTCAATTGAATTCGGGCTGAGTGTCGAAAGTGGTTTTGTGCGGCCTGCAAGCGAAGCTGTGAAGTGAGACTGCCGCTGCGCCGCCTCCGCCGTCCGAATTCCACAAGTAACTCTAGTCGACCACACTTCAAAAGATCGCTTTGTTGTGCACATACGCTGCCGCTTTTCATCATGCTGGTGGTGTATTTAATTACGAGCGAGCTAGTTAGCAAACTATTGTATAAATAAAGCTTATTCTATGCAAATTATAATTAATGTTCTGTTGTACACGATAATATGATCAGTAAAGGTTTGAATTACAGGGCGCAGTCAAAAGAAGTATGAATAAGTTACTTTAAGTAACCCTACGTTTACTTGTTCATTTATTTATCCCTGAAAGATCACACACATTCATCTTCTTTGTGTGTGGGGGTTCAATAATTGATTGCTATTTTCTCTACATGACGACACATAGTTATAGTTATGAGTGTTATTAAAGACGCAAGACATGACTCAGGAGCTTATATGAATTACATGTGTGTAACCTCCATCCCCCATACGAAAACTGCTAGTATTCCAACTTTTTCAACAATAATAACATTTTGCACGTCATTAACACTAAATTTGTTACATTTGTACGGCTTAAAACTGATACTTTTCGTTACTTTTTAATGTGATTTAACTTTGTAGCTGTGAGAATAATCTCAGTTTTTTTTGAGGCCTGGCAAATTATTGTGCTTAATTAGTTGCTTATACATTTCCGAACGCACAAATTCCGGCCCCTCGACAAATAAAAACCGGACAACAGGGTGGAATTGTTTATATAAGTCACATATTAAATATTTTATGGAACCGAATTGAAACACACAACAGTTTCGGTTTTGTGCCGGCCTCGCGTAATGAATATTTTATATTTCAATTTACGCTTAAATGAAATTTTTAAAAGTGGATTTGTATTTTCAGCTTTAAATAAATAACGCCTCCCATCAAATTAAATATTTCACGGCCGGAATTACCAAAGCATTATGATCGGTTCACCGCTGTTTAAAAATTTCCATTCGCCGTCCGATTATCACTATTCATTATAATTTATTTAACCATTGGGGCGCAATATATTTTTAATATTTTTATAAAAGTTTTATTTAGCAAGGTGCTCTAGTTGTATAACATGCAATACATGTTACAGTTTAAATACATAACGTAACCCAAGCCTTAGAAGCTTGAAAATCAAAATAATAATTATATTTTCTAAAATTTAAGTGCTATAAAAGCGTAAACGCTTGTGAAGCTATAAGGTGTAACTGTATTCAAAGACAAACCGCAGCGGCATATTTACTTAATCAAAACAAGAACTACCCTACAAGCCGGTTAATTACGCTCGGTCCATTGTGCTCGTGCACCCTTAACTTTAATTAAACATTTTTGCATTCCCTTTCGACTGCACTTTCCATTGTGCGCATCCCCATCGCTCTCCGGGTGACATGGCATCGAACATCTCGCTTAATATTTTATCGGTTATTACGATTTGAATTGTTCCATTAACGTTACGAGGATGGCGGCCCTGCTATTCGCATAGTTCCTATGATGTCCATGCCAACCGCACTCAGATTAATCATCTCGTAAACATAATTGCGTTTCCGTAAGTGTACTCGGTCGGCATCACCCTGTGTAATTAACAACGCTATACATCATGTTCCGTCATCATCGATGGGGTTCACTACCACACCGTGAAGAAAACGTCTTCTCTTGGATGGGTTGTTTATCAGAAAACAGAAAAATCCTACTCAGAAATATTCAGTGAAGTAAACAGAATATCCAAATTAATACCAATGGTCCCATTTCGAACACTTGTGCTTCGGGTATCAACTTACCCTTCAATTTAATCAAAAAAAGAAACTGTCAAAGCTCAACTCTAAGGCCCAGTTTCATAAAACGATCAAGTTAATCGTGTGATTAAGTAATATCATTCGAGGAAACTTTAAATTTCCTCCAATGATATTAACTTGATCCAGTGGTTAACTACGTGTTATGAAGCTGGGCCTAAATTGTTAAGTTTCTGCCTCTCATGTGCTATATAAACTTGATATTATATCATGTATTGAAAGTAACGATGGTTTCAGTAATTTTGCTGTAGATTCTAAAACTGATGAGGTATGGGGGGTTGATTATAAATAAACACAAAGGGTTAAAAAAAATTTCGGATTTAATCTTTTGTAGTAAACTCAACGTCAAGATTTCTATCGAAAACGTCAACTTAATTACTTCATCGCAAATCTTGTCTTCTGTTTTCTTACACAATATGAATAATATAAACAGATAAGCATCAGTTCCCCCGCTTTGCGTACTCCCTATTCACGTAGATACTTATTTCCTCGGATATCATGGCAAATGCGGAATGGAATTCAATTATGATTCTGACATCCCTAACTCTTATTAGACGTGTCCCGACTTTTACTGCGGTAAGTACGTTCCATTGTTCGGTCTAACGCGTCCGATACAAAAGTGCTTCCCTTATATTAATTTTAACTTCTATTATTACTTATGGTTTTACATCCCCCGGCTCGGTATTAATGCAATTTCGCCGCTGCTTCACAAAAACGAATCAGCCTAGGCAGGCGTCAAATAAAATTTAATTTCATGCATCTGTAAAGCTCTTCCTCATAATTTTTTTTTTTGATACTTTGAAACAATTCGTGTTTCATTAGCCTTGGTTGTTAGCGTGAATTTATTTAAAAATGAAACGACGTGGAACGAACGCCTGATTTATTTAATATTTATCACGTCCTAAAAAATTCTGTATGACTGCTCGTGAAGTAATAATGAAGTTTCACGGCGAGAGGAAATTTACAAGCGCGAACATAAATTATTCAGAAAGGGATCACGTAAAAAAAAATTCAGGCAAATACATTAAAATGCTATTTAATAGAAATTATAATATTCTTCTGAAATTTAAGAGCGTTCGCCATACTCTCTCTCTGAGCGTAAAGGCTCGATCAAAAGATACATAATGAAAGGAATTCTGTAATAGGAATTTAAATTTATTCGTCCTTAGGGAGAAAGTATCCATCCGCCTGCAAAGCCTTGAGATATTAATATCCAATGGGATGGATACAACATTTTTCACATGTCAGATTCGTACGTAATTTTTTGTTTTTTGTTTGAGAAAACTAACCAATTTAACCAAACTTAAATAAGTTGATTTCAAATGAAACAACAATATCAACAAGAACTAAATTTAGCTACAAACTTAACATATCACCTCTAATAAACAAAGAAAAGAATGAGCCCTCGCGTTTCAGAAATCGTAACTCACGTTTTTGCAAAACGTTATTTACGTTTCTATCTCAGAAGGTGCACTCGTATATTCCGCAAAATTGAAATTAAAGTTTATTGCTTCCTTTATTCGCGGAGCACAATGCACGAGAGTATTTACTTTATTTTTGTTTTCGTTTCGGATGTGTTGCCGAAGAACGTATACGAACCTTCTGGTTAAAGATAGATAAACTAGTTTCGTGTGTGTATTTTCCAGATGGAAAGTCCTCAACTCTACATAAATTTTCTGCGTCGATTAAACAAGAGTTCGCCGGATGTTTCAAATCCTTTGTGTTCGGAGTCTTAAAAAATCGTGATTAAAACGTTGCAAATTATCGTCCTGAACTTGACGGCCCAAAATAAGATGTCCTTGCGAAATAATTTTAATGTAAATTTTTGATGTTGTTTAATGGCCTGTCAAATAAACAGATTTAAAGCGAAGGAGAGACAGCTTTTATTTAAGAAAAGATAATTCTCGCTCTTAATTTTCGCAAATTTAATAGAAGTGTATTTTACAAACAAAAATTGCACTTCACATTATTATTGTTATTATGAAACGCGGTCGGTGTAATTTGGCACACAATTTAATACATTGTGAGCGCTCGTTTCGTCCTCCTGGCAGTGAAAAAGCTTGTTAAGGACTTGCATAATGATAATGGGATTAAGAACAATTGAATGCCGGCTGTAGCACAAAACTAACGTAAGGAAACTAATTTACTTTTACTGTAAAACGAAATTCGAAATTAACTTTAAATTGAAATTTTCTGTACGAACTTTATTGCAGAGGACTCTCCTGAATCTGTTAATGGGATATCGCGTCGTCTATTTTGGTTTAGTTAATTCATTAAATTCAGCAAGAATTTACAAGAAATAAAATTTATGTTATTAATGACAAAGTTCGATGAGTTAAATTATTAATATGTTTTATTTTATTCATATTCATAATATTTACTAATTCATACAGAGCCTTCATCTAAAGCTCAGAGCCACGTGACTAACATAAATAGGCAACCAAACACACCCGTGTGGTAATACTGCTTACTCACCATCACAATAACCAAAAGTATGTAGGTATATGCAATTACACATCATGAACTTCAACTGATTGATTTCTTACTGTTTTCGCTATAGGACGCTGTTGCTTAACACTAATTAAGATTTAGAAAGCTCGGAGCTTATAAAAAGCTGTGTCGTTATTTTCTACACAAAACCTCACTATTTAAAACAAGGACGTTTCTATCGCCTCTAACGATTAGAGTAATTTCCAAATTTGTCACTATTTTCTTTCGTAAATAGTAGAGAAGCGTTTTGCTCAATTCGCCGATTTCAATAAATCATCGGTTTCGGCCTTCGCACAGGGGTTTAATATGCGGGGCTAAAATCGACCATTGAGTGCCACTCACTTCCCCATTTACCAACCGCAACATGTGTTTCCTTGTACACAATATAGAGGGGCCAAAACCTTTTTTTACTTTTTCCAAAAAGGAAATCGAGAAATAATTTCAAAAAATATTTAAAATCACAGACGTCACATTTTTGTTTAAAGGAACTAATAACGTTTTCCATTGATTTTCCTAGAGCACTATCAGAATATCTTCATCCTTTATTTTTGCATGAGGTTAAAATAAGATGAGAATATTGTGAGAGCGCTCTAGAACTATAAAAAATAAACTGCAATATCATTTTCACATAATAAAAATACTAGAGTTTATTTATTTATAGTTTTTATATGCTATATACAGGGCGATTCTTGAATAGACCGACAAGAAAATACTGACGAATGCGTCATACAAGTGTATTAATTGCAACGAGATTAATTAAAATCAATTACCTATTGAATTTTGTTAGAATTTATACAAATTTGTCTTAATAATTCCTGAATGTGTTTATTGATTAAATTCTGGTTGTCATCACAATTTTTTCGTTCATAGCAAAGTCTATTATTATTCAAACAACAGCGATAAACCGAATAAACGACGTGAGTGATTAAAATACAAGGGAAGGATAACGCGTAATATTGGGTTATAAAAAGATGCCGAAATGTTTATGACGGACACGTTGCTTGTGGAAATTAAACTTTATTTACAATACAGATTAAATTAAAATTAAAAAAAAAAAACACTAGGAATTCTTAACCCATTTTTTCCCAGTGTTCCAAAACTGGAACATGACGCATATTTTCAGATTTAAAACAATTGCCAATCATAGCCGTAGCCTGTCTCGTATGACTTCTTGGCACACTTGTCGGTTTCGTTTAACGCAAGAATCGTTGAGTTTGCTAATTTCGTTTATGACTTTTGTTGTGTTGTTCTATACTGTCAGATGTGATAAAAATGTCTTGCAAAAGATAAGCAAACATTTACTAACATATTTCGTATATTGTAAAGTGTATGGTTCCATTCTGTTAGTAAATGCATCCAAATTTATTATTACTAAATGCAATATTCTAATAAATTTTGTATTATTTTTTATTCGCATAAAAGTTGCTTGTTCCGATACTGGAACACCGGGCCTAAAGATGCATACCATACTTAGTCAAAAACAAATATTTTTAGGGCATTGATAACAGAAGAGTTGACAGCAATAATAGAAAATAACGGCTGAATGATGTGGATAGCGTTGATGTATGTATAACTCCATCAAATGATGGGTGCTGAGAGTGAAGAACACAGTGCTGACGAAGTTGGAACTTCAATTTGAGTGGACGTCAGTTTGAGGTTAAGGCATGTTTCAGGTTTAATTTTATTCAAATTAGGGAGTTACTACATTGGACGACGATGATATTGACTATGACGACGATTACGAAATACCTATTACTCATCATCAGAAGGTTCATCATTACAACCAGGACAACCCAGGAAACTAGTTCCGCTAGTTCAACGAAACTGTTCCAAAATTGATCTGAGTCCAACATTTGGTCCTTTCGTTAGCCAAAAAGTTCCGGAACCTATAGCTTCAGATCTTACTAGCTGCTTCGACTTATTTTTTGATGAAGAAGTAAGCAGCTTCTTAGTCAACATGTTTACTGCCTAGGCCAGATCAAAAACAGATTATAATTTTGAAATGACTACTAAAATGCAAATACTCTAAGTGCAAGCAGTGCAGGTGAATAGAAAACGCTATTAGTGAACATCTGAAATCTGAATATAGGCGAAAGTATGATACCCTATTACGGATCCCATGCGGCAGAACATTTATACGTGGGAAACGGATACAAAATGTGGTGCCTTAGCGAACCATTAGGATATCTTATCCATTTCAATCTTCAAGGAAAGACAAAACATTAATTTCGGAGGTAGTGATTCTGTAGTCATGAACCTTTTATCTAATCTTCTAAGGACTGTCCGATTTAAGATTTTCATCGTATTATTTTATTAATGATTGGCAATAACAGGCTCGGTGTTCCATTTTTGGAACATCATCAAAAACAACTACGCAAAAGAAAAATATTATAAATATTATATTCCACACCTCATCAGAATCAACTTTCCTTTCTTTTCTCCTGTCTTCTCTTCACCTGCAGTTTCATCTTCATCTTCGACCTCCACTCTATTTTAGCCCTCATCTTCATTTTCTTTATCTTCGTCTTTAATTTCATCTTCATATATATTTTCGTTTTGATCTTCTCGGATATTTTCGGATGTGTTTACATTAACGTAAAACATTAATGAAGTTTCTCGTGAACATAACCCCCATATCCGAAAATATCATTCCTTTTGTTTATAATCCCCCTTGCAATCATATTTGCCATAAAATGTCGTCTTTATAGTTGGCAACATAAGGATGATTTGAGTCGACGTCCTCTTCGTCCTTTCCTTCAGTTTCGCCTTTATTTTCGATACCCTCGTCTTTAATTTCATCGTCGTCTGTTTTTCATCATCTTCGTTTTCACTTTCTTGAATTACTTGAATCAAACCTTGGTTGGGTTTGACTTTGTTTTCACACCCCATCAGAATTAGCATCTCTGATGCTCCTCCCATTTCGTTTTAGGCTTCATCGTTACTTTAGTATTCAATTCCGTCTTCATTTTCGTTACCTTCGTCTTTAATTTCGTCTTCATTTTCATCTGCGACCATATACTCCTAGAGTAAGTATGCTTGCAGTTTGTTTACAGCCAACATAACAGGTCGGGGTAAGGGGAATGTGCAACTGTAAGCAAAACTCGACCTTAGAAGATTCCGCAAAATCCGACGTTTTCATTGGCTAGTTCATCAGCACATCGTGTCTTTTCGTTTCATTTCGACACTCATTTCCGTGTTAGAAATTAATCATTTCGTATTGAATTTCATCAAAAAAAATTAATCAAACTTAAAAAGGAATGGTGAAAGTGTGTTTCGTATGTTCACGAAAGTGGGAAAAGGCTTCCCAACGTTCATATATCATTTGTAAGTTCCACGTGGTAGGATTAATATTATTAATTCAAAACAAAATACATTAGCGTCCCCGACAGGGATTATATTAAAAAATAATTTTAATGAATACGTAGTTTAATTAATAAAATTATTTTATTTCAACATCAATAAAATATTTACAAAGGTATTCGTTTATTTAAAACCCTTTCACTGTTTCGGAATAATATATGCAAAAATGAAAAACATTGCTGAACATATTGTTTGAAAACCATAAAATTGTTAAATGAACGTTTCTTGACTGCATGTTTTTATTACGTATTTATTTCAATTAAAATTGCTCCCTAATGACACTCCGCCGCTCCCGAGGTTCCTTTGTAAACAGTAAACCCCTCCTACCGTTGATGTTGGCAGAATTTTGATACCTACATCTGAGCGACACACTTAATCTAGAAGTGTATGGTCTAAGATTCTCATCATCGTCCGTTTGTTATCATTTTCTGGAGTTACATACTTCAATCACCAATCGTCTTCATTTCCTTCAATGAAGTCTTTGGTATGACTTTGTTCCCACACCCCAGCAAGATTAGCTTCTCTGATGCTCCTCCACTTCGTTCTAGGCTTCATCCTCACCTTAGTTTTCAACACCGTCTTCAATTTCGTTACTTCGTCTTTAATTTCGTCTTCATTTTCATCTTAGTCTGGAAATACTTCAATGATCAATCATCTTCATTTCTTTCAAACAACTCTTAGGTTTGACTTTCTTTCCACATCCCAGCAAGATCAGCTTTCCCGTCTAAGCCCTTGTTACCTCTCCACCTGCAAATTCGGTCGTTTGTTTTGTGTTCAGGTGGCTTGCATCCATTTGTCAAGAAGTTTGTATTTCAGCTGATTACGTCAATTTCGTTTAGAGGTCCAAACCAATCTGCCTTAATGAAAGATTATTTCACAAACTTCCTGATTTTTCTTTATTTTTACCTCAAACCAGACCTCTTTTCGTGCATTATTTGTTTTTCTAAGAAAGTACAATTTGTTTTCTTTTAATTTCTACTAACACGCCTAAGCGAAATCAAGATAAATAACTGACGAATCGCCTTTTATCTTATCAAACTAAAATAGATAAAACCCTTCTGTTGATTTAAGTGGTAGATTGAGTAATTGAAACTAGATAATTGTGTCAGTCATCGCCTTAGATGTTTTGCGAAATCGTTTTTTGGTCCAATGTCAAACGCAATGAAAATTTCTATTGTACAGAAAGTGAGTAAAGCTGATTTTATAAAAATTATAAACAAAAAAAATTTCAGCATATACAACATGACGTATTAATAATAATAAAAATAATAATCTCAAAGGATTTAGGTAAACATAGCTGCCTTTAAAACGACTTATGTACTACATTATCCCTTTTCAATTTTTTTAACTCTGCAACTACAGAAAACTTCAAAAATAAGCACTTGAGACATAATTCGCATCAATATGAACGTCATTCACAGGGAATAATGTTCGTTTTTTATTTCTTGCGTCCCTTTAATTTTTGCTTGCTACCACTCTACATAATAAAGTAAATTCAAAGGATTTAACAATACTTAATGCTCTCTGCAGTTTCGTTTCTTCATCAAGAGATATTTTCAGAAAAAACTTCTTGAAGGGTTTTAAATTCAGTCAAGTTTTCATCCAATTAAAACAATTAAACGGTTGAATAAAGCCGATATCAAAGAAACTAGTGACGAACTCAACTTTGGACAAATTGTAAACTGATTCTAAGACGCCGACTTCACTTGAAGTATTCTCTGCTTTATATACAGTCTGTTCAAACAAGAAATAACACAAACTTAAAAAAACAGTGCAACTGTCAAGAGAATAATTTGATTATGGCGGTTTGCGAATGTGTTCTATTCTATTCTTTATCAATTGGCAAAATAATATACAGGGTAATCCATTTTAATAAAGTATCTTTTTTTCTTTATCTCATAAACGCGATGTTCAATTGTTTTTTTGACTATGTCATTGAAATCTTTATGAAAAGTGCAGAAGCTTGTAAGTCACGACCGTAACTTAGTTAAGAAGAAAGAATTAATTAATTAATTAATTAATTTAACGGGATGCGGTCTGATTGGACGTTAACAAGGATACCTCCTTTGTTTAAAACTCAATATTTCGATTTTTTATTTAAATCTTCATCAGGAGAAACTACAAATAATACAAGAGTCACTCTAAGTTTAAGCAAAAATTAAATTACTTACAAACTGGAAGCTTAAGAATTGGTTAACAAACTTGAACATGAACATAAACAATTAATTACATTTTAAAATTGTAAAAGACGATAAATGAATCGGACAAAACACGTGTATAATTACAAAATGGTGATTGGAGCAAAGTTCAAATTTTTGACAAGAATGTAACCTACATTTAGTTACAAATAAAAGTTACTAACATTTGTTATTTAAAATATTTAAAATATTCGTATAATAATTGTTTATGTTCATGTTCAAGTTTGTTAACCAATTCTTAAGCTTGCAGTTTGTAAGTAATTTAATTTTTGCTTAAACTTAGAGTGACTCTTGTATTATTTGTAGTTTCTCCTGATGAAGATTTAAATAAAAAATCGAAATATTGAGTTTTAAACAAAGGAGGTATCCTTGTTAACGTCCAATCAGACCGCATCCCGTTAAATTAATTAATTAATTAATTCTTTCTTCTTATGAAAAGTGCTACTAATTTGCTACTTTAACCGAATTTGTAGCTTTATTATAGCTCTGTTCCAACCATGCTTTGTGACGGTTTCCAAATCGTCAAAATCAGTTGCCCACCGAAATAATGATCGATTTTGACAACTTTGTCAGGTGTAAAACTTTGATGAGTGCATGCTTGTGACGGTTTCGAAACCGTCACAAAGCATAGTTGGAACAGACCTTATAATAATATAAAATATAATAAAGTTAGCAATAGTGCCGACTTAAGTTTCAACCCACTTGAACAGACTGTATACTATTGTATGTATTGAGAAAATACATAATGATAACAATAGCTTTAATCAATCGATCAATAGTCACATACAAGAAATATAAAGGAAAATGAAATAAGCGATACAAAGTTTAATACAAGTATTAGAAACAATTAGTATAAATTTTTAATGATTTCTCAAGAAGGACACTTTAAAATTAGTGACAATTGTACAGGGTGCTCTAAACATATAGTAATTGTTCCCATTTTTTTTTTAAATAACCGTTTCTACATATTTTACTGGAGACATTACATGCCTTTTGAAACGGACACTTTGTGTAAAGAATAAAAACTGAAAGTGTATGTTTTGAAAAATTAAAATCTACGAAAATACTCCGGAGGACACGACGCCGCGCCCTAACAATAATAAAACTATAGAAAGACTGCATTTATTTCGTTCATCTGCTGCTCTTTCTTAACCAGGGATGTATCTTTATTTTAGGGATAATTTTTCAATGATTATTTCTAGAAAACTAAAGTACATAATTTTTTTAAACATTTTTCCCATGTTCTCTTCTTTATTCTGTATTTTTTAGTTGATCTATTCAAGAATCACAGTATATTATAAAAGAATATATGAGTAAAGCATATGGAAATTGCTTTGAATATAACTAATTCTTCAATGGTTAATCCAGTGATATACAGCATGACCAATTAAAAAAAAAGCAAATCTCATTGTATGTAAAAATAATTGGAATTATTTATTTTTATATAAAGTAGTCACATTTATACATAGTGCTATAATCAAATGGAAATGTCACCAGCCATTTGCACCAAACACTTTAAGCTCAACCTAACTTTAATGCCCGGTTGCACGAACTTTTTAAGCAGAGCTTAAATTTAAGTTATGTTTAGAATGTGATATTTACGCATGGTCGGTACAATGTCAAATACATTCTGATGGACATTTAAACTTCAACTTAAGTATCAGTTAGAATGTTACTAACATTTTGTGAAATGTATAATAATGTCATAGTCTAAACACCACTTTACACCAATTTAAGGCTCTGCTTAAAAAGTTGGTGCAACAGGGCGTAAGTCGGCTTTCACACCAAAGTAGCATGCTGCGTGCTACTTGCATCTTTTGAGAAGTAGCGTGCCGCGTAGCACATCTTAGAATTTTGCTTTCACATCAAGGTAACCTAGCAAGACTGTGCGATTCGCGAATTGGCAGTGTCTTGCGAGTTATTATAATCAAGATATCATCCGAAGATGAAGCTATGGCGTTAATTGCAGCGGTGGTTGTTAGGAGGAGAAAAAGAAAGAGAAGGTGTGATTACTAAAGCCTCCATACAGTGGCGTAGCTACCATAGGGCAAAACGGTGCAGTGCACCGGGGTTCCAAAGCTCACGGGGCCCTTGACCAACACTGAAGCTCCGAAGCGAAATGTGCCAAATTATTTTAAACAAATTATAATATACTGAATATTTCTCAATTATAATCAATTATTTATTATTGTTATTCAGTCGATACAATAACAGTGAAGAACATTACTATTCTAAGTGGCAGTAATTTATGAAAATGTGGAGATAACACTCAAAAATGATATTACAATTTTTAAAGATTTTTAGGTTCATATTGATTTGATTAGGATACGGCGAAGTTGTAAAAAGTAAATTAAGTAAAAGTAAACAACAGTTTTATTGACATACTGCAATAACTGCACCGAGAAGTAATAATCGTAATTATTGAAATTGATCTGCTTCTGCATTCTACCATAATTTTACTTTCGTTGAAAAATTTATTTAATGAAATAAGTTGCAATATTTCTTGCCACGTACTGTGTCGAAAGATGTAGGCCACAAAACACTTACTTATTATAGAGTTTTATTAGAAAAATGTGATCAATTTCAAAGTAAATATTCTGATATAATAGGACCTAATTTTTCGATACAGTTTCTTAATCTTTACCATCTGATACTATTTGAATTAACTGATGCCTGGACTGTTCACAGATTATGTAGGAAATTATAAGAAAATTTGGATTGCCAATTTAACTCTACTAATTTATCAGAGACATGATTACGTCACTGCAAACCAAAAATAAGCCTAAGACAGGAATTTGGAATTTTCTGAATCCTGTAAGAATCAATATAATTTAAACACGGGTCATACACTACATCGTAGTAATTAAAATATGATAGAACTAAGGACTCGAGTAGCATCCACTTAATTTTTTTATTCAAAAAATTACGATTCGAATAAATCAACCTTAAATTCGCTATTGCTTTCTGTATACAAGAGGATACATGCTTAGAAAAGCGTAATTTTTCATCAATATACAAACCTAAACTTTTAACCGTTTCAACAGGAGTTAAAGTTGAATCACCGACTTTAATAACAAATTTCTTCCGGGCTCGTTCACGGTCTATTGTTTTACCAAATAAAATTACAGATGACTTAGTCGGATTGATGACTAGTGAGTGTTTAGTAGAAAAATCTATAAGTTTAACGATATCATCATTAATATTAGAAATGGCAGTTGAAATATCATTAAGATAGAAAGAATAATGTAACTGAGTATCATCTGCATATCGATGGTCTTTGCAGTGCTGTAACACGCTTGTCAAATTACTAGTATAGATGTTGAAAAGTAAAGGACCAAGAATGGAACCTTGTGGAACTCCTTGCGTCAACTCTAAAGAATTGAACACAGACTGATTGAGCACAACTTTTTGTAGCCGACCACTCAGATAACTTTTGAATAATGAAATAGCACTAGAAGTGAATGATTGACAGTATCAAATGCACGAGAAAAGTCGAACAGTACTAAGGCCGTGAGTTTATTATGTTCAATATTTCTGAAAATGTCATCAGTAATGTCACACATTGTGGTCATGCAACTATATCCAGAGTGAAACCCTGACCGGTGCAATGGTGAAACATTATATAATATCAAATGGTTACTGATTTGTCTGTACACAACTTTTTCAAGTATTTTAGAAAGGCAGTGCAATATGCTAATAGGACGGAGATCTTTTAGTTCTGTAGGATTATTTATTTTAGGTAATGGATGAGCCGGTGCTGTTTTCCATAAAGACGGGAAAGAGCTAGTTTGTAAACAAAAATTAATTGTGACATTACGGAAGTCTATACTGTAATGTTATTATTTCACACTATTCCTGTAACATCTGGAGCTGCTGAAAAATCCTTTAGCAAATTAAAAATCATTAAAAATTATTTAAGAAATAGCGTAGGTCAAGATCGATTCCGATATTTATCGTTAATTGCAATTGAAAACGAGGCGGCATCAAACTTGAATTTAAGTGAAGTGATTGATACATTTGCAAAAATTAAAGGGCGTAAGAGATTATAAATTTATTTGTTAATTTGCAATATAATAAACGTTTATTTATTTCGTTCTTAGTTCATTTTATTATTTTGTTGCTCATTACATCACAACGAGCAGTAGGAATACACCTTTGAAAAAATACTTGTTTATATTTTTGGTTTTTAAAAATTTTGTGCAAATCGGTTTTGATTGCAGCGCATTCCTCGAGCATGCTCTGTACAGCTGTTTCGGCCCTATTTGGGGCCTCGTTAGCAGAATCGTAGCTCGAGAATTCCACTGCAAATCAAACCGACCCGTCCTGGGTTATTCGCAATTGCGACGTGAAAGTAATGATAAGTTTAACTAGCGACATCCTGCGATCGCTTTTTGACCTTTTTAGTGTTAATTTGTTATATGTACGTATTATAACAACAGGTTGACCATTAACATTGCTCCCATTTTTTTTTAACTTTAAAAATTAACATGGTTAGGGGCCCCGACTTCTTTTTGCACCGGGGCCCTTGGCTACCTAGCTACGCCACTGCCTCCATACTGTTTGTAGCACGTGTATGAAATGATGAAAGAGCATCAAGAATCACAACACTGTGGTTCCTGATGGTTTGATGTCAGCATGTTGTCAAGAACCCTCGTTTAACTTGACAATGTTTTAATTTAAGACGAAACCGCAGTCTCTACTGAAGTAGCGTAGCAAAATATAGAACTTGTCGTATGAGCTAAGCTGCACGTCGCAAGTGGCAGGTCGCATGAATGTTATGCTACACCGGTGTGAATATTATCAATTGTTTACATAGGTTCTAAAATTAATGGCATGCAGCGTGCATCCAGGATGCAAGTGGCACGTAGCATGCTACTTTGGTGTGAAAGCCGCCTAAGAGTCACTTAGAATATGACTTACACGATGCTGTGTAACCTAAAAATATCACATTATAAACACGACTTAAATTGAAGCTCAGCTTAGGTGTTTGGTTGGTGCAAATGGCCAAAATAAAGTGAACTTTCTTGTAAAAAAGTCGTTACAGCGCACAATTATTATATGAATATTTTTGACAGAAAACAAGAGGACACTCTCCGTTGTACTCAAAAATAAATACTCTTTCAGCATTGCAAAAGTAAAAAAAAGAAGACATGAAAGCAGATATTTTAAAATAGTATTATTCCTTTAGATTACTTCAGAACTTTCAGTTTTCTATCAAATTTTTTAGGTCCATTCAAAATTAATCTAATGTTGTAATTAATAAGACGTCTTATAAACCATCCACCTAGTTTTTGGATTTAATATTTAAAATGACGTACACTTTTCGTAATTTAATGTTTTATCAGAGTATATCTTTAGGTTATAAGGAAAACCAATCTCTAAATATTATAGAATTTGGAAAATATTTTCCCAGGGAAATTACTTAAGCCGAAAAGAAACCATTTCCTCACGAATAATTCCCAGCGCTGCTTTATAATTCTGCATCGAATTTCTCGGTCGAAATCGAATACTCTCTCTTAAGCACGGCCCCAAAATAACCAGAAATATTGAATTCCGAGTGAAGTAATCGATTCCCGATTTCGCCGACCGGGGGGAAAAAAAAATTACCGTGTAGGTCCTTCGTCGGGCGTCGCGGTGCATGAAACAAATCGGCGTAATTTCACCCCGGCTCGGCGTGAACGCGGATCAATCGTCGAATTGCAGTAGTAAGATCGATTACACAATACGCAGCCAACGCACCCCCGGGGACCGGCTATTATTCACAATGGTAATAATCATTTGATTAATCACATTTGACAGGAATTGTCTGCCCGTGTAACACATGTGCATCCGTCATTTCGATCACAACGGCTTGCCTCAACAACTTATATATGCAATGCATACTGCTAATGGAATAATTATAGTGTAATCAAGTTTACCGCCACGCATTTCTTATGCATTAGTTATTATAAGTTATAATGGTGTTATGCGGCGGGTTGATGCTGTTCTATTAACGGTTTATTAGAAGTTATTACTCATTTATATTAATGAGTAAGGTCCATTGTTGTGGAACATCGTATTACTTATTTCTTATTATAGTCTTTAAATACACTAACGCATTTATTGCGTATTCAAATCGGAGTTGTTGCTTTTACGCCTTTGCAAAAGTGTAGTAGAAATACGAAGATTGGCCAGTGTGAAAAGTGTGAATTAATTTAATTAGAACTAAGGGTTTATTTACACGGCGGCGTTTCAATGTGTGCGCGAATCGCGAATTCAACAAATTACAGCGCGCAAAGACTATCGGGCTATGTAATTTACGTAATTAAACGATAATTAAAGTTGCTCCTAATTAAAAGTGGAGAATGAAAAGAGATATAGCAACTGCGTCTCGCGGAAGTTTAATTGGGGACCCGTCCGTGTTTGTTTAGTTAGACGTTTTCGAACTCCTAAGAAGATTTGACAAATCTCTTCGATCTGCAAATTATTGTCGTCGGGAACTCGCGCCCTACAACATACTGTTCCGAGTGTTGTGATTCTATGTTAAAATAACTTCTCGTGAATATTAATATCCCGGAATTAGTAAATGTTTGTTTTAGGAATTAATAATAATAATAACGAAGTTGTTTTGTTACTTTCGTAATTAGTTTTATTTATTGCGCCTGAGCTTTTGTGTTTACTGAAATCCGCGCGTGTGTGTGTGGGTGTCGTAAAAGCTCATCAAAATTTCTGTGCAGCGAATAAACACGAAAAAAAATTTCCGGCTGTACATTACGCGTGTCATTTCATATTACACGGCGTATAAAAACAGGTCCAATATCGCGAAACTGATGTCACTGGCTCCGGTAAAAAGCCGAAGCTTAACCGGATTATTGCATAATTCAAACTAATTTCATCCTGCGCGGAATTACATATGAATAAGTGATAACTCGCCATTTCCCTAGTTGTCAGATTCTCTATCACCTCCGTTCGTATTCGGTCCGCACCGCAAATTTCATAATTAAACATAATATCTTGCCTTCCGGATTTGCTGCCTTCCTATTTGAGCAGAGAATTTTTAAATAGTTGGTTACACATAGTTTGAATTTTGCATTAACTTGGTAATTTCGAGCTAACTAACATTCAGAGTTATCACAGTTGATGTTAGTTTAAAACAAAAAAAGTTCGATGTACATAAAATAGAATTATAATAGAATGATGGCAATTTTGCATTAACTTAGTCCAATCAGAGTTATCACAAAAATGATGACAGTTCAAAACAAAAAAAATGTTCGATGTATATAAAATAGAATTATAATAGAATCATGATAATTTTGCATTACTAAAATAATTCCGAGCTAATTAACATTCAGAGTTAGATCACAAATGGTATTATGTAGTTTAAAACCAAAAACGTTTGGTGTATATAAAATAGAATTCTAATAGAATCATGGTGGCGAAACCGGCAGCTATTAATAGTTTAAGATTTGCGATAATCTGTAAGGAATCGTGTATAATACAGATATGATGAGGGGCGCGCCTAAATGAAGAGCGACAGTAATTCGAAGCGCAAACAGAAACGCAAACTATCAGGGAGTTAATGTCAACACACGGGATCCCATCGATCCCGATGTGCTAATTCAAACTATACCGATGAATATGCAATACGGTCGCTGGTGAAGACTGCGTGCACAAAAACAAAGCGCATCATCGACCGACGCTGAAGGCCATCAGTATCGGTTTTCGATTAATTAACAATTCGAAACGTTTTGCTCGCAGTAGATTTCCTGGGCGTTTCTGTTTCGGGGCGGCCATCAAAAATGCATACACTTTTTTGTTATAATTAGTTTCGCTTTATGGTTATACGCAAATTCAATATCCAACGATCGAAACGCCACGATATTTTGCAGTTGGCTTCTTGGAGTTTACAATTTTTATTACACAACTCACTTCAAACTTGCTTGCTTTAGAGTAATATTGTTATTTAAAAAAGACTTGGTTATAAGTTGGTATACAGTTTTTTCATGTTATAAGAAAAAAAAAAAATTAGTAAAGGAGACTGTGGTTTAAGGAATAATTGAAATTAACCTCCGCCCACAATAATTTTATAATTTTATTATATAAAATTATTGTGGGCGGAGGTTAATTTCAATTATGTTATAAGAAGTTTAATAAAACAATGTCGGGGGAGAAGTTAAAAAAATATGTGTGGCATACCAGAATAAACAAGCGCAATTTCTCAGTACGTAAAAAATGAAGCATTTGGTATAAATCCACCCCCTATTAAACTCCAGTGTACAGCTCTTAAATTAATAGTGCATTATATAACGCACGCAGGACAGGCGGTCTTACAAAAATGCAATATATTCGCGAAAGCTGCTTTGGAATGGGTCGAAAGTAACGGGGCACAATGCGCGGATTAAGCCGCAGACTGCTCAAATACGATCCATTAGCAGGCATTCAGTTGAGTCGAGAGTTAAACTACAGAAGAACCCGTCATGGCAGCCAACATACGAGAGGAGCGTGCAACAAGCCGCTTGATCACGGGCATTTGTTTCAAGAACAATCGGGATCTTTGAAAACTCTATTGAACTTAATACCGTGCCACGTCAGTAAATAATGCTCGAGTGAAACAGAACGAAGAAGTAAGTGCATCGCCCATTTTCTTATTTTCAATAAAAAGAAAGGACAAAGTCCTGATTGCAATTTTGTTTTAAATAAATTCAGTTAATCACTGTTTTAGAATCAAAATAGAAAGCAAGTTATCCAAGACCATGAGAAAAGAAAATTGTCTGTTTTTTTTTATACACATGTCTACTAATTATTATCAAAATCACGGAACTTGAGCTCTGCGTCATCAATGACAGAAGTTACAACCGACAATTACTTCAGTATCCAAAGCTGGATGCCATACTGGTTTCAATATCTGATTGTAAATCAGTAGTTTATTGGATATTGAAAGTTTGGAGTTTCTTCCAATCAGCCAATGGTGCTGTCTATATTTAAGGCCTAATTCCGCTCCTTTCCTCTTAACATGCTCTTTCCACCTAAGTTTGGCGTCCAGAGTCATGCCTAGATACCTACTTGGCGTTGTTTTCATGTGTCATGTGGCACCGTGGTGGCACTTATATCTAAAAACGGTGGGTCTTTTAATAATTCGTTTGTAAAATTGACATGGATGGATTTCAGCTCGTTTAACTTTATTTTCCATTGTTTAGTCCAGTCAAGTATTTGCAGTTTCCTAGTGGATGAATCTTGGTCTTTCTCTACTGCTAGTAGTGCGGTGTCATCTGCAAACGTAGCCACTGTAGTTTCCTCCAAGAATATCACTATTCACTAGTATATAGCAGATAGATGATAGGACCCAGCACACTACCTTGAGCCACTCCCGCTTTTATCTCTTTTAGCTCCGAATATTCATCTTCTTGTCTAATTCTGAAGAGTCTGTCCTAGATGTAAGATGTTAATATCTTTACATATTGTCTTGGAAGCATTTTGTTTAATTTATGTATCAAGCTTTCGTGCCATACCTTGTCGAAGGCTTGTGCTACGTCTAAAAAGACTGCAGAGCAGATTTGTTTTTCTTCCAACGCACGTTTGATGATGTCGGTTACTCTATGCACTTGGCCTATTGTTGAGTGCTTTTGCCTGAATCCAAATTGATAATCCGGAATTAAGTTATTATTTTCTATTATTGGCCGCAGCCTTTTGAGTAGTAGTTTCTCAAGAAGTTTTGAGACTATTGGCAGAAGAAAGATTGGCCTGTAAGATTTGACATCATTGGGTTGTTTTCCGCAACTTTCCAGCATGCAGGGACATGTTTCAATCTGAAAGCTGCGTTGAATAGGTAGGTGAGCATTACTATACCCTATCTAGGCAGATGCTTTAAAATCTCTCCAGTGATTAAATCGAATCCTGGTGCTTTCTTTGGGTTCAGATTAGTTCTTATCTCTTCAGCTACTTCTCTTGGCGTAACTGGTGCGATATTTTTGGATCTTTGGTTATCAATATTATTTATAGGATGATTCACTTGCCCTTGATTGGGAGTGAATACTTCAGCCAGGTGTTGGGCAAACAGATCTGCTTTTTGCTTATTCTCCCTGGCCCATGGTCCATGGTTGCTTCTAATAGGAGGAATAGAAGTTAGGGGTCTCTTGATCTTCTTGGTTGCCTTCCAGAGCGAGTAATTAGTTTTCGTTTGAGTTTCACCGAGTAAAGACGTGCTCGGAGCCTTCTCGAAGTGATTACAACGTGAAACCTAAGTGTTATCATTTACGTGAGGTGGTAACAGACGACTGCGGCTCTAGCCGGGGTCGTTCAACTATCGCGGAAGTATCATGTATCCGATGCAAGAAACAATACTTTATAATAATCCGAATAATGGTGTTATTACAACGCCTATACAAAATAATATCAGAGCACGAAATGATTAGTAATTTACAATTGCAGTTACAGCAAGCCTTGAATGATATAATTAATTAGCTGAAAGCACAAGTACACTGCAGACACAAAACAAGAAATTAGCACAACCGCGTGAAAAACAACCAGCAAGAAAGGAATCTTACAGCCCAAAAAATACAGATGAAGAGGAAGAAGTCGTCGCCAGAGAAACAGATTGGCTTTTGCCTAAAAATAGAAAGAAGAAAAAGCGTAAAGCTAACGAATCACCAGAAAAAGAATATGAAAGCCCTAAAGAGCCAACAAATAAAGCAACTTAAACCACCGCCGGTAATTCTAAGTAATGTAGAAGACTATCAGGAAGTCAGAAAAAAATTAAATTAAGTACATTGCTTGTTGAGCAACAAGCAAATTAAAGTTAATGTTAGTTCCGATAAAGAGTGCAGAACCCCGACAAATTTAATAAACGACACCAACATGGAATGACATTCGTTGTTACGGTTGAAAAATTCATTTAAGTTATTCATAATATTTTTCCGAACATCCTGTATTAACGTGGGAATCTAACGGCCAAACGGCCTACGTGCCGATCGTCGCATTTCACAATGTTGTGCAATATTGCGTCAGTTAGATTATGCGTTGTTATTTAGGCGTACAGTATATCTCCATTTCACTCGGCTTACTAGATATATCTGTTTTCAATCCTAACGACTCCTGTCTGAACTTGTGGTAGAGGAAGAACGCGACGATCGGTCGCAGTTAGTCTCGCATCAGAACTCCCAACGTACGGCACGTGTATTTGTAATTTTAATCGTTGTGCTTCTTTTTCACGTGATTCGGTGAAGGAAGACGGAACCGGAATTACTCCGAGGTTTTGTTCTAATCGTACGTGGAGAAAATCTTAAGCTCGTCAAACAGCTTTTCCAAGCCTATCCTCGAAATACGGAATAGGTATGTCATGTGACCTTGTTGCGACCATAACGAAACGTAACGCGTATATTTCTCTTCCATCAGGCTTCTAGCTCGAGTTCCTGTAGTAGTTTTACCTGCCAGTTTTTGTACCAATCGAAGTTTCGCAACCCCCACCTGTGAAAAGTGGATTCGTCCAGCAAGACGACGCTACTTTGGTGACGTTACTACACTGACATACGGCGCTAACCACCGTGGGAGGGCGCTCCGACACGGTTGACAGCCAGATCCTGATTACAGGTCGGATTTACTTCAATTATTCTTTTTTTAATTACCTATTTGGGTTGGCTCAATTTCCGCGGCGTTGCTATTGTTATTCTCGTTTTGCGGTGTACAGTTAAATTCGTTTAAGTTAATTGTAAACGAAGAACAGATCTGTTTGACGTAAGAATTTTAACTTGTCAAATTATTTACTTTCCTGCGTGTTCATATAACTGGACCCCGTTTGGGTCCCTTCTTTTTTTATTATTAACTTGGTTTAGTATATTATTTTTATCAAAGTTTTGAGCCATTTAAATAAAAACAAGTGTGCTTAGCTGGTGCTTTTTATTTTATCCACTTTGCCCACCTTTTGCTTTGGGGTTACGTCGAACCTCCCTTCTCCAAGAGCTTGGCCGAGCGGTGCTGGAGAAACGTCAGTCCCTCGCACTAATTTGCTGGCCTACAGGTAGGTAGCATTGTATGAAAACAAAGCCTCCAGTCCTGTTCAAGTAATGGTTAGGAACCTGCACCCTTCAACTATTGCAGAAGAAATTGTCGAAGAATTAAAAGAAAGAAACTTCAAGATTAATGGTGTAGTACAAAAACTCAAGAGAATTGTCTCTAATAATAAGGTAAACTACATTCGCTTGCCATTGTATGTATATATTGGTATTTGATAACTCTGAAGACATCAAAAAAATCTGTAATATACAACACGTCAACAACATGTAAATCAAAATAGAAGCAGTTAGGAATAACAGGCTTATTCCACAATGCAAAAGGTGTCAAAGATTTGGACATACAAGAAAATTTTGTAGAAGAACTCCAACCTGTGTTAAATGTGCAGAAGAAATGGTACAAGAAACTATTCTTTCATTTCTTAGATATGAGTGTAATAAACGCAAGCTCTTTATACATTCTGGTAACTCAAAAAAAAGTGTCAACTGCCGATTTTCAGTTGGAGGTAGTAAGGCAAATGTTTGAAAAGTATTGTGAACCTGAAACTCCCAGGGATCTGCCTCAACATAGGCCTGGTGATCATAAACTGAAGCTGGAAATCGACAATGCGTTCGAAGATGTATAGTGTGTTCTAAAAGAGGAAAGCGGTCGGACAGTACTTATCACTGCGAAATTTGTAATGTCGGACTTTGTGTTACACCTTGTCTTGAAATTTACCATACAAAAAAGAAGTACTAGTCCATCTTTTTAATTATTTTGGTTATATTTTGATTTTGTTGATACTTTAATGCATTAAAAGATGAAATGGTTTTTTCGTTTATTATACGAGCGCCGTATGCTAAATGTGTAAAAAAAATAATACGGTTAACACATTCGCTGCCAAAGCAGACACCGGTGTCTGATGGGCTACATTATTGTCATGCCATGGGGGTCACCCGTGACCGCTACAAATTTTGCTCTCCACACGCCTAGCGGTCTTTAATTTCGAACTAATTTCATGTTCTCTGTGTCCGCCATGGCTACACAGAAAAGGCGTTAATTGTGGTTTTCTATTAGTATGTATTTTGGTTACCGTGTCCGCTATTTGCGACCGCTCTGGCGCGTACTATGATATGAAAAATATCGGTTCATAACGCTAAAGCGGACACACTCGGTATATGTACATTCAGTAGAAACTCTGTGTTAAGTTTACTTATAATTATTATTGCTAGCTATTAACATTATAATCGGAAATAATAATACAAACATTTACAAATGGAATTACTTTATATGTGCAGAAATATGCGCATGTCACAACAGGAATATTCGTGTCCGCTGACATGCACATGTCCGCTAAAATGTCCGCCGTGGCTTGTTGGACAAATAAATTGTGTCCGACATACGTGCCTGCTATGGCGCTATAGAGAAAATTTTTTGTTTTATACTCACCAAGCCACGTCAGTCACGTGTGTCCGTTACAGTTTCTTTTTAATTGCTTTTTTAAAAATTGCCTAAAATAAATTTTATTCATACACTTCAATTTAAATTTTTCTGTTACATGTAATAGTGCCTTCGGCGCTGTGGGTAACTTTCGGAAAATTTGCTTGGCAGCGAATGTGTTAAGCTTGAAGTACGAGTGCCGTACGTATTTAATTTTTTTAACCAAGTGCGTACACCCGGTACACATATAAAAATCACCTTGCGTAGTGAAAAGGATAATCATAATATTTACAAAAGGGAAAGAAACAAAAGTCTTAAAAAAGTATTTTTGAAAACAATGAAAAACAACAAGAAATGAAGCATGTTTTTAACGGATCGAAAAACCCAATCGAAACGGAAGAAAAACGAAAATTTCTGAAGAAAGTAAGAAAAACAAAAGACGATCGCAACATTCGCGAAAGAATAAGGAGCGCAGAAAATTTTTGAACATTTAATCTCAGAGATATAGATCAGATAACAAATAGAAACCAAAAGAAAAACATTTTTGACTGTTGGAAAAATATAATCGGAATAGAAAAGAAAAAAAAAACGATAAGTTCAAACGGAAAGAAATGCGAAATGATGGCGCCAAAAAAAAAATTAAGAAGGGACGGAAATATTTGAGCGCCAATTTCAAACTTAGAATAATTCTCCACAAACAAATTCATTTCAATTGATTATTATTAAACGCCATATCGGGATGATACGATTTTCAACGACGAAAACGATTTTTTTCTCCTAGAAAATACGAAGTTTGAAAATTGGTGAGTTGGCAACACTGTCTAACGTGGCCTTATACCGGGTGGAATATGAAAATCCTTGGATGCTATAACTTCCTTACTTTTTATCCAATTTTAATAAATGATACGTCAGACAAAATCGATTAAAAAAATGCCACAATTTGAATTGGTTTAATTTTGTTTTTTTATTCCGTTTTTGACAGATGACCGTTAACTTTTTGTTTTCAAATTGCACTATTATTTATTTTTTACTCTTTCTAATAGAAATAGTCGGCAAGTTCCATTTTTTTTCCTTCTCTTTGACGGCGACGTGCTGTGGTAGATGTGAAAGGGAAAGGGGAAGAAATTAATCGTTTTGTTTTAGAGTAAGAACAAAATATTTCTGCAGCACCTTATTTGTAAAGTCCTTAGAAATCTTTAAGTACTCTGGACTAATAATATAAGGGCTGTTAATCACGTCATTATTGAACCTGTTCTAAAATAGTATATTGTAGACCTCGGCGGTAATGTGTTTATTTTCCAGGCCGAGAGAAGATATGGACAGGCGAGGCGCAGCCGAGCCTGGCCACTTCTTGAGGCCTGGAAAACCACTTTACCGCCAAGGTTTACACATTATTTTTTCTCCTACACAACATTATAATTAATTTTGTTAATATCACATAAACGTTCTTTTTCTTGAAGTAACAATATTAAAATTGATTTACTATTAAAATTATTACTAATCTAGATGCTTTAAAAAACAGTGTTCCAGCGGTCTAAGGCGCTGGTTTAAGGCACCAGTCTCTTCGGAGGCATGGGTTCGAATTCCACCGCTGCCAAGTTGACTTTTCTTTTGATAATTTTAATACTCTTTAAAACTAAATACCCGTGGAATTAATTAAGAAACTTACGTTTGTTAATTTTTTGATGTCGATGAGAATGCATTCCAGAAATTATTGTTGCGCCACCTAGTGGTAAAGCTTCGTGAATTATTTTCTCGGCTAGGCATTTATGTTCATTTTGCCGGGCTAGCCGTGGAAACGTTTGCTTTCTCCTCTCTGATGAGGCGGTAAAATTGAATTTTCTAATAGTGTAGGAAAAAAAACTGAAATGTTTGTGTTCAAATTATACTGAAGTTTATGACAAACAAATCCGGACTTCGTGTGCATGCAAAGAGTAATGATAGGTAAAATGATACATCAACAGTCCTTATGTTATCAGCTCAAATGTTGATGCAAATAATTTTAATAATCAAAGTCAAAATTGTTGACAAAAAGAACTTGATACGTAACAATTAAAAAAAAAAACGTAATAAATGACATAAACATAATTCGATTATTTCTATCAGTTTTAGAATCGAAATAGAAAGCAAGTTATTTAAAGACTATGTGAAAAGAAATCTGTCTGTTTTCTTATACGCGAAATTTATTTTGATTGTAGATTCCTCGAAGGATTCTAACGACGCGAGGAGGCTCTTTGAAAGAATGCGCAATGATATCGTGCCGGTCTTTCCATATTCCAAGAGAGTGCATTCCGCTCTCGTCCTCGAATTTGACTGCCTCTCACGAAACGTCAAAACCGTAAAAGCAGTTATTTCTCCTATCCGAACATGCTCTTAAACAAATTACACACGCTTTGTTTCTCCGATTCGCGAAGGGAATTCAATAACATAAATTTGATAGTCGCAAGTGGATTCCGTTCGTTTGATGAATGGGATTAAAACACATTGTTGCCGAAGCACTTGATGTCGTTCGACGTTTTAACAAATTAAATTAAATACGTTTTAGAGACGTTACTAACTAATCAATTCTAGCTTGAAACTGTATAAAAAACGGAAAGAGAAGGCGATTTCTTATCAAATACATAACCATAAAATAGTAATCGTGGGAAGTGTTGTTACGAGACGCATTCAGACGGATCATTGCGCGGGATGAATGCGAGATACTTATTTAGCATGGGCGGAACCACCTGTGCTCATCAGCTGATGGACTCTGGGGATTTCCTCCCTCCCGCATTGATTCACTGCATGCACGAAAATCAACATAATGCTCGAATAAAGATAAAAAGATCGGGCCTGGTTTGCCAGTGAGCCTTATGAATAGATAAGGGAGACGTTGAAACTTTCCCTTGTAGTGGTGCTTATCTGAAAAGGACGCTTGCTTTGCCAAGATTTTCCAGGCTCTTTTGAATTCTTTTACGTTCGCTATTGTATATCTGAATTGCTTTAAATACTTTTTAAACCTGTAATTATCTATAAAGTCCATGGAGTCTACGAAAAAATAAACGACATATAAGCATGGTCTCATCGTTTTCGGGTGATTCCACCAAAATTGATTTGATTTTTGTTTATTTGTTAATTAGAATCATTTACTTCCAAAAAGAAAATCTAATGTGGGCAGTGTAATTTACAATCTCCGATATTTTGGAAATTGAAGTTGTAAACTCCCTTAGGTGCTTACTGTTACTGCGTTGCACGTTACCGTTCGTCGAGAGCGAACAGACGTAAATCTCCGAACTAATTCAATTTTCGTTATTAGCCCCTCAAAGGCTACCGTTGCAGTTTATTTCTCGGCATTCCGCGTGGATTTATGGACGTCCAGTTATGTGTGTCGGGCTCTGTTGTAAGTATGCCGGAGCTCAGCTGCACTAGATTCTAGGTATGTTTATCATTGTCTTTTATGACGCTATTAACCGTTATTTATGAGAATTATGCTCAAATTTCTGTTATATTGCATAGTTTCGGCGGTGTTGCTTCGTTGCGTATACTAACGTGTTTTAAATTAATACCACCGTAAGGGTAAATAATGTAAAAGTAGACGATGTTGCTTTATTTCAGACTACATTAATTTCCGACTTGTTTCCAAGATTTTTCTAGATTCATTGAAACATTCTGTATACATTCTACGCTCGCACTTCATATCTATTCGCAATATTTATTTCAGTCTTAAGTCTGGCCGTGATACTGAATGATCTGATATAAAAGCAATTTACCTGTAGGTAGGTATTAATTAAAACGATGTAAACTCTATTTATTATTCATTACCGAAGCTTTGCATTGTATAATGGTTAAAACGAACGATGCGAATCTGAAAACGATTTATCCAATACCGAGGCCATTACGAGATAATCATCGAAGAAGTCGATGTTTCAAATGAAGATAACAAGACAGATAAATAATATTACTAATAGGTTCGGGATCGACACACTCGAGCATTCTAAGTTTGCAATTTGAAACAGACGAGTAATTAAAGGCGCTCTCGGTAGCTGAACGTTCCCTAATGACATTCTCAAACGCAATCACGTCGGTTCAGATTCGATTAAAAGCAATCGATAAAAAAAAAGTGGAGTAGCAAACGCAGGCTGGGGTCTATTTCTTTTTTACGAAATGCGCGAGTAGTTTTATGCATATGCATAAAAGAGTTCTCGGCGTGACGTAAATTGTTATTCCAAACTCATACGCTCAGGTAGAAGCAATTTTGTAAGTTTTCAAATATATTCCCACTTCATGTTTATAGAATTACGTTTTATAACCAGTCGATATAAGATGGAAGTCGACTCAGAAGTTTCTCGTCGTCATAATCCTAATATCCGTTACTGCAGATTAGTTTTAACGCGCTTCCGTTTTGTACCATTCGTTTACCGCTTCGCTAATCCGATCGAACTTGTGCTATCTTTAAAGAGCAGCCAGCTGTCAAGACTTTCGGTGCATGCGGGTCCAATTCGTTGTTGTTACATCTCTCAAAGTCGTCCGACATGAAAATCTTACAACTTACACGTGTCTACTCCTTATACACTTATATTTTAAAAAAAAGATTAAAAGAAAACTTTTTCTTTCTCTCGTCGATAACACGTGTGGTTATTAGGAAATATCACAAACAATAATTAATGATCGGGGGGTGAGAGTGAAACTCTTTCAATTAACTACATTTCACTAAATCAAGCGAAATAGTCGGCAAGTAATTAAAGAAGTTCCATTTTTTTTCTTCCCTTTGACGGCGGCGCGGCGCGGCGTGCGTTGTAGATGTGAAAGGGAAAAGGGGCAAAAATAATCTTTTTGTTTTAGAGTAAAAACAAAATATTTCTGCAGTAAATGAAATAGGTCTACCTTATTTGTAAGGCCCTTGGAAATCTTTAAGTATTTTAGACTAAGGCCCGTTCTTTCCACCTCCTAATAAAGTTCCTGATAACGTTATTTGGCAAATAACTTGATTTTTATGAATGGTTTCCATGGCAATTCGTAAAGTTATTTGTCGAATAAATTATAATATAATAAATTTATCAGGAGGTGGAAAGATCGGGCCTAATAATAAAACGGGGCTGCTAATGACGTCATTATTGAACCTGTTCTAAAAACGTGACTGTGTTCAAATAATATTGAAGTTTGTGGCAAACAAATCTGAATTTCGTGTACATATACAAAAGTAATTATACGAGGGGCGTTCAAAGTGTGTTGCAATTTGGGGGCATCTAAAGCTGGGTACACAGTGGCCGCACCGCACCTGTATTGCAACGTTACAATACAGGTTTGCTGAAAATAAAAGTTAATGCACCCGTCATGCACCTCGAACGCACCAATGATTCGTGCGAGGTGCGCATTGGGACGTTCGAGGTGCATGACGGGTGCATTAACTTTCATTTTCAGCGAACCTGTATTGCAACGTTGCAATACAGATGCGGTGCGGCCAATGTGTACCCAGCTTAACAAAGTTTAGATTTACGTGCATATTTTGTTTGAGACATTAGATCTAGTTACTCTATCTGCTTTTGTTTTCCTTCTGTCAGTTGTGAAATATGGCTGAGTGTAGTTTGAAGAAGTTCGAGTATCGAAGCATCATCAAGTTTTTGTGCAAAGAGGGTGTAAATGCAAAGGAAATTTTTGAACGCAAATCGAAAGTGTACAAATCGGACGCGCCTTCGTGTGCTACAGTCACTAGGTGGTTTAAAGAATTCAAGCACGGCCGTCAGAGCATTGAAGATGATCCAAAGTGCGGAGAACCAAAAACTGCAACCAATGATGAACATGCGGTTCAGGTTGAATCACTGATACTCGCAAGTAGGCGTATAAAGGTATCAGAAATTGCCCAAGAGATTGGTGTTTCACAAGGAAGTGTTTACAATATCATCCATACCGCTCTGCACATGCCGAAAGTGTCAGCCAGGTGGGTGCCCAGAAATCTTTCTATTCAGGATACGCACTGCAGAATGGAAGCATCACGCGAGTTCCTCGACCTCTTTAATTCTGGCTCGACTTGTGACTGGAGATGAAACATGGCTTCATCACTGGGACCCCAAAACGAAGCAAGAGTCGATGCAATGAAAGCATTCAAGATCTCCTGCTCTGATAAAATTCAAGACGCAGACCTCTGCTGGGAAGATCATGGCGTCTGTTTTTTGGGATTGTCAAGGGTTGCCATTAATCGATTATATGCCACACAAAACTACAATTAAAGCAGAATATTATGCACAACTATTGAAAAACTTACGCAACGTAATTAAAGAAAAGAGACATGGAAAACTGTCCAAGGGGATTGATTTTCTTACTGCATGACAATGGTCCAGTCCACAAGGCCAGAGTTGCACAGGCTGCCCTGAAGGATTGCAGTTTCGAACAACTTAACCTTCCATCTTACAGTCCGAACCTGGCCCCTAGCGACTTTTACTTATTCCGATACCTCAAGAAATATCTTCGGGGGCGCCGGTTTTCGGATGACGAAAGTCTTAAAGAGGAGACGGAAGCGTGGTTTGCAGGACAAGAAGAAACATTTTTTTTTCGGAGGATTGCGTCGCTGAAGGAGAAGTGGGGCAAATGTATTGAACTTAGGGGGAACTATATTGATAAATAATAAACGAATTTAATTGCTGTTAGTTGTTTCAATGCCCGAATTGCAATACACGTTGAACGCCCCTCGTACCATACGTTTCAGAGGTGAAATGACATCAACAGTTCTTATGTTATTAGCTCAAATTTTGATGCAAATAATTCCAATAACTAAAACCAGAATTGTAGTATAAATTGCGGAAAACACGTTGTAACAAAGAAGAAAAAACGCAATAAATGACGTAGACATAATTCGATTATTTTAAGATTAAGTCACCCTGTGATTATTTGTGTCAGTTCGATTGACTGTCTTAATTGACTATTGGATTATCACGTTTTATTTCAATTTTTTGAGTTGTTAAAAATGAATTTACAGAAATTAATTAAAAAAAGTGAATGAACATATAAAGATGTAAAAAATACGGTATTTTAAAATATTTTCTACAGCCTTACGTGTATTATATTGGGTGGTATGCATAAAACGAAGTACATAGATGCTAATACTTCTGAAATTAGTATATTCTTCGAAGTATCTTCTATTACGTAAAGTACCTACTGCAGCTCTGAAGCATATACTACGACAACAAAGTTTATACTACAGCACGTAGTAAATACTACGCTGCAGTAGTATTTACTATTAAAATGAATCTGAGGCTTTGAAGTAGATACTACAGTAGGTGCTTCTATGCGAAGTAAAAACTTCTACATAATAGTATCTACTAGATCGCATAGTAAATACTACGTTACTATAGTAAGTACTTCACTTGCGAAGTAGGTGCTTGAAGTATTAGCATGTACTACGTTTTATGCATACCACCCATTGTATTTACAGTATTTTATCCAACAAAAATAAAATACCATATGTCATCATAGAATACCGTATTTTGTCATAAATTGAACATGAACAAATAAATTCGTAAAGTCAGATAAGAGATTACTTGGTTCATCATTATGTATCTCTAAAAGTTAATCTTAAGGTAATTTTAATCGTTTCGGATTCGTAAAAGTAAACAAATGAGAAAATAAAAGCGCAAGAAAAACTATAAATACAAATTCATTTGGAGAATCAACGATAATGTAACCGAATCTCACACCTTCGATTCGAAATAAAGAAAAAAAAACACCTTTCCTGAAAGTCAACAGATGGAGCTGAGCGTTATTCACAGAGAGGAACTCTATTCACATAAATTGCCTCCTTCTCTTTCAAAAATTTTAAATTTTGTCGGAAAGTACGAGTAATGAAAAATTGATGATAAGAAATCACATCTCGTATGAAAAAATTATATGTACCTAACACACTCGAACTGGAAATAACAGATTTTTTTTTTGGAATTCAAACAAAGTTTTGCAGCTAGCATTGAATGCCTATTCCCAACTCTCGCGACTTTCTCGGATATTCACAAAAATTAGACGGCTAACCCAAATGAAAAGACAAAGAGAAAAAAATTGAAACGTAAAAGGAGAACCCCAAGTTAAAAGAAAATTGGAAAACTTGGAAAAATAAAATAAAGCTTACTGCAGCAGGTACGCAATTAAAAAAAATTACAAAAATCGGATCTCACATAATTCAAGTAAAAAAATAGAACTTTTTCAGAGAGTCGACAGATGGCGCTGAACGCATTTCACGGAGCTTTCTCTTTCGTTACTCTCGGAAATTAAATTGTTTTGACTTTAACCCCAAAAAAAGAATAAAAAAAAATCGATGCTTAAAAATTTAAACGAGAGATGACGCTGAACGTAATTCACAGAAATTGTCTCTTTTTCTTTCGGAAATTGAAATTATTTTGAATTCGAGCGAGAAAATGAATAACAAGTAATTGATAAAAAATCACATTTCGTATAAAAAATTATACCTAACACATTCGAACTGAAAAAAAAAGATTCGTTTTAATTCACGCAAAGTTTACAGATAACTCTGAATGCATATTCCGAACTCTCCAAGATAATTATAAAAATTACACGAGTGACCTAAATGAAAGAAAAAGAGATATAAATTTAAAAAAAAGGAACCAAATTTTAAGGTATTTAAGTTTTAATTTATTTAAAGAGTCCTGCACGGTTAATCACTACTGGCAAAAATTCAAATTTCTAAATAAACTTCTTCTTTGAAAATGTTTAATTAACGTATACGTGAACAATTCTCTAGTTAGTGCAAAAATGTCGGAAATAGAGGCGCATTAGTTAGATAACATCATGTGCATAAAATTTTCAGACAAGAGTGCATTAAAAAGTTATAAAATTATTCGAGGTAACTGCCGGGGCCAAATGCTGGGGGCCAAATGCCAGGGATCAAATGCCGGGGGCCATTTGGCATTTGCCTGGGGCCAACTGTGTGGGGGCCTACGTTCCATAAACCCGGGTCTCATACATTCGAAATTAAAAAAAAAGAACATTTTTAGAAAGTCGACAGACGGCGGTGAATGCATTTCATGAAACTTTTGCCCCATCTAGTATTATTTCTCGGAAATTGAATTGTTTTGAATTTAGTCCCAAGAAAAAGAATAATAATATAATAAAATCGATGTTAAAAAAATTTAAAAATCAGATTACGCATTTTTTTGATTTTTTAAGTTCTCATCCATCTCATTAGAGAGGGCTGAAGGCGTCTGACTCTCTCCCCTTTCGAAATTTGAATTTCTGTTGAATTTAGTTGAAAATTGTACGAGAAGTAATTCGAAGAAATATTGCAACATGTTTGTTACAAGGTCATAAAACGACCGCAAGATGTCGCAATCTAAACTGTACTGCAATGGAACACGGCCCTTTCAAAAAATACAAAACTTTAATAGGGCAATAATTCTCGTTTTGTTATTATTATTATTATTATTATAATAAAAAGGCTTCTGAAACGAGTGTCAATTTTTAAAATTACGTGTATATTTATCAACAATTTCCGGTAACCGTTCGTATCTAGATAGTGCAGTCATTAATTTAAATTTGTTGTTTGGAAAGTTGACATGTTGTTTATCACTGTACAATTTATCGTGTTACGCACACACATAAAATTAACATCGGTGTAACATTATTCTATTTTTTTTTTTAATGAAGTTGGTTTTTTGTTAATGTCACAATGTACACCGATATGCGTTCAATACGACTAAAAACATAATAAGACTAATTTAGTAAAAAGTTTATATTTGATGTTGTATATGAATAAAATACCTAAAAATATATTTACTTTGAAATAACAACATTCAGGAATCTTTTTTCGATAACGAAAGGAGCTTCTAAAGATTCACTCGAATTAATTAATTATAACCAGTTTTTACGTACTGTTAATACAGTTTATAACTGCTACTCATAAAGGTGTAGCAGTTCACATCAAAAACCACGGTAATCGACGACACTTTGACGTTTGCGTTTTGGATAATCAAAGGTTGATATTACATACTTTGCAAACAAATAATGATTTAATTTGTGATTAAGTGATTGAAAAAAAATAAGCTTCCGGTGCTTCTCAAACGTTTTTTGTGAAAAGTGAACGTAGATTTTTCCGGACTTATTATTGACCTTTGCCTCATATGTATGCCATAACATCTCTTCTTTTCTTGTGTGTTAACTGTGGTTATAGTAAGTGAAACGTATTCGATTACACACTGTATATATTTTTTCTCTTGGCAGTTCTGTTTCGTCTCTGTATAATTTGAGTATTCTAGTTCGTGTTATACTATGTGAACCCGAAACTAGTTAAACGTAAATTTTGTAAAACGTTCCCTGCTACAACCACTGACAGATCCAACAGTATGTTCCCAGAGTACAGAATTCTGGAGCAGCAAACTGATTCGCTTATCGCCGGCAAACAGCAACCGCTGCATCTCATTACTGCCTGCGCTGACCGCGGATCGCGAGTATTTGCCATTTCCCTATGTAAATAAAACATTAACACCACCTCGTATCCGCCAAAAACGCCGAGGATTTTCCCTTTAATAAACATTCCGCCGCCCATGTTATTAAAATAATATTCTTCGAGAGGCATATTGTACACACAGGAAAGCGCAGGGAACCCGTTTAATCTACAGCCCGAAGTCAGGGAAAGAGAGGAGATACCGGAGGTTAGAAAGGGAAACCGCAATCTGTCACCGCTGGCATTGACTTTTAAATCGGATAACCGCATTGCCAATGCTGCCCGACAAGCAGAAGAAAGAAAAATAACACGGGATGACGTTCGCCGAAACGAACAACTAATTGTTATCCACGTCCTTCGGAAATGCGGAAGAGAAAGGGGCCCTATTATCGACGGCTGCCGATTTTGTAATCGGCTATTACCGCCGCCCTTCAACACCCGACCTAACAGTACGATAGTATACATTATTTATTTATTTTTTTTTTTGTAGAAAGAAAATGGCTTTATTTAACCGTAAAATACCATTTGATTCTAAATGTATTCTATTTTAATCTTAGCTTAAAACTAATGATTATCAATTTAATTGGACACGACTGTACATTAAATATGTGGACTTTGTATTTAGACGAACTTAAGGCCTTTTTAGACGGTCACAATTCTTGTAACAATTTGTTACAAAGAGAGAGAGATAAACTACCACACTGAATGTTGATTGGTTGAGTTGGCACTTCTCACTCACTTCGTAACAAATTTGTTACAAGAAATGTGACGGTCTAAAAAGACCTTTATACATTTCTAACCACCAGGAAAAAAAAACTAAATGAAATGGACATGATGGTTCAAGTATGTTGAAGCTTTTCCTTACAAAAAAAAAAAAAAACTTGACGTGATGTGAAGCTCTTCATATCTTAATAATAAAAGTTAATTATTTGTTTTATGTTAGTACATAATATGTTAATACTATTAAAGGTCGTTAGTTTATACTGTACGTTAGGGTAGGTTGTATAAATATATCAAGTTGATGCGGGCCATAAAAAATATAGTATATCACAACGAGTTACGTAAAACACACCTGCGCAACGAATAATTCATACCCATAACGTTCATAATTTAATTGATACCCGGAGTAAAGGTGTTTTGCCGTCGTCCTAAAAACGGTCGTAAGTGGTTCGTCGTCCGCCGTACCAGAACTGGAATGACCCCTTTATTAGATTTATGGATTAATTGAGTTCGCGGGATATTACGCGCCGTCTAGTGCCGAACAGGTACATTACATCATCTCCTGCTAATGGAACTCTTGCGAGCTTCTGTATTTATTCATAAACGTCAATCAGGCACTTCTATATGTATAGGTACATAAATCCTGGCACGCCGAAATTCAAAAGTTTTAATTCTCGAAACGCTTTGTCTTGCACTGGTCGGTTATACCTGAGATAATTTATTTTCCATTAGCATTCTGTTTATTTCTTCTCTTTTTCCTGCGTCGTCGTGGCATTAATTTGAATTTTCGGTCTTCCCGAGTTAAGACAAATTGTCAGCCACTGTTTCAGCAGCTCGGGATTCTTTAAATGGCATCGTGAAGCTGAATATATTACTTCGTTTTTGCGATGCTCTGAATTCTTGCAGAGTGATGTTTCTTGTTTTGCACATTACTGTCTTCGATGTAACAGATACCTACATTCATTTCGGCGAAGCTCTATTTAGCAGTCCTTCAAAATTTACCCGGGTGTATTATTTCAGGCGTGAAATCGTTCGTTTGAGAATGAATATATTAAATTTCTTACTCGCGCCTACCGAAATAAATAATAAAATAAATTATTCAAACTCGCACTTAACAGTAGAGTACAGTAGGGGCGAAAATGACTTAAGACAGTTTGAATTTCCCGCGCCTAATAACAGATAGCAGGCGGCTGCCTGTTTTTTACCGCCTAGCGGCAGGCAACCATGTGTGCGTGTTTGATATATCAATGTAAATTCTCCATTCTACAGAATGGCTTAGAACACCCGTTGTATATTTACTGAGAAGGCTTTGCATACACTCATTTTTTTGTTTAATAAAAAACTACATAGTACAAAAATGTATTATAGTAAGTAATACGTTGACAGGCTTATTTGTTTCATATGGTAATCGATCCATTTAACCATGTCATGTAATTTATCCCTGACCAAGTCCGTTTTAACTGGAGCGCAAGTTTGTTGTGCAGGCGGCTAATTAGTAGTAATATTTGACAGCTAAAACAAAGGACTGCGGGATTTTTTCCCGCCGTAAATTTACAGCTACCGGCATCGCAATTACGATTATGTATAAATTACGGTAGTGCAAAGCTTTGATGTTGCGCATTCAACCGACGTAAACCTTTACCTCTAGGTGTATCTGTATGCAGTGCTCACGGTGAGTAATAACCACCGGAAAGCATTTTAATCATTTTGTTTCGCGATTGTAATCACCTAGTCTCGCTTAATGCAATTCATTGGTTTTATGTGTGGGGAAACGTGGGATAAAGAGAATCGCTAATTCCGCCCGTCAATGTAAATGTTAAATAACTTGTGCATGGAAATTTGAACGTCCAATTTATTTTATATCAACGAATATTTCATAGTTCCTTTATATTAAAAAATAGTTGATTGTCATGTACAAATACATAATCCTAATTAGTTCAGGTACAATGTTATACAGAATCACCCTGTATAATATTGAAAGTATCACAGCATAACTACAGACTTAAAAAGGCTAGAACTAATTACGTGTCAATATTTAATTAACGTGCTTTTTACCAAACCGATGCGATGGCGGCGACGTCTCCGTGAGACAGATACGACAAAATCAATATCGTATTTTAATATTTACTTCGAATGTGGCCCTTCTAATAACAACATGGAGAGGAGAGGACATGGAAAACAGCTCACAGCTGGACGCCGCCGCTCTCATTACATGTACGTACAAGCACCCGGGCTTCCCGTACCTCATTTATCCTACTTTATTAATCCTAGGTGGCCGCCCTATCGTTTGCACCTTCCACCACGTCCTCGACCCTTCGCAAACGTTAATCCTTTACACCGTCGTACATTATGAATTTGTAAACACTGCAGATGAAAAGGCTGGGGGAAAATATTAAAATTAATACGTACATACAAATTACCTCGTTGTGTATTTTCTTTCTGTTGTTCGAACTGTATGTGTAGGTCAGCTCTGCACGTGCTAATTCAGTTTATCAGGCGTGTTGGATGTTATTACACAGTTAGTGGACGTGTCAACGCTTGCTATTTAGGTTTAGGTGGATGTTCGTTCTACATGACTTCAGTAACACCTGTACCCCTAAATTGTTCAGCAATAGAAAAATGGAACTTTAAAATTAATTGCGTCAAAAAGGAACATCCAACAATGCTTGGAAATGAATAACTTTCGAAAGAGAAGTGAACGTTGATTCAATTTCTTTTCCTAATTTTTAATTCGTTCCATTTTTGTGATACTTATGGCCGTATTCACCATTCCTCAGTTACATGTTTAAAGGTCAGTTAAGCTGCTAATAGATTGTTAAATACAAAAACTGTATTCACCAACTACTGTTAAAAGCTAATGGTATGCCAAACTCACCCCTTTAAGTTAAATATACTTAACGCTTTGTTATAAGTAATTACACTTGTGTAGCACAACAAATTTATTTTTGACTTAACAGAGATTTAAATTTTAACGGTAGCTTAGTAAACTGACTATTAATTTGTGAATGGTGAATACCGCTGTTAGAATTTTAAACGTACCCCCTGTACAAAGATAATTGTGTTTCGATTTTGTTGATAAACTCATAAAAATATATAATTTAGAAAATTTCTAACGTAATCTGACTTTGAGTGGCGTAAACGCCATGAGAGGAGGTAGGTAACAAACTCCCAAATGAACGCGGGGCGGTGGCGTTCACGTAATTATTATTCTGCCCACTCGACTAACCTATCCACCATTCATCATATTCAGCAATTAACTTTCAAAGCTTACTGACCGTATAAATTAAAGAACAAGCACGTTGACCACCTGATGCTCGTTTTATTTCTGGATTTGCATTTTATATGAATTACAAATTAATTGCTTTTAATCGGGGTTCCGCGTATTGGAGGGCTTTTTTCGGGGGGATTATTTTCACGGGAGCTTTATTTATTTCCTTCTTAAGTTCAGCGTGTTTAATGGATGGCTTATAAAAAAAAGAATGTAAGCATCAAGTATTGAACGATAAATAAATGTTTAATGTCTGCGTAATTTAAAAATTATTTGCAATAAATTAGTATAAGTTGTCAGTTGTAAAATAAGGAATCAATAAAATTACTATGCGAAAGTTGAAATTATTGGCTTTTTATTGTGCACGATTAATGATCGTTGAAGAAATTGTTTTGATTTGTAGAGCTCGTGTTTTTTCTTTTTCACTTCTGTTCAAAAATTGTAGGTTTTAATTAGAGAGGTGGGCCCAATTCTGTTAAACGAAAATATCGTAAATAGCGAAACGATCAATGAAAGTAATCAAACAGCAAACAGGCTGTGACCCGCTCACAGTCATGTGCAATGAATCTTCTATGCGGAGCAGGGCCGTAGCTCATCTCTGCCTGATAATTGATTCGTAGCTCATTTCCTGGTAGAGATTAATGGATGGAGCGTCTGTCAACACAATATTATACATGCCAACAAAAACACGCCGTCCACTGCAGGTGCGGCGCCGGTCTTTGCTCGGCGCCCTTCCTTAAGTCTTTCATGTAATGCATGAAAAGTTGATGGCTTTTATTTCTTGCCAGGTTGCAAACTTCTGTTTTATCTATTTAACACCATTCGCATCATTGAGAAGCAGAACTAATTCAATGATTGTATTGATTGCACGTTTTAGAGATTCGCCCTGTATATACAGTGGAACCTCCATAACTCGAATCTCAAGGGACCGGAAAATTACTTCGAGTTATAGAAATTTCGAGTTAAAGAAAGAGATTTCAATTATACACAATGTGCAGGGACATCAGTAAATTTCGACTTACAGAGAGTTTCGAGTTGTGGAGGTTCGAGTTATGGAGGTGCGACTGTACCTACACATTTCGAAATCTCTTGCTTTTCATCAAAGTGGGAAGTAAAAATTAATTTGAAATGGAACATTTTAAAACGAAAATAAACAGAATTTTGTTTAATTAACGCACGCGTAAGTTCGTTGTTCATTGTGAGGCAAATAAAAGGGGCGGCAGCCGGGGTTTTATTTTTTATTTAATTTTTTTTATTAAAAACTCGTCGACCTACATCGTGCTTTAATAAAGTCGGAAGGAGAAAATTAAAGCCCCTCATTTAATTAACATCCGTCTTCGCCTTCATTTAGCATTTATCACGAGGATCAATTAGCCCCCTGCACTTTTTTGCCTCGCTCGGAAACAAATAAATACATTGCATCGTTTGTTGTCCACTTCATTTCCGGTTTTTTCCTCCTCTGCTTGCGTGCCCGAAATGAAGAGGATTCCGGCCCGGAAAAAAGAAACTCTTTTCCTCCTAGTCACGGCATTTTCACCGGGGTGATATTATTTTGTTTACAAACAGCCACTTGCGTATAAAAATATATTGTTGGAATTATAATCGAATCGATTAAGTTCTTGCATAAATCAAAAACACGGGAAGGATATATATCTTCGTGTAGTAACTTCGAGAGGCAGCACCTATTTTACCTGTGCAAGATTTATTGAGGTTAAATAATCTGTAGATAATGAGAACAACCAAAGTTAATTGATTGTTGAAAGTACAAAGGGCCTACAAACTAATAGGAAGGAACCGATTGTATCAGCGTGTTTAGAGAATTAATTATGATGATAACTAAGGTGCACAGCGGAAGGGTCGTCGAGTTAAGTTACTTCGAGTTAATAGTAGTAACAGTAACAAAGGTAAACCGATATATATTTAGTATGAATTTATGCAGGGGAAACTCCCGACTTGAACCGAGAACAGCGACGACTCCCTCCGCGACTTCAAACGGAATAATGAGTAATATTAAGTAGACTTGGTGGAAATTTATTACCGTTATGTAGCGAAAATTTAAATCGTAATTTAATACATCACTCAATTTTACTCACAGATTAAATTTTAATGAATTAAATGGATTTACATGCTTCTTTGCACTTTCAGAAAACTACACACAATGCAGAATCATACAAGTATATCGTATAATTAATTGTTCCTACAAACAATACCTTCAACGAATCGATAAATACAGTAATTTCCCACTTGCATTTCTCCACTATTAATCAACTAATTAATTAATCAAAGCGGTGTATTTTGATTGCAGTGTATTAAGGGCCATTAAGAAACGTTCCAGGTTTGTAATTTTCTAAGTATTGTGCAGCATTAAACCGAAACCCTCGGCGTCGTTTGTATGATTAATCTATTCAGTATAATTTATTCCTCTCTTTCCCTAATTGCTGTACAGTTTACCACATCATTACGCTCCATTTAGACGATGAGTTTTAGGTCTTCAAATTGAAACCTCAGCCCAATACATGTTTTACCAACCATATGAAATACTTCAAAATTTAAAACATAATAAATAAGTATATGTATACATTCCTTGAATGGTAACGTTGAATGAAAACTATAATTTTTGTTCATTTTTATAAAAAATATTTAGATACCGTTTTATGTGATTTTGGAATTCGATTAAAATTGCTGAAAGTAACGAACTGTAATAGTCGACAACATTTCATTACAGAATTTGACAATCAAAGGACAACATTAAACGCATAGCGATTCGATGGATCGCAAAACGTTTGTCCTTTGTTACTGGCATGAACCCCGACTTGCATGCCGCCGTTCCATTTTTTCGTGATGAGGGTTGATAAAGCCGCTAATTATCGGGCTAAATGAAAACGGGTAAAAATATAAAGAGTCCTTTGTTGGATTTTCTATGGGAAAATGATGCGGTCTTCATTCTCCGGGTGTGATAGCAAGCTTCGGCGATTTTGTACTAAACGCTCCCTTAAAATCTAATAACTCACAAACATAATAATAGTAATTAATGAGCGTGCTGACACCTAGAAAGATGTAATTTTTAATCATCGCAATTTAAAATATTTTTTTTAATCTAATATTTTTTATTTATACAACGTGTAATCGATTAAGTTTCACTTATTAAGGTATTTATCACATATGATAATTAATTCTGCAAACGTGCTTTCCTGCATATAAATAAATCAAAGTCAGATAGCCAATGAAGAACACTAATACAAGAAAATTCTAGTTGCAGCGAATAATGTGCGCTCAAATAACATCAACAAATGCGTAACTGTTGTTTTCTAAGTGCCATCTTCTTTCTTAAAACAAACGTCCTATCAATTTCAGTGCGTGTTTTCAGTTGGTTTTAATCAATAACATAAACAACTCCATCTCTTACAAGAGTTATACCTATACACGAACGCATACGTACTTACAAGATACACGTAACTGTAAAAGCTTATACTTGAAATGCGTTCTTTGTTTTTGATTTAATACACTTTGTTTCAAAATAAATATAATTTAATCAGAGAAAAACGACGATAGTTTAAGGCTTTTCTGAGCAGTTAAAACGATTCAAAGTTGTTTTATTCGCAAGCTAAGTTTTGAGTGGTACTTAAGTTGTTCTAATTTTTGCAATTTGTAGAATAAGTTGAGTATAACTTTTATACTTTTCACGAGTTTGCAGAGAGGAAATGATATAACAAACAACCGAGCAAAGTACTTTATGTTTTCGATGAAAATAAAAGTCATCTCTGACCTTTCGTAAATGAATAATAAGTGTGACTTAAATTTTCTTTATACAGGGTGTAATCGATTAAGTTTCATTTATTAATACTGTAAGTTCAGAAAATATCAATGGTCTAGCTCAAAAATGAAAAACTGACCTACCATCAGAGCTGGGACTATCTTGAAGAACAAAGATACTACATACTACATATTTCAAATACAAGATAGCATCTTGTATTTAAATACTTTTTCCGTCTATAAAGCATCTATGAATTAAAGATACTTTCAATCTTGTCTGTCTCTTAATTAAGTATTTTAAATACTTAAAAGTATCTTAAGATATTGACAAATATTTGAGATACTAAAAAGTATTTAGAATACCCGATCGGCGATCTGCTTAGATATATTATCTAATAATCTTGAAAATTAATCAAAAATAAATCGTTAGTATGAAAGTATGTATGTAGAGTATCTGTTTTAAAAGTATCTACAAATATATTTGCAAACTATCTTGTATCTTGTATTTAAATACTTTTCAAAAGTATCTATCCCACCTCTGCCTACCACAAGAGCGCATCGTCTTTTGTTTGAAAATCTCTGCTCGTTCGTGAGAGATACGTGCGTCTGAACACAACGTAAAACAATAAAACACCAGAAACATTCACGGCCACTCGGTCAATATCGCCCATATGCAGCAATTCGATAACGGAATCCACTCTAAATATCCACTCGCCTTCGATACTGTATTAATTAATTATAAGCCAATTTTTATGTATTGTTAATACAGTTTATAACTGCTGCTCATAAAAGTTTAGCAATTTACATCAATGAAATAAAATATGGTAATCTTCGACCACCTGTTTCATTCTATAACTGACAATATCATGATATTCCATACTTTGTATACTTTCTACACATGTTATTTAATTTTTAAATGGTTTAAAAAACAAATGAATGTTATTGTTAGTTAGTTAGTTTGCGTTACAAAGCTGAGTGACCTGCGTACTCAGACAAGAAAATGCATTAAATACAAACAAAGCATTTATTAATTTCTTTGAATGAATACATGTTAACTGAACGATCTTTTGGGGATTCTGTTTTTGTAGTCTGAATGTAATGAAGTAATAAAGTCATAAACTAAGGGAGTATCGGCGTGCTTTTTTCCAATTATACTTCAGAATGTGACCTCTATTGAATTAATTATTATCTAATTTTTTGCTTATTGTTAGGTATGATTCATGAGTACTGTTTTAATTTAAGAACCAACTGTAAATATTAATTCCTTAAGTTAATTAATTAAGGAAATGAAAAAATATTATCATATAAGAATTATTTCGTGCATTTACATGTTTCATCATTATTTTTTTATTGCTTACGCGTCACTAACTGCTGATCTCCGTATTCTTTCGTACGAAAATCATAAAAGACCTGCCTAGACTTTTATTGTATTACATCTGCGGCTTTACTGCTCTATTATTTATTGCACGTAATAATAAAATTCGCTCAGCTGGGGCATTTAAATCCCATCCAGTAGTTTCCAAACGTTTTCTGTAAAAGGTAAACACAGATTTTTTCCGGAATTATTATTGATCTTTGCCCCATACGCATGTCATAACATCGCTCCTTTTCTTGTGTATTATTAATAGTGGTTAGAGTAAGCAAAACTTATTCGATTATACACTGTATATTGAAAATTTTTCTCTTGTTACATTAAATTTGTTTGAATTTTCTTGCTGATTTTACAGTGAATTTCGGTTTAAATATTGCAGATGTAATTACATGAATTGTCCCTATAAAAATATTCTTCAAATTTACAGTCTGATGACGTGTCTACCGAGGGGCAAGGTAGACAAAAAAAGATTTTTTATTATTATTTATGCGTTATTATATAGAAAGCAATGTAAATTTAAACAAAGCTTTCGAATTTCACGCGTCTAGGGTTTCATATGCCTCCGTAATTGAATTGTTTAACAGAGAAATCAATCTTGTAAACAAAGTGCCCTGTTTATTGATCCATTAAGTCACCTCTGACCGAAACGGGAGAAAGTAATAACGCCCGCAAGGGAGAAACAAACATTTATCACGGCGGCAATGTCGCACTAGCTCCGCTTTTTTTTTACATCAACAACTAATTACGTCCGTCAGCGTCCGCTTTTGAAATCCGCTTTCGATGAAATTTTTCGCTAATAGCGATACCCCGGCAATATGCGTTCGCCGGGGAATTAATAGTGTTATATTAAGAACCCCCGTGTCACATAATAAATACAACCGTCGGGAAATTACCGGAGTCAAATCCCGGGGAGCAGTTGCGCCCCTACCATTTCTTATTTGATCTTTGGCTCAAATAAACTGTTCGTTGTGTTGATTAATGGAGGATATTCATCGCGGCTTTTCCCTGCGTGTTAACGATGCGATTTTAAATTAAAATTGCGTTTTCTAACATGTCTACACAGTCTGGTTTTACCACTATAAAACGAGCACACGTGACTTACTTTCTAAAATATCTTGGCGCAGAAACATACTTGTAGAAAGTCTAAACTTCCTCACAATCAGTCAGAGTCGACAAATATAACAAATACATATATTTTTTATTGTACAATGTAAACAAAACCTCGAATTCAAGAAAAAAATTCGAGATATTTGCTTGTTTACCTTGCCAAATTTTATTCAAAAACATTCCTTCATAATTATTCAGTCGCCCCCTTCCCCGTAACATTTTTTCCAGAAAGAATTTCAAAATTAAATACTTGTCCCCGATATCTGCACTCAAATAGAACCCATTCGGAAACCGAAGGAGGTAAGATTTCATAATAATTAATCGCCGGCTGCAAAATGCCTAAACAACAAGTTTCGCGAGAACCGAACGTGCCGAAAAATCTGCGAGTAAAACTTTCGTAATTACGTAATTCGGGGGTATACGCATTGATACGATTGCCACCTCCGACAAATACCAGGGGTTGTCCTTCCCCCACTCGCGATTCCGGTATCACTGGAACCGCCGAGGTTCGCATGATGCAGCCTCGCGCCCTTAGTTCAGTTGGCGTCGGTTCTTGATCTGTATCGGGAGGTGCATCCGAAAGCTCCGGGGGTTGTATTCACGTGAATACAGACTTATCAGTACCCGCATTCACGATACATACCAGTTGCTCTTGTTACGTTTGGTTTGGAAGTGATTTGCTCTTCGGGAAAACGAATCGATATACATACATAGATAAGTTAGTTCACTGACTTGCGTGCCAACATTATATAATATATAAGAACAAGAATATAATTCAGACCCCCCATTTTATTAAAAATATATAGGTAATTTTCAGTCCGAAAATCATGTTAAGTATCACCACAAATTTCTCGGAAACGGTTGAACTTTGCACAAAGTAAAATTTGCGATATGCAGTAAAGGAATGCAAATGGATCTATCGCGTGAAGTTTAGAATAAATTTGTGAAGGTTCCCCTCAAGGTGGAGCGGCGGTGGAAATTTTATCTTGCGCCATATTAGTACGGGGGGGAAACTTTTCCTGCAAGCTTTCATTTTATCTCTGTCGCCAGAAAGTTATAATGGGACGTTGTACAGAATAGGTGCATTGTCAAGTTAATAATAAATTAAGGATGTGAACTCGTTATTTTCGCCCTTTTAATTTTTAGGGAGGGCAAAGTGAAGCAACAAATGTTCGCTTTCTAGAAGAATTCGTTTCATTTAAATTTGAATAAATTTTTTATTTAATTTTCTAACAAAATTTATCGACGAATTTTAAAACAAATTTGCTTTTTTTGCTTTTAGCTGAAAAATCATGTTATCAAAAACGGTTAAAATTTTTTAAGGAATGATTGTTTAATTCTCAGTAAGTGTTGATGTTTCATATCGTTGTTTAAAGTATTTTGTAAATAAGAATTCGTGGTATTATGTTCTCGTACTTGACGTTTCGCTATGAAAATTTTTATTTTATCAAAAGGATCAAGTCTTCACTGCGAAACGTCAGGTAAGTACGTTTTAAACTATACATTTTTCCTCGTTTTTAACAAAAGACTTGTTTCTTGTATGATCTTCATGGATTCCATTTTAGTGTTTCTTAGTTTCCTTTTGTCCTGACGAAGTCGTCTCTTTTTTTTTCGTCTCAACCGGGTTTCGGCTTTCGCCATTTTCAAGAAACGAAAAAGAGAAAACGTTCGCAAGAAAAGGTGCCATAATATTTTGGTTTTTCTTCTGTTGAAGAGTGTTCGTCAAATTATTTAAATCAAAATTATGCAGTGACGAGATTAGCATCCTTATCGAAATTTATATTCTGATGAGTGCAACAATGCATGGAAAATGGTGTTTAGGGCAGCCATTTGTTTACTCTATTCGTAGACTCTAGAGAGAATTTTCCTTCTCCTTTCAGTAACCATACAATGTGATTAACAATGACTGGTTTGCGTCTGAAATATTTCCGAAATACTATTTGCTATCTACAAGGATATCTATCAATAATAATTTCTACACAACGACAATAAAAAATTATTGTAGGCACATTCAATCATTGTTGATCATCGCATTAATAAATATATGTACATATGTGATTTATTTTAGTTTATGTTCAACACGTATTTAAAAATTAGAAATTTGCATGCATTTGAAAGCTCAAGCTCAGTATAGAAAGAACTTGCACTTCTCTTCCTTTAACACAAGCTTTAAATTATTCAATTAACGTATTGTGTTTACTTTCGTTTCTGTTCAATCGTACCGATCACTTCATTTTAATTAAGTGGTTATGCAATGATGGAATTAATTAGTATTCCCATTGAAATATGTATTCCCTGGGTCAAATAAGGGGTGTTTGGTAAACCCATGTGTTTAGGAATATTTTAAATACACCATCACCGCACACTAAGGTATAGAAATTTGTATACTTGTTTAAGATCTTTCAATTATTTATCAGATTCCTTTTTGTAAAATATACTTCGTGTAGAAATGGCCTTTCTGTCATTTTAGCTAAAAAATATTACCTTCAAATTTTGTATATTTATAGTGTTCCTAAGCACTTTAGGAAATAATATATTTTCAACAAAATTAAATGTTTTTTTTCAAAGAACTTAATAAGCAATTAATAAATTTCTTGTCCGTTTAATTTTATCTATTTTCACGTTGCTTTAATAAAATCAAACTAATACGTATATCACAAAGCTTTCAATAAAATAGTCGCAGACATTATCAAACAAATTTGTTACATTCATTCTTCGTAAAACTTTTGTTGTACGTTGACAACTTCTTTGGAATAAATAATCATGAATGTTTATACTGAATAAGCTGTCAATGCAAAGCGAAACGTCAAACGTTTTTAAAAGCTGCTAGAAGAATAATTATTTCAAATTTGTTATTGGAAACATTCAAACATTCATTGAGCGTCTTTCTGTGATAAAATTTTTGTCTATACACTCAAAACTATAACATGCAATTATAAACAACTTAAAAGTCAAAGTTTGGCTTTCGTTTGACAGCTTTGTAATTCCACTCTTGACCAAGCCGTTCGACGATGGCGAAACGTCAACTTCTAAATTGATTCTAATAAATTTTCGACGAACAAAAAAAAAAGATTTGTAATTTGATGAGTGCTAATACATTGTGGTAGGTAAAGAAATGAACAGGAAAATGTGATTGGAATTTCACGTTCTCATATTTCACTCGACCCAGATACGTAAAATGTACTAATGGCAGTTCGTGATCGTGACCAGAAGATAAACACCATTGTCTGGCCCTCCAACCAAGAAATAATAATTTTATTATTAATGCGTTTTCATTATTCAAGCGAAATGAAACGAAAACATTCCGCGTCAGGCCGCGACTTTTTTAAACCGAATTTCCCTGCCGGTTATTTTCGTGCCATGTATGTATCGCATTTGGATTTGCATTCTGAAAGCATTGCATTGTTTCAGGTTTGACTTTCGTCGGACCATCGACGACTGGTTTCCGACTTCTTCCAATTCACCTTTTGAGTGTGCCATCAGACTGAATGTGAAGCAGAAGACGGTCGTTCCGATTTAAACGCGACTTTGTGGAATTTTGTTCAGGGTAAATAAAAAAAAAACGTATCTGTGTCAAGAACTAAATCGTGGACGGTGGCTCTGTGCGATATGTTGTGTTCTTGGCGGTAGTGTAAGACTGATGAAGGAGAAGGGCGTTGAAATGGCAATGCTAATGATATTATTGGGAATCTTTGTCTGCCACTCCGTTTCAGCTGTGACCAACACCGATTATGGTGAGTTTTACTCGAACACTATTTTAAGACCATTATTAAATATACATTTATCATATCGAACAGGTGCGAACTGTTAAAATTGCATTCGTCCGTCCATTTATTTATAAATAGCACGTGTTCAGTTTGAAACTTCTCATCTCCTAATTTATTTATTAAAATCGAACGATGCGCAGGTCTCCGAGACATCTCAGATCAGACCGCCATAAAATAAATAAACCGAGTTTCGGCCTTTAATCGCCACTCACATCATCATTTATGTGCCATTACGACGCAATAAACCAGGTGAATTTGCCCAAAACATGCATTATCCAAAGCTTATTGCTAGTTTTATGAGAGGAGCTTTCGCCCGGTCAGTTTTATGTCGCTTAATATTATTACCACCGAACCTCCGGGTTCTGATCGCTTTAAACTTTCTCCCGATATCTCCAGTGGAGGGTTAAGCTCGGAACATTTGCGTCAACTCGCAATAAGTAATTGTTTGTGTAAGAAAACTTGGGTTTTGTTCAAACGAACTTGTTTGAGGATTAGTATTATTATAAACTTGGATGTCCTTTACAAATATAAAAAGCTTCTTTCTTGGCACTGTTGATTGATTTGCATGGAATTTTAGACGGGTCTCACTGTACACGAGTTAGAATGATTACAAACAATATTTTCTTTTTGCTGTTGTTTACGTAAGCTAAGCTTCCTGCGAAAATAAAAGCTTCGCTTTTTTCGCTAAAATCCAGCTAAAAAAAGCTCCTTTCTTGATATTGTTGATTGATTTATATGGAATTTTAGACGGGTCTCACTGTATACGAGTTAGAATGGTTACAAAAAAATACTTTCTTTTTGCTTTTGTTTACGTAAGCTGTTGTTTGTGAGCTAAGCTTTCTGCGAAAATAAAAGCTTCGCTTTTTTCCCTAAAATCCAGCTCTGGGACGGACTTGTTGCTTGATTCGGCCACTATGCTAATCCGCTCTGTTCACGCAACAGCGCCTTCGCGTGAGCTTCGCCAACACGTACAAATTCACAACCTATTTATAGTTGTTCACCCAGGAGTAACCAAATACACAAATGCTGCAATTAAATTCATTTTTATGCCACGCGAGTTGGTAATATATTATCCAGTTGATTTATTTCTGTTAGCTTGTGTTAATGTAATGCCTTTGTTATGTCTATTAACGGTTTTGTTGAAATTTGTTATTTTTTTAGTTACTTTCAACTTTCAGAGTAACGTCTTAAACTTTCGTCTTAAACTTTTTAATCTAACCAGTTATATTTAACAGCATCCTCTCCCCAAATGCCCCAACCTTTAGTTAATGAATCTAGTATAATCTCTTCCTTGGTCTTTTCTTTTGTGGGAATTTTGAATTCTCCCCAATTATCACTTACTGAATCTAATCATCTCATCTTTGGTCGTCCTTCTTTCCCTTTACTCTAACAATATTCTTTATTTATTCTTCTTAAATGAAGAAAAATATTCTTTTTCTTTAGAACTTGCTTGCTTGTTATGTCTTATAGATTATTCCATCTATAAAAGTAAATTCTGAGTTTTAAAATTCTCATAAATAACTGAAAATTGTTAAAGCCCGAAATTACTGGGTAAATATCGCGTAAGTTATTTGTATTAAATGGCAATAAAACGGGAGGATAAATTTCAAAGCGGTTGTTAAGTTAGATTAGAAGGAAGCTGCTGGCATCCTTCCAAACTAAAATCGACTGAAATCATGAGAGGAGGCCAAAAACTGGCGGCAAATTATACGATCGAGTAAACGTGACGCGATGAATATTCATCGCTGTGGCTGATCAGATCCGAATCAAACGACTCGACGCTTTCTTAGAATTCTAACAATGTGAGTTGCTCACGAAACGCTCCAAATTAGAAAGAAGTTTCCCTGCGTGAAATAATTAAGGGAACTTTGCGACTCGCTGAATGCAGAAAACTGTTTTTGATGAGCACGGACTTCTCCTCCGCTCTTGCTGAAGACGAAAAGTTCCTCATTATTTTTTTTTCTTCGCTTTCGACAATGATTTAAAAATACTTTGTTATACAATGCAAGTAACTTGGTTTGAATTATTTTCATTGCACTTCTTTTTCTGCATCACATAATTCAATAATTGCACCAGCAAAAGAAGTCGAGTACTATTTTGAAGGGTCGGCCCACCACCAAAAACTTAATTTATAACGTTTATTATGTATTATACTGCGTCGAAAAATGCGTGCAAGAAGTTGGTTTGCCGTTATTGATTATTTACTGCTGGCAAATGTTTATGGCATTACTACTTAAACTGAGTCCGATAAAAAGCTCGCTCTTGTTTTATTCATTAATAAGAAATGCTTTCGAAGACACGTGCGCACGAGATGAATATAAGGCAGGACCAGTTTTGCTTCTTACTTCAAAATGCCTTTGCACACTGATGGCATCTTGACGTTCACCTGCCACACAGAAAAAAACTGGTCAGGTACGACGGTATGTTCCAACGGTTTAATGTTTCATTCATTCATTCATTCGTGGGCATGGTTTATTCATAAATACGTTGCGAATTTGTAACGATCGATTATTGCGCTTTGGAATTTGCTATATACAAATTTTAAACTGTCCGAACGTGTTTTAAGTCAACAAAAAATTATGATATTTACTTCACTTATAGAGAACGTTCAACGACAGAAATAAATACACAGTCTTTACCCAATTTATTTATTCTCTATTTATTTTTTAAAAGTAAATAGAAATTTGTTGCATTTACTTAAATCATCGACATTTGCATGCCTGTACCCTAGTACTGTAAAGGTGCAGATAGACATGCGAGAAAACTTGCGCGAGTTCTGTCCGACACTAATGTCGCTAATGCAAATAGCACGTAAATAGGGTTGCCAGTCGACTCGCTGAAATGTCTGCAAGATCTCGCACGAAATTCTTTCTTGCAAGTCTAAATAGGCATAATTGTAGCTTCGCGATTTATTACTTAACTTCCAGTTTGTTTCGATATTTCGGTAACAACAATTATGCCTATTTAGACTTGCAAGAAAGAATCTCGCGCCAGATCTTGCAGACATTCCAGCGAGTCGACTCGCAACCCTATTTACGTGCTATTTGCATTAGTGACATTAGTGTCGGACAGAACTCGCGCAATTTTTTCTGGCATGTCTATCTGCACCTTAAGAAACCAGAATTCTGTGCAGAATAATCTATTATTTCAAATTAGAAAAGAAATTAAATTTTCAAGGCAATGAATTAAAACGTGGCTTTATACAAAAGAGTGTGTATCTTACCGAAAACAAAGAGACCAATTTTTCCGTTCAGGACGAAAAGGAAATGAAGAATCCAGGATCAGAACTGGACTTGTCATGTCAACATTATCTTGAGCAAAACTTAAACCTAAATTCGATCAGTACCTTCCTTGATAGTAATGGCTTGAAACTTTGGTTGTTAGATAGGTTTATAGTAACTACTCTAAATTCTGATTAAGGCTCAGTTGTACAAGTCCAGTTTAAGTTTAAGCCAAAGCTTAAACTCTTAGGCCCGATTGCTTAACTTTACACTTTGCTTTATTCCCATAGCATCAATATTGTAAAGACAATTGTTTCCGTAGAAATAAAACGAAGTTTAAAGTTAAACCATGATTGTACAATCGGGCCTTAACAATAATTGTTGAAATAATTGTTGTTATGGGTTTAAGGTGACATGTCCAGTTTTGATCCTAGACGTTACTCAGATAAATTCAAGCCATGACTTAAGACAATGTAAGTCTCGTTTTTTAGCACAAACAATTCGTGGAAACTTTCAATTCTTATCGCGAACAGCACTATTCTAAATACCTAGATTTAAATCTGCAAATTAAGAAAATCCTGCTTCTTCAGCAAGTGGAGGCAAATTATGATTCAGCGCCCACGTAGGTGAAGCTTCGCGCGGGATAAGTTATTTAAATTTGATTGGTTCAATATAACGTCAGCCACCCACTTACTAGACCCGATAACAATGTTTTAAATACTCCAGTTCGCGGAAGAAAATTGGTTTCTTTAAGGTAGTTCCGAGCCTAACCATTCTGCGTGTTCGTTCTCGTCGCGAATTTTACTTAACAAAAGCTTTTAAATGTGGTCCAGAATACCGTTTCTTCTCTCTTCGAATTAATTTTGATAGTATTGTTTGTATTTTTTACTCTTGTCCGAAGGCAATAAGTAAATGTTTTAAAGACGGCTACTTACTTAGCAAACAACAGCTACTTTCGTAGCAAATAGCAGGTTAGAAACTTACATTAACGCTCTAGGGGTAGGTTGCACAGGATTAAATTTAATCCTGACTTAGAATGTGACACGCAATAAGCTATACGTCATAATGTATGTCACATTCTAACTTAGGCTTTAATATCATCCTGGCTTAAATCTTTTGTGCAACCCAGCCTAACCTAAGGATAGTTTTATCAATAAGAGTATAATTTAATAAGCTAGCTTAGACTACTGCCTATTCACAATTTCTAGCATTTTTAGTCCTCCCAAGCGTTGAAAACTTCTACTGTTATCTAACCTTATTAACGGCAAAAGTGATAGGATGCTGGCCAAGTCGAAAGATGTAACACTTTTGGAACATTAAGTCATTATGAATACAGTCGTTACTAATGAACCATTGAGCGCCCGAACCATTGTACGAAGAGTCTTCGATTGGAACCTTTAAAGTATGTTTATACAGGGTTATCCACATAAACCGTTCGTTAAAAATTTTCAAGGTTGCAGTTCACGTAGATATTTGAAATTTAAAGAGCAAAGGTTTTCTGTAGAGATCTCTTTAAATAAAATAAAATTGTCTTCGTATCACTTCTGGTTGTATAGGAAGTCGCTATCAACTCGCTTATTTTAAATGGAATGCTATATTTTTTATCACGCTTTTGAATTCTACATGTAAAAATATGTTAAACTGTTTGAGATATTTTGAATTTTCTTAAAAACTTGGATTCTGCAATCTGATTTCCAAAAAATTATGACACAGCTATGATTGAAGCAATTTTATTTGTAATAGCTGATATTGTAGTTGAAGTTTTAAGGTTTTTCAAAATTCCATAAACCCTTGCTCCTTAAATTTCAATTTCAATTTCAACGGTTTATGTGGATAACCCTGTATTTGTAGCATTCGCGGTACCCCACAATTGCACTCCATAGGTCCACACTTTTTATATCAACAGTTTAGTTTGTAGCGTTAGCTTTGATTTACGACTGATTAGCTAATAAAGTTTTGAATATTTCAATCCCAGTTGCTTACGCATTGAGGTAATTGTTGATTATTGAGGAAAACGAAGTGTGAAAGTTACATGCTTTGACTTTGTTTCATTTACTTTAATTCTCCAAGTCTTAAGCCAACTTTGGACGTTGTTAAGCGCATCTTGGAGTTTGTCGGTACTTAGTTTGGCCGCATCACCAGCAAACGTCGCTGTAAGAGTATTAGGAGTGACAGGGATATCCGGTAGGGTATATTAAAGACAGAGTTGGTACGAGTACACTACTCTGTGAAACGCCAGATTGAATTGGAAGTAGTTCTATTAATTCCTCTTTAAGCGGAGAACACATATAGGCGATCTCGATAGCGATAGCGATGGCGATCAAAATTACAATGTATCGCCAAGTCGCAACAGTATGTGCGGACTCATTTCTTTACTAGGGCGCGTTTGATCGCCATCGCTATCGCTATCGTGATCGTGGTCGCGATCGCGTATATGTGTCCAAGGCTTTATGTTTGACCTATTGGTGAGATATGACCTTAAGACCTGTTAGTATGTTGCAGACTTTATCAAACGCCTGAGAGATTATCCAGGAAGGCAGCTGAACAGTACTTTTTGTTTTCAAATGTGTGGTTCAATATTTCCGTCACTCGATGCACTTGCTCTATGGTTGCATGCTTTTCCCGCACGCCAAACTAATGCTCGATTATTAGGTTGTCTTCATTCAAGATAGGTTTTAATCTCTTCAGGAACTTTTTTTTTAAATTTTAAACAGTATTGGCAATAGTCTTATAGGTCGATAGGAGGTTACTTCTTCCACCGCACCGGTTTGCCAGGTTTTGGAATTAGTATTACCTGAGCTACTCTTCGTTGAACAACGCCTTTACATCTTTTTTTTTTAAATGTTATCAAACTTTCTTATAAAAACTAAAAGGACAACGGAGCAACGAAAAAATTGAAGAAGAAACCAAAAATAATCGGCCGATAAAAAAACACGCAATTACTTCTGCATTAGGTGTCTTTTTTTTAAATTGCTTGATGGTAATTAAGAAAGACGCTACTGAGTAGTAAAGAAGAAGAAGAAGAAGAGACGATTGAGTAAGGAAGAAAATCAAAAAAAAAATAAATAAAAGGTGATCAATTTTAATTTCATAAAAATTTCTTAAGTCCAACACTCACAGATGTTCGCCGGACGCAAGATGTGATGCGTTCGGTTGAAGTCGTGGGCAGAATTTAACCAAATCCGCACTATGCGCATGCGAAATGATAAAAATTTTGTCGCGAGGTTGTACGAACGCATGACATCTTGCGTCTGAAAACGTCTGTCAGTGTCCCCCGTTATAAATACTAAAAGGACAACTGAGCAACAAAACAAACAGCAACAAAAAATTGAATAAAAAATTGAGACAAAAAATAATCGGCCGATAAAAAAGAACGCAGTCACTTTTGCATTTTTTTAATTTAGTTTAGTTTAGTTTAGTTTATTAATTCCTCCAAGAGACAACGGACATGTATGGAGTATGTCAGGTACATATTATGCTATGGACTAGAAACTCGAACTAAGACTAATGAAAACATTATTGTCACAAGGAAAAAAATTCATCTAAATTGTACAAAGAATAATTGATTAAGTACGATTTGAGAGCCGACTTAAATCTAATAAAAAATTGCTTGAAAATTGCTAAAAATTGGTTAAGACAGAGACGATTAAGTGGTGGCGAGGAAGGAGAAGAAGGGACGATTGAGTAATGAAAAAAAAATAAATAAAATAAGATCGACTGGCGAAAAAGAAAAATAAAACAAAAACAAAAAAGGAAAAATTAGAAATATATAATCGACGCAGCCCTTTTACTAAAGTTGAAATCTAATAGGGTTTTGTATACTGGTGCTTAAAAGTATTCAGACGACCGGCGCGGGCGTGACCATCTAACAGTATGGAAGTTTACCACAAGGGTCATATTCGAACGATTTTATTGCTTTTCATTCGGATACTTTTAAGCACCAGTATACAAGATGGGGCAAAAACAACTGGACGATTTAAATTTCGCGCTGTTCCAGTTTTTGGCACTACATTGCTGATATTGTATTTTGAATTATTTTTCTATGATAACTTTCTGAATTTTTTTGAATTTTCTTTTCGATACTATTTTGCCTTTAGGAATTTATTTCATTTTATGTAAATTTAACTGAATATATTGTATACTTTCTAAGAAAGTTCAGTATTTAACTGAATACTAAAATTCATGAGACATAAAAGAGTAAAAGAGAAGAATAGGTGAAAATTTCGTCAATCCCGAAGTTATTTATACAAGGTGGGGCAATAGTAATGTCATAATGTGAATGTGCCATAATTTTTGCAAATGGCGTCAAATGTCATTGTGCTTTGACATTTATGTTGTAGACAGATAGAGAATTAGTTGACAACAAGCATGGATTTTGGAGATTTGGATGGAGATTTTGAAACGCCATTTTCCGTGCCATGTGATCTCCCGTTTTGGCGATATGAGCTAGCTGGCCAGATCGCCAGATCTGACGGCGTCCGACTTCTTCCTTTGGGGCTTTTTGAAATCTCGCGTTTACCACAACAAACCACAAACCTTGCAAGTCTTGAAAGCCAACATTGAAGAAGAAATCACCAATTTGGAGCCAGATGTTTTGCTCGCAAATGTAAGAATCCAAGCATCTTATAATTATCAAAAGTATAGAAATGAATTCACTGCAACGCGAAATCCGCCCACATAAAAGAATTGCGTAACCGTAGCAGGTGTTCGCTTTACTAAAAAACCTTGCGCTAGATTGCGACATGATGGACATTAAAAAATTCTAAGAAATGCACCTGCAACTGCAGTAAATATGTTAGCTGACCTCGTGCTATATCGCACACTTAAGCAAGACCACGTGATCAAGGAAAACCAAATAAAAGCTGGCGTGGCAAAGCACAATAATCAGACAGCTTCAAGCAGTTTGGTCGCGTACATCTCCAGAGCCCGAAGGCATTTATAGAATGTCATAGTGGGTGTTGCTGTTCTCCAAAAGTCTGTTTGTCTCTGTATCTAGTGCTATGGTTTGGTAAGAATTTTTATTATTGATTTTTTACTATTTTGGCTATGTTTATAAACTAACATTACTTATTTTAATTATGAGATGCTGTTTTTCTCGTCCTAAAATTATTTTGAATTTATTTTATGTTGTCTTATGTGTTGTCCTGAAGTAATGTGTAATTGCATTAAAATTTTGAATTTGTCTAAGTTGTGTCCCCTTTCTTCTGTTATCATTCAGTTTTAACCTCCCGTCCCTCACACAATAATTCAAAATCCCGTAAAACGAGGACAAGTGTGCATCATTTTTTCATTTTTTCAACTTAATGTCATCAATTTGACACCTTTAAATAAACTATCCAGAGCCCAATTTTTTTCATTTCTAACAAAATGGAAGCCAATTCACATTATGACATTACTTTTGCCCCACCTTGTATCTAGCGGTACAGCCACGGGCCAAATTTTGATTCCATATAAAAAGGAGCTCAGAGCGATTCTTGGCTACCTAAAAAACTCAATCCAGAAATGCACAAACAAAGGAATTGCGATTTGGGTCTGCTATGGTTTGAGTAAAATTTGGTAAAAGGAGTGAGAAAGAAGGAAACTAGATAATTTGTTTATTGCGTAAAGATTTTCTTGTATGAAGTCAGGAGATTTTTGCGCTTCGATATTTGAATCTCTGTCTTATACCCCGTTCACAATCATTTAACGTAACGTAAATTAATAATTTGAATGCACTGTTTGTTAATGTAAACGAAGTAATTCCAAATTTAAAAGATTTACTGTTCGTAATTAAACACATTAATTAGTTTCAGTTTAGAATTTTAAGTATTTACATGAAAACAAAACGCTTGAAACCTGTATTTAGAGGTTAATTTTGTTACGTTAAGTCATTGTGAACGCTGTTTTACTCTCATCGCGGTACCTAGTAGTAAAAGAAAAGTGAGAAATTGAATAATCTTCAAAGTACAGTTTTTTTAATCGACTTTCTTTGATCACTTCTTTTCAATCATTCCGCCCGGCTGTTAGAGTAGGTGCGACAAGTATAGGAATTTATCGCACAAGTATAGGAATTTATCACACAAATTACAGTTGTACACTTACTACAAACTGAAGGTCGTCTTTGACATGGAAACAGATTTTTCTAAATGTTTGAAAATTTGCAAGAGTTTATTGTAATATTAATATTAATTTAGAAAGAAAGTGCTTATGCCAATGATCGGCAGATTCTCTCAGGATAACATTGATATTCACTTTTTTGTTCTGGTTTAAATAACCAACTTTATCAATATTGGTAAATTCAACTTGTGACTTGCCAACTTGTTCTGGCTATAAATTAAAGTGCCATTGACTGTCAATATTTCTTTCTCGCTTAACATGTACTGTTTATTTCGCTAACGTTCGATTATTTAAAAAAATCTATGAACCAATTACGTGTGCGCTTACAGTTTAACATGTTGCAAGTAAACATTAGGTTAGTTGGTGTTGCCATTGACTATATTGATGTTATTAGTCGAGATTCGACGGTATAATACAGAAGGGAGATGTTATTCGATTAGTTCAATTCACTTTCTCCTCCCCAACCGATTTTCCGAAAGCATTAAGTGTAACTAATATCGAAACACGAAGCCTTACAATTGAAAAAAATCGGAGAAGCAACTAGAAGTTATTGATATACAAAATATTTAAATTGTAACCAGCCCATTATTGAATTAAAAAATTATAGTAAATGCGTTTTTACTAAAGTAAGCTCAACTTATTTTTCACATGACGTACTTATATTATTTCATGAAGCAGTATACTGAATGAATATATTTCCATTTAACATTTATAAGTGACAGTGGGAGGGTGTAAAGGCGTGAATTGGAGACAAACTTCCAACAGCGCAATATGTCCCTCTCCACACCCTACAATTTAGCGTTTATAGCAGTTTATTACGGCATTATACTCTCAAGATACCAAGGGTAGATAGTTTTTCTTCTTTTCAAGCTGTGCGTCAACGATCCGAATTCATCAAAATTTAATACTCAACATTGTATACCTTCTGCAACAGAAAATTCATTAAAGTGAAAAAACACCGAGCGTAAGAAGAAAAACTAGACGTCATCGCGTTGCGCTTGAAGCTTTCACATGGAACAATATTATCACATAACAAACGAATTATTTGTTTTTCAACTCGTTCCACGTCCAACTTCAAAGGACACGCCGGAACAATTTATGTATATATCAAACTCACAAACTGTGTGTTTTTGAAGTAGTAATTAAAATTACATTTGAAATACTCAGCTTGATGTAAAAGCTGATGTAGATGATATGCAGAAAATAATATCGTAGTTTAAGACTTTCCATTTTTCTTTTTTTGAAAAAAACAAATTTTTCAGCATTACATACTTTTTCTTTTGGTTTTCCCCTTTTGTCAATTATGTTTCCGAATTTGTCAAATAACTTTCCAATCCGCAGGCCTACTATACTTTGAACGGATTGGAAAGTCATTTGACAAATTAGGAAATACATTTGACAAAAGGGGAAAGCAATAGAAAAAGACTGTAATATATTCATCTGTTGTGGCTTTTAGGAAAATTATTAAAGATTGACTTTCGTATCAAATTCCTCGAGTTAATTTAATGTCAATTAATCTCTTCCACTTGGAACGTCTTCATTTCAGGTGCAACACAAGTGGCAATCCGATCCGTCTGTCAGCCCTATCTGTTAATGATTCCTTGAATGGGGGCCAACCCTTTCAAGATTCTCGTATTACGCGGTGTATTTTTTTAGATTAGCAAACATAGGGGCGCGTTTGAATGGAAGGCCTAGAACGAATCTGGCTTAACGTGACATGACAAGTGCATAAAAGGTCAGATGTGAATTTTCATGCTATTAACAAAATACTAGCGAACAATGCACCGTAATATGCGCATGATGGAGTTTATCGAGGAACAAAACGTGCTCTCTCCGAGAGACAAAAGCGCACTTTATAATCAATATGAATGAAATTTATTGCGTTTCATGTTTATTTCGGGGCATTTAATCTGGCCCATTTTTTTTTCCTTTTTTCTTTTGGCTGCAGTAAGTTCGACGAAGACAATAATAGCAATAATAATAAAAGTGTGATGTAATTCTAAAGTTTGCTTGCGCTTCTGCTTCTTAAACAAATTTGTTTTGAATTTGCGAGTTGCTCAAAGAAGGGCCATAGAATTGTTTACTGCAAACGCAATTAATCGCTCGACAAATTCTAAAACGAGAATCAAACAAACAACTTAAAGGAAAACGTATTTTTAAAAGCGGATGAAAGTCGCTTAATTAGAGTAACTTTTATTCAGACGTTTTGCTTTTGTTCCCTGTTTATTCGGAGTTAATAAAATAAAAACTTTCGGAAAATGAGGATTCGTCGAATCGTGCGATTAATTGAAACCAAGGAAGCTATACCATTTGTGGAAATAATTTATTAATGAGAGTGAGCCCGCCCGTTTGTTATGTTTGTTCTGGGGCAACAGTGACGCACATGTAGGAACTAGATTAAAGTTTGCTTTAGCTCCACGCGGAAAGAAAAAGAAAAAAAAACGGAAGCGGGAAAAGAAAGAAATTGAATCTGATATTTGCTGAAACTGGCAGCAGCTGTGGTCAATGTAAAATGGAAATAATTCATCTCGTGATGAAAAAGCCCCGGTCGAGGTGTTATTCTCTCCGCTGCGAGGTTGCAGCGAAGATGACAAGGGAAGCGTTTCCCTGATTAAGTCAAACACTCCATTAAACTTCCTAATTGAATTTAATTTTGAAAAAAGTCGTCGCACTTAAACCGAGTCCGGTCTTAATTAAACGCTGTCGTGAACGTCACCGACTACTGACTCCGTCTCCGAACTTATAAGAGGATTTCAATAAAATATTTAACAATCTATTCTTGACTAGGACGCAGACGACTTAATAAATTTTAAATTCTAAAAATTATTTTTCTTTAAATGTATTAAATTAACAATTTTCAAAACAGTTAAAAAAAGTAATAATAACGAAGCTATGAAAAGGTGTGTAGAATAGAATCATTAAAGAATTCGTTCAGTTGGTTTTTTTTCAGCAACACAGTTTTTAGAAAGAAAATAAACTCATATTTCTTTTTGAGTAAATAAAAATATTGTAATACACATCCCGAAAATGGAAGGCCGTATTATATACTTTTCCCACACCTCACATGATATTAGAGAATAAAAGAAACAGACCTAATAAGTTCTCGCCCGCCTAATAACAAATCTTTTCGATAACGGCAGGGAATCACACATCTGTGCGTGCGAAATGGAACACGACCGCAATTTCTTGTTTTTTTTTTTTTTGCCCGTACACATCCCGGTAATTTATCTTTTCTTTGATCGAGGGTAAATTAGTTCCACCGCAAACAGAAACTTTTCCGGTCGGCATTCGCTTGAAAAAAAAAGCCCGAGTAAACTTGTAAAGAAGCTAATTGAAAATCGAAGTCTATAGTGTGTATTGTGAAGTAGGGGGAGGAAGTCTGCGAATAAATCTGTGAGACGCTAGAAAGTTACAAATTAAAACGAACGAACTTCGGCGGATTTATATTCTTTTAATATTCCGGGGGAGTATTATTTGGATGGCTGTTATTCTCACGAGAAAAATAGTATTTTTTTCTTTCGCGAAAACGCGCTGCAGGTACCCCGTACTCTCTGCTTAAACGTAATCAGAACGTGTTCGAAATAAAATCATATTTCAGTGTACGTCGGTTTTCGGCGGAGCAACTCATTAGTCGCACCCCTCATCTCGGCGGTAACTGGATCTCCTATTTTGTTGGGGGTTAATTCGATTGAAAAATAAATTACTTTAACTTAGTTCTTTATAAAACACTCTATAGGGTTCCGCTCTGAATACATTATAGATTGTTAGACCCAAACATAAAATCAATCTGTTGGCGGCGAGGAGGCAGATTGCTGATTCACTATTATTTGCGGCGAATCCATTAACCGGATTCTGAAAAATTACTTTCGGAAAACTTAAGAATCGAAAATCAGGCGTCAGTGTTCTTGATGTGTGCGATTTTTACTCCCGCTTATAACCTAATGGGGGAAAAAAACAACTTTTCTTTACGAGTCATTACGCGGTTGCAATTTATTTGCGAAAAAATACTTTTTCACTCACATTTCCTGAAAACTAAATTTGCCGGATATCAAATATTCTAATAAAAAATGAGACCAAAATCAGGGAAAAACATTCAACTTATTAAAAAATTCAACAGCACATTTCGGCGCGCTTGCCTTTTTTCGAGTTAAAAGTTAAAACTTTTTCGCACGGTTTCACGTGAAACCACCGGGGAACTTTAATTATGAAAATTTTAGGTAACGAACCTCGAAACAGAATTATTTTAACGAGTTCCACAAAGTTACACGTAACAAAAAAAAATTAACCGGAATTTACTTTTATAAACGCAAGTAACGTCAATGGTTTCCAATTCTGTATCATTTATTACACGGGGCGGTATTTTATTATTTAGGAAAATCCAGTTCTGTTTCGTAGCCCAAAGCAAGCACGCATCAAGTCTATAGTATACCGCTGCTTTACTTCGACGTATCATTCAACTCAATTTCACACAGTTTAGGCGCGGCTTTTATGGCATTAAACGTCGGTAGAAGGGTTGTAATATAATTACCCTCGCTACCGGTAAATATTAACAAAGACAATTGGTCTGGAATTATATTAGATGAACGTCGCCGCATAGTTCTAAACACAAAACTGAAACATTGAAATATTATCGAGTAACTTCACGCGAAGTTCATAATATGAAGGGCTTTTATTTACAAAATTTCATTCTTAACAACTTTCCTCTCCTTTATTTTCAAACTCCAAGTTTTCTCCTTCCCAATAATAGTGATGTTTCCTAGAGGCATTGAGGGGTTTGTACCTCTTGAAGAATAATCATCTACCACGTAGTGCTTTATCTTCTGTTTTCTCGTAATTCCAATTCAATATACTTTTAATTTCAGAAGTATTCTTGCTTATCATTTTTCTGGGGATAGAAGACCTGCCCCTGCTAAGTTTATAATTCGCTTGGTTTTTTAATCCTGCGTTTGATTCTGCCGAGAACTGAAAAGCTCTTCTGTACAACTCGTATAAGAACATAATAATTATTTACACCCTGTATAAACCGCCTGCTTCCAATTTGAACTCCCATTTTGTTTACTGCTGCATTTAAATACAATTTGGGGATGAAATTACAAGGAATTAAAAAAAAAAGAAACATGAATTGAAGCTGTAGGCAAAAATAGAATTATTTTAGAAACCTATTTCTAAAAGCACTTTGCTTTTGTGTGTCTTATTATATTTAAGTCATTAGTGACTAAATTCTACTTTCGAATTCAAACAATTTTTGAGTCAAATGTTAGTTTTCTGTTCTATTTGGGTTCGAAATTGTTTTGTAGAGAGTTTCTGGGCCGTAGATTAATTATAATAAATTAAATAGAATTTGCATAATGTTGTATAAGTGAAAAGGATTTTCTGTGTGAAGAAAAAAAATGACACGTATGAGCAACAAAAATGCATTAACGTTTGCGTTAGGAATTTGCATTTGAAATGGCGGCGGAATAAGAGAAATCCCAAAAATAATCTTCGCTCAGTTTATTCAGAAAAAGCGCCGCCGCTCTTTGATTCGTATTCTGGAATGGTTTGCGGAATTTTTATTTGATTATACGAAAGGCACGAGGAATCAGGTTAATGGAATAATAGACACTCCTTAATATTTTCGGCGGCGAAATAAATTTCGGGAGGAGAAGAAGAAAGGACGATAAATATGTCTGCGCGTATATTTATTTACTTTATCTGGGGTATGTTCGTTTCATGAGTTTTCGGTGAATAAATGCGATTATTTATTACGCCCCCACATGCGAAATACAAATGACGCGGAATTCGAGGAGATAGTGTTGTTTTATGTATAAATTGAAACGTATTTTCATATATTCCTGAGAAAATGTCGGTGTCATAAGTTGAGACAAGGAATAAACGTCTCCATCATTGCTGCACAAGCAACTGAGGCCTGAATACAAACCGGTATTTTAGACTTGCGGCTGACACTTCATTTTTCAAGCGGAGCAACATTGCGGCCCTTTGTGCGGGGCCCTGTGTCTGACGGTTTAAAGGATTTGACGCGATGCAGTCGATACAATCACGGCAGGGACGAAGAGGCGCGACAATGTGGTGATTACATTTCTCGCGTCTGATGTGCAAAGCCCTGGGCTCTAAGAGGATCTCTCCGGCACGGAATGAATGCCACGCTAACACCCAGGACTCTACCAATTCTCAACACGACGTACGCCGCAGCAGATTTATTCTGCCCAGATCCTGCGACACCAAATCAACCCCTAACAATAGAAACAATGACTTAAGGTGATCCGACCATTCTTTCCAGTTGACATTCATTTTAGACCTGTACCAAAATTAATTTCGTAAGGACAAGGACGAAGTTTCACCGCAACTCATAAATTATCCATCTACTTAAATATTATGAAACTCCGCACCCATAGCGCAAACTTAGAAGCTTAAATATGCCACCTAGTTTTCAATTATGTCATAACAAAACACTCGCCAACATTAAATGCAAGTTTACAAAGTTTAGACCACATACAGAATCGAATTCGACTAATTAAGAGCTTGGTCTCTTTAATTCAAATAATAATCCAAGTAATAAGTAGCAAAAGTTTTTAGGAGTTTGAGCTTTTAATGAAAACAAAAAAAAACTTTCGGCACGTTTAAAACATGTTCATAAAGCAGCTTATTCAAAATCGTAAGCGTACTTTTACCCCCCTGAAAATACACGGTAATTAGCCGGCCTCTGTCGACGGTTTGTTTGAACCCGAACGCGCTGAAGAAATTATTTATACGGAGTTAAAGAACATAATCCACAAATAGAATTTCAGTTATATGTTTTGCGCAGTCATGAGCTTTGCGAAATCGTAAAGCGGATTATGCGTCGGCATTAAACTTGTGACAAGCTTTGTGTAATTTAGGGATTTTCTGAGATGCTTTATGAAGAAGAATAAAAAAAAAACTCCCTAACAATAAAGCCGGAAAAACGATTTTAATCTTCCGTTTTGTAAGTGGACTCTCTGCTACATTTAAAAATAAATATGTTGTTTTAATGTGTTAACCTAATTTTGTGAATTAATTTAGACAGAAAAGTGCTGATATTTTTTAAACGAAGCCTATTTTAAAATACAAACGCGATGATAAAACTCCTTCGAAATTTCTTTTGTGTTAAAGTTTGCTGACTTCTATTTATCGCTAGGCTCTTCAAAACTTGGGCGAGATATTTCTTGCATCATATACTCTCCTGAATACATTTCTGGCATCATTAACCAGACCATCCTAACATCTGAACTCAAGTAAGCTCTTCCGTACTTTATTCAGTTGCTGTCATCTTCTCCGTTAAACTCTGGAAATTTGCACCTCCAGAAAAATATTTATTTCGTTGAGTATATCATGTCTATTATAGTTCATTTTCCAATATAATATACTGATCGATCGATCGATAAATCAAAAAAACATTTATATAACTATCTCCTTCTAGCTTTCGCGAAGCAGCTTTGCGGCTTTTGTCATGTCATGTCATTTCGTCGTATATTTTCTTAACTCAGATCTATACGACCGGCATATAAAAAATGATCGGTATGTTACGTGTTAAAAGCTAATTATAAAATGAGATACAAATTAACAGTTATTTAATTATCTAGAATAAAAGTTGAGCTTTAAAGTATGAGCAAGTTGTTTAAAAATTACTTGCGAATACCTTTTCGTTCGAGGTAAATACAAAATTTTATATTAAATAAATTTTGAGATTTATTTTACACAAATAATCCGTAATAATTAAAGTGCGCGATGAGCACCTTCCATAGCAATGGAATTGTTTACAAACGACAAGCGAATTAAAGTCACGCTTTATTACGACGATTTTAATGTACTAGGACTTTAAAGATGTATTTTTTGTACTATAAATAGTCCGAAAAGCGTCACTATAGAAACCAGTATAAAATAGAGTATTATATCTGCTTAAAGGTTATACATAACAACAAATTTGTATTTAACCTCCTGTACGTTGCGACGACAGGCAATTAAGCCCAGGTATTTTAAATTTAATTAATTTCATTATATTCCTGCGATACCCGTTCCTCGGAAAGGATAATAAAACGGGCGCACAACGTTTTATATTTATAGGGGGCAAACGAAATTGGCCGGAATTCGCGAAACATAAATGACAGATTCATGAGAGAGGAGTGATTATTATTAAAATTCGTTGCATACGGATTAGATCGAAATTAAGCCCCGCGCATGCATATTCAAAAGTCGACCTCGCCTCTATCATTTTCATACACAATTTTCGCGGAAAATTAACCTCCGTGCGAGCGAAATTCACTTACGTACGGCGGCGGCAGCATCGGCGGCAGAACCCGAATGTCAATGTTATTATGTGACAGGTGTAGGATAACGTCATTTCCTGCGCCAGCCAATTTGCATCGAATGCAAATGTCGTTTCTGTAATTGACAGCTGATTTTCTGTTTTTCGACGGCATTCAACTATGACAAGAAATGACACAGCCCTTTTATAAGTACCACATCATCTATCGAAATCAAATTAAATGACCATCATTTTCAATTTTTATTTCATTTCACAAGTATTAATTTTAAAATGCATTTTGTACCAAACAAGATTCATCGAATAATTATAGAATATATTATTTTTAGGCCCGATTTATTCATCAGGATGTGTGATGCTTTACAAGGTTAAAAAAAAGTTGCTAACTCTTCTATATAATTCGTTTTTCGAAAAGCTGTTTTCTCTAATGGTTAATGTTTTAGTTTGAGAAAAATAATAATTCTAAATGAAAGTATCATTTGGTGAGTAGAAAGAAAATCAAGTGAGATAGTTTGACATTGAATTTCTTAATGAAATTCTGCGCTCCCTTTGTTGGAAGTGAAATGAAACATAAGTTTAGACGAGTTGATGACCCAAACATGGCTGCATTTATTACGGGAAGGGTGTTGCGAGCTGCGCACCCCCCGCGCCCAAACTAAAGCAACTCTCAGGGAAAATGAAACGCAATAAATTAATTAGGTTCTATATACCGGCGTGCCAAATAGAATTAGGGTGGAAGGGCGTCCGTGTTTTGTTCACGGTAGTTGCTTACAGAATGAAAGCCCGCGCAGAGAGAGGGTATAAATCTATGAATAGAAGTTGGAAGAGAATGATTGCAGTCGACTCGAAGTAATTGTTGTTTCGTTTTTGCTTTGTTGAAACTCCACTCGCGATGCAGTAGCACAAAACTACGACGACACGAGACATTTCAGTGTTCATCTTCAACTTCTTGCTGCCCCCTACCTACTTTGCAAACCACACTTTAAGCCCTGAACTTTAAGCTCAGCAACTGATCATTCTATTAGATTATGAAATAATTTTAAATAATGCCCCATCGTGATTTGCAAATACAATTAATTAACTCGTGCTACCCGCGCCCCGCCACGCCTCTGTCAAAATTCATTTATGTAAATATTTAACTGCCTGTAATTATCCGCTCAACCTTCCTGAAAATTAAAGATTAGTTGAATATTTCCAGACGTTCCTAATTTGGGACGTCGACCTCACACACCGCAAGGATTAGCAATGTTAATGTAGACGAGATCCTTCGCCCCTAAAAAACGTTAAGGGATTACGTTATATTTTCCCCATATTCCGCTTCGCTCTAAGCAGGGCGCTTATCCCTTTCTGTTTTAACAAATTTTTAATTTTTAATAAATATTCAATCTCGCCAATTTATACCGGAATTAATTTTTATTGTTTTATGAAAATAAGTACCTATCACAAAAAATAATTTACGTAATAAATATTTTAAGATCGTTGTGATATAGTACGTACAGTGGACTTCCCGATACGTCAATTGCTACTCAGGGAATTGCAGAAAATTCTTAATTTCGTTTTTGTTGGACTCTATATAATAGGATTGCTACTTAAAAATCATTTGCACCATTTGCCCTTTGAGAGCCGAAACAATGGAAACAGAACGGGAATTATGTATTTCATTCAAAATTCTATTCTTTGATGCTATATGCAATTTTTTTTTTATTTAAAAGAGTCTGCAAAGACTCTGATTGACATTGGTTCTAAAAAAAAGCTTCCATTCGAATGCTTTTTGAACAAATCATTGGATGTCTGTAAAAAAAAATAACTACAGTCGGAGTTGGTTTTAAAACGTGATTCAAGTTCCATCCGAATGCTTTTCGAACACATCGCCGAGTGGATACAAAAAATACATTTAAAAACGTAACTGCAAAATTGGGGTTGGTTTTAACACCTGAAGGGCAAGCAGCTTCGCTGCGTATCTGCATAAAATTTGCATTGCTTAAACAATTTTCTTTTCACTCCACACACGATATTACGACGAGTACATTCGCATGCCATAACTTATGACCTTATCGCTGCCTCATGAATTTTAATACGTACGGTTAAAATTTCTGGAATATTTTTATCTAAAAGCACGAAAGCTCCAATCTCTGACTAATACCCGCGCTTCACCACGTTAACTTATAATAGTTTGGACCATTTAACGTTATCCGAATCTACAAATAGATACATCTGTGCACCCCTTGTTGGAGAAACCAATATCATTTAATGGCTTGATTAAGCATATGTCCACTTGATGTAACGTTCCCCTGTACCCTTCAATCGAACCAATTTTGGTCAGATACACTTGGCGAGTTTAATTTCTACCTCGAAGTAAATAAGTAAACACTAGAGCTTTAAACCTAATGCTTTAATTGCTTTAAAAATAGAGCCCGGCTCCTGCGTTGCATCACGTAAAACATTTAACCGGTTTCCGGAGCGCTCCGGTGTTTATTTAAAATTTCGACTGATGAAGTAACAGATCGATAAAAGGGTTGTTTGTTATAGGAGAGTGTCGCTCTGCTCTGGGGATGGAGGAAGGGCGCATCCCCGACCATGCCATATCAGCCAGCTCGTCTTACGAGGCGAAGTCCGTAGGGCCCCAGAATGCCAGGTGAGTGCTCCTTTCAATGTAAACACTCTCTCTCCCTTAGGAACGGGGGAACAATATTAAAGCAGACTTACATTATCAATATGCAATATTTATATCTGGAGACGGAGGACGACGATAAACGTTATAGAAATTCGAATGTAATAGATTTATTAAAATTCTTTCCCGAGTGTGCTGCACGGGAATCAAATAAATGAGAATATATTTGAAAAGCGTTACGTCAAATTTAAAATATTAACAATTTTGCTTGATGATGTAATTTTAGAAACGTAATACTTACAATTTGTTTTCGGAATTTTCAAAAATGTGGAAACATTGTGAATTCCTGATGTCCTCGCCAATTTCACGCAATACGCCAACTTCGAACGGGAAATAATTAACGCATTACACGCGAAATGGTCTTCCACACATAAGTTCAGAATCACATTAAATGCGGTGGCGAGCAGCTAATGACCGCATTTGGATATGCGACATGGAAAACGCGCCACTATTTTCATGAACCATAAATCTAAATATGCGTAATAAAGCCGCCAGACTGCATTGTGCTGCACCATAGACGGGGGGCATAATTTTATTATGTCCTTGCTTTATACCCGATCCGTTTTTTATTAGGCCATTTTTTAATTAACATCCGTCATTCTCTTCTACGAACATTCGTTACTTTATGTTCTATTTTACAATTTCAGAGCGCAAGTTTTAAAATCGATAGGATTTATTAATTTAATCAAATAATAAATTGTAATCAGCCCTCCACGGCAACAGAAAAGTTAATCCCCTTAAGCCAATAAATTTATACGATTCGTATATACGTGGCAGGTAATTTGGAAGGTTTAAAAAAAGTCCCGTTTTAATAGTGTTTTATATTGGCACGTGCAATCGCGCACTATAAAACCATTTTAGGGTGCGCAACCCCTCTCTACATCGCGTCGTCAGGAGCGGTTTTATGGAGGGCCCGGTAGCTGCAAAAAAGTAAAAGTTGCACGCGGCTTTTAAAACAAACAACCCCCACTCGCCGGATTGTACCAACCCCGGTTTAATGCAGTAAAAGAACTCTTTACCTACAAATCCATATAATTCGCGATATTACTTGTAATAAGTTCGTTTCTGTAATAGCGTTCGTCAAACCCACCGGAAACGTTACGTCAATAAAAGTTAGAACTTCCAACCCTTCTTTGTCCTTTTACGATTATGACCTGGAGGAACCTTTGTGCAATTTTAATTAAGTTTCAGAAGAAAGCTCCTGAGTGACCCAGTTTAAAATCTGTAATACCGCGTGTTTATTAAACTATTTTAAAATGCAAAAAGTAAGTTACAAATGGCAGTTGGCGCAAAACGCGAATACACAACGAACAAAACGAGAACGAAAGAAAATTTAATTTAATAAGATCGGATAAAATTAAAAAGATTATATTAAATTACAAACACTCATAACTTCTTCTTAGTAAATGCTGTAAATATTTTAATAAATAACACATTAGGATCATTACAATTTAAATTTGTTAGCAAACTTTATGAAATGAAGCGTCAGGATTTAAAAAAAGGACATTAGTTTGAGGACATTATTAAAAAATACAGGGCGCAGTCGATTAAGTTTCACCTATTAATATAGTAAGTTCTTTATCACATAAGAGAATTAATTCTGCAAATATTAATGGTCGAGCTCAAAAATAAAATTAAACCAATTTAGCTCAAGAGCGCATCGTCTTTTGTTTCAAAACTTCTGTTCGTTTATCTGTGGTTTTTATAAACACATCGTAAAATAATGAAGCTCTAAGAATAATTCACAGTGCTTCTCCAAAGTTTTTTGTAAAACGTAAACGTGGATTTTAGTTATTACTGAACTTTGCCCTCTGCGTATGTTATAACTTCGCTTTTTTGTAGTGTATTAATCGTGGTTACAGTAAGTGAAACTTATTCAATTACACACTGTATAGAAGAACGTAACTGTTCTTTTACAAATATATCTCAAATACTCATTTGTCATATTACGCTACAGTTAAACTTTCAGCATTTCGCTTTGCGCTTTCCTTTATGCAAATAAGGTAGAAATAACGAAGAAAACTGAAATGTTATCGCAGAACCCATTACTATGTATTCAGAGTAATTGATACGTGTGTAAATAGAGAAAAGGTTATCTTATAATTGCACTAATAAACAAAGTGGAAATTCGAAGAAAGCATTTAAGTTTAATGTCCAGGAATTATTATCTTCAACCCTTTTCTAGAACAACACTGCGTAGTCGTTTTCTTTTAATAATAATAATAATAATAATCTTTATTAACCACAATATATGCGAATAAATAATGTATCAATATATTAATGGTTAAGGGAAATAGGATCAGCTTCCCATGAAAGAGTGCTGCTCTTCCTTCATGTCCCATTTGTAACAGAAAAAAAAAAATAATAATATGGCGCATAAACCAGAGTACATAATGATAAACAAATCACCTATTAATGAATAATGGTATTGAAAATAAACAGATTTATAATTCAAAACAATGTTGAGCAGAAGTTATCAAGAGCATGAAATGTGAAAATAAGTAATTAATTAAGTAACATAATTATTGAACGCAGATAATCAACATATTAAATAAGAGATTATATAGAATGTAATACAAGAACATGAAACAGCATATCATGTAAATAAATAAATAAATAAAGTGAAATATGGTCAGAAATGAGACGAAGTATAATTATGCTATAAGTTGCACAGGGGATCGTAACCAACTCTTGAATGCTTGAATACTTAAATTTCTTAATCGATCTTCAAATTTCGTCTTCAAATTTTAGTTTATATTTAATTTTAATTTGTGATGGGAGCAACTGTTACAAAATAAAGTTGCAAGAGCTTCTATGCATGATGCATTAAATAAATATCGCCATCGCCAGTTATAATGAAGGTCTTTGAGAGTCCCCAAATGGTATGAATAGAGAACGGCGATAGTTACGTAAGCGTATGTGTCTGCAATGAGCACTTATTTCAAATAGAGGCGAAGGTGTTTCGACAGGGCGAAGTGAATTGCTATTAATAATCTATATTTGAGTTTTTGTAAATAAAGGAGTATAACGCATCTCTTCACTTCAAAAAGACATAGGAGGATATATGCTATGTTTTTCTGCAAGGATTCGAAAGCGACACAGGCGGTTTAATTACGACAACAATGTTTACAACATAAAATAATTCACCAACCTGTAACCTCTTGTAGCTGGCGAAGATCACTCGAACGCACTTTTTCACAACACTGTTGCAACAAGAATGCCAGGATCTTCTTAAAAATAATTCCCTTATTCGATTACCTAACTTGTTGTCTCAGAAACAGTGATTCACTCTTATACGTAACATCATTGTTGGGGTACTTAAGGCTTATCCTGACAATGCGTTTTGATCGCAATGCGATCGTGGGTGGAAACTTGCGGGAATGTAGGCGAGTTTTATTATTTCGGCCGACGAACACTCAACTTTTGGACGATGACTTACAAGAGCGGTGCGAATCCGAAGCAGCCCGTCATATTTTTTGTTATTTTTTTTATGTACTTCTTGCGACGTCGAACAAGGCTCGCATTACGGCCAACTCCGATATCTGTGTCCAGTGATTAAATGCTCGTAAACAGTTTTTTTATGATTGTTTTTGCGTGCTAAATTGGAGAATTGTGTTTTTTATATTGTCTCATTGAAGAGTGAACAATTACCTAGGCATGAAGAATTTACGGAGATTAGTCATTTTCTCGCGACAAAAATATTTCTGAAATTATTCGTATGTATTTAAAAATTTGCGTTGTCGCGTCAAATGTTTCGTAGGCATTGTGGATCCCCCGGAGAATAAATTTTTGTTGTTGTATGATGGTATCATTTTGTAAAGCCTCATCCAGACGACATGGCCAACGTCAGCCAACGTTGGTGAATGCATTGGCAACAAAATTTTTAACCAACGTTGGGCAAGTTTACCATTTGCACATTGTCTGTCCACACGATTGGATTTGCTTGTCAAACTTCAAAGATAAAAAAGATCGGGCAATGTATAGCGAATAGCTACCAACATTTGTTAAATTAAAAAGATACGGAGAACGAAGAATATCATACGGTTGTTGCGAGTGCTTGTGTAGTTCTTTCGAATCCCAAATGACTGGGTATTTTTCATAAAGTTGAGAAATTCCAAAATTCCATTCGGTTATTCCATTCGGTTTCTGAGGACGACATTTTTCTGGTCAAACTAAAAAAAAAAAAACAGTAAACCGAAAGCAGAAGATCCACTTTGCCACCAAGTTAGTACAACTCAATGCGCACAATACACAAAAATAAATAATACCTAGTAATATCGTGTGCAAACTGTTCAAATCGTCTGGACGTAAAAACAAACGTGATGGCACATGAAGGCCAACGTTGGTTAAACTCTTTGATGTGTGTCGAAGAAACCGCTCTCATAGCGAATGCATTCCAATGCCAACATTGGCGATTTGTTGGTTTTCATTGGCCATGTGTATTTCGTTCACACGGCATGGCAAATCACCCAATAGCTAACGTTGGCCATGTCGTCTGGATGCGGCTTAGTAATAATATTAATGAAATACTAAAAAGCGCACTATTTATTCATTGTGCAGCATAAAGAAATAAATCAAACCTTTCTTAATTTATTTTTTATAAACTTAATTATACAACTGCTCACTGTGTTACATATTTAAAGAATCAATAAATGAGGCATGCGACGGCATAATAAATTTGATTATAGGCGTGGCCTATGTTTTTTATTGCAGCTCTAACAACGCTCAAATTTTTATTCGACTTTAACCGATCGCATTGCGACTTGCGATCAAAACGCATTGTCAGTATTCTACTTAACTCTTGCTGGTCAAACACTGCATTATAATATTCCGCGCTATTAGGTAACACTCATTCCCAACTAAAGTTTCCGTTGTTATTATCTATTGGAACACACAGAATTAACAAAACAAACATAAAAAAATAACTATCCTGCAGGAGAATATTTATAAAGCAATTAAAAAGATAAAATTAAGATTAACTTCAGTAATATCTTCAGCAAAAACATGCAAAGAATGCTGATTTTTTTTTTAAATACAAGGCCGCGTATTTAAAATTTCGTTCAACAAAAACTTATTCAATTACTTGGCGGACGAGCAAGCAAGGATCAAATACAACACCAATTCGTGCTATTAACCTCACTCAGTAATTGAGAATCATTTTTAAAATAACAAGATGTTTATTTTTAAATAATATATATACCGCGTGTCCCAGAAATGCATATAAAGCTTCAAGTAAACTCTATTAACGTTTTTCACTGGGACTAAATTGTGCACTGAGTGCGCACTCAGAATATCTCCATCCCGTTTCATTACATGAGGTTAAAATAAGATGAGAATATTCTGAGTGCGCACTCAGTGCACAATTTAGTCCAAGTGAAAAACGCTATATATTTCCTCATTCTAAAACCGCAAAAAAAACGGTTCCCAGGGTAGTGTACTTTTCTTGTACGAACCCTCCAAATAGAGCACTTTTAACAAAAAACTGCCAAGTAAACGGCTGAAAACGGAACGGAAAATGTTATTAAATCAGTAAGGAAGTCTTTATCATTAACAGAAAATAATTAAAACGTACTTCACCCACCTACGACTGCTTTTTGGGTTACTGTTAAAAACAGCAGCGCAGAGAACAGTAAAATAAATATTTAATTAAGGCGTTGCATTTGCAACTACATACTTGAAATTTATTTAGTCTGAAGCCCTTCTGTAAATCGAATTAACTGCATACATAAGCGACGTTGTCAAGTTTACCAATTTTTTTTTTCACCTCGTATTTTGTCTCTTGTGCTGAAACTAACAAACCCTGAGTATTAATTTTTGCATTTTTGGGACGCTTAGGGAATGTAGAAAAGAAATACCTGAAGCTTTATATGCATTTCTGGGACAGCCTGTATATACGGAGCTCTACAGGCCTAGTTGACCCAGCACTTGGTTAACGATCATCTTCCATTTTCTCCTATCTTTTGTCTTTTCCCTCCATTGTCTGATGTCCATCTTTTTCATGTCGTCCTCTATTTCTTTCTTCCATCTCTGTCTTGGTCTGCCTAACCGTCTCCTTCCTCCAATACTATGCGTCATCATCATCTTCGGGATTCTGTTGCCATGCATCCTTATTAACTCGTGTCTAAATAAAAACCTGGTCAAGTAGGCTACATTTAGTAATTCTGTTATGTAAATGCAATGAATAAATTCTCGATCACAACCTACTTGACCAGGTTTTTATTTAGACGCTCATTATATGTCCCATCCACCTTATGTGCTGCGCTTTCACTACTCCTATTGTGTTTGGTTTGTTGAACAGATCATATATCTCTTTGTTTGTTCTTCTTTTTTCCATACGCCATCTTCTATCTTTCCTCCAAAAATTCGTCCCAGAATCTTTCTTTCCCATACTTCGAGTCTTTGTGCGTCTTCTTTCTTATGTGCCCACACCTCGCTTGCATATATTTCTATCGATCTAATTACAGTGTTATAAATTCTTACTTTCAATTTCCTTGATAGTGTTTTGCTTTTAATTATTAAGTTTAGCGCTCCCGTGCATCCGCTCCTGCCACAATCCTAGTTTTCATTTTTACACTTATGTCCGGTTGTCTTTTGAAAATAGTTCCATCCTCCTCGAAATCGTATTGTTTCCTTTCCTCTGTGGTTACCTTTAAACATTGTCCCAGTGAAAATTCTTCTTCAGTTCACGTCATGTATTTTGTTTTTGTATTATTTATTTCAAGTCCCATACTTTTAGCTGATTTTTCCAATTTCTTTACCACCTCTTGCATTTCCTGTTCACTTCTTGTAATATCATCTTGCTATATCATCTGCATAAGCTGCACGCTGATGTCCTCTGTGGTATACTAACCCTGTCCTACTAACATTTGCTTGGCGTTTGACCTTTTCTAGTGCTAAATTCTCTAAACATTTCTGACATCTTCCCTTTGACTTTTATTCTGCTCTCAGATCGGTACAGGTCAAGTTTATCATTGCTATCAACTTTTCTGAAATATTCATTTATCTCAGTGCCTGTAACAGTTGTTCCCTATCCACCTTGTCCGATGCTTGTTTGAAGTCCACAAATAGCACATACGTCTTTTTCTTGTGTTCAAAACTTTCTGCCTGTATCCCTCTTAGTGTAAATATTTGGTGTACACTCGTCTTTCCTTTCTGAATCCTGCTTGGTACTTTCCAATTAACCCGCCTATTTCGTTAATTAGTATATTTTTTATACTAATGGCTAATATTTTGTACATCACGTTCATTAAAGCTATTCCTCGGTAATTCTCACATCTTGTTTCTCCATCTGTTTGTAAATTGGACACACAATTGCTTTACTCCATTCTTCTGGCATCTGTTCTTGTTGCCATATGTTGTCTATTATTGTTTTAATCTTTTGTACCAGTTTCTCTCCACCTTATTTTATCATTTCTACCGTTATCTCTATTTAGCTTATTAATAATTTCCTTGATCTCTTCTTTCTTAAATGTCTTTTCTCCGTTTCCCTCTCTTGCCCTGGTTCTGTCTCTCCTGTCGTGTTATTCAACAATTTTTCGAAATATTCCTTCCATCTCTTCACTATTTTGTCCTCACCTATTTTCTTCTCTGCATTAATCATAACTTCCTAATCTCCTTATTTTTAAAATATTCTTCTAGTTCCATTATTTTCTGTTCTTGATGGTTTCTCTTCTTATATCTCAGTATCTTTTTACATCGTTTCTTTTCTTTATGGTATTCTCGCCTATTTTCTTCCGTACCGTTCACGATCATTTCTAGTCTTGCCTTATTTCTTCTTTCCACTTTCTCGTTGCAGATTTCGTGAAACCACTTTTTCCTGACTTCCTCTTTTTCTCCTGAGCACCTTTCTGCACATTGTTTCATTTTTGTTTTTATTTTTTCCCAAACTTCCTTTATATTTCCCTCTTCCTTTACCATCTCCATTTCCTTTTTTAGCAGTTTCTCATATTTCTTCCTGCTTCCCTCTCCTTTTAGCCTCATTGCTACTGTTCTATTTGTTCTTTTAATGTTCTTCTTTGTCAGAATTATTTATTTCATTTTGATTCCTACTACGAAGTGGTCAGAGTTCATGTCAGGGCCTCTATAACTCCTTATATTTACTATGTTATTTTCTTTAATTTGTTCTATTAGTACGTGCCATCTGGGTTCATCCAAGTTTCTTTATGTATCTCTTTTCTTTGAGAAACTGTGCATTTTATTACCTTTTTTTTTTTTAATGTAAAATCAAAGAGCTCCATTTTCTGATGTCCTTTCGTATAAACTGAACCTTCTTATCGGGGGGGAAGTATATTGTTTCCTTGCCTATTTTTTCATTAAGGTCTCCTACAATAATTTTCAGGTCATAACTTTTTATCGTATTCTCTATTCAATTCATTATAAAATTCTTCCTTCACTGCCATACTTTTCTCTTTCGTTGGGGCATACAAATTAATTACGCTTATTTTTTGGGATTTTCCTCTTAGCCTCAAGTAATTGGTTTGAATTCTATTAGGGTTCCTAGTAAATTCTTCTTAAGTTGAAAACCTACTCATGTTATTCTATTTTCGCCTTCGCTGTTAAAAAACATATAATCCTGCAGTTCGATTATGTCGTTTCCACTCTGCTTTGATTCTTGGACTGCTATTACTTCAAAATCATATTTCTTACTATCGTTGTTCAGTTGTATTAACGCTCCCTCTTCGTTGTTCCCCGTAGATTCCATGTTGCCATCATTATTTTGTCTTCGTTCCCTTTCTTTTGCCTTTTTTTACCTTTGTCTCCACTCATCTTCTTTATTCGTTCTCTTTTTTCGTGCCTTTTCGTTACGTTTGTTTTCGTATTATTAGTTTTTTGAACTTTTCAGTTCTATCCCTCCTTTTTCTCATTCCAGTACCAAATTTGTTGATCGATCATCACTCTTTGGAACTCCACTTTAACATTTTTTTCCTTTCTCTCCCTCCTCTTTTGCTATCTACCTTAATCTTGTTTGTATTTCTCTTTCTTGTTTACTTAGGTCATCGTTAATGTATACTCTCTCTTCCCTGTCCCTTAGCTTATTTGTCCTCATCATCACTGCGTTTTTATCATCTTTGCTGTTGAGCTCTACCAAACATAATTTTTCACCTATCTTTCTTGCAGTTTCCATGTCTTGTTTCAAGGTCCTGGGGTCATTCGTTTCTAACTTTAGACCTTGTATTATTATATTTTTTCTCGTTTCAGCTTTCCTATTCTTTCATTTGCCTTCTCTACAACTTTTTTTAGCGTATCAATCTCCTTTCTTTTCACCTCTTCATTCGTTTCTTTTAGGTATTTAATTTCGTCCTTAAACTCTTTTTGTTCTGCTGAGTTCTTATTGGTCTTTACTTCTTTTGTATAATCCTGTTGTTCTTCTTTTATTTCTTTGACATCTGCGGATAGGTTTTTCATCACGCTCATCATTTCTTTCATTTGGTCCATCATTCCTTCATTTGGTCCATCATTCCTTCATTTTGTTTCTTTTATTTTAATTTAAGAAATTGTGGTATATGTTTAATTTTCTCTGAAATGATAATTTCGTTATTTTCTCGAAATATAATTTTATAATTTCTTTAAGAAAATTTCCTTATTATTTATAATGAGATATAGCATTATGATTTTAAATAGAAAGTAACTGAAGCGTATTTTGTTCTCTTGTCATCGCTCTTCCGTATGCCCACGGGTTAATAAAGCACAGCATCCATGGCAACCGGAGTATTTCAGCTGTTGAATAACGTTAAGCACGCGCGAGAGCATCTTGAATGCAATTCTCAACGACAAGTCTAGGGTCTGCACTCGTAAAGTGTGCAAAGCACCAAATTACGGTGTCATCAGAAATACGCACGGGTAATGAACGTCTTCAACTCTCTGCCAGCAAAAGCAAATCATTCTTGCATCCTCATGCACCACTCAACATCTCTAAGCAAATCAAAATAAATGACTGTTAAGAAGCGTGAAATATAATGCAGGAAATTGAGAGTATTGTCCTGCCCTTTCAGGACTTATTCAGCCAGCGTCCGGGTATAATCATAAAATATAAATGCGACCGGAAGATTAACGTATTGTGCAGTCACAGAGCAGACAGTAGTTGCTGCAGGCATGAATTAGAGAAGCTTCGGGATGTTTACTCGTCTTACAAATTGGTCCTGGCTCATCTACTGCAATGCGGGGGCTCTGAGATGTCAACAGAAGCCGCTTTTTGTACGCCCGAAGGATCTATGCCTAATTAATTAGAAATCCAACGGGGCATTCAGGATAGCCTCTGTTTATCTTCCTTTACTATGGAACTGGCAGTTTTCAATGAAAACCAAAATCGAATCCTTTATAACAAAAAAAATAGAAAATTCTTGAAAGCAATGATCATTAAAGATTATTAGGAAAACGTTTCAATTTTTCTTCAATTACAATATATTAAACTTAAAATATTAGGGTATGATTGTTGATAATGTTAGTAATTTTCTTGTTGAGAAAAGTTACTTAAATACTCGTAGTATCAAGTGCTCTAACTTTAACAGTCAAAAGAAAAAAACAGACTGGACACTAAGTTTTTTTCTTTTTAATTTTGGGGTTTTCATGATCACTGTGGTGTACTTTTTGTTCCACATTTAATGTATACCCTATGCATAAAGCTGATTGTGAATCGAATTTTTTTATTAGTGCCAAAAAAAGGGTTTTTGTTTCATCCAACGTGTTTTATTTAACTAAAAGTTGCAATAAAAACGTAAAACATAAACAAGTATGCTTTCCATGCAAACATTGTCGGCGGGTAGCAAATTAAAGCGCTGGAAATAGGGTATATGTGTTAAAAATACAGCAGTTTGTAACAATATCAACCGATGCTAACGGTGGTCCTACGGGAGCGCTCAAATTTAATTAACAGTAGTAACATATCCAGGGTAGCATGTTCGTTCGTCAGGTATCAGCGAGCGTGGCGCAAGGGTTGATAGACCCTTCGCAGTGCCGCAAGCAACGCAACAAAAAGTTTTAATTAAAACTGCAATGTTATTTCAGTCTTCCATATGCCTCTGATGTTCTATATACCTATGAGTATAATCGGTTTTCAAGAGAATTAAACTTTAGATGAAATAGTCCTGAGGGCAAGGAGTTCGCGCACTACAGTTCAAAACAGAAACAACCGAGGGAGTTTCAACTATTCAATTACAATATTATTCAACAACTTCGGGAAAGCTTTCAAACAGATGTACCGGAGGGAATGTGAGTGACACCGAAAACTTCCCAAATTGTATCTTAAAAAATTTTTATACTTTCCTGCGAAGGATATGCACTTAATTTTCTTTTATTAACATCAATACACAAGTTCTCTTTTAATGCACTCAACCAGTTCCTGACGAACTACAACAATTATTAAATAAAAAAAGAAGTCATTAAGAATTTTGAGAATTAGAGAGAGGAAGGCCCGTTCACGTTTTCCTCCCCCCCCGCTTAGAAATTCTTCTAAATTTAAGAGTAACTTTATTTCGTGTTTTGCATTTACGTTGGCGTTCATATTTTTTAGATTAATTTCAAACACAGGCAGTATTGGAGGATGAGGCCGTGCTTTGACGCGGTATTGGTTGTGGACTGAACCTGGTGTATGGGGAAGCATTTACGGTTATTACCGGTTGATTGTTCTATGTAGTCAATGATTGAGTTTCTGTATTCAGTGAACGATACGCTTACTAAGGCAACATCTATCGAATTCAGTGAATTGAGCGATTACGCTTATATTTGATGTTAGACCGCATACGATTGAAGCGACAATCCTGAAATAAGCACTAATTGCGTATGGGAGAAACGCACGACAATTATTATCTATCAATTTTCAGAAACGCTATTGATAGACAACAAAGAAAATGTAATAACCACGGCTCGGAACTTTTCTGACATTCTTAAAAAGTATATGATTTTTTGCGAAGATGCGGCAAGCCAGAAATCTCTTCATTCTACAAACAAAATCATATTAAACACATCGGAATGCAACAATACAACATTCCAATACCACAACAAATAAGATCTACTCCATTTGGGTGAACAACGAGAGAGTGATGCTGATTTCCCTGCAAGCCATCGACGTAGGTTTTGGGTCCACGTATTCATATTCAGTTGGACGAGTTCCTGAGGATTTTGTGAACCATCAACGTGTGTGCATGAACATTGACGGTGAACCAGTGCTAGACTTTTCAATTTTGTATTGTTTTTCGTTTATTTTGTTTAATAATTTGAGTAATAATAATTTCTAAAAATGAAACTATGTCATTTGAGGTTAGATTTTAGTTTATGTGTTTATCTTGTAATTATCTTTATTTAGTCAAATGAAATGTTACTTACCAGACGAGGAATAATCCAAATAATGTTGTAAATATTAATTTCAACCATTTTATTGTATATTATGTAAAAAAAATTGTGTATTTTCAAATTTTGTAAACAAACAAAGTGTCATAAGCAAAATGCGCACCGGGTTCGAGGCTTCCAAGCTAGAATGTTGATGGTTGCCATGGTTACGGTGACTGTCCACATATCTACAGCTATAAAAGGACGTGCGCGTCGTTTTTGAGAGCATTCTTCGTTAGATTTCAAGTTCAACCGAGCAACAAGTAAAAAAAAATTCGTTTCCGATCTTCAACCGAGCAACATGTAAATTAAAATTAATTCCACGAGTTTTCTAATTGACTGTAATTAAATTCTTCTTCGCGATAATTTTGCCTTTGGAACTGGAAGAAATAAAAACTGGATTTTTGAGAAAATGTACAATTTTATTTAATAAAGAAAGACCTACCAGAAGAGAATTTTCCAACATCGCTTGTATCCTTTAAACCAATCACAAAAATTTACAAAAGGAGAAAGAAAAGGGACAAAATGAAAGACGAAACAAAGTAAGTCAGGTTCCATATCATCATCCACACACACACACACACACATTTACACTAAACACAAAATTAGCTTATCGGAGGAGGATTATTGTTCAGCATTGAACGCTAGGTCTGCTGAATACGATCTGACCTTTGATACGAAGGTTTGACCATCCACGCACACTAACAAATAGTTCAGGTATCTTAGAGGGATTATTATTGTTCAGCATTGAACGCTAGGTCTGGTGAATCCGATACTTTCTATGATATCAGAGTATTTGCCCTACACACTACACACAATTTCACACATTCCTTTCCATTTCGACAATCTGACTGAAAGTGAAGTCCACAAAAATTCATTTCGAAGAATCCACCCTGAACAGAAGAGACACACGAGATACAAAAAACAGTACGTTCAACCCACAAAGCAAAATTTAAAAGGAAAAATAAAAGAAAAAGGTAAAAGTCAAGTTCCCCACAAACATATCATTACAATTATTGAGCAACCAACGAGAGCCTCCAATCAAAATCAATACAGTACGTATTCATTTCTCGTATCAATTGGGCAAATCTGGTGGGTTCTAGTAGAGTTCGTATACGAGCCCTAACAACTATATGTTGGAACAAGCAGTTATGTCTGAAATAAATCGTGAATTCGGTGAAATATTATAACGAATATATTCAAGATTTTGTGAATATATTTCATTATGTTTAACAGACCTTTTACAAGTATTTTTTAACAATGAAAGTTAATTGCTTTAATATAATTCTTTTTTTTATTTATTTTCAGCGCAATACTGTTGACAACTAAATGTTGGAACACGTAGAATTTACAAAATAAGAAACAAATTTAATAAGATGTAACATCTCCTTTTGCCCGAATAACTGCCTGAAGTCTATCAGGCATAGTATCGACAAGACGTTTGCAAAATTCAGGTGTAAAGCTATGCCAAATTTCTTGTAATTTGACGCGCAATTGAGCTAGGGTTCGCTGAGAATTGTTTTTTAAATTGTGTTTCATTTTATGCCACAGTATTTCTATTGGATTGAGATCTGGGCTGCTGGAAGGATGTGACAGAACTTTAACATCATTGTGCCCAAACCATTCTTTTGGTGTTTTTGCTGTGTGACATGACGCACTGTCCTGTTGGAATATGTAATCTCCATTCGGATATATTTTTGCAACAAGTTTTGAGGAATGTTTTTATATTTTTCTGCGTTTAAAGTCCCTTCAATAAATTTTAAAGTGCCCAATCCCTTAGCTGACATATATCCCCAAACCATAGTGCCTTGTGGGAACTTAACTATTCGATTAAGGGAGTCTTTATGGAAAGCTTCTGTTTTTTCTCGATTTACGCGTTTACGATGATCTCCCACTCAAACATTAAATTTGCTTTCATCACTAAATATGTCTTTACGCCAGTCAATTTTAGACCACGAAAGTTTAGATTTAACCCAAGCGTAACGATTCGTTTTTTGTTTTTCTATCAATAATGGCTTTTCTTTGGCCTATAAATTAGAATATATTCAAAGGTAAAATTTTTGCACACTAAGGCCCGATTTTACAATCGCTGGATAAGCATTATTCTTAGAATAACGTGACGTAGGTGTGGCGTAGATATGGAGAAACGTTAAAGGATATTCAAAGAACATTGTTTTGACATTATGGTACTGCCGAATGATAATCTCGCGCACTTTTCGATCAGTTGGCTTCCCCCGTCCCGTTATTGTCACAATATTTCAAAAATTATATTATTTTGACGACAATAGAACAAGCTACAGACAACATGTCAACTTTACGACTTGGTAAAACCACGTAAAACATTGTTGACAACAAAGGCTCGTTTTGTTTCAAAGCGGCCTTAGCGTCACTGTGATAGAATTGAAGAAAAGTAAAAAAAACCAATACGTGTTCCAACATTTAGTTGTCAGTGTTTTCATGTATCAAATGTGTAAATAAATTGCAATAAATTAAACAAAAGTTAATTTTGCTCTAAACATAATTCGAAACAACATTGAAAATATTGCTAGTTGCTTATTTACTGTTTAAATTAAAAAAAATAGTTATAAATTCAGTAAACTAGCATTTTATTTGAAAAAATGTTGCTTGTTCCAACATATAGTTGTTAGGGCTCGTATTCCAGGTTCCAATACATGGCATGAAAACGTTTTATTTTTCTTCGGTTGAGGTTTCATTAATCGTAGAATTCAGGACGAGTCGGTGATTAGTCGGCTGCGACCGATCTTTTTCTCTATTCTGATTTCGTTTTTTTGGTGTTTTCCGGCCCTCGTGGTGGCACGGATCTTGGCTCGTTCTCTCTCAAACTCCAGCTCTTCTTCTTCTGGTGTTCTTTGACCGTATGTCCTTGTTAGAGTTTTTGTTGGGTTTGGTGTTCCAGTCTGATTCATACTCAACTTATAAAGTAGGGGACAGAGTGCTGGTTTCAACACACACACAAAGCAGCTCTGCTAAAAATACCACATCCAAGTTTGCCCCCAAAAGAGATGATCCATATCAGATCAGTCGTATCGTATCAACGACCGGTAATGAAGTTACGAAGCCTGAAGCACCACAGATACCCCTGGGTATTTACCATGTGTCCTCTCTAACACCATTCACAGGACCTGATGATGCCCAGCCGGTGAAAGCTATCAGAACGAGAGGAAGACCCCCGAAGAAGAACAGACCACATTTACGTAGTTTCTCCTCGGGACGCATTCGGAACACAATCCTCTTCCTAGCATCAAGAGTATGTAATAAATGGTAATTTATTTACAGTTGGTTCTTGTCCGATGAAATTTGTATCACAAAATCTTTTAAGCGGACACTAAATCGCGCACTTTACACTTTACGTTAAAGTGTAAAGTGCGCGATTTAGTGTCCGCTTAAAAGATTTTGGTAATTTATTATTAATTTGTTTCCTCTTTTCCTTTCTTCTTTAAGATATTTCACCAATTTTCTTCTTTGTTCTCTTACTGTTTCTCAGAATACTTCTTCGATCCATATTTCTGTTTCCATTGATCTCAGTTTCTTCTTTTCTTTCAAAATGGCCCTTTTCAAGTGCGCCGTTTGTACTTCGATTTGTAACGGTCTGTTCGATTTATTTGTGGGACGTCCTAGTCTTCTTGCCTCTTGGATTTGGTTTACTGATGTTTATTCCGATGGTATTTGGCCCGCCTTTTCAATGAGGTCCGCCTCGGATTCTTTTTCCTCCTCTTTTATTCCATACATGATCAGTTTTCTCTTCGTGACCTCATGTTCTAGCATTTCCATACGTTCCTCTTATTTGGCAATTTGTTACATTTAAATTTGGCGCTAAAATGTAGCGTCTAGTAATTTCGTTTTCGCGCAGTGGCAGCCCTGGTACCCCTCCTTTACAGCGCTATGGGGGAAAGCCTGCGCGCTGCGATCGTTGATTTCTGATAGGTTCTGAAGGCCCATGTGACTTTCAGACCGCCTGCCATTGGTAATTTTCTTGCGTCAAGGCGACCTGCGTTATTTAGCAGCTTGGTCATTCTCTTTTGTTGTTCGAGCATTGTGCCGTAAGGACGTGTCTTTTCGCGTGTGATAAAATTAACGGATTCCTTGCTCATTTAGAGAAGAAATCAATCGCAGCTTGGCTGGAAAATCATTCGACACTGCCGAACACCGATTGGAGATAGTTTTAATCTCCGTACCAAGCCTGAGGCTCCAGTTCTCTCAGGTAACGTGTAACGACGCATATCACCCGACCAAAATGGCATATCGTTTCTTCTATGTAGGCTTTTGCTTTTGGTTTAGGTTTTACCTTTTCCTACTTGGTTTTCCGTTTGGGCGCAAGTTACAGCGCAGGCCTAGGTAATCCCCGCAAGCTTATACGCGAGGGATTTCCCAGTTTATCGAGTGTTGGTGCCCCGACAATTCTTGTTGTACGTCTGCCCCCCCTCCCCCGTCGTGTGGGTACACCATTTTGAAGCCTACCTGTCATCGACTCGGACAGGACCACTAGATGGCATAGTGACAGCCAACTTCACAGCAAAGACGGTATATGACATCGGTCGCGAGGTAACCTTTTTATTGCGCATGCATTCTTAATAGCGGATTAAGGCCTCTCTTTTATTTTATTTGTGAAATAAATTGTGTTAACTTAAGTACGATTTTAATTTTCTACTTTCATACACACAGTGGGTAATAGTCTCGTCTCTATTTAGTGTGTTTCTTATTTCTGCACGACTTGGTCGATTGGAGACGTCGACCAGTCGAATTTCGATTAGTTGTTTTTAAATTGTCTTCTGGCGCCCGTTATAAGTTACCACCGTATAAGATAACCTGCCCCCATTTCCACTGTAGCTAGCAGGGGCACAGCTGATCTAAGAATCGGCAGACTTGTCACCTGGAACCGTGGTCAGTAGAGGCAAGTAGATTTAATTTGAACTTGGGTGACAAATTTTTTTCTTCATAATTTCATTTTTGGTTTTTATTTTTTCCATGTTTTTTTTTAGACTCTGCTCAATAGTATCATGCGTCCAACAATTATTGTAGTCCTGGGTGGCTGTGGTATCACACATAAATGCCGATTTTTACTTCGTATCGTTGAATTGAAGTATTGAAATATTGATTATTAGACAACAAATAAATTTGTTAATGCCATTTGAAACAATAATTAGTTAAAAATGTTCCACTCTAGAGCCACCCAGGACTACAATAATTGTTGGACACACGTTAGTTAATTGTACCTACCTATAAAAAGTAAGGTGAATTTTTTTTTTGTAAAAAGTTTAGAGGTAAACAGAATTTAATTATTTTAAGAACTTCCATTCGAAAATATAATCAAGATGAACATTTCGGAGAGTACAAGGAGCCAGTTCCGCGATAAGCGAATGCACACCACCTTCAAAGGAATTCCATAATAGAATAATTCATGTCGGCCCTATTCACGGGAAACGACAGCCTCTAGAAATCAGATTTAAAATTCATAACATGTAAATGGAAGGATCAGATACGGAACAGTCGTATTAAACCGGGGCTTAAATTAAAATCAAATCGTCATCTCCCGATCGTAAAACGATAAAGTCATGAATATGTAACGAGTAATGAGCATCAAAAATGAAACTATAAAGTGACTAGGAATGCAATGGTTCGGAAGTCCTGGCTCTTTAATTTGCAAATGGAGTGTTCCGTGCTGCTAAAGCGGCGGCCGAGGAGCGAACTAAAGTCCGGAGTCGCCTCGTTGATCAAAGCTCACACCGCTTTACACGGTTCTTCACTTACACATTCAGAATCTAACGATTTTTTTTTCGAAATTAACCCCATCCATATTCATGCGCGTCCCTTTGTGTATATTTAAAAACCAAAATAAACTTTTTTCCTTTTTTTCCCAATAACGCTTCAAAATGCTATTTATTAATTCACAAAAGCATAAAGCTCTTCATTTATTTACCTTGTTGCTGTTCAGTTTTCGAGAATTTTAAACAAATTATTTCGTTTTTAATCTGAAAAACACAAAAACAAGACCCTGTAATTGATCGCTAATCCTTTTAGTGATGTTAGCAGTGATAGGCCATTTGATATCCGGATTTCGAGAGATGCAGATATCAAATAATATAATTGCCAATTACCGGGGTTTAAGTGTAATTTGGAGAGTTTATTGGTAGCATTTGAACTGGTAATTCTGCTTAATGCACCCGCTGCATCCAAATTATATTAACTCAACATTACGCTCAGTTTTTTTTTTCTTTCTACTGAATCCGGAAGCTTCAACATCCCCATAAATTTCACAAAGATTTATTTAATTTCTTACATAAAATGAACCAATTAGATAATTCTATTAAATCGTCTTTCGCAGACACATTTATCCGTGTGCCTCTGAAATGTATGAAACGTAATAACCTTTTATATTATTCCTATAATTAATTGCGTCAGCAGGCAACTTTATATCACAATAATTACACAATCCGACGAAAACTAATTGTCGCCGTGCCCATTATTAGGCGGCAATTAACTAGAAGTGCAGAGTAACAAACTCAAAATACTATTACGTCTAGGATATAATTAACATCACTGTTGTAAGCCTTTATTAAATCTGAATAATTTTCGCGCCCTCGAATACTCAAACACAGAGAGAGAGTGCAGCGCAAATGTTCGAGAACTGATTAAAAACATCTCATTAAATAGAGCCCGGTGGTAATTGGAATTCCGGTAGCAGTTGCATTTTCGCCAAATGGAATTCTTTTCGAATCATTATCAGTAACGAATATTACTCTCTGATTTTGAGGAGGACCAAATATCCTGAATTTACCTTCGAAAAGATTAAAAATTTAAAATTCGCTCTCGTCCCATGGAAAACGTACGAGCGAAAAAGTCTAACTTAATCAACGATTGTGATTCAAATATTAGTAGTAGAGAAAGATATTAATTAAGAAAGTGCTACTTAGTACAGAAAGTTTAATTGTATTAGTTGTTTGCCGGAATTTAAATAGATTTCTCTCCGGAATTATATTGGATTGGTGCAGTAACTAAAAGTTAATGCCTTTATTAAATAAATGACAAAGATTTTAGCCGAAAGTTAATGTAGAGCTTAATCCGTCTTCTCTCGTGAGTTTCCCACTAAAATCGAGCCAGTAAATAACAAGGCCCCCGAGGATTCGAACAGAATTAAATCTTAATGAAATGCATTTACTTTCTTCACATGTGAGATATTCACGAATATGTGTGTAGTTACTCGAGAGGGACGAACGACATTTTCTGATGATAAGCCTCCGACAGTGATAAATTGCGAGGGACTCTTCTCAGGCCATTTAGACGTCGCAGGACGGACGACCTTTTGAGTCGCCAAACGCAATGATATTTCAAAAACGCCCCCTCTCGGATTGCCGGGGTGTTTTATTTTAGCGACGCGGAATTTTGATGTAACACATTCGGCCCGCACACGCAACAACGCAAACGTAATTATTCACTTGCTTTGTAATCTTCCTCCCTTAATTGCTTCACTTGATATAAAACAAAACGCGTTTTCCTTTTCTCTCATCACACAATACGCACTCTGCATTGAGTTTACGTGTAATTTAAAAACCAAAAAGGTTACACCTGTTTATTGTAGTTAGATGTAGAGCAGAATGTGGAACCACGTTTTAAATTTATGAAACCTTTCATAGTCTTAAGCATTCCTTACTTGCGAGTGCAAGCAGAGTGGAATTTGAAATTTTCTTGCTTGTGTCCTTTGCACGTCATTTCTTTTTTTGAAGTTTGAAGGAAAAGCATTTCTGCTGCATTTAATCTGAAACCTTCTGCAACGTTGATCAGGACACACAAAAAATCAACGCAATAAATACGTCAAGAGAGCAGACACGTATTTCTTAAACGATCCACTTCCACAGCAAATAGGTTTATTGAGGACCCATTCAGCTCAGTCTCTCACTTCTATTGTGTTCGTTCGAGCACTATATCGCGCACAATTTAATAATATCGAACGGGCTGTACGAGATAGCATCGTGTACAATTGCACACTTACAAATTATGAACGCTTAGGAGAACACTATGACAGGCAACACAACAAAATTAATTTGGTTCATTTCAAGTGAAGTTTTTAAATAATATTTCCTTTCCAAGTGTGAAACAATTCGTTTCCCTTTGGCCAAAAAAACAAACGAGAAATTTCATTCTGCGAATTTCCAATCGCACCAGGTCCTCAGACGTTGGAGTGAAAAACACGAATAAAAGTCAATATACGCCGTATTTCCCTTTTGCCGTAAAGCTGATTCTCGGTATGTGGGCGGCGGAGATGCGAACATAAAGAGAAATATAAAGCTTACATGAAGTTCTTTTCCGGAGTTATGCGCTTTCGGTGAGGGGGCGGCCTTATTCCCTCGCCGCTAAACCCCGTCAGCTAACCGCTCCCAACCCCTTATTGATAGAGTATGTAAATCTTATAGCACACATCTGACCAGAGTCTATATACCAGGATAACACGGGCTACCACTGGATCACCTAATAAATGGAGAATGTTAGAAAGCATAAAAATTTTGTTGTATCGAATACGTCATATACCTAAATGGTAAAAGGGTCGGGGGAATTCTTTTATTATTTTATTTTAGTAAAATTCATGTTTTTCCTATTAGAAATTCTATAAATTTTCTAGACACAAATAAAGTCAAATTATGAACAGATTTGTTACATACATATACGAGCAGTTAATTTAACTTCTGCATATTACCTCTTTGCGAAAGTCCAACTCTGTTAACTACATTACGCCGATAAAGTTACCCGGAGAACACGTCATTACATGTTTTGAAACTGAAAATTTCTCGGGGCACTTGGCATTGGCAGAATTATTAATTAATAACACACACACGGCACACCAAGTAGGCATGTTGTACCAGACAGGATGTGGGCAATACATTATTAAATAACCAATTACATACCGGAGCGAAACTGATGTGAGCCATCAGTGTTAATAATATCCGAACCGAATTGAAATGTTCGGAATTCTTCTGCCCGTGGAGTTGGATTTGCGCCAGTTTGATATATTTCAGCGTTTCGTCGACGACAATGGATGAAATGTTGTCTGGACCACTAGTGTAAATGTATGTTTATTATGTTTGGAATATTGGTATAATGGGGTGGCGGGAATTCGACAAATCGACATTTCATGTATGCATACGTTCCCAATGCATTGCGAGTTTATTTTCATTTTGTGTTGCAATTTTTACAGCCACCAATGAAATTACTTTCTATAACGAATTCTTTTTAATCTTTTAACGGACAATAAAAATCGCAAAATTGCAAAAGATTAAAACGAATTTTTGTCTACTTCAATTATTATGGAAATTACTTTCATTCAATTTTCGATTATATAGGGTCTAATCGTTTCTTCATCACGTAAGAGAATTAATTCTACAAATATCAATGGCCTAGCTCAAAAAAAAAAGACTTACAGAAGCACATCGTCTTTCACCTGCTCGTCCATAAGATAATACGTGCGTCTGCGGCTTTTATAAACACATCGTAAAACAATAAAGCTCCAGCAAAATTCAAGGCCACTCGATCAAAGTCGTCCATCTACAATTCGAAAACGGAACAAGCTTCAGTATCATTCCGAATTGACTTAGTGCAGAAAATTAGTGCAATTCAGTACTGCAGATTGGCCGTGCAAATGTTCGATGTATCCATTCACAATCAACTTAGTGCAAAACGTCTGTTGATTGTGAATAGACACATCAAAATACATCTGTCAAACATTTGCACGGCCAATTTGCATTAATTCAATTCTGACCGAGCGTTGATTACTGAATTAATCAACTATAAGTCAATTTCGTATCGTTAATACAATGTATAACTGCTGCTCATAAGAGTGTAGCAATTTACATCAATAAAACAAAGTATTGTAATCTTCGACCATCTGTTACATTAGGTAATCGACAATGATTACATCATACTTTGTAAACAAATAACACACTATGTGATTTAATTTGTTGAATGATTGAAAGATAATTGAATGTTATTATTAGCTAATTTGCATTACAACACTGAGTGACTTGTAAGGAAATGCATTAAATAAAACCAATGCATTTATTTATTTCTTTGAATGAATATGTGCACGATCTTTCGGGATTTTGTTTGTGTAGTCTGAACGTAATAAAGTAATAAAATCATAAATTAAGGGATGATGACTATCGGCGTACTTTTTTCCAATAATAATTTTAGAATGTGACCTCTATTGAATTAATTATTATCTAATTTTTTACTTATTGTTAGGTATTTTAATTTAATCCCTTAGGTTAATTAATTAATTAAGGAAATAAATTAATATTATTGCGTAATAATTATTTTGTGACGTAGAAACAGGTTAGCGTTGCAGGAAACAGTCAACTTACGGGCAGAAGCTTTCGATAATGTTTATTACCTTCCTCAGGGCTACTACAGATTGAATCACAAAAATTAAAATAATACAAGAGTTAACATTATATTTGGTACTTACATCGGTTAAGGTTAATTAAAGGCCTTTTCGGAAACTATGATCGCGTTGCAGATCGGATTGAAATAGTTACCTGATGAGGTTAACCTGTTCTATAACCGAACCGCGCGCTCGGGTTTGACAGGGTTTACGAACGCGCGAACGTTTCATTGAATGACCTAGCAAGTGTCAGAAAATTAATATAAACAAAAATAATAATATAGATAAGTAAAAATATGTAAATATTTACCTTGCATTCTTCTGATCTTTCTTGCCGCACTTGCCGACCGTAGTGACAAAACGTGACAATTTGAGGATATATTCAACAAATATTCAATAACCCAGTATTTAATCCTCCTAAATAACAGGGTTATTAAAACGTAAACCCGGTTGCGAACCTGAAGAGATCCGAGAAATTAACTGTTAGTTTTCGAACACAAGTCATTCGATCGGGTTAAGTTTTCGAATGATTCTCTAATAAGACCTAAGAAACCCGATCAAGCAGTTTAAGTTTCCGAAAAGGTGAATGCATACACATCGTAACAAGAGGTTTGTTTGTTTGTACTGCAGGAAGTTGAAAACAGTTAGGTGTAGTTTTGCGCAACGTCACGTGATGTGCAGTGTAGTTTCGTGCAGAAAAAACGAACGCAATTTAAACATGCGTGACAGATGATCAGTGCAGTTAACCTTGCTTTCATCCAGATAAGAGCATAAAATAATGGGCGAGTTCGCGTTGACGCTCGCTGAGCGGTCTGATCAAAAGTGTGAGGGAGAGCGATTGCGTTTCACTGCATGTAAGAGTGAGAAAAAGAAACACTCCGATCGATCTGAGCGTAAACGCGAACTCACCCAAGGGATCCTACAAAAACGTATAGGTCTGTTCCATTTGACAGAATTTCAAGCTCGGAACCGTTCAGATCATGCGCAGCATGAAATTTATATCCAATTTTGTGCACTGCTCATGTTCAGTAAGATTTTGAACGGTTCAGAACTCGAAATCCTGACGAATGGAACGGACCTTATAATTATAACTGTATGTTGATCCTGTGAATCAGTGCTATATTTTAAAATCACGCGAAAGTAAGTACTTATAATATTTTTAGTGTGAACTATTTTTATTTTAATAGTTATTTGTATACCAAGACCTAAATTTAATTTATCTGTCAGTTAGAATGTGTACATTCAACTACGTCACATTCCAACTGACAGATAATTTAACCTTAGGATAAACATCGACCATTGAGATTTTTCAGGTTAGGATATACTGCACTTTCTTGTTCGCAATTTAAACACCGAGCAAGAAAGTGCAGTCTAGAGTAACAGATTGCACTCGACAAACGAACGCGATCAGTGCACTTGCACTGTGACAAATGAACGCATTTTTCTGCACTAGGGTGCACTGGTGTAGAAAAACGAACAAACCTCTTGAAAACACTTTTCTCAGTGTCAACTAAATGTAAGGGTGTACATTTGAGACTAATACCCCGTTCACAATCACTTAACGTAACGTAAATTAATAATTTGAATGCACTGTTTGTTAATGTAAACGAAGCAATTCTAAATTTAAATGATCTACTGTTCATAATTAAACACATTAATTAGTTTCAGTTTAGAATTTTAAGTATTTACATGAAAACAAAACGCTTCAAACCTGTACTTAGTACAGGTACTGTACTATTTTGTTACGTTAAGTCATCGTGAACGCTGTTTAATGGCGATGGAAAAGACTAGTACCTACATACACATTAAAATTAATTTAAAACTGATTAAAATAAATTTGACATGTTTTTAGTTAACATGGCTGAGCTGACAAGACGCCAAGTCGAGTGACACAAAGGTACCAACCTAAGTAACAAATGACAGTAAAGGTAACTAAAATAATATTGGTTTGGTAGGTAACGAAATTTGAAAATGAGTTTATGATGAATGTTTCTAGGGACAATTCTACGTAAAGACTGCAAAACACTTACGTTGTATTTCACAGACGTCACTTAACTTTAATCATTGGCGGATTTCACAAACGTTACTCAAATTTAATCATGCATTAAAAGTAAACGTTGCTATGGTTACATGTGCTGAAGGTATAGGAATAATTATTCTTAATCAATGATTAACTTTAATCGACTTTTATGAAACCCAGCATAGGAATGATTATTCTTAATCAATGATTAAAGTTAAGTAACGTTTGTGAAATCCAGCGTAAACCTTCAACACATGTAACCATGGCAACGTTTACTTTTAACGGATGATTAAATTTAAGTAACGTTTGTAAAATCCGCCATGAGAATGTTAAATTGTCATAACGAGATTCATCTAAATTAGCACTATTGATTGTGTATTTATTATTGCAATTTTGTAATAAATTATGATAAATGAGGCTTAAGCCAGAAATATCAGTTTGTTTGTTTAGAGTATTATTTGTAGTGAAAATCTGATACATTTCAAGAAAGCAACGTTTGAAATAGTTATATTCAATGTTTAAAAAATGACAGTGTCTTGATAAGCTATGTTGTGTTTGATTTGTTTAAAACGTTGAGCTAAAACGCAATAATCAGTTTTTTTGTTCGTTAATACAGTCACTTTTATGTGAAGAGATACGAGCTTTCAAATATCTTCAGGTTTGGCCTATGTATACGTTGTCACAATCACTACAAGGAATTTTATAAACGACGTTCGACTGATCTAATTTATCAATTGGGGATTTCAATTTAGTAAATATAGATTTGACAGTGAAAATTTGCTTGTTGGCAATTTTTATATTCTTGTCAAAGTTTGCTGTAATTTTTTGCAGTTTGGGAGTTAAATTGTGAATAAAAGGTAGTGAACGATGTATGATACTATTGTCATCATTGTTGTTTGAGTTGATCGAATTGTCATCAATGTCAGGCATAGGTGTGAATTGAAAATTTTGGGTACTGTTCAAATTTGTTTGAGTATGGAATTTAGTGATTTGGTTGACTAACTTCAGGGGGTAACCATTAAAAAACCAGTAAAAAAGTTTTTTAATTTTAATAAATTAGTTTTGAGGTTCCGAAATTCTTACCACTCTTGACCGTAAAGTTTTTAGTACATTCGCCTTCATCTTGGGTGTATGGTATGAGTAGTAGTTTATATACCTATTCGATGACATAGGTTTAGTATACCAGTCTAGGCTCACTTCTGATCACTTTGGTATCCAAAAACAGGACACTGTTGTTATTTTCATTTTCAATGGTGAACTTATGTTGCTGTTGTACTGGTTTAGAGTTTGAAGAATTTCATTTTGTTTTCCCTCTGGTATGCAACAAATTTTTTGAGAAACGGTAAATTAAAAGATAGTTTTGGAATACAAGAAGTGAGTCAATAACATATTGAGCAAGGATGGGTGATAAATTACTGCTCATTGGAGAACCTTTCTCGAGAAGAAAGTGTTGGTTATCAAAATTGCAGTAAGAGGTCTCAAAAATGAATTTGATTATGTTAAGTAGCTCATGTAAAGGTATACTACAGTTAGGTTTAATGTTTGACCATTTTTCCGTAACACTTGTGGCAAATAGATCATAGGTTATATAAAGACACAACATCTAAACTAATGAGTATGTAACCTTGGGGTAAGGTGAAGCCTCTAATGAAATCAACAAATTGAAAGTTATCTTTGACGTAGTAAGAATTGTCAGAATTACAGATTTAGTTAAAATGTTAGCTATGAATTTGAATTTGAATAAGTTGACAGTTCCCTGCAACGTCAAACTGTTTCCATTTCTATTACCTAAGTACTAATCAAAAATTAAAATGTAAATGTTTCATCGTTATTTCTTTTTTGCTTACGTATCACCAACTGCTAGTCTCCGTATTCTTTCGTACGAAAGTCATAAATAACCTGCCTCAACGTTTTTTGTATTAAATCTGCAGGTTTACTACTCTATCATTTATTGCACATAATAGTAAACTTCGTTCAGTTGAGACATTTAAATCACATCCATTGCTTCTCAAACTTTTTTTTTTAAGTAAACGTAAATTTTTAGGGAGTTATTATTGACCTTTGCCCCATACGTATGTCATAACTTCGCTTATTTTCTTGTGTATTAATATTGGTTACAATAAGTAAAACTTATTCGATTACACACTGTATAGAAGAACATAAAACTTCTTTTACAAATACATCTCGAACACTCATTGGTTCTATTGCATTACAGTTAAGCTTTTAACATTTCGCTTTGCGCTTTCCTTTAGGCATATAAGATAGAAATAACGAACAAAACTGAGATGTTATCATAGCACCCCATTACTATGTATTCATATGTATGTAAATATTTAGAGAAATAATTGCACTTATAAACAAAGTCGAGTTTCGAAGAGAGTATTAAGTTTAACATCCAGGGATTATTATCTTGAGCCCTTTTCTCGAACAATCCTGCATAATCGTGTTCGTTTCGAACTTCGAATTTCAGTTTACATTTAATTTTAATTTGTGATAGGAGCAACTATAACAAAATAAAGTTGCAAAAGCTTCTGTGCCATCGCCATCGCCTGTTATAATGGAGTTTCTCGAGAGACCCGAGATGGTACGAATAGAAAACGGCGACATTTACTTAATTGTATTTGTCTTATTTCGAAGGTGCTTCGAAAGAGCCGCTCAAAGTTGAGCTCTTCTGACCTTGGCTGCTTTTAGTGGGTGGTGGATCACTCCTCTCCACTTTTCTTTTCTGCCTTCCTATAAATTTTTGTGTTTCTTTGCGTCCTCTATTATCTTCTTCCATTCCTTTCTGTTTATTATCTTCTTTTTCCGTTTCACAATTTCCGTTCTTTTAATATCCCTAATAATCTGATCTTCCCTTCTCATTTTTGGCCTCCCCTTTGGTCTATCTTCAGGTGGTTTCCAGTTAGTTATTTTCTTTATTATGCCAACATCTTCCCTTCTATAAATATGACCGTACCACCTTTAATCTCTTCGATTTATTAACACAATTACTTGGAAATGCTTCATAATTTTTTATTGCCATCGCTTGAGCAAGAGGAATTGCAACGCATCTACTTCCTGGTTCATTAATCTTCTGCACTCGTTATCATTTATCTTTTTTGGTCCATGCATTTGTTTTCTTTTAAAATTTTTCTTCATCCCTATCTGTTCTTTTGCTGCGCATATTACTGTTTTATACAGTGTGTAAAGTGTTGAGGTTTGCTAGAGGGAAAACTTTTTTAATATGAGCTTTAAGAGAAAAACTTTTTCTTTATAAAAAATTTTGCTTGTATCGAAACCCCTTGTAGTCAAAGAAAAATCCAGTAATAACTTAAGATAAGATCAAAAACTTATGTTCACTGCTTATCTCCTTCAAACTATGTCTGCTTCACTATCACTGTGATATCGTCCGCATTCGCTATTATTTGTACAGATGTCTGTCTGAATTATTGACTTCGCAACTTTACAGGCTTTTATCGGGGTTTCTAGTGCAATGTTGAATAATGCTGCAGAAAGTCCAACTCTAGTGCACATACCGCAGCTTTCAATCTATCCAATCTCATTTTAATTAACTAAAGTAGGTTCTTGTCAAACGATAGCGAAACGTTAAGTGGTAGTGCGCATTTTTAATGTCCGTTTTAAAGAATTTGTGATACAATTTTAATTAACCTTATTATTTTCTCTGGTATTCCCATTTTTCTTGTGTCTCTTCACATTTTCTCCCTATCTAAGCCGTCAAAGGCTTGTTTGAAGTCCACAAATGCAATGTTTAGTTCAATATCATGTTCACAGCATTTTTACACTATCTGATTCATCACATGGATTGCATCTACCGTTGATTTTCCCACCCTAAATTCATTCTGATATTCTCCTATTCCATTATCTGTGTACGTCTTTATTGTCTTTAATCACTTGATGTGAGAATTTTATATGCTGTATTTAATAGAATTATTCTTCTATAGTTTTAGTAAACAAAAAGAAAAAATAATATACTGAAGGATATATGCTGTTTTTCTGCAAGGATTCGAGAGCTACACAGGCGGTTTAATTACAAGTTGGATTTAACAAATAACTACTTATTAATTTATTTTGTTATAAATAACAAATGAGGATGTACAAAGCAACTATGAAAATAAATTGAGATTCGCTTCAGTAATATCTTCAGCAAAAACATGCAAAGAATGCGAATTTTTTAATACAAGGCCGCTCTGCATATTTAAAATTTCCTTCCAACAAAAAACTTATTCAATTACTTGGCGGACGAGCAAGCAAGGATAAAATACAACACCAATTCGAGCTAATATCCTGGCGCGGTAACTCAGAATCATTTCTAAAATAACGAGATGTTTATTTTCGAATAATAATGCGACTTTTACTTCGAAGAAAAATCCGGGCGAAAATTCATGCCTTATATTTTCCGACCAGAACGCTTTGTGTTCTTTGATGTAGGAACGAATTAAAAATTTAGCTGAACGCACCGCCATTATGAAAAACTCGTTAAAATATTTTATATGGCGGAACTTTTTTAATAGGTACGAACTAATTTTATTCGAAACTTGTGCGCGCGCGGTGATGTGGAAAAGTTTAATTAAAATGGCATGTGAAAATTTCCTACATTCGATTTCTGTTTTTAATTTAGTAAATTAGAATTGAAGAATGAAATATTATGAAATTTATTTTGTAACAAACGACACCTCCACCAAAATTTTTAGTAACAATGAAAATTTTAAAACCATTATAAATTCGAACACTTCAGTTTGTTTGTAAGTAAGAATTCACAAATGGATTCATTCAGTTGATGACAAAAATAATTTGAAACTTGAAGAATCACATAACAACAATATAAGTTGATAATTGACATTGAAATAGAAAAGAACCAAAACGGAAACTGTTCCAAAGATGTGAACTCATTCGCAATTCTGTTAAAAAAATTTAAAATTCTGATCTAGATCCTCACCTAAATCCAAAACAATTAATCTCGAACGATCAGAGATTTAAACTTCGTCGACGTGCAAGAAATAAATGCTCAAACTAAAAGTTAAAAATGAGATATGTGATGCACAAATTAAATGAAGCGTCTCGAATACGCGGCGGTATAGCTCGTGGAGTTTCCCCCGGAAAATCGATTAAAACTTCCTCGGTGTGCCCCAGTTATTAAAATGTGCGGTAGTTTTAAATATAAATGCAATATTATGTCTAAACTTTATATCTCTTAAAGCGCGCAGATGTGACAAGCAAAATAGCCGCGTATTTTTACGTGTAGCGCCGCCACGTTTATGGCCTCGTGATGACTTCTTTAAGGTTTAATTATAATGCAAAGTTGCAATAAAATTTCAGATGCTTCCTTCCGACGAAACGACCCAGACCTAACGACCATAACGGTTATGGTTGAACTTGTGATGTAAATATTTTTATAGATTTTGGATGATCCTAATTTTTTATTTATATATTTATTTTTAATGCGAATTCGAATTTGATTCTATTCTATTCAAATTTGCTATAACTATACTCTGCTTTCAAATTTTTGAACAAATAGAAACTAGAGTACCTAATGACCTAGTGTTGCAATGTTAGCATCACGTTACATGAAAGGAACTGGAGGGAGGATAAGACTATAACAAATTCTGAAAAGTATGGCTCATTTCTTACCTGTTTAAATATTACGGAAATATTTTTCTCCTTCATAAAAATGCCACAGGTGAGAAGATGAAGAACGCGCGTTCAAAAAGCGTTGTGTCTTATAAATATAATCCATAGTGATGTATTCGTTTAGGTTTTACGACAGTAACAGGACATAACATTTCTTCACTTTAAATTATAACCGGCGTGATATAAGGATATTACATATAAAATTTATACTCTAATATCCTCCATGAGCACATCTGATGCTTCTTCCTTCAATCTCGAGTTGTTCTTGTAGTAAAACACGCGTCGTGTCGGAAGTGAAATTTCTGAATTTATAGCGAGGCTACCCCCTACCCCATCGGTGATAGTTTATCGGCGAACTTTCGATCGGAATTCATTTGTCCGCGTTGCCTAAGGGCTCGGATGAATTTCGGGTGTTAAATATGTCGGTGGCAAGGGGCAACAGTTAGCGTGACGGCAGTCGTCGCAGCGAGATCATATCAGAAGGGCGTGTGATTGATGCGCTCTATGGTGATTACTCCTGCTTGATTTCGCGATCCTATCGCACTTTGATTGATTGAATCGCGGCTAATGCGCATATTATTAATGGCATGTTTCCGGAAGCACCGCCAGAGTAAAAGTTGCTTTCCGGTTCAAGAATTCGTGTAATTACCTCTAGGAATTCCAATTTTTTTTTGCCTCGAAAGATTTTGCAGATGAAAAATGTAGCAATGTAAAATGCCAACGAGAAAATAACAAATATAATATTCTTTGGGAGAAAGAAAACTTCTAAATAAATTTTCTAATTGAAAATTTGGTTCCTCGAGGCAATACTGCGAATACCCACTTTTCCATAGAATTTAAAGGCACACGCATGCAGAAACTAAAGTTTACAACCCCCAACCACATCTCAAGTCGAATATACCTCAGGCAATCGATACACTCGTTCCGAGGCTCTCGCCCTTTAACAATGCGAGCAGGAACAGGCTAATATTATCGAAATAACAAAGAATCTTAATATAAGAACCGCGTCGAATTTGGGGGCGCGCACGCGAAAATATTGTAAGATGCCGTAATAGCGGCTCATCATCCCCCCCCAGGTCGGAGAGATTGTTTGCCTGATGGCCGCTCGTCGAAGATGACATAACCGATAAGCGCAGGGTGCATTGTAACTACAGACGAGGATTGATTTTGCTACTCCACTTGAATACAAATTTTTGATTTTAAAAATCTCGGCGCACGGTTACTTCTTTGTGCGAGGAAACTGATGATAAAAGCTCCGTGGATTTCATTGATTTACTAAGAGTAGCAACGTGAATTATTATTAGATGTAAAATGCAGACTCCTTTATATCCTACGTGCATCTTGCTGGTGTTAGAAGACAATTCATTTCATATTCTAAAATAAAATGAACCGGAAAATTAAATTATTACATTATAGGTACAATTTTGAACAAATATTTTTTTTATTTGTTTATATGTATTAAAAGAAAATAAAAGAAAGCGAATTCAAGCAACACTGCGTTATATATAAATAAGCAAGAATAATTTCATACAAATAACGGACATCGACAGAAGAGAGAACGGTGTCCCGTAAAAATGGAAGAGTCCTCTCTAGTCAAGCGGATCCAGTCGGCGGTGGAATGAGCAATAGAAGGGAAATCAGTCGAGAGGAAAATAGAATCCCTTTAAAAACAGATGCCTTTGGGTCACAAACCAAAGTGTATCTCCTGTTTGGGCTCCGTGTACACTCTACGAAGCAAAACGAATCGCCCCGGGGAACTCTGCGTACACGTTTTCAACATATATGCAAACAGTCTTTATGTCCTTAAAGTGCTTCGCAGTGCTGAACGCAGAATGGACTTTAAAAGAACAGCCTATTACACAAAATATTATTACTCTTTTCTTTAAAGTTGACGCAATTATGTACACACATTTCGATCATGTGAAAGATTGTTCTTTTTATTTTGATCAGAGCTCACGTGAGGTCAGGGAAATGAAAGGAAATAAAACTGGAGGTGGTGGAAGTGTGAGTTTAGTACGTCGTAAAACTGCAGATCGACGCTAAGCAAAAAGGCCACTGGAGATTCCATCCAAGTTCTGTCATTAGAACAGTCTAGATGATTGGATTCGCTAAGCTGTAGGGTGGCGTAACAATCCAACTTCATCTTTCGCGATCACGTACTTCCGCCCAAAAGAAAAGATATTTCTCATATTATGTAAAAATGTAACGCCCCAGTTAGAAAAATACGTGTTCCTGGCGTTAAGTACATACACAAATATTTTCTGACATTCGTAGAAACGAAGAAGCTTACGCCCTTTATTCATACTCTATTTAAACTTCAAATTCTTGCACAGTTTACGTAATAAAAAATATTTAAAGCAAGTTATTTCATTATCAAGCTGTTACATAAACTTACCTTTATACAGGCTGACCCAGGAGGAAAGGTCAATACTTCGTGGGGTCTAGAGTGGATTATTATAAATTAAAAAGTTTATATAAACAGGTAGTCTTTTATTAATGCTTTCTAAGATAGAGCTGTTTAACATTAAAAATGTGGAATTGCTAAATAACTTTTATTACAAAGTATTAACATTATTATAAAGTATTAACATCAAAAACAGCGCTACATTAAGGTGAAGAATAAAATCAACATGAAGCGCCAAATTTAAATTATTCCGGAACGGCCTAATGGTAAAATATTTATCTCAGAATCCATTAATAAAAAAAACTACCTGTTTATATAAACTTTTTGACTAAGAATAACCCACTCTAGACCCCCACGAAGTATTGACCTTTCCTCCTGGGACACCCTGTCTAGTACTATTATTAACTTTATAACATCAAGACGATTTGATAAAAGTAATACAAAACCAAAGTATCCTATACAGGGTGTAGTCGAATTAATTCTGCAAATATCAATGGTCTAGCTCAAAAATAAAAAACTGATCTACCACAAGGGTGCTTGAATTTTTGTTTGAAAATCTGTACCCATGCGTGAGACATACGTGCGTCTGCGGTTTTTATAAATATAACGTAAAACAATAAAGCTCTAGCAAAATTCACGGTCACTCGGTCAATGTCGCCCATACACAGGGTGCTGCGTTGATGAACGCAACATAGGAAATCCCATGTTAATTCAGAGGTGTTTAATTAAATATTGGCTTCCCTAACTATTTTACAACAAAATTCCATTTAGGTTTTTTAAAGTACTCTTCAAGGCAATCTGTCTGTGCAGTTTGAGAATTCTTCATTTGCTCAGTTTCAAAATATTTTTAAAAGACACAGTAACCAAATTCAATTTATATCAAACTATCAGCACGTTGTACTTAATAAAAAGTTTATTTTAACGATGAACAACTTTTTTTCTATCAATCATTTTCAAAATTATTAATCGTCTATCAAGTTTTCACATTCACTGATCGAGACCGTGCTGATTATAATTATAAATTGAATTTGGTTACTGAATCTTTTTAAAATATTTTGAGACTGAGCAAATGAAAAATGTTCAAACTGCACAGACAGATTCATCTTGAAGAGTACTTTAAAAAACCTAAATGGAATTTTGCTGTAAAATAATTATGGGAGCCAATATTTGAACATTTTTAAATTAACATGGGACTTCCTATGTTGCGTTCATCAATGCAGCACCCTGTATAATTCAATAAAGGAGGAAGTTTATAATCCCCTCGTGTTGATTACTGAATTCATTCATTATAAGTCAATTTCCACGCATTATTAATAGGGTTTATAACTGCTTCTCATAAAAGTGTAGCCAATTACATTAATAAAACAAAGTATTGTAATCTTCGACCATCCGTTTCATTTCACTATTGACACTAGACATTAATGAACGCGAATCCTTTAAATACAGTGTGAAAAACCGTAAGGAACTGAATAAATTATTAGTTTTGTAAATAAAGAATTTTAGAACTTAGAACATATTTAAACAAATGGCCTTTACAGGAACTTAATTTATTTTAAATTGAACTAAATAAACAAACTGTCACTATTCTTACAATAAAAGAAATTGTTAATAGAAAACTTTAATTTGAGCTGAGTTTATTTTTTGTGAGCATAAGTAATAATCTACGAACGTGCAAAGTACCCAAAAGCGTTCATAGATTTTATTAAACTAAAAAAAAGAAAAAGGTTACGCCCTGAATCTAAAAGAATTTCATGTTCATAGACGAATATGTACGTTATTGAAAAATAAACAAATTAATTTCTTAATAACGAATAACGTGGCAGTATGTCATAACTTCGCTTCTTATCTTGTGTATTATTATTACTAGTGGTCACAGTAAGTGAAACTTATTCGATTACACACTGTATAGAAGAATATAAAAGTTCTGTTACAAATATAAGTCAAACACTCATTCGCCATGTTACGGTACCGTTGAGCTTTTAGCGTTACGCTTTGCGCTTTCCTTCATGTAAATAAGGTGGAAATAACGAAGAAAGGTGAGATGTTATCACAGCACCCCATTAGTATGTATTCAGAGCAATTGATACGTATGTAAATAGAGAAAAGGTTATCTTGTAATTGCACTAATAAACAAAATCGAGTTTCGAAGAGGTAAACATCCAGGAATAATTATTATCTTGAACACTTTTCTCGAACAACTCTGTATAATCGTCTTCAAATTTCAGTTTACATTTAATTTTAATTTGTGATGGGAACGACCGTAACAAAATAAAGTTGCTAGAGCTTCTGCATGATGCATTAAATAACTATACAGTGAGAATTTTTTCACATAGAACATATAAATTTCCTTTACAACAATAAAAGTAAGTTTTTTCAAACAGAACATAGGCTGGGATACTTGGAGTTTCTTGGTTACTCTGGATATCAGTTTTGTAATACCAGTAAAAAAATTCACACTGTATAAGTAAATGAAACTTATTCGATTACACACTATACATTATGACAAAAAAAAATTGAATTGAAATTGGTTATGTAGCATTGTATTTGGTTTTAAAACGTCTAAACTTCGCAGGTTTTCACTGTCTACCATATATGTTTCGTTTTGTGTTGGAAACATATGGGTGTATATCTCGCGCCGTTTAAGCGCCTTGGTTACCTAGCAAGGTGCTCGGAAATAAAGCGAAACAAAGATGGCTAGCAAGCAGATTTACAGTTTACTTATGTATTCATAGTTGTTACAATAAGTGAAACTTATTCGATTACACACTGTATTACATCATTGCCAAAAACCTCGCGTCGTTCCATTATTTTATTTATTAATTTTTTAATCCGTTTATATCTGTAGATTCGTATTTCGGCATCGTCTTTACACACACACTCACACGTTAAAAGCAGTTCATGAAATCTTTGGTTGGCATAAACCAGAGGACATACTCCTCAGTTCCTGACTAATTTTGCGCCTAGGCTAAACGATTACTAAAGGCTTTATATTGTTATGATTAAAACACGGATTTAGATGCATGAGTCATCACTTCACAACGCGTGCGCCAGACTAAAAAGATGACTCATACTCATGCACCTAAATCCGTGCTTTAGTTATGATGAGAGTGCTGATTAAAAAGCATTTATTTATGAAAAATAGGCGCCCATAATTCTAGAAAAAAGTTTTTTGGTTAACGAAAAACGAAATTTATTTAGTATTATAGTTTTAATTTGGGAAAGTAATTAAATATTTTTCTAAATTTTTTATGGGAAAAATTCTCTCAACTTTCGGATAGGTACATGGAAAGACTTCTTTCCACGACTACGGATGCTATGGGTGCGATTTTACAATTAAACATGTCATGTTTAAATTGGTACAGAGCTGCCAGGAAAGACTTTAGTAACACCAATCAATATTTTCGAAATTGTAGATGATCTTTGATAGCCGACGTTTTTTGATAACTCGTCGTTTAATTTTTTTATTACGAGGTCCATCACATTAATTTTTGCTACGAATTCGTCGACTATTTGAACTGAATCTGCAAGATGTACAGGATGTTCCGTATCGTTATGTTCAAATTTTGGGAGCATAAAACAGACTCAATTCTAAAACTAAAAAACACAAAAGTGGTTGGTCGGTCTTTTTTTGTTCTGAAGTTACAGCCATTTGAAAGTATAAACAACAAATAATCAGACTTAACTTTGTAAACCAAATAAAAACTTGATAACGAGCGTCTAAATAAAAACCTAATCAAGTAGGTTGCGATCGAGAATTGCATTTACATTTTAGAATTACTAAATGTAGCATACTTGACAAGGTTTTTATTTAGACAGTTGTTATTTTCGAATAATATTTTCAAATTATATTTTCAAAATGCTCTCCTCCCTGTGGAATACAAGCTTGTGCTCGTATGCCGATGGATGAAGCGACATTTCTTATTTCACGAATGTGTTCTCGTAACTGTTGAGCAGCATGCTGAATCCTTTCTAACACTTCTTCCCTGGTCTGGTGTTTGAAATGTGTATGTACACTAAAGCTTTCATGGTTCCCCAGAAATAAAAATCGGATTATGGTCAGAGGATCTAGGTGGCCATGCAGATAATTGCCTACAGTTCCTTATTGAGGAATTGCCAACGTTTTTAGAGGATCTTCCTTTAATCTTAAGAAGAGATATGTGATTGCAAAAGGATGGTCACCATCACATTTCGGAATTGAAGTCCGGAATTTCCTAAACAACAATTACCCACGATGGATTGGTCGTGGTGGTTCCGTAGCATGGCCACCTGGATCCCTTGACTACAATCGTCTCGATTTTTATTTCTGGGGAACCATGAAAGCTTTAGTGTACACACACATTTCAAACACCAGGGAGGAATTGTTAGAAAGTATTCAGCATGCTGCTTAACGGTTACGAAAAAAAAATTATAAAAAATGTCATTTCATCCATCGGCATACGAGCACAAGCTTGTATTCAGCAGGGAGGAGGACATTTTGAAAATATTATTCGAAAATATCATTCATTAAGTTTTTATTTGGTTCACGACGTTAAGTGTGATTATTTGCTGTATATACTTTCAAATGCCTGTAACTTCAGAACAAATAGAGGTTGACCTACCACTTTTGTGATTTTTAGTTTTGGAATTGAGTCTATTTTATGCACCCAAAATTTGAACATAACGATACGGAACACCCTGTATAATCGTTCATTTACAATAAATATTCTGAAATGTATTAAATATTTTTTTGTCTAACTTTCTTAAAGCTTGCCCGAAATTATAGCATTACAAAGATCGTAGAAAATTTACTCTGCTCAATCAACACAGACTTTGAAAATGTTTCTCGTATTATTGCTTGTTTGAATTTATTTTTATTTTGTTTATGTATGTTTGTGCAACGTAATATTTTTTTGTCAACTGCTCTCTACAATATCACACAATATGAACATTAATTTTCATTTTATTTATAAAATAAAAATACTATACTATATTTTATTTATAAAATAAAATGAACAAAAGCACTTTTTCATGCAAATCACATAAAAATAAAATGCCACAATTTTTTTTTACGTGCAATTTTAATTATAATGTAATTAATTAATCAATTCAATTTTAAACAGGAGGCTCAAAGTTCCAAAATAAGCATTTATAAGCGCTAACAGAAGTTTTAAGGAGAAAGACTTTAAACATCTGTCAACGCAAATGTAATTAATTACTTTGATAACATATCAGTTTGTTTTGTTCCGTGCCTTTATCTAATAAAAGGGTTTTTAAATTCTACTTAGGACCGTTTTCATAATAGATCTAAAGGAGGCTTTAATTTAAAGTCACTTTAAGTATATGAAAACATGTACATATTTTTATAGGTTGAAGACACTTTAAATTTAAAGTTCTAGTATGAAAATGGCCATAGGCCCGATATTTCAATCACGGTTTAACTTTAATCTTCAGTTTATTCCCATAGTAACAATTATAAAAACAATTATTTTTATGGGAATAAACTAAAGATGAAAGTTAAACTGTAAGGGCCGGTATTATAAAGGCAAGTTAGCTTTAACTATCAGTTTATTCCCATGGTAATAATTGTCGACACAATTGTTGTTATGGCAATAAACTGGTAGTTAAAGTTAACTTGCTTTTATAATACCGGGCCTAAGTGAAATACCGGGCCAAAGAATTGTAAATTTAAATGAAAAATCTAGGTTACACCATTTATAAATAGGGAAATTTCTTCCTTGACAGCTTGACATTTGGCAATACTAACATGTCAATCATACGCAAACGTCAAGAAAGTTGATGAGATGTGATGATATTAAAGTAGGTACGTGTTATTTAAATTTATTATAAAAATGATCTTTACGTCATATTTACAGATTAATTAAATTCCACTAAAGAGCACGTTGACCAGGTTATTGCAGTACACGTTACATTGCATGTTCATGATTTGTTTTGTTTTCTTATTAGAAATTTTTTTTTTATATATAATTAGCTCATTTTCGAATCGTAATTTTAAGTTTAACCCAGAGGTTAAGTGGAAGAGCAGGCAAAGCTAAGGCTTTGACTGAACTTCGCCTCTTATTTTGCGAATCACATATATTTCTTTGTATTCTATATTTAATAAAGACATTATTATTATTATTATTATTTAAACAAAAACTAACGTCCTCATCAACGGTGTCAACTTTGATGTTAAGCTTCTATTTGTAAAAAAAACCCTAAGAAAGAATGGAAGGAAAACGTGCGGAAGAGTATAAAAACTCTCAAGAAATCACCGAAACGAATGAAGCCGTAACTTCTAATGAAGTTAATACAGCTGAAGATAGTCTAGAAACTGTATTGGGCAAAGTATACAATGCAAGCATCGTGTTATATGAACATTCAAAAAAAAATTCTTTAACAATGAAGAATATTAAATATTCTACTAAATTTTAGTAGATAACTATTTATCAAAAGAAGAGTATAATGAAAACCATGCATGCCTCGAAAATCAAAAAACAGAAGAAGAGTCCTTAAGAAATGAAGACAATCAAACAGTTAACGAACTAAAAACTAAAAATATATTGATTTCTGACGAGACAAACAAAAATTTGCAACAATCAAATGAAACCTACGAAGATGATTCAAAGAATGTACGATATGAAGGAGAACTTACAATCTACGAAGACCCATCAAGCGGATATCAATATCAATGGAATAAAAACAAAGAAGAATGGCTACCAAGAAGTAACGTAACTCACGAATTTGAAGATGACACTCATACTTACACTGATGCCGATGGTGTAAAGTTCTTTTGGGACGAGGAAAAAAACGCGTGGTTTCCAAAAATTAACGACGGTTTCATGGCTCAGTATCAAATGAGTTATGGTTTTATTAACAATACATCTGAGACACCTCCAAAAGAAGAACAGCCCAAACCTGTCGAAAAAGAAAAAAGCAAGAGCCAAAAGGTGTTAAAAGGAAGCCATCGGAACCCACGAATTAAGTGAGGAAGAAAACACGAAAGTGTACATCAGTAACTTACCAACTGATACAACAGAGGAAAAACTTGTAGATTCCATGCAGAAATGCGGTCTTATAATGAGAGATCCCGTTACACAAAAAATGAAAATTAAATTGTACACCGAACCTGGCAAAAACTTCTTCAAAGGTGACGCTCTCTGCACTTATATTAAAATAGAATCAGTGAATTTAGCTTTGAAGTTATTAGATGGGGCAGTTTTTAAGGGCAAAAAAGTGAAAGTTGAAAGGGCAAAGTTTCAATCAAAGGCGAATACGACCCCAAATTAAAGCCGAAAACAAAAAAAGAGGAAAGAAAAACAACAACTAAAGAAAATGCAAGAGAAACTCTTTGATTGGCGGCCAGAAAAAATGAATGGCGAACGAGCAAAGCACGAGAAAGTCGCCATTGTTAAAAACTTATTCGACCCGAAAGTATTCGATTGAAGATGTCGGACTTATTTTGGATTATCAGCAAGACTTGCGGGAAGAATGCTCAAAATGTGAAGAAGTTCGGAAAGTGATTAATTATGATCGACCCCCTTAGAGGGTTGCACAGATCAATAGGAAGGGACCCGAGGAAGCATATTTTTGTGTTACTTTGTTAAATAATCATTGATTTGGTAAGGGACAATTAACTGCAGAAATCTGGGATGGCAAAATAGCGGAAACTGACTCGGAAATATTGCAGAGATTAACCAAGTGGGATGAATTTCTTGAAGGTGAAAATTGATAATACTATAAATGAAAGTTTTTCTGTAAATATATGGATTAATTATAATTGAAGTAAACCTAACTTTATTATTCTATAAATAGTAATAGATCTTCAAGCTTTTCTAGATACAAATCTGGTACTAACTGAATATGTTCTTCTTTTTGAGAATCTTGCCATTTACGCAGTCTTGTAATACCAGTTAAAAAAAGAAGTTATGGAAACCACGCCTTCTCCCTAATAACATGTCTGTGTTCGCTCTGTCTCTAATCATAAGTGTTCTTCTCGGATCATCTTTGATTTGACTGACCAACAGGACAAAATAGGCAGCAACGGTCCAGTGGTAAAAAAGGACCGGCCTTGCAATCGCATGGTCGTCGGTTCAACCCGCACGCGAGATTTTTCTCGGGGGTGGTCGGTATCGACTTCAGGCACCCTTCAGTGTTGGGGATAAAATTCGACACTACTTCCCCTTAAAACGGCGAGAAGGTTGGAAGTAACAAAGCCATGGAATACTTTTACACACACTCAAATACACGAGCGCTCCTGAGGTCCTGACAAGTCTTTGACTTAGGACCCCGTTGGGCAACCACTACAGATAAAAAAACAAAAAACAAATTAGTGTCAAGTGGTTTCATTTTATACAAATCATTGACATACGGACAGACGAGTTAGTGATGCAAACAAGAAAGAAGGAAGACCACAGAGAGAGAGAGAGAGCAGCCAAAGAAATTCGAGGATTATATTACAAATAAAAATTAGTTATTTTTAGATCTTTGTTAAAATCGTTAGTTTGTTCACATTGTTTAAGTTTTTAGAAAAATAAGAGGATGTTATATAAGTTAGATCTATAATAAAAATGTCTAGGGTACAGTTGGTAAGAGTGATATAAAGAAGAGAGGAACATGGCAACCCAAGTGCCCTGAACGTACTCGTGTGTAGCTTGGATCATGTAACTGAATAAATAAAGCTTCTTGTTATCAAAGGTATCATCAATATAACAGTTTTTGCTTATAACATTAACAAATAAGCAAAATGCTAGATATCCGCACTCTAGTTATGATGATTTGTTGGTTGCCATGCGATGCTGTATCTACTGGCATCGTTGCGTTTATTAATCGATTATACTTTCGCATACACACGATAATTTTGGAATTATTATTAGATTAAAGGAAGTATGTTTTGCCGGCGTACTATTGCATCATTGAGGGCCTTGTTGGGGAAAGATACGAGTCTTTCTCATCAACCCGCGTATGTTCATGCGCCACCTTCACAGCTAATCGAAACTCCCACTCCCACCAAGCAAAACGGAGCTGCGCCGCAGTGCGATTTCCAGTGTCAATGTCGAGCTATTTGAAGGTGTGTGTGACTTTCGTATACGTGTGAGAGGTTTTCATTTTCTTATTATTCGTTGAGATACAACTGAGAATCAAATTAGATTATCTGATGTAACTCTCATAAATAAACAACGGTGAAGTTAGCTTCCGTAGCTCACGCAGAGGCGCTATTATAATAGAACGCAGCCGTACAGGGACGGATTGACCTCAATAATAGGCTTCCATATTTTTAATCAAACTTTGTTTTTTTTTTATATTAATTGGAATTTTTAACTTGAATCAATGTTCATAATTTAATTATGTAATTTAAATATTCTAGCATTTATGTTTAAAAAATTCTGCTTTAATAACAATTTAACAATTTTATACGTGATGACAGTTACAATAAAATTTTCATAATTTTTTGTTCTATTCCGATCAATTGCAACTCAGTACGCCCCTGTTATCATTGCAGAAAATGTTACAAGTCATGCGTTTATTTAAGTGTTTATAAGTTTGACTATGACCCAACACTATCACTACATAATGCTCTGTGAAGTGATGACTAATCCTTTGTCCTTTGTAATTAAAGTAATTGATTGCTCACGTATGTGAGTCTTTTTTATGTTAAGTCATGATTGTTGTTAATTACAATAATTGAATTTTCTCTCAAATTCCGACATCGTAGTTCGAAATTGCTCGTAAATTATGATTCTGTAAACTTTGCCAAACTCAGTGATTTAATTACTTGCAGTTACTGACAATCTCTGCTGTTGCATTCCGGCCGTTCTCAAGGAGGATAGTTAACATGGCCGCCGCAGAAAAAGAACTCGTCAATCCCAAGGACCCAAAACAGGCCAAATCAATTTACGACTTTAGCGCCCTCAACATCAAAAACGAAGTCGTCTCCCTCGAAACGTACAGGGGACACGTTTGCATTATTGTTAACGTCGCATCGCAGTGTGGATACACAAAAAATAACTACGCCGAATTAGTTGAACTTGATGAACAATACGGCGAAAGCAGGGGGCTAAAAATTTTGGCGTTTCCTTGCAATCAGTTCGCCGGGGAAGAACCGGGGGATGCACAGGAGATCTGTAGCTTCGTGGCTAAGAAAAACGTAAAATTTGACATGTTTGCGAAAATCGACGTGAATGGTTCCAACGCGCACCCCTTGTGGACCTACCTCAAACACAAACAGGGAGGAACCCTGGGGGATTTCATCAAGTGGAATTTCACTAAATTCATTATCGACAAGGAAGGCCAACCAGTCGAGAGGCATGGACCTAGCACCAATCCAAAAGATCTCGTGAAATCCCTTGAAAAGTATTGGTGAAGTGCATTTAAGCTTCAATTATATTTCCAATGTTCACTTTCTGATATAATTCTAAAATAAAAACTCATTGTAATTTCTGCCTATCATTCTGAAGTCATAAAACTTTCAACGTGTATGTATACATTTTCTGTTTGAAGTAGTATTCTTTGAACTGTTATTATTGGACGAGTCCGGCGAGTAGCAGAGTAAACGTATAACATGGATTTGACTGGTGTCTGTTATTGACAGCGCTTTGAAATGCATTGTACCGGCTCATTCGAAATCAAACAGGAAAGAACTCTAAAGTTGCTTTCTAATTTGAGATACGAATACCCTTTCAGCCTCGAACTTTCCCTGTGCTGTTTGTTTCCCCTTTTTGTTCTTTCGCAGTCGCTGCTGCTTACTTTTATTTGCCAACGAAATATTACATACTTCAAAGAAATAATCTCTCTTTTGGGAACTTTTCGTAGACAAGAGATATATAGTGTGTCCACAATGAAACTCATATGCGCGAATATTGAAAAGTGAATAAAGGAAACGTTGAAATATTCATTTATTTATTTAATTAACTTGTCAATTAATTTCTTTTAATATAATTAAAAAAGATTAGTAACAATAAATCAGATTTTATGAATAGAATAATTTATTGCGAAAAGCAGCGATCGCGGTTTCATCAATTAAGGACATTGTCAAGCCAAAGTTCAAGTCTAAAAAGCACAATAAATAAAATTACAAATACAAATGCAATTTACAAATTAAAAACTTACAAAAGTAAATGTAGACGCCATTAAAATGGAACCGAACAAATCGGAAGACAAGGCTTACAAGATGGCCAGCAGGTAGGAGGGTTAAGTCAACTGCAATGCTGCCAATGTATGGATTGGAAAAAATTATCCGTATTAAAACGGATTTGATCATTAAGCAGAGGCAATGGGTGGAAATTATCGTGTAGAAAAATTTCCAGTTGTTCAGCAATATTAAGGGTTTTCCCTTTCGGAAGGTTATGAAGTAGAACCACATTTTAGTTGGAATCAAAATTGTGTAAAGTATCTACCAGATGGTTGGCAAAGGTGGTGTCAGTTTTACCTAGACGTAAAGAACGTAAATGTTCACATATTTAAATTGAAATAAGCACTAACACAAATTTTGGCGGAAATTTTTTTTTCGCCGCAATCAAGAATCGAACTCGAGTCTTCTGTCAAAGCGGCAGATGCTCTGACCATTAAGGTACTAAATCAACACTCTGTTCAGGTAACGCAATTCCATTCCTCTCGTGAGAACATTGAAAAGCAAAGATAACAAATACAATTGTCACAAGTGCGACAAGGAAGACAACAGTTTTAGGGACTTCTGTTTGTCACAATGGCAATAGTTTAAACTCAAAAATATATTATTTAAAACAAAGTGAAAACAGATTCGATACAAAACAAATTGAAACTTTAAAGGCAAGCTGCAGATATTGACAGTAACTTTGTTAAACGTCACTTCAAATGATAACAAACTTTCGACTGTGTTCTTTTTATCACTAGATGAGAATAATGTGCGACAAGGATAGACATAAAAAATCACTAATTGCGCTACCTGAATACGAAGTATGTTGATGTAGTGCCTTACTGACCATTGAGCTAAAGGGGCACCGAGTTCAGTTATCGCCTAATATAAATTAGAATCGGATGGTAAATTTTTGATATTGCCTTTAAGCAGGACAAACATTATAAATTAATTAATTAAATAAGGAGATTGTTAGTGAATAATAAATAATTAAATTGAAATAAGCACTAACACAAATTTTGGCGGAAATTTTTTTTTAAATTTATTTATTGTTTTATTTAATTAATTTAACGTAAATGTTCGTACTCTAGTCTTCAGAGGACGGCCAGTTTGGCCAACGTAAGTAGAATGGCAAGAATTACAAGTTAACGCATAAACGCCACTTCGTGACAAGGGTTTTATATAGGGTCTCTATTATGACAAAGCAAATTGCCTAGGTTAGACTGAGTTTTGAAAGAAATATTAAGATCAAGAATTTTTTTTATTTTAATAGATAAGTCGCCAGTATAGTGAATGGTGAAATACTTCTTAGAATGTTCCTCAGGAGATATTAGAGTTGGAAAAATGATACGGTTGATAAGTTTATTTCTTGTATTCTTGAAAATATTTAAAATAGATTTTATGGGGAGGCAAGTTAGAAAGACTATCTGTATGATACTGCCTATTTCAAATCTGAAGTCCTGATAGGACACGGGGATAGTAAGAGCCCTGTGAAATAATGAATGAAAAACAGCAAATTTATGTTCAATTGGGTGGGCAGAGTTGTAGTGAATTCAGCTTGAAGTATAAGTTGGTTTTCTATAAATTTTATAGTGAAGGGAATTATTGGATTTAGAAATAGTTAAATCTAAAAAGTTGATGGAACCAACTTGTTCGGTCTCTAAAGTAAATTTAATTTTAGGGTTCAAAGTGTTAAACTCAAATAACAAAGAATGGATGGCTGTCAAAGGACCATCATAAATAATTAGGACGTCATCAACATATCTACCATAAAATTGAATGTAGTCTTTGTGTGTGTTACTAGAAAAAAAGGAGATATTTTCGAGTCTATCCATAAAAAGATCAGCCAGTAGAGGGCAAAGGGCACGCGGTTACCTCATGTCGGCAGTTTGTGACGTCAGCTATAGACCAGTCAAAGCCTGCTTGTTGAAGTTAAAAGCAGTCTTGATCAGTTGTCAAAAGGAAAATGACACTAAAAATCATACCTGTTGAAGGTGAAGCATTTGAATGGTCAGTTGCACCAAACTCTTAAGCTGAGCTTAAATTTGAGATTACCCAACATTGTGTAAGTCATATTTTAAGTCTAAAGTGACGCATAAAGTTAAGTTGAGCATAAATGTTTGATGCAACTAGTCATAATTGACAATATTTTATCGTTATCTTTACTGTTTACGTTCTCAGTCCCGGACAATTGTAGACTAGTCTTTACTCTCATTAATAAAAAATAAATAGTAATATGGCTTCAAAATTCGTTTTAATACAAATCTTCTGACAGTTAGAGAAAATTCCTGGAATCTGGTGTGCAATCTGAACTTGTACTAATAGTAAACACAAAATGATTTTCATGGTACATCGTTAATATTGATGTGACAATAATGCAAAAATCAATCTAACATCGATTATTCGTATAAAAAAGGGCCGTGAATAGATTTAAATTGCCGATCTGATCGTGAGTGACATTTTACCGTATTTATTATTATCACTGACTGAAATTTACCAGGCAACTTATAACTTTAACTTTAGTAACCATGGAAATGGCGAGTAAGGTCTATCGGTGACGTTGTGTTGCTGTTGGTTACAGGACGGATGAGGCAACCGTTAGGGAAAGGCTACAACCCATAGCGAGGCCATCCGTTTTTGTATAATATTTTTTACTGAAAATAAAGAAATTTTGTCGATGTGCTATTTTTAAAAGAGATTGTAAAAATTGACCGCTAGTGTCTGGGAGATTCAGAGGATGCCAGCAGATTGTTCATAATATCGATAGATTCTGTGACAGGGATGGAGGTGAATAAATTTGACACTTCAAAAGAAAGTAAAATGCTATTGTTAGAAACAGATTGTAGTTTTTGGATCAAATCTATAGAGTTGGTTAAACTAAATTTGGATTGTAAATTTAAAAATATTAACTAGAAATTTAGAAGTTGAGGAAGCTGGAGAGCCCGCAAAAGAAACGACAGGTCTTATAGGACACTCAGGTTTATGGAATTTAGGAAGCCCATAAAGTTAAATACTTTTTTAAATGGCAACAGTAATAACTCCTTCATTGGCATTTTTAAACTTAAAACTATGAACCCTACGATGCCCAGATTTTATGGGCTTCCTAAATCCCATTTTTTTTTTGTTAAGTTGACTGGTAATTTTTTATAACAGTTGAGAACACTGTATTCTTCGCACCAAAACTACTGTACATTAGAGGTGGTGGCTGGCCATTATCACGTTTAGCGAACTTCGACGTCCATTTTTGAAACAGTTCACGAGCACGCTTTGCAGACGACGGCGACGGTTGAATATTTTGTTGCGCTTCCTGTGTTAATGCTTTGGAGTTGAGACCGCCCTTGGATAAGGGGATTTTAGTATCATTTGTAAAATAAATAATTGGAAGAGTCAGTTTCAGATAATAAGCATCCTTTTTAATTTAGATTTAAATAGCTTATCATTTACTGGAACATCTTCATTCCACAGCATCTTGATTTTATTTAGACTAGACACTTAAGGCTCATAAATATAGCGCCGTTTTGACAACAGTTAAACGGTTTAAAGACAACCTAATACCGTTACTTATGCCCGGTTGCACCAACTTTTTAAGCAGAGCTTAAATTTAAGTGGTGTTTAGACTATGACATTATTTATAGATTTAAAAAAATGTTAGTCACATTCTAATTGATACTTAAGTTGAAGTTTAAATGTCAATCAGAATGTATTTGACATTATACTGACCATACGTAAATGTCACATTCTAAACATAAGTTAAATTTAAGCTCTGCTTAAAAAATTGGTGCAACCGGGCATTATTCGAGTTTGGTAGTTATGAAAATCACTATTTTTCAACGCTGATAGTTCAGTTGATCGACCGTATTTTATTAAATTGTAAATATAAAAGTGACAGAAGGGTCATTATGCCGAATTGGAAGAAAAGTTCTTTACAACTCACTTTGCTTGCTACGTTAGCGAGTATTCTTATAATTTTCTTCTGTTGTCTGAAAATACTCAAAGTTTCCAGCTGAATTTCTTCAGAAGAATATGCCATATGTAGGATAAATGTGATTGTACCAGGCCGAGGTACAATGTTCGTAACACATCACGTAATTTGTAACAGGTGAACAATATCTTTTCTAATCAAGTGACCTATGGGAATAAAATCATGTGTCTTTGATTAGTTCATTATTTCAAATGCCACTTGAATTACCTATTTAGGTACGATAGCAATAATGCAATAAAAATAATTCAAATGGCATTTGAAATAATGAACGAAACAAAGACAATTTTTTTCCATAGGTCACTTGATTAGAAAAGATATTGATCACGCGTTATATAAGAAATGATTGTCCGCTTAATTTTTTTTTTAGGTATTGAGTGTGACACTTCCACGTCAGTTTGTAGTCACCAAGAAACTCAGTCTCAAACACACGCTGATGACCCATTTTCACATTTTATGAAAGGAGAAGCTTCAAGGGTTGCATTTTTTGTTACGATTGGCATAACGCACGTTTTGGTTGCGTTTAGCATCAGACCGTTCTTCTTGCACCAGACATTTATATCTTTCGCCGTATCATTTGCTGCTTGAATGGCAGTGCTCTTCTTGGATATTATTAGGTTTGTTCGTAGTGCAGTTTGTAACTAGTTTGGAACCGTCAGATCCAGTCCTCCATCGAAGTTATGATCAATTTCGACCGTTGCGTTAGATGTAAAACGTTCATTGGTGCATATTTCCAACGGTTTCAAACTAATCAGAACTGCTCTACGAACAGACCTATTATCTTCTTGGATATATACAAATTATAGTTTTTTCAGGAAACAGGCAGGATATAGGTAAATCGTTTATAAACAAACTGAAGAGAACTGGTCCCAAAATGGACCCTTAAGGGATGCCACTCTCTACGTCTAGAGTAGTTGAAAAACTGTCACCAACTACTACCTTCTGTTGACGGGTTAGATAAATAGGATTCAATCCATTGATTAGGTAAACCTCTTATTCCCAGCACTTCTAATTTGCGACACAACAGACCGTGATTTACAGTATCAAACGCACGACTAAATCACAAAAAATAGCGTAATTTTGTTCTTATCGTTCAGCTCATTGAGAACATAATTTAAGGTTTCTGTTCTAGCAGTAATTGTTGAGTTACCTTTCCTAAAGCCATTTTGTGATTCGTCGTAAACATTGTTTTTGTTCATGAAAGAGATCAGTCTTGTATTGAAAATGTCTTCAAATATTTTTGCGAATTGACTCTGCAATGTTATAGGTCTGTAATTAAAGTAAGCGGTTTCCTTTATTCTTATACTGACTGATTTTTTAAATTTTTTATCAACTCTTGCTTTGAAATTTAGACGGTATGTCTTAGCTTTATTCTAGTTTCTTGACGTTTGTTGCTGACAGCCATTGAAATCTAACCTCTAAAAAGCGCTTTAAAATGTTTGTCGAACGCAGCCCTGATTTGCATCTACGTTGTTAAAATTGACTGCCGTAACAAATTGATTGGTGTCAGTGAATTTAAGAATTCTTTTTTACAATTTTGTGGCCCTAAAAAGTGAAATTGAAACGTGAAGAAAAAGATGTGAATCTAGAAAACTTGTTGAAAATGGTTGCCTTCAGCTTGCAAGCATAAATTTATACGGCGTTTCATATTGGCAAAAATGTTCTGCAAAGTTTCTGGACGTATAGCAGTACATAACTCTGAAATACGTTGTTGTAGGTCTTGAATGTTATGAACCGGAGTTTTAAACACTGTGTACTTCAAATAAGGGAAAATGAAATAATCTAATGGTGTTAGATCAGGAGAACGTGGTGGATATTCAATATCGGAACCTAGGCTTACGATTCGATCATCACAAAACTCACGTAAGAAATTCAAAGTTTTTCGTGTCGTGTGAGCTGTGGCCCCATCGTGTTGGAAATATCCATGCTGTAACTCATCGTCTAATAATTGGTTTACGAAAACAGTTAAGATGTTGTTCCTGTATCGTTCCGCAGTTACAGTTTCATCAAAAAATATTGGACCAATTAAACGTTTTCGAGAAACAGCAATCCATACTCCAACCTTTATTGGAAGTAAAGGTGCTTCAATAAAAATGTGAGGGTTATTTGTGCTCCACAACCTAAAATTTTGTGAATTGACATATCCTGAAAGATGGAACCACGTTTCGTCTGAATAGAATGTCCGAACTAATAAATCATCATTATCCATTAGATGTTGAACAAACCAGCGGCAGTATAAAGTTCGTCTCTGGTAATCTGCTGGCAAAAGCTCGTGGAAAACTTGCATTTTGTGTGGATACATGTGTAGGTCTTTTTCAGAATTTTTTGACAGGTATGACAATCCTGTTTCTACGTATAGATTTTCTAGGTTCATCATCCATACGCTGTCTTACGTCTTCAACAGTATCTGCATTTCCAAGAGTAAGTCTTCCACTTCCTTTTTTGCGTTTAACACTACCTGTATTTCTAAATCCCTCAACAGTGTTTGTAATGGTTACACGTTAGTTTTGAATGTCAATAACTTCAGAAAATTTTTCACGAAACTCATCAATGCAAGCTTGGAGACCGTATTCTCGAATTCCATTACGAAAGTAATATTCAATTATGAAAGTCTTCTGCTCTTGTGTAAAAACCATTTTGTAAAGGTTCAATAAAGTGTTTAACAACTGTCAGTGTCAAGTCCACATTTTAAAGAACAAGTGACTTATTTCTCAGTTTAGCTAAGACATACTTTTTGAATTTCATAGCAAGAGTTGATAAAAAATTTAAAAAATCACTTGGTATAAAGGTACAACTTTTGAAATTTTGAGTGTAGATGGATACTGACCTTCAGAAAGCGACTCATTTATTATTTACTGTAGTGGGTATGCGATAAATTTTGCCACCATTTTCAGTATATTTCCAGGAATATCATCTAATCCTGCGCTGCGCTTGATACATTTTGCATTAATTACTTTTTCGACTTCTATTATGTCTGTTGATCTCAGGAACATAGAATTTGGAACAATAGGTTTTAAGTTAGTTTCGAGCAGATCTGTGCTTTTAGAAGAGAGACTTGCAAAATAGTTGTTTAATAAATCAGAAACAGCCGTTTTTTCGCTTATTTTATTTTTCTCAGTATCCCAAAGATGTAATTCCCCTGTTAACATTTTCCAACCTATTTTCATTAATGAGTTTCCAGCATCCCTTATTCACATTTTGAGATATAGTGAGTCTGTTAGAATTATAAGTAACAATAGCAGTATCTACCTTTTGCTTATAAATATTTTTAAGATCTACATAGCGTTGATGATACCAGTCGTCTTTAAGTTGTAGATCAAGTGAATTCATTTCTGTCAAAAATGTAGAGAGTTCTTTGATTTCCTCGGTCATCCATTTGTATTTCGTGGAGCGTTTATTTTCTCTGATCCCTAGGGTAGGAAATTATGTACGAAAACATTCATAAATGCATCGAATTTGTTATTGGTTTCGCTTGCATTATCTACATCTCGCCAGTCTTCTGTCATTATGTAATTTTTAAACGCCTCATTATTTGAAATGAATGAATTGTCTTTTGACGATGTAGTTTTGTGCAGTAGTGTTATTGCTTGGAGACAAAGTTTTGTATTTGTCTTGTAAACCAAACAGAATATCCTAGCCGGTGATTACGCGTTTAATTTCACGTTGTTACATTTCACTATTTGAGCGGACTTTCACGGCCGCTTCCGTACTGTTTTTGTTCGGAAAATTCGCTTTAATTCTCTTTTTGTGACGACAGTTACTTAATTGTTTTCGGAATCTTTTGGTGTATTAATAAACGACCGTACCCTCATTTCTTGTATTCTATCTGAATTTTTGATTACGATACAGGGTGACTGTCAATTTTATCACTATACAGGGAGACCGCCAATCGTACATGTTATACGGGTATAAATCTTTCAACACCGCGTGTACTAGCGATGTCAGGAGTTTCACCACGGCCAGCTCCATTAATATTCATTGACGTGTATGTATGGCCGTTTCAATTCGCCTAAAATTCGGTTTCGAGAAAGCATGCCGTGGGGTACTCCCCTCAGCGCTCCCTATTAAAGATACTACAAAACTACAAATTCGGTTTCGAGAAAGCATGCCGTGGGGTACTCCCCTCAGCGCTCCCTATTAAAGATACTACAAAACTACTGACAGTAACTTAATGAGAACTGCAATTAGTTAAAAACTCACAAGAGGCGCTGAGTGGAGTACCGTCAAAATTTTTAAAAGTCGAATTGAAACGGCCATACATACACATCAGTGAATGTTAATGTAGCTGGCCATGGTTTTACTAGCCTACTTGGACAATTTTACGCTAGATGGCGACCTCTTTACTGTTACTATTTACTCTAGGCTGTGTGTATGTATAAGTGCCCTGATCATCTTCCACCTAAAAAGCGAAATAAAGCTCGGAAATAAAGCGAAACAAAGATGGTCAGCAAGCAGATATACCTTTTAATCAATTATAATTAGGGCTCTTGACAAGTGTTGGAGGTGCCAGAAACGATCTAGAATGATTTATGAACCAGATCACTCTAAATAAATGCATTTTCAAGTAATAAAAAAAACTTTGCCATTAAAAACAACAAAAAATGCAGTACGCTAGATTTCACATAAAAATTTAAAATCTTTTAACTATCCTGTTCATTCGATTTGAATTTGATCATTTGCATTGTTTCACTTTATGCGCGGTACAATTTTGCCATTCGATTTTTATATTTTATTAATTATGCAAGCGCATGTTAATTTGCCATGCAAATTATTTCACTGCATCCGGGCTTGGTCCTTGCGTGGAAAAATGATATTATTTTCAATAACGCAATAAAAATATGCAATTTGTCACTGTGCAAAAATACTGATTCTCATTTTTAAAGTGCAAGCCTTTGAGCAGATTCTGCTTTCGTAGAGATTATTACATCATTTGACAGGCGAGGCACATCTTTTTCTATTAAACGAAAATTTATGTCAGAAATCATTAGCGTCAGCTAAAATTAATTACATATTAGGGGCACGCTTTTTCCAACTCCGATTAAACAGGCTTTAACATAAAGTTCGATTTTATAATTATTACGAAATGTGATGATTTATATACACTTACTTTTTAGATGTAATACTTTCATTCAGATTGTTTGAATTTGTGGTCGAGTATCTACTTTTGATTGGATTATTCGAAAGTTGAAATTAATACACGAGATATCCCCTTTTTTAACACTAGGATTTTACGCCGAAATTTCCATTATCTGTATTAAAATGTCAACAAACTTCTTAATGACGGCATGAATTTAAATATGGGGCTTCAGGGAGTGACAGGCTCCATCAGCGCTCTTGATGCTGAGTGCCTCATCTGGTAGATGTTATGTCAGCGAAGCTTTTAGCATTTATGAAGATATGTCGAGTTTTATCATACTTTTATAATGTTAACGTTTATTTACCATTAGCACGAGAGATTATGCATGCAAATCGTGAGTAGTGGCCCGTTAAAAGATTTCCCATTATCCTACCTTACACGATGGTGTCCGCAGAATTAATTACCCTTTGTATCAACTCTGCATAATGTATTCATTATTATGTTGCTACTGCGACTTTAAAGTCTGTTCATAAAGCTCACAAAGAGAATTATATAAATACATTTTCAATGTAAAGATAACAATATTTTAATATTTATTAAAACACCCAAAAAGAATTAACAACATCCTCGCACCTCCACCATTTAATTTATTAAATTGCGTATTTTTTTAGTGGTTGTATTTATTACGAGCTTTTCGAGGGAAAACTTTCTTGAAAAATCCTTTAAACGATTGGGTGTCTCCGTAGGTCTTGTTATCGAAGGAATTTTAATCTCTTATGGCCCTCGGAGCAAATGCAACGTCGCGTTCGAAAAAGATTTCCCCTGCGATCAGGCCCGATACAAGCCATCGCAAAATCTTTTATAATAGATTTTACTTTAGAAAAGGAAATTTCAAGCTCGCCCGCGGGCAGCAAAGAAGCCATTAGACAAACAGTACGGAGGGAAATGATAAAATAATACCTCGCAGGTAAACCAGGTGCGTGTAATAATGGGGTTTTTGAAATTACTCTAGGTCACGTCGTGAACCTTTTTTTATGCGTGCGGTGGAATATTTTGTGTTTAATTTTTTCTTACCCCCGTACAATTACACCGACGTGGAAAATATAATAAAAGTTCATAATTCCATTCCATGATAACCAGATGAACTGTTCGGTTTAGTTTTCTTACAATAAAAAGAGTGTTGGGGGGAGAAAAAGCTCGTTTGCCTAAAAGCTCCGTTATTTGAGAAATATGTCCATGTGTCGTCCCGTTTAACACACACACACTCATATAATTCAGCACACGTAGCGCCCGTTTCAATACCTCCTGGCCCCCATTGCCCCCACACGAAGTGCCCGCCTACTAGACACTCGCAAACATACACTGCTGTGCGGTAAACACGAATTCTCCATCAACGGACACATAATTGTAGCTGGTTACCTCCAAAATAAGAAAAATGAATTTAATTTAGTACAGTTTCGCTGCTGTATTTAGTTAAATTTCGGTAGTTGGAGCATGTTAACGCGCAATTACATCCGAATTCCTACAGTTTGCAAATCTATGTACTGCATTGAAATTACAGCGTTTCAGTTTGCATTATACAGGGTATTATCGAACTGAATGCAACAATTTAACAGGGTGGACTAAGACGATCAAAAAATGTTATATAATATGGTGTCCTAAACATATTCGAGAAAAATTATATTGACTTTCGAAAATTTACATCAAATAATCATCCATACATTACATCATAATTCGAAAACGGTTACATTTAGGACACCATGTTATGTAACAATGTTTGATCGTCGTGATCCAAGTTACCACCCTGTGAAATGATTGCACTCAATTCGATAACACCTTGTATAAAATTTGTTTCAGATTATTATTGTACTCTTTTTTTTTCCGGAAGATTTGATCAATTAATTCCCTTGCTCGTGCCAAATGAATCCATTCAATTTCCGGCGTTGTTACATTCGGGAAAAAGGTAGAGAAACACGTTAATCTGATTACACATGTACACGTCTGCTGTGGGTTTGTATCTTCCGTAATTAAAATTAATAGCACTAATTTTCTTGAAAGGGTACTACCTTAGCTGTGCGGCCGTGATTTATGCCCAGCATTTTCACTTTCGGAACTTCTTTACCGCCAAACTTGTGTACCTCTCATTACGCAACGCGTGGTAAGAGGCGATTTACGAGTTCATTTCATTGCTCAAGTTAAAGTCAGTCATTATTATGCTTTGTTTTATGGAGGAGTGAATGGTGGCGAAGGCGCGAATGTGTTTAAGTTTTATGGTAATTTGCATACATTTTTTTGAGGAAATTCTTTGCATGTCATTTATATACAGCTATTCTTTTTCCTTTGGACAATTTAAAATACTCCTGCTTTTTCAGTTTTTTTGGCAATTGAATTTAATGATACTGTTATTATACAGGGTGCAATCGATTAAGTTCTAGCTGCTCGTTAGTCTGCGTAAGTAAGTAAATACATTTATATAATCTGAAAAGTTCTAGGTATATCAAATGACTGGGAACTTTTTTAAATATCTAAAACTAAAATCTATTTTTGATTGTGATTGTACCTATTGTCAAGTTGCATCAGAAAGGCTTTCAGAAACTAAAATCCGAAGAGAATATTTATTTGATAAAAATAAAATGTGAGCATATTTTTCTTGTAAAGTTACACGTATGACGCGCGATATATTTCTGAATACAACAATACAAGACTGCAACTATCCTCTCCTTCCATATAAAACTGCATGTGCATTGAATTCTTCAACCAAAGAACGTCGAATTTGAACAGAACTTTCATACATCAAAAAGCGACTTATAGAGGCACTCCTTTCAGTGTGTTCTGCATTCACGCGATTTAATGCCCTTCAATAAAACGCGTATCATAAGTTAGCCCGGTATAGTGTAAACTTTCGATTTACGTATTCAGCGAGTCTCGGGGCGTTTCGGTCCATTCGAGGGTAATACATCAACCCATTTGCGATGTTAAAAGCGTCAGTGGCCGATCCAAAAGCTGAAGAGGACTGTAAACCGTGCCTAACCTACTCTTAATGCTCACCGGAGTGTGCTCTCTTTCTCTCTCTCTCATTGAAATAGATCGATTCCGTTCCCTTATCGCTGTTGGACCACTTACGTTTACGTACTGCCTAAACCATCGGCTATTAGAGTCCATGTGAAATACGGCAGTTTCCTTGTTCACAACATGTGGCACTCACTGTTATTGGGTCCGGAATGAGATTTTCCAAACTTAGTGAGTACTCTGTAAATACAAAGCCATCAAAGAAAAAAGGACTAGAACTAGACTGAATTATCTAGTTTGTTACGAAAATATTTTTAAAAATTTGTTGAGGAAACTCTGTAGCCTTTGATTGAAATTATACGTATAAGAGAGATGAGAGATTCTTTATATTAAGAAAAATATTCGACGTTAACTATAATTCTCGCTTTAATGATTTCATTAGATTCTTCCGTTGTCCGTTCGTGTAATAATAAATTTCTGGGCGGAAGTAGTGATTGCCGCGGACGCGTTTTTCAATTTCCAGCGGCGATGAAGAATGACTGTAATAATACGTTGTGGTTCCTACTGTAGCAGCGACAATTATTGGCAATATACAGCTGCACGGGTTCCCAGGAAGTATTGGCAGGGTGAAATATAGTTCGATATTAATTGAGGGATTCGGATTAGGGTGACATACGTCTTCAACTGATTAACGACCGCTATAACATTTATCCTTACATGAAATTAAATCCATTTATTTATATGATTTGTCTCTACTTATTATTGCCCATTAAACAAAAGGGATGTTTTATCGGTTTTAATAAATAACATCACACACATTGAAATAATCATTGCACATTTTAAGAATTTATCTGCGGACATTTTTAAAAGTCAAAATGACTCATCACCGGAATTTATCAATATGCACGGAGCGAACAAACTATTTTTACGTTTGTACATTATTTACACACACACACACTGATAGGTGCACGCCAGTTTTTTCAACTAAATATAAACTTTAAACGTCATTTGTTTCGGTCGTCAAAGCGCTAAATTTTCAATTTATTTACGCTCGAATACAATGCGATGCAAAAAAAATTCATCAAACGAAATTCTATTAAAAATAATTACGGGCTTTAAAGGCAATTAAATGTCCGTACATTAAAATAATTTTCCGGCATTTCTGTTTGTGCGCGTAAATAAACCGAAATAATGTTATTTATTGTTTAACAATAGATTCTGACAGATGTAATTGCTTGGGTTTTAGCTGGAAATGTTTGGGTAATAGCGACCTAAAAATTTTATTATTTATTATCGAATTAAGTGGAATTAGTTTGCTCCAATAATTATTATTTATAAAACTATCGAATAAAATTTTTGTATGGTTCTAAATTATAAATGTAATACCGAAACTTTCTCAGATCTTTAGAAAAAAAATGGATTCCATTTACATTTCATCCGACATTTAGACAAATCGTCTCCAGGAAAAAAAAGGAGCTTTCAGAGATAGGGAGGGGGCAAATAAAATTCCGAAACGACGTACGTAAACGACGCATAAGTTAAAAGTGCGACACTCCGGTAAACACCGAAGCGGAAGCGACTTAATATCAGATATCGGTCGCTCACTTTATAGACAGGTAATCAAAACTTGAGAGCATATCTCGCATAAAATATTCAGCTCGTTTTTCTCGCCTGGTCCTTTGTAAGCTTGCAACCAAGGAGCGGGCCGGGCGGCGGTGGTGTAAACGTGCGCGTCGGAACTTTCTTCGGTGCAGCCAGCGATTCCCTGAGGCCTATTATAAGTTTCAATACCGATATATCATGTAGCCAGTGTATTCCAACGTCCCCGATAAGTTTTGCATGGTTTAGCAAGATTAATGAGCAGTGTCTTTCAAGGCGCGCTGCCGGCGATAACGGCTCACAAGACGAAGATGTCTTCTAGGGGCCAGATAAGGCTTGCTGTCATAGCGACCCTCGAGACACCTTGCGTCTCTTTCAATCCCCTGCAAACTCGAAAACGCCGAATTCCACAGAGTGGACTCTTCGGCTTACGCCGAATGACGTTACTAATTTATTGATGATGACAAAGCACCTCCAACTAATTTGTTATTATAGACACTCGGCCTTAAGGGATGAAAAACTTCTAGGATTATTGATATAAGCCACTGGATATTTACTCGAAATAATCATCACATATTTGATCGTATCATAAATCATTTATATCATTTCTTAACCACGGCGTACGAGATCATTTAATTTTGCTCCTTTTTATTTCTAAATAGGTCTCTTGCTGTGCAGGAAATTCCTATTTTTCTTTTCAAAGTGAAATGTTTCTTATATATTAATAATTATACCTACAGGTGTAAGAATCCAAGCATCTTATAATTATCAAAAGCATGGTACGGAAATGAATTTAATGCAACGCGACCGCAAGAGAATCCGCCCACATAGAAAAAATTAAATATAAAGTGACCGTGGCGGCGCGGCGGCTCGTTTATCAAGAACTTTGCGCTAGATTAGCTACGATTGACATTGCAAATTCTAAGACAATGCACCTGCAACTGCAGTGACATTGATAGCTGACCTCGTGCTGAATCACACGCTTAAGGAAGGCTACGTAATTGAAATTGACCTTAGAGAAACTAAATATAAAGAAGCCGTGAAAAAACACAATCATGAGGAATGTGGAATTCGCTAGCAGTTTGATCGTAAAGATTGCTAGTGCCCATCTTGTGGAGTACATCTCCATAAGGACGAGGGCGTAATGGACATTTACAGAATGTCTTAGTGTGTGTTGCTGTTCTCCAAAAAGTCCGTCCGTCTCTGTATCTAGTGCTATGGTTGGGTAAGAGTTTTAATAATTTGATTTTTACTATTTTAGCTATGTTTATAAACTAACATTGCTTATTTTAATTATGAGATGCTCTTTTTCTCGTCATAAAATTATTTTGAATTTGTTTTATGTTGTTGTCTCGTATCTTGTTCAGAAGTAACCTGAAAATTGCATTTAAATTTCGGATTTGTAATTTGACTAGAGTTGTTTTATGTACGTAATCAGTTTTAAAATTGTTTTAATCAATTTATAATTGTTTACTTATTCTTAACATATTTATTTATATAAATTTTGTCTTTATTTTGAAGTCAATGTCATTCTAAAGAGAAAGAAAGCAATTTTTCGTCAATCCCGAAAATTATATGTAGTGGCGGGCGAGGGCTGGAATCCCATTCCGTATAAAGAGGGTGTAATAGCAATATCTGGCTCAAAAGCTCAAACCAAATACCTACAAACAAAGAAATTGCTATTTGTGTCCTTTACGGTCTCATTCAAATTTCAGTAAAAGAGTGAGGAGAAGAAGTAGAAATTGTTGATTATTGTGGTGTGATTGATTTTGAGAATTAAGACCTAGTTTGGGCATCACAATAGAACTTCTCTCTTACTCTCGTCGAGATATCTAGACGGACATAGTATTTCGACGAAGCCTTGTACTAAAGATTGATAAAGTTGAAAGGTTTTCATTCAGTTTTAACCACCCGTCCCTCACACATGCATAATCGATTAAGTTTCACTGATTCATAATTAGAATTAATTCTGCAAGTATCAATGGTCTAGCTCAAAAAGAAAAACTGACCTAAGGCCGCATCGTCTTTTGTTTAAAAACCGCTGCACGTTCGTCTGCGGTTTTTAGAAACACATCGTAAAACAATGTCTCTCAAATTATGTAAAAATTTAACGCCCCAGTTAGAAAAAATACGTGTTCTTGGCATCAAGTACACACACAAATATTTTCTTACATTCGCAGAGACGAAGTAGCTTACGCCCTTTATGCATACTCCAGCAAAATTCACGGTCACTCGGTCAATGTCGCCCATAAGCAATTTGATAACGGAAGAAGCTTTTAAATATCCACTCGCGTAGATTTTCCCGGAGATATTATTGATCTTTGCCCCACACGTATGTCATAACTTCGCTTCTTTTCTTGTGTGTTAACACTGGTCCCAATGTGATGAGGTGGTTAAAAATGATAATGGAAAGGGGGTGAATTATCCCTTACTTTCAGCTTTATCAATTTTACAAGGCCTCGTCGAGACACTATGCTCCTCTAGATATCACGACGAGAGTTAAAGAGAAGTTCTATTACTACTGAAAATAATCAACGGTTTCCACTTCTTCTCCTCATTCTTTTACCAAAATTTTTATCAGATCATCAAGGATCTAAGTAGCAGTTTCTTTGTTTGCAGGTATCTGGTTTGAGCTTTTTAGCCAGAGATTGCTATTAACCCCCTCTTTATATGGAATGAGACTTTAACCCTTGCCCGCCACTACATTTTTTTTTCGGGATTGACGAAATTAAGTTCTCTCTTCTAAATGAAATTTAATTAAACGTAAAGAGAAGTGTATATATTCAGAATAAGTAAAACAATTATAGCAAAAGTTTTAGTGTCTAAAATTGACGTCCAAAAAAGTGCAGACACTTTTTTGTCCGCGACTGTATAAACATCCTATAGTCCGATTCTTGTAATACCTGTCAAATGTTTCCGATGTTGGTAACATACCTGTTACCTGAATTCTATTCTACATTTAAGGACAAAGCAGACCATAAGCAGACTTTCAACAGAAACTCTAAAACTTTGACACTGACAGGAAGAGAAAAAAAACAAACATACTGAGCTTTCATAGTATACTTAGGGCCGGTACTTTAGTCACTGGTTAACATTAATCCTTGGTTTATTCCCATAGAAACTGAGTTAAGAAAATATTCGACGAGATGACATGACATGACAAAAGCCGCAAGGCTATTTTACGAAAGTTAGAAGAAGAAAGCTATATAAAAGTTCTTTGACTTATCGATCGATTGACATGTATTAAAAAATGAATTGTAATTTAAACAATAATTAATTAAAACTTCAAAAGAAAAAAGCAGTAAATATGCATAAAACTGTAAAAATAGCAAAAAAAACGTATGCGTCAAATAATATCACATTTTGAATTAGTTACAGAGTATGAAAAGTTTTGCGTTTACAGTCTAGTCAAATTATTATGTAATTACTTCAAAACGATACACGAAACAATATAAAACTAATTCAAAATAGTTTTATAACGCAGCATTTTATAACTCAAATAAGCAGTTGTTAGTTTCTAAAAACATAACAAATTGGCTAAATTAATTAATGTTGTCTCACCCAAACCATGGTACTAGAAACAGAGAGACGGACGGATTTTCGGAGTTTGATCACACACACTATGACATTTTGTGAATTCTGATTACGCCTTCGGGAGCTGCACACAACCAGATTACTACCTGGGTACTAACTGTCTGATCTCTCCGTGAAACCTGGTCGCCCTTTTATATCGTTTGATAACGGAAATTCCGATTATGTAACACTTTACAAGTGGGCCAGTTCCCCTATTATTCATCGTGATTTTCCGAAATCGTCTGCCTCACATGCTTGTAACGAGTGTTTTTTTTTTAATTTGGCATCGAAGTTGGCCGTGACAAGATGCTCCTTGTGAACGCACCACAATTTACATTTTTTGTTTTGTAAATCTTAATTTCTCATTGTCTGTTTTCATTATTACAACAGATCTCATTCTTATTGTCGTTTTTCGTTTATTACAATAGATTCTTGTGTTATCCGATGGTACTGTTGAGTTCGAAACCTCGAAAGCAAGGTTAGGAATTGCAAGTTCAAACGTCAAATTAACAACTGTCACGACGATGATGGTTCACAATGGTTCATGGCCAACTTCGACGCCAGATTAAAAAAAAAACACTTTTTTTCGATGAGCTGAAATTCTGCGAACGCAGCTTCATTTCAAAGGTCAGTCATGACTCATGATAAAGCGAGTGGTTGTAATGTTTGGTTACATAATTTTTATGTGGGTGAATTTTTCCGCGGTCACGTAGGCGACGTTATATGGAATTTTATTTACGTATTGAGCTTAATGATTCATGAGATGCTGGATTCTAACAACAGTAAGCGAAACTTATTCGATTATACACTGTATAGAAGAACATACAATTTCATTTTTCATATTACGCCACAGTTAAGCTTTTAGCGTTTCACTTTGCGCTTTCCTTTATGTAAATAAGGTAGAAATAACGAAGAAAGCTGAGATGTTATCACGGCACCCCATTATGTATTCAGAGTAATTGATATGTATGTAAATAGAGAAAAGGTTATCTTATAATTGCACTTATAAACAAAGTCGAGCTACGAGGAGAGCATTAAGTTTAATGTCCGGGAACCCTTTGCTCGAACGACCCTGCACAGTCGTGTTCTTCTCGTCTTCAAATTTCAGCTTACATTTAATTTTAATTTGTGATGGATGCAACTACGAGTATAACAAAATAAAGTTGCAAAAGCTTCTGTGCATGATGCATTAAATAACTATCGCCATCGCCAGTCATAATGGAGTTCCTTGGAGAGTCCCGAGATGGTATGAATAGAAAACGGCGACATTTACGTAAGCGTATGTGTCTGCAATGAGCACTTATTTCAAATAGAGGCGAAGGTGCTTTGAAAGGGCGAAGTGAATTGTGCTCTTAAACTTCAGATATTCAATTTTATATTTTTCTTTTCGTTTTAGTCTGATAAGAACTTAATAATATGCAGTGTGAATTTTATTATACCACCATCTTTAAACAATTTCATAACAGCTTCTAAAAGAAAACGCACACTATCTTAACGTTTCATTATGGGTTGATTTTTGTAGAACAATTTCTTTTAACGGACACTGACAATCCAGGTGAAGCTTTCAACCGATAGTGAAGCGTTTGATGAGTAGGTATATCAATTGAAAGATCTACAAACGGATCTTTTTTTGTCGTTTAAAATTGTGCACGAGTTGCAGGTGTCAATTACATATAACTCGTTCATTTTACTGGTGAAGTAAATGAACTTTTTTTTTCTCTAGCTTTTGGCGAAAGTTTTTAGCAGTATATAAAAAAAAAGCTCGCTAGAAAACGGTAACACAAACCCTGCTGTTTCCAACATAAACTTTTTACGGCATAAAACTGCGCTTGATGAATAAGCTGTTTCCGGGAGCAGCATAAAAAAACCGAAACATCTTTTGTGAGTTGCATAGCTTTGACACACGATCGGCCGTGTATTTCGAACGCGCTTTGTCTGTGAATAATTGAAATCCGCAGAGTTCTCTTTCGTAGCAGCAGCAGCAGCGAGGAACGTAACTCTGCAAAACAATCACTTGTAGAATATCTTGACACCTTGGTATTTGCATAGTCTGCTGAAATGAAATACGCCGCCTCGCGCGTTTAACTTCACTTGTATATTGTCGGCAGCCCTTGAAAGATTTATTCGTGTTTGCCTCGATGTTTACGTTCGCGGTTACCGTACAATACACCCGTCTCTGATCTTTACGGGGAAGCAGAGTAAGTTAACTATATTCACTTGCCAATCTACTATAGAAATCATACTCCGGTTACTTGTCTTACTCTTAAGACATCACTTGTAATGACTGCGCCGCAGATATGTTACTTATTATTTATGGCATCATCTTCTTTGTTCTGATGTTATTAGGTATTTTGTGGTCTGGTAGTCGTAAAAAGCTGCTTGAAGCTCAAACTGGAGCTTTATAGATACTGAATAATACAAGTGTGTAGTATTCAAGAAACATCGAGCGACACAGTGGCTCTTCTCCAGATCAGTCAACTCCGGAGTCCGGCGTAGTAATTCTCCTGGTTTATGGTCTGCTCCCAACACTTGATGGAGAAATAAACCTCCGTCGCAATTGGTCGGTCGGAACTTTCCTCTTTCTCTCTCGCATACACCGTTTACTTTTTCATGGCTACCTGCGATAAAATTTGACCGAGCACGAACCAAGAGATGGTTTAGTAATTTTACTGCTAAGCTCTCCAGAAAGATGTGTGGGCAATGAATTCTATTGTACAAAATAAAACCGAAATTGCTTTCTGAATTATCTAAAAGCCTTCCGTTATATGACTTTCTGGGGAAATTTATAAGGGAAACACATCAAAATTTTATTCCGCCGGAGGAAATTTACGACCTTAATTGCTGTATATAATTCTTTTCGGTGTTTCCACTTACGAAAATCGCGCTGGTTTCCTGATTTATCGCCGAAATATTAAATCATATTGATCTTGTGTTAGTGTCACTTATGAAAAATGTTACGAAAAATTATATACAGAGAATTCTATAAGTTTTTAGATCGATCACAAACCTATTCACAAGTTATACGACTATTATAATAAATAAATCATTTTTTTAATGAATCCTAACTTAATATCTCATCCACAATTGGGAAACAAATACTTGGATTTAACAATACATTAAATAATCGAATTCTTTTAGAATCACGTTTTCCCAAAAATCTTATCCCTGACAAGAAATAATGATAAATCATCAACTTTGTTGTTTAGTCCTTTCCAAAATGATGTAACAATTTGTTTCATCTATAAAATCTCTTTTTTTACATCACTAATTTTTTTAATGAACCCTAACTTAATATCTCATCCACAATTGGGAAATAAATACTTGGACTTAACAATACATTAAATAATCGAATTCTTTTAGAATCACGTTTTTCCAAAAATCTTATCCCTGACAAGAAATAATGATAAATCATCAACTTTGTTGTTTAGTCCTTTCCAAAATGATGTAACAATTTGTTTCATCTATAAAATCTCTTCAATTAGAAACTTTGCTGATAATCTACAAACAGTTGTGAATCCCTGAGGACATCAGGCCACGCACGAACGAATACATTATAAATTATTTGTTAAGATTAGTAACCGGAATATAAATAATTTGCGCAGTCGACTGATAAAGCCAGTTAGTTTTAATTTGCGCAAATATTCGCGGTCTCTGCGGGTTGGCCGTTATTCACCGGAGATGTCAGGCTATTATTGAAATGGAGCCTGGTCCGCGTGCATCTGGGGAATCCACTTCAATTAGTATGAGCACAGCAGCGAAATCAAACAGTTCGCTGTATTGTAATGTTTGCGACAGACGGCCACATGCGCTCTCCCTGCACTGCAGTTTCATTCGGACTTTGCACTCCCGACCAAAATTGAGTTTGCCGGGGAAAAACAGTTTGTCGATATTTTCGTTCGAAGGATCAGACAGATTAACAAATAATTGAAATGAACCGATCACAACAAACAACTCAATTTTAGAGTACTATTCTTCATTTACTTAAACTTTTGTCTTTGGTATCCATGGCTTATGGAAATGTAAGATCTCATCTCAGAGTCTTTTGAAGTAACAACGAAATGTTAAATTGCAAACTTTGTCAAACCGAAAGATCTGAAGACTCCTCACTAGTGGAAGGGCATGCCCTTCCACTAGTGAAATGAGATGCGCCGTGCCTCCTTCAAAACTTGTGCGACTGAAGGCAAAACGTCACCTAGCTGCAATTCCTACAACGAGTAAAAAAATTTCTTCTAGAATTGATACACCAAGATCAGTTTCTTCAGCTTGGTGCTCCACTTCATTTGTCTAAAGCATCAAGAAATATGTGATTTGTAACTTGATTTTCATGAATAATAGTATTCTAAAATTAAATAAGGGTTGTTGTTGATGATGAATCCTTTCCATTTCCGTTAAAATAATCATTTCGTTTATAAAACGTAGAGCCAGCGATGTATAATGTAACGAAATTAAAACTTTTTGCACTGAAAATATAAACAGAAATGATATAATATTTCACATAAACGAGCCTGAGAGGCCTGCCTGACTGAAGTTAGAGTGGCTTTCCTGCTCGTGTTAATGTAACTGTTTCGACTACATTTGCCCCTTTGGAAGAGGAACGGAGACGGAAACACGACGACGCTTAGCATATGAACGCGTAAGATACATTCGCTAGTTTGATTAAACAGATGATCAATTCTGAACACGTAGGGCCTTCTGGATGTGGTCGCACATTCAGATGGTATTATTACACGCACACGCGCCCGTTTTGCATATGCCTCCGAGAGAAAGAGAGGGCGATTAATAAATTAAGCAAGTAGGTCGACGGCGGCGGCGGCGGCGTCCTCGTAACTTCCGAAGTCTTTTTAGGATTAGTACACCTGCCGCTCGGTAAAACTAAAGTGCTTTTTAGAATAAATGACACTTAAGGGCCTTATTTCGTAACTGTTTAAATATGTGTAATTACGTTGAAAGCTTTTGTAAACATGAAATAAGAGAAAGCCAAGAATTAAATTCAAAGTGCACCCCCCCACACGCAAGTTAAATCAATCAAGTCAAATTAAAAATAATCCAAAAAAGGCCATTGATTAAAAAAAAAAACAAGAAAAGTGTGCAGCTTTCATTTTTAAATCCAAAGGATGAAGAACGCGTGGCAGAAACTAAAATGTAATATTTGAAAAGTAAACGAGGAAAGATGAAAATGGTAGAAATTAAAGAAGAACATTAAGAAGAAACTCAAGTCCAAGTAAGGAAGGTCCAAGTAAGGAAGTATTAAAAAGGACGGGGTAAGTTTTTACCTTACAAAGCAGGACATTTCAATGGTATGGACGTGCTGGACGAAACACACCTCGATTTGAGTCGAAAAGAAAATGAGGTTTGGAGTGTAGAAATGGAAGATAGAAATTTAAGAATCAGCTATTCCTCAAACTCGTAACAGCAAGTTTAGTAACGAGAAGAAGAAGAAAGTATTGAAATGGGCGGGGGTAACTCTTTTCGTTTCAAGAAATTTGGAAATTTCAGTGGTATGGACATGCTAGAAGAAGAAAACCTCGATTCGAGTCAAGAGGAAAGGAAAAACGAGGATTGGAGTAAAAATGTGCAAGTTTAGTAACGAAAAGAAGAAGAGGAATTCGGGATCAAGAGGAACAATTGTTGAATCAGGGATCTAAAGGTGTAATTGTTCTTATTATACATTATCAATATGATAGCAAAAATTTATTTATGTTCCGTGCAAACAATATAATAACAGTTAAACTGATTTATACTGTGTTTCGAACAATATCATGGCACGATCTAAAGAGGGATGCAAAGACAGCACAGACAATGCGCGGGTAAATTCTCCGAACTAACTCGGCACGCACGGAGGAAAGCAAGCCCCGTAAACTTAAACAACTTGGAAATAGAAGAAACTTCGGAATCAATTTGAAAGGGTGAGGGAGGCGTGAATTCGGCGGTAATCTGGTTGGACAAGTTGCGTGATGAAGTGAAATTTATGTAAATATGGATTATATAAAACAAGCAGTTTCCTGCGCCTCTGCAGACAATATAAACTGCGGAATATAAATATTTCATCGGCCTGCGTCTGTTCTATGGCACGCCGGAGTTTGCATAATCCGAGCAGGATTAGCTGCTCGCCCTCAACATGACTAACCGTCGTGGGCGATAACGTTGCTTGCCCTCTTTGGAGAATTTGTTAAATGGTCTCTGTCTTTACCCTCTAACCGAAGTCATCGTCTTAACCAATGTTTGTCAATGAGATAATAGAAAATAAAATTAAGAAATTAAATATAACACAAAAGACGCAAAAAAATGGGAAATCTTGAAAATAGAAGAAAGAAATGAGAACAGTTCGATATCATGGATCAGCCATAAAAGAAGAATCCTTGAGAGCCAAAAGAGTCCCATTCATTGTAATAAAAATTATAGAAGAAAACTTTGAACGAATTGCGAAAAGTAAATAAACACAAGTATTCAGTAATGATGTTATATGTATGTTCATCCCTTTCTTCCTTCACTTTTTTCCGTCCTGCGTCTTATTCCTACGTAATCCCTTTTCTTCGTGGTCCAATTTTTTCTACCTTGCATTATGCTATATTCTACCTAATTCCTGAGGGTAGGATTAAAAAGCATGCTTTACAACAAGTATGAAAAATGAACGATTTAAGAAACTGAATATTCTTTAAAAAAAAGCAATGAAAAAGAAAATGGAAAGGGATATAGTAGACGTAGAAGTGGACGTTGTTTTAATTTTTTTTTAATGTCCAGTAACAATAAATATATTGATATAATCCTATTGGCTGTTCTACTCTAATAGTTTCCGGTTATTTATATGGAATTAATCCGATTCGGAATAACGCCGCCACATGTGGCGCGTGCTCGAAAACTTCCTATCGATCCAAATGGAGCTTTGAACATGCCGTTCAGATGCACCACCTCGGGGGTGGTTCCGCTTATGGCGACGTTGCACCCGACGAGCGTGGGGGCTCTTCACGATTCACCTGCGATTGTTAGGAGCGAAAGTGAGACTTCTGCGTTACACATCCGATTGGGGATACGTGCCCCGAATAAAAAGCTCGTTATATCGGCGGTAAACAAGGGGGGTGAACACATCACCAAGTACCCGCAAGTACCATCGTGATCGGGTCTATGTGTCGCATTCATTAGTAGGATTAAAGATTAAGTCAGATTCAAAAAAAAATTGTTAAAGCTTAATCACGTACACATACAATAATAATTCGTCAAAGCACGTAACTCAGTTTTACTACTAACAATTAGCTCGCAATTATTTCGAATGGTGCAGCCGATAATCGAACGGCATCGAGCTTATTGTTTACGAGCTTTCGCGCGTATATCGGATTACAGTGGGCGTTCGAAAATTTTTCCAAAAATTCAGGTATTACCGCCGATAAAAGCATACGTTACCATCAAGCGCCGGAGCACTGCAACGTGACAATTTAAAATCCACTATCGGCTCCTTCTGAGCCATAAATTCATATAAACTTGCACAGATTTATGTGGAAACAAAGTCCCGCATTCGCTGACATTTGTGTAGATTTATCGCGGGACTCGCATTGTCACATCGGTATATTTCTATTCGGGATAGCTTATCGAAAATGTTGTGTATGTATATACATATACATACACACTCCGGCAAATGAAATCGATGTCGAAGCGTTCATAAAATATTCTGACCGAATTCGTTCTTTAAGCTGCTTTTGTATTCTGAACGACGAGTGTTCCGGTACGTTATGATCATTCTAAATTACAAACATTCCGTGCTTTTATTTTTTTAACCCCCCTCCCATCCCCCAACGCAGACGAAAACACGAAGATATTTTACAAATCAACTGAATAAAAAAAATATGTTAACTGCAGCTTCTATTGAATATGTAGCACTTCATGCAAGTAGCTTTCAAGTTACAATAGCCTCCGAAATTAATAAAATAAATTAAATTGAAACTCCGAGAAATCAACTTATTAAAAGCTCTAGCAGGAGAAGCTTTGTCCTTCCTGTAAAATAAAAATCAGAAAAAACTCAAAGAGCTTTTCAACACGGTAAAGAAGATTTCCTTGAAAGCTGCGCTCCTTTTTGAAAAAGTATTAGCCCGGGGGTTTCCATTTTCCAATTATATGCACTAACAGCGATTAAATTGAAAACAGCAAATGCATAAACTAAAAGCTATCCCGCTCTAACCACAGTATTCGTCCTCTCGTGAACTGTAAATAAAATGTAGGCGAAACGAATGTCACCACAACATTTTAAACGCATGCACATTATATTTTAGTAAATTTATTTCCTAACGGAAGCAAAACCGCAGCGCCGAACACAAATGGAACTACTAAAAAAAAAGCATTAATTCAGCAAATGTTTTTACGTTGGACGTTGTAGTTTGTTCGAATGCAATTTCGCCGTCGTCGCGTCGTTGTCGTACCTAAACGCAAACAGGTATTTTCGCCTTGTTTATGTACACCGAAATGGATTCGGAGCTTTATTTGGATTGCTTACAGCTAAGAAAAGCGCGTTTCATTTGTCTAGGTCCTCGACATCCCCGTGCACTTTACGCAGTTCCCCTATTTTCTTTTTTCCTCCGACGTACAGCGACAAAGCGGGGAAATCAATCGACGTTCGCAGTTCTAATTCTTTTAAGCGATACAGAAGCAATTCGGTCTTTAGAATGTTACGGGGTCTCCTTAATTTTGTTTTCACTACATCAGCCAAATTCCAATTAAGTATGCGCTCGCCGTTCGTTCTCAAAAGTCAAAGGAAAAGAGAGCTATTTCGCACGCGGAGCAAATGGAATTTGATTTTTTTCCTTTTCATTTGCCTGGGCGGGGGGGCTTAAAACGCCCGAAAACATTGAGGAAATGTAACCCCGTGCTTTATTGGATCAGTGTTGCTCTAACATTACTATTCATTAGATCATTTCTATACGAAAGTAAAACCAATTTAAATCGGTTTCTTTATTACTGAATTTCGTTGGAACTTCTTCTAATACAAATTTTTCAATTAAAGAAAAAGAATAGTTTAAGACAAAAATAATAAAAGAACTCCTTCACATATGAAACGAAAGCGAAATTTTACGTTGTGGGCGAACATTTAAATCGTAGAATTCTAAAACGTTACTAAACTGCCCCCTCGCACTTAAAACTTTTAAAATAATGCCTCATACAAAACGTTGGAAATCGCGCGACAAATTACTTTAAACGGACGGGAAAGCAACTATAAAACTGCAATCAATTTATGCAGGGAAAACTTTTAAATCACCGGGGCACTGGAAGCGTACACCTTTTATAAAAGTTCGAGGTAATTTAGAAGCGCTGTCAGCAATGCACTATTTTAAATTGTTCCAAATAACCCGGAATCTCGGGTAATCTGGCTCGTTGGACCTTATTGATGACGGGTATTAGCGAAGCACTGGACTGCGGGTTATTGCTATAAGAGATTTTGTTTCCTGTCTTTATAAAACACACCCTGAAAATTCTGTATGTTGAATATCATTACGACGTATCTCAATAAATAGATTACAGGTTTTCAAGATATACATGAAACGAAAACTATGTATTTCTTGAAGCCCCATCAGGCAAGAGAAATTACATTATTTATTAAATAGAATCTGTACATGTAAGACCCATAATTTTTAATTGGAAATATGAAACTTTATGACCACCTACTGTGCAACTCAAATGCACACATAAAAACATAACACTCAAAAAAGCGTCAGGGAGAGAATGAACAAACAAACTTATCCCAATTAAAACGTAAACATCAATTAACCGAGCGAAGTTATACGTACGTATTTACGTTATCATGCATCGTGAGAAAAAGTAACGAAATCGGTTTATTTAGATTCTCGTATTGTAATGAAGACGTACATCATTTTGTTTAATATAATACACATGCGTGTGTGTGTGTATATTTTCGCGTCAGTAAGTTTTATGAAATAAAACATTCTTGATACACACGCGGTCGTTTATAGTTGGGGGCTAATGTATTAAAAAAAATTATTATACAAATATACATACATAATGCTATTTATGAATATCTATTATTAAAAGTCTCTTGACTGAATACATTTACTATTACGCTATAGCATATTTTATTGTAATATCGGCTTACATACAGGGTGCCTCATATCTATATGTCTATATGAGGCATATGGGGGAATTGAAAGGGTAGCTAAGGGAGGTCAAAACAAAGCTTTCTTCTTAATTCGCTTTTGTCCAGAAACCAGTCAAATCAAATCGTTTATTCAATCAAAAAATGATTAAGTCAAAATTAACACAATTTACATGGTACACAAAGAAGTAGATAAAATATTAGCGGCCACATATGTATTTGACGGGAGAAATTCATCAATGCTATAGAAAACATTTTTTTAGTAAATACGATTTGAGTGTTCTTTTCAGAGTTAAACTGCAGATTGTACAATAACAAGAAAGTTACCGCAGTAACAGAATTTGGGGAACAAGGAACTAGACTTAGTTACTACATTGTTCAAGAAGACATGACAAGAAGAGAGCATAACTAAAGAGTGGGAACTGGGAATAATCTTACCACTACATAAAAAGGGGACAAACGGGAGTGTAACAACTACAGAGGAATTACACTGTTACCTGTGATAGCTAAATTATACGAAAGGACTCTTGAAAGACGATTAATGAAATCGCAATGTGGATTTAGAAAAGGCAGAGGAGTACAAGATCATATAACCTGTGAGCAACTAAAAATCAGATTAGGGCAATCGGTGCAAAGAAAATGTATGTCTGTGATTAAATGAAAAGTCAATAAATTTGACAGTCCATGAATGTATTACATTAATTAATTCAGTTAATCACAGGCATACATTTTCTTTACACCGCCTTCTCTAATCTGATTTTTATTTGCTCACTTTTTATTTGTCATTAAATAGCTAATAGAAAAGCTCTCAGTAGATAAGGTATTCGTGGCCTTTATCAATCTAGAAAAAGCGTTCGATTGCGTTAAAAGGAACGCAGTAGGGAAAACCCTAAAACAGAGGAAGACAAATGGCAAACTGACCCAATGGATAAAGAGCTTCTACGAAAATACAAGATTCTATGTAAGAACCGGAAATTTACAATCCGAAGAATTCACAACTGCCGAAGGCCTAAGACAAGGAGGAGTTCTCAGTCCCTCTCTATTTAACATAGTAATGGAAGACTTTCTAAATGAAGTAAAAGGAAAAGCAAAAAAACTGAAGGTGGGTTACAGGAACTAATCGAGATATCTGAGAATGTCTTCGCCGACGATTTACTGATCTACACAAAGAATGAACAAGATCTACAGCACAATTTACAGATATGGATGAACGCGCTACATACTAAAAACCTAAAGATAAATAATGAAAAGACCAAGGTGATGTTATTAGATAAAGAAGATCGCGATACATCAATAAAGATAAATGATATACAGATCATTTAAATACTTGGGTGTGAGAATACAAAGGAACGGCAAAATAAATTTAGAGAACGCGGCCAAGATTTACCACTCCCTGAAAAACACATTCATCAGGAAAAAAGAGATATCCTGGAAAACAAAAAATACTGTTTTTAGCACAATTTTCGAATCGATATTGTTATATGGAAGCGAAAGCTGGGTTTTATCAAAACAGCTAGGAAGCAAAATTCAGGCCTTGAAAATGAGATTCTTACGAGATATAAAAGGAGTTACACGAAAGGATAGAATTAGAAACGATATAATAAAAGAAGAACTAGAAGTGGAGTCGATCCTGAAGAGCATCAAATGAAACCAATTGAGCCTGTTCGAACACGTAGTAAGAATGAGAGAAGAAAGAAGAATAAAAAAAATATGGGAAACAAGATTGCAACAAAAAAGAAGAAGAGGTAGACCAAGAAAAACCTGGGATACGGAAATATTAAACAACTTGAAAAAGAGAGAACTAACATGGAGACAGTCATGGAGTAAAAATTAGCAAAGAACAAAAGGAAATGGACAAAGAAAATAATATTGACCTTTCCTCCCGGGACACCCGGTATATATATTACGGAAAAAACTGATACTTAAAATTAACTTGTGATTGAGAAACGGCGCCTTAACGGTAATCTTAACTTTGTGACTTAAAGGAATTGACATTTAAGTAAATTTCTACATCAACTTGTTTTCTAGTTTTATTTTAATTAGTCAGCGGCTCTCAACAATATGAGCAGCAGTTTGTGGACATTAAAAGAAAGAATTAAATAGTCGTAACTTTTATGTTACTAATTTTTTTAACTAAACATCGTTCAATAACTCTTAAATACCCCAAATTTTAATTTAAAACGTAACTTATTGCCAAAGTTAGTAACGGTTCTAGTTATTGAGTTTGTATTAAAAGTATATAAACAAAAGAGCTTTACTTTAATATTGCCTAGCTATTCTGGAGGGGGAAATCTCAAAAGCAGTACCGCAGGGAACTGTGAATGGCCCTCTTCTGTTCGTGATATATACGTTCTTCTCAATAACATCGACTATGATTACCATCAATTTGCGGGTGATACTCAATTGTACCTCTTTTTTAGCTCGTCTGACTTACATGTGGCTGTAAATATAATAAATAATGACTGGGCCATGCCCTTTGGCATTAAGAAGTACTCCCTTGAATTGGCTGGGTGGTTGAATATGGCAAACTGGAGAGAATTACATGCAGTTCGTCTATTTCATAATGTTATTAAGATTCCAGCTTGCACTCAAGATTAACTTTTAAAACAGATGACCATAACGTCAATATACTTAAACCACCCTTGCGTAAATCTTCCAAATTAGAAAGGTTTTTTCTTATAATATCGTCAAAAATTATAATGCACTGCCTGACGATTTTAAACGTCATTCCTCTTCCGTTTTCAAGAAAAAAGTACAAAGTGATCTTCTACAGTTACAAGGTTAGTCTGCACATTTCTACTGCAATTGATCTCGATTGGTCAGTGTTCGTATTCTATTGATATATCTACATATTATTATTTTACTATCATTAGAATGTCAGTAGTATGTAGTGCGTATTATCTTGTGAGCTCGGCTATTGGCTGTAATATAAATGGTCAGCTAGGAGGTCCAGTACGCAAACCAGATAGCAACCAGTGGCTGTTGTAATCTGATCCTGCGCCTCATTGACTAATTTTTCATTACTTCTAAGATTGCTTATTGTTAATTATGAATAGTCAATAAAAGGCATTTATTATTATTACTATTATTATTGCTACCCTTTTCGTCTCCTCCTCCGTACGTTATGAGACACCCTGTATTTACTTTTAACATATTGTTATGTTTTTCTTTCCGCTGTGTGGCTGAAGTTCAACGTCAGATAGTTTAACACTCTCTTTATTATAGAATGCTACAATTACAATTTATAAAAGCTTTAAAAATCTCTACTTGACACCTCGATATCTATCTATATTATTATTTTCAACGCCACCCTTTTTTTACAACCCTTAAATATGGTCATAGACGGCCGCTTACATTCATTATACTCGTCACACTGCCGCCTCCTACAAATAAATTTCGTCTCGAAATTAAAAAAATTATAATAATAATAATAATTAGTAAAATCTACAAGCAGGTAAATCCTTTTATCGACTCCTTACCCATACTCTACTTCGAATCAGTGTAGAAACATTGAATCTCGACCAACTGCACTGAATTCGCTGTACATTGGTCCTTTTGTTGTTGTCATTTATAAGGAGCTAATCTATTAAAATGCACTATGCAATTTGTTTGTAATTTTGGTGATAACCCTCGACGACGTTCACCTGTCCTACTTGCAGGAAATCTTCAAGATCGCCGACGGGGGGTGGTGGTGAGAGTATCACTTTATATTGATAGCCAGACTTTGTTACCTGGTTCAAATCCACCTTTTCCGGCCCTGATATCATAATGTTCTTTCATTTTGTCGCTGGCGTGTTGGATATTTTGTCCTATTTGTTCATGCATGTCAGTCATTCTTTTTCTTAACTTTGTTACATAGTCTTCACCGACCAACTCCTCTCCAGGTTTACTGCCAAATTTCAAGTCGTATGGTAATCTCATCTCCCGTCCAAATATGATACTTGATGGTGTTTGTTTTGTGGTTTCATGCACCGACGATCGGTACGCCATTAAGAAAAAATGTAAAAATCTATCCCAGTCTCGTTGATGGGTTGAGACAACTTTAGACAAATGTCTGTTAATCGTTCTGTTCATGCGTTCGACCATGCCGTTTGATTGCGGATGCAAAGCGCATGTTCGTGTTTTGCGAATTTTTAATAAGTTGCAGACATTTTGAAATAGGGAGGACTCAAAATTTCTTCCTTGGTCGGAGTGCAGTTCTAATGGCACCCCGTATCGACATATCCATTCTTTAACAAAGACATCTGCGATCGTCGTGGTCTCCTGGTTAGGTACTGCATAAGCTTCCACTCATTTACTAAAATAATCCACAATAACGAAGATGTATCTATTTCCTGCTTCTGTTTCGGGAAAAGGACCAGCCACATCTACTGCAACTCTTTCGAACGGACTCCCCACATTATATTGATGCATAAGTGCCCTTCGAGGCTTCTGAGGCCCATTACTTGCTGCATATGTTGTACAATTCTTACACCATTCTTTCACGTTTTCTTTACAGTTAACCCAATAAAATCTTTCCCGCAGTTTTTCCAATGTTTTCGTTACACCAAAATGACCTCCGGTGGTTCCATTATGAATTTCATTCATAACTTCAGGTATTCTTGCTTGAGGTATTAGAATCTGCATTTTCCCTTCAGTACCATCTCGATTTTCGAAGGCACGTTTCAGAAGACCGGCTTCTAAAACAATTGAATCCCACTGCGCCCAATATGCTTTTACTTTCTGCGAATGCCGCGCAATTTCTTCCCAAGTCGATCTATTATCCTCTCTCTTCCAACACATAATCAGTTTTAGATCTGGATCATTTTCCTGAGATTTCTGGATTTCTTCTCTCTGCCAATGATCATCTACCACCGTCGTTCTCAAAACAGTTACAGATTTGTCTTCTATTCGTTGACAATGTCTACAGTCTCGAAGACATGGTCTCCTAGATAAGGCGTCTGCATTACGATGACTCACTCCAGCTCTGTGTTCAATATCAAAATTATATTGTTGCAATCTTTCAATCCATCTTACTATTTGTCCTTCTGAATTCTTAAATTGTAGCAACCATTTTAAAGTAGCGTGATCTGTTCTTACCAAAAATGTTCTTCCGTTGAGATACTTATAGAAATGCTCCATTGATTTCACAACTGCCAAAAGTTCACGCCTTGTAATGTCTTACTAAAATAACTGATTACTTTTTCATGACCATCTTGTACTTGAGATAGAACGGCACCAATACCTACATTACTTGCATCTGTACCTAAGATGAAGTTTCCAAATGAAAAAGGGTAACTTAAAACTGGAGCAGTTATTAAGGCATTTTTCAGTTTGTTGAAAGCTCGTTGGCAGTCTTTTTGCCATAAATATCTTCGTCCCTCTTCTGTGAGTCGTGTCAATGGCTTCGCAATGTTCGCAAATCCAGATACATATCTCCGGTAATACGTACATAAACCAAGAAAACTTCGTAATTCTTGTTTATTTCTTAACTGCTTCAATTTTTGCCTGGTCGACTACAATATCTTTTTGAGAAACCACGTGTCCCAAATACTGGACTTCTTTTCGGAATAAATGGCATTTCTTCGGACTCAATTTTAAACCTGAACTTTTTAATCTTTGAAATACCTCTTCTAAATTTTTTATGTGTTCTTCAACTGTCGCGCCAAATATAATGATGTCATCCAGATAAACCAAACAGGTTTTCCAGGATGGACCTTTTAGTACAGTTTCCCTTAGTCGTTCAAACGTCGCAGGCGCATTACCGTAAACTGCCAAAGCCCTGTACCGATAGTGAAAGCAGTTTCTTCTCGATCTTCGTCAGCTAATTTAACTTGCCAGTATTAGTAGATATTCTTTTATTGTATGACGATATTCATTCAAAGTGAACTTCAATATTTATTCAAAACAATACTAAAATGCTCCCAGCATTGCATTCTTAGTACAGAAAATAAAATTGAACGTTCACACGGATTAGTAACATTAATAAACAGATGATTATTTTGTTTTAAATTCTGGTTGCCATCACCATTTCTTTGTTATTAGCAAAGTCTATTATCATTAGAACTTCAGCGATAAACCGAATAAATGACTAAAGAAAACCGATTGATAAAAATGCAAGGCGTAATATTGGGCCATATTCTTGTAGGAATAAAAAGAATTTAAAGAAAAATGCTAGCAACTCTTAACTGGGGGATTTGAATTGTTTTCGTGTTGAGGTGATTTATTTGTTTACCTGTTAAAGCAGGTGTTCGCTGTTATCCTTATTATATGCAATTTGTACGGAGTAATTTACTTCAAGTGATTTGCATGCATTTGTCAAGTAAATAATTTGGAGTTCGTGTAACAGCTGATTATGATTATGAAAATTAATTTCGTTCATCTGCTGCTCTTTCTTAACCAGGGACGTATCGTCGTTTTAGGTTTATTTTTAACTATAAAAATAAAATATGGGCGTTTAATTTATTGAACATCTTGTTTATTGATTGTTTTGTAGAAATGATGTGGAATACGATTTACGCGTGTATAACCGAAAGGTAATTTCAACACGTTTCCGTTTAAAATTATGAAGGATGCACGACTTACACTCTTCAAGTGAATAAAAACATAAATCACGCCGAGGTTTAGACGGCGTGGGGCGGCGTGCAAACACACACATCATTATGAAAGTTCGCGAATGATAAGTGAAGTTTTCGATTGAACCGAACGCCTCCAAGTCCTTATTCGCTCATCCGCCTCAGGTGAACCTGCTGAACTCGTTGAACTCTGCTTAATTTATTACCCCTGACTTTCTGAGATCAAGAAGAATAGCTCCGGGACGAATGAAGAGTTACAGATGCTGTGCATACTCAAGGCCTCGCCTCAGGTTGCGACATAACTCACCGAGCTCCAACTTCCTTTCAAAGAACTTATATTAAATCACGCCCGCCGTTTCCTAACTTATGAAATTCGAAAACGCAGACGACTACTTTTCATCATCATCATCACCATCATCATCATCATCGTCATTATATGGGAATAATCGTTTGTCCTTTTATGAAATTATCCCCGTACGTACATGCAACATACTCGTACATACCTCCCCATATTTCCTTTCAATTGCACTTAAGTATGCGACGATGTTCCTATACCGTTGACAAGAAATGTACGAGACATTTTCAATTGATGGAAATTGTGAATTTAAATCCTTTCCCGAAATCTAGTTCACGAGAATATTTTACTGGGGAAGATTGAAGAAAATTCCTTCACCTCAGCCTCAGTAAAACGATGAATTACTGAGACGCATTTTTTTTTAATTCCTTTCTTTTTCCGTTCAAGTACTAAAAGGTACCGGTAGATAGAAAACCAGAACTTATATTTCTACTGTATTATACTATACGAGATGCAGCGACTAACTAATTACTAAACACAATATACGAGAGTACGAGTAATATTAAGTACTGCAGTTTGCAGATCTGCGACTCGCATTTCTGCATTACGTCGCGAGTTGAGCTTTTCGCAGAATGCTACAAAGCTCATTGAATTCCGACTGACAAACAAGTTAACAGCATATTGTTAGCTTTCTGTAATCCAAAAGAATTATTGTATAAACAGTTTTAAACAAATTTTAAAATTAAAGACTAGACAACAAAAAGCGTAATCTCTTGAGGGTTATATACATGAAAAAGTTGCGACATCTTTGACTGCTTTGACTAAAAATGATGCACCCAGCCAAGCCGGGGGGTTCTTAAAGTTCCCAAATAATAGGTCATTAAAATACTTCGGCGTAAAGCTCCGACTTTAGTTCTTGAGTAGTTTCGTTTTGTAAAACGCGATGTGTTTTATAGAAGCGGGGCGCCATTATCGGCCCTGTTCGTTCCAATTTTCTTCTCAATTACCCTCTTTGAAATAATACACTTGACTTATCGAGTGCGCACGAGTTAAACTTGACTGTTTCACTATAAAAGTCTTGTAGTTACTAATTACTGCACTTTCAAATTGTAAAGGAGAAAAAAATATAATCGCGAATAATAATAAAAAAATGAAACGTCTGTGTAATTATATTTAACTTGCAACTCTTAAATTGAGTTTACTCTAATTTTAAATATTGCGGAAAATCGTTTGCTCTCGCGTGCTCCGGAGCCGCGCTGAAAACATGAAAGGTTTTGATGATATGATGAGCATTTTCGCATGTGCGCGGGAGTTTGAGTCGGTGGAATACGTTAATCTGCCCTAATAAATCTCATTAAGCAGTTAGAGCAGCTATAAATATCAAATTTGAATAATGTAGGAGAGGCCGTAAATAATCTAGACATGTTGGCATTAGCGAGTTACAGCCTCGTTATATGAAACCTAACGGGGCCAACGTGCGCGCGAGTTTTGACACCCTTGCATTTAAATAAGCAATTTAACTGTTTTTACTGACAAATAAATTTATAATTACATTTTAATAACGATTCACACGCGCAAATGTTTGCATCAAACACCCCCCTCTCCACATGATTTTTGTTACATATACAGTGAAAGCTCTCTTGGGCGGACACCGACCGTGACCAGCAAACTGTCCGTCCTTTAGAGGTGTCCGCCTAAGAGAGATGCAAATGCATGTAAATTATACAAATGGGAGATTAAAAACTGTCCAGCTAAGAGAGCTGTCCGTTATGGGAGCTTTCACTGTATATATATTTCGATTGCGACGTTAAAGAACTGTTACATATTTCGAAATTCACTCATAAAGTATGGTTTTAATACAATTCAAAAAGAAATTGGGCAGATACGTAGATGCATTCCTTCTCATCGACATTAATGATCTGTTATATTTGAGTTCTAAAAGAAAATTGGATCCGAAATATTCCGTTAGAAAATTTCCAAATTAAAGCAAAAGAAAAAAGCAACAGTTGTCAAACGGATCCCTATAATCACGGAGGGGGGGGAGGGGGTGAGAAAGTACCGCCCCCATATTTTGCATCGGAACATTCATTAATGCGAAGTCGCTGCGCGACCCCGTTTATCCGCGAAGAGAATAATTGTAGCTCAGGGCGACTCTCGGGTTTACAGGTACAAAGGAAGGAATCTTTACGCTTGATTTCGGGCAAACTTTCGTTTTATAAATGCCTTTAATTAACTTTACTAAAATTACATGTTTTAGAAAAGTTGCCAAGTTTAAATTAAAGCCGAAACACACGGGAGAGAACAAAAAGCCCTCCCCGAAAGAAAACTCATAAACTTTATTATCGATACGTTCTCAAAAAGAAATTTTACTTAACGTTTTAATCTCTTTTAAAATTGTATGTTTAATTTAGCGTTAAATTTTAAGAGTGCAGTTGTCCTGTTGAAGAAGTAATCGCGAGTATAAAAATAATCCCCGAAGTCATAACAACCGGAGTGTATCTCGCAGGAATAATATCCTTCCCTCTTCTTCCGCTTTGCTGGACTGACTGTCCAGAGCCGCCATCCCTGAGGAGAGCGGAATTAAGGTGGACGAATGGTCAACTAATTGGAATCATTTGTTTTACTACCACAGACATTTTAGATAACATCGTTGCTTTTCTTTTGTTTTTTCCTTATTAGCCGCAACCCTCATCTTCAGGATTCCGTTCCAGTGCTCTTGCCGTCCACCTTAATTTAATGACTCGCTATGAAATGCATTCGGATGAATAACGCATGATTTTACTACGTAATCCTTTTGCGTTTCACTTTCAGTTTTTTCTTCCTCCCTTTCGGCGCCCTTTCTGCTTTCTTTGGCCCCCGCGCGCCGCCCACTCGCTGCGACTTTCAAACTAATTAAAATCTCCCATCAACACGTAAAAAATTCGGTTCCGCTGCAGGAAAGAAAACTCGAACGTTGTTTTTGTGTAAATTGCCGCAGTCATTACGTACGACTTAATTTAATCGCAAAGGGAGGACTAACTTATCGTTTTACTAATTAACTGAAATAAAATATCGTTTCGAACGGAAGATGTTCGTTCGTTCATTATTTATTCAAACTTTCAAACTGAAAGTTTTCTTGTTTTTATTTGCTCAATTATTTCTTGCTTTTTCGTATATTCATATTCACTCATGTGTGATGTCAATGTCGCCGTTGGCAAATCGCTTATAAACAGGAGACTACCCTGAGGAACACCGGACTGAATAGCACTTGGATCTGAATGTTTGAATTTGATTCGATTTTTTTTCTTTAAATTCATTTTCATTATCCTTAAGGATAATAACGAGATTAATTAAATTCCAAAAGCAACTGTTGGAAAAGATCCTCTCAATCTGGGCTAATCTTGTTGTTAATGTTCGAATTTGCCGTCTGCGGTTTACGAGAGCGAAGAAGCTTCTCATAATGGATAGTTAAACGTAGAACAAAGAAAGTATGACGAGATAACGCGTTCACAACAATTGTTGGAACGGCCGAGTTTTTGAAAACGCTTATTATTCGTCTCAAGTCTTCAATCCATTACAGTCATTAATTATTCATGGCGGCTGCTCCCGGTTGTATATATACGTTAGAGTCGGCTATTGTAGTTCCTCCGGCGGAATATACATTAAATATACTTTAGTACATTGTTACTCTTCCAGAAAAGTACACAGGGATATGCAAATATATTCCTTTCGATATAATGCCCCCCCCCCAAAAAAAAAAGATCCTTGCATAAGCGCAGAAAGTAATTTATAGAATGGCGCGCGCGGTGTTCCGCAGTTCACACATAGAAGAGAGGGGGGGGTGTTATCATAATCATAACAGAAGTTTTCCATTATAAATTATAATACCAAACATTTTTTTATAAGTCTTATAAAACCTTCATTATTCGAACTTGGAAGTTTGGAGTTAAGACGTAATATTAAATATGGATATAATTATCGAACCGACCCCCCTTTTTTTATGTAAATACCGAAATCCCGTTTCATAAAGCTTTTGTTGCCCGGACAATGAAACAAAAAGTAATTAAAATTTAATGCGTCACGTTTTAATATTCCCGTGACGGCGAATAAAATAATGCGCTTTTAAAATTATCTCCACGCGGAAGACTAATATTCGCGTTTGCAGCTCGAAAGGTGATTTATTTTACTTTGCCAACACCTGTGTCCATTATTTATTTATTACTCGGGAGGAACATGAATAGCAAATGATATAAAATGTAACAAAATGAAGAAGGATGTTGCCGGGACTAAAAAAAAAAAAAAACTGAACAGACGAATACGCTCGCGACGCATTCGTGAATAATACAGCCGCTTTCATATATGTAGAGAAAAATACATCATTCCACTGTATTTTTATCTTATCGCGGCCACACATGTAAATTCATTAAATAAATTGTGCTTGCTCTCTTAGGGGCACTTTATGATAATAACGTTTTATTTTAAATTAAATGTTTTTGGCCTGAATTCCTCTGTTAACAATGAAGAAGCGATGACACATTAGAATTTTCGATATCATTATGAATTGATTTCGTGCATAATTGTAAGTGCAGTTTTATACCCCCCGTGATCACTTCACAGGGATACTACCACCTACAAAAGGATAATGACGATAACGAATTTAAAATCAGCTGAATCCAGCACGAACTTTAGTTGCCTAGGTAAGCGATACTGTTCTCATATTTTGCAGCCAACAAGCTGGTACAGCATCCCCCAAATACATAAAATGTGCTGGCTTTAGCAGCTTCCTGATATATATTAAATACGCCTTTCCATAACTCTTTACGGCCATGCATTTTGCATCATAAGTTCCGATTTATTTTTACTTAATCTGCGTAATAAAACTATGTGGGGGTGCATTTAGGTTTAAAGTGGTGAAAACGGGGCGGGCGACAGAAAATTCAATCAAATATCAATGAATAATACGTTACGAGTCATTGGTCGCAGCTTTCTATGTAATTGTGTCGATATATCATGGCTTTGTAATGGGGAATAAAAGTAATTACTTTTCGGAGTACGTTTAATGGATGAGTGATTTGCGTTAACATTGATGAATAAGTACTTACCGTACGTTTCGAATTGGGGTTGAATGATTTCGACGAATAAAACACAGTGAAATATAACATAACGTTCTTAAACACATTATTATTATTAACCACTCATTCCTGTGCTTGAGTAAATTGAAAGGGTGGCCGCCACTCAAAATAGTCACGTTATTAAATTAGTGGAGGAGAACGACCCATTAGCGAAGTACGAAATCGGAACCTAAGGAGACCTAATGGTCAGCAGCAAGTGTTTGCGTCTCTTAATGGTTTATATATTATTATGATAACACGTTAATTTGCTTGCAGGATAAGAAATGAGAAAAATGGGGGTGCGTGGTGTCCGAAGGCCCAAATTAGTAGTGAAGTACGTGAATACTTGGAAGTTGATCTACAAAAGAATCACCTAATTACGTGGACGGAAACGCAAGGACGATTCGGAAACGGTCAAGGACAAGAATACGCGGAGGCTTTCCTCGTGGAATACTGGAGGCCGGCCCTTAATCAATGGGTGGTGTACAAGGATTCAAGAGGAGAAAAGGTTAGAAATTAATTTTCCCGGTGATCCTCAAATGTCGGAATTCGAAATGCACGTCGTATTAAAAAAAATTCGCTTTAACGCAACCCGACAGAGTATTTATGAATATTTAAAACATTTTCGCCCGGAAAATGCGCTCGCGTACATATTTTCCATATTTTAAAAATTTACGACGAGAATTTATGTTTGTAAAATGGCTTTTAAAATTGATGTTGCCGAATGCATGCGCGCGCGATATACCGGCGTCAATTTATTCGAAATATTGCGCGTAAATGACGTCGATCCGCAGTGGAATAAAAAAAAAATGTACAGACGATGTTATTTTTCGCTGTTTTAAATCGGCCAAAAAAAAGATCGTTCTAATACTTAGAGTGTTTGATTGTAATAAGCGTAAAATAGAATTGATTCGAAACTGACGTTTTGAGATGTTATTCGTGATTGTTTAATACCTGAGATTTATTTTCCAACTTTTCCGGACGCACGCTAAAATTAATCAGTTTTATTTATTTTTTTTTCTTTTGTATTACCGCATGTATCCGACAATTTCAGGCACTTCCAGAACTTGGAACATAACGTAATATTTCATTCGAACATTGACGGGTGTTATTAATAAAATTGCACGGGCGAAAATCATCGAAAATTTAGGAAAATTCTCTTCGACTGCAGCGGATTTAATTAAAAGTTGAAAACTCGCCGGCGTAAAATACAGGGCTTCGACAAAACAGATTTATGACACTTTACGGGGGCGTATCAATGGTTACTTCGCGACAAATTAGTTCCGAACTTTCTAATCAACTTGTCGCGCACGGCCGCGAATTTAAATCTTTTTAGTCGCGCAAATAAAATTATAAACTTCTTGGTAATACTTTTAAGCGAATAAGCCGAGTAGTTTCTTTGTTTCGAACTTGAACCTTACACTAAAGGTTAATACTACAACAAAAGTTAAATAATAATCCCAACTTGTATCATTACAACTACATTCTAATAGAAACTAAGCTTGTACAATTGTACATTTGTTTGTTACTATTCATAAAATTAATCGCGATAAAAACGATAATGAATTAAAACTAATTGTCCTGCCTATACAGTACGGGGACGTCTGCTAAGGTCATACCTATGCTAAAAGAGGGCGGTTTATACGACACAGTTGTATTTACCTATAACCTCATCGAGTATAAGCTAACTTACTGTGTTGTTGGCATTTTTACGGATCGCCTGCAACACGCTGTGATAAGATTGTTCGTTTGCGAACGGTTAATCTCTTACTGACTTTAGGAAGCGTCCGCGTGCTATGTACTTCTTATAAATGTATATACTCTTTGGACATTTTATTTTTCTTGTATTATCTTATTAAAAGCTAAGTGAACTTGAAGGCTTCCGCGGCCGTCGTCCATGTTTGAATTGGCTTCCAGTTGGAACCACGTCTTCTACTGCCGACGTTTCGTTCTCCATTGCAGAAGAACTTCCTCAGGGCTGCTGCTGGTCGTTGAGATTAACGACTAACGAGAAGCAGCAGCAACACCACCAGCAGCAGCAGCCCTTTTGCAATGGAGAACGAAACGTCGGCAGTAGTTCCAACCGGAGGCCAAATCAAACAAAAAGCTAAGTGATTACGATGCCAACGGCACAATAACGTCACGAGTAATATCGATGAATAAAAAGTGAGTAATTCATATTCATTCTGTAGGAAAGTTATGGTGGTTTTCGAAGATGCCTTCTTATTTATGTAAATAATTTTAATACTCTCGCAACAGTTTTTGCCAACTTTCCTCGTTAATTTCAATCATGGAACTGTAATGCATTACAAGTACTAATTGTCCGTAGCAAAGTTAGTAGCAGAAACGCTCGCTCGGTTATGCACTTTGAGAGGACCTAAGGCTTCCCCGGTGTATACTCGAACCATAATATTGTTGAGCGTGTATTGTTAACAGTGAAAGAAACTTTACATAAGTTAAGTCTCTCTCTCTAACGTAAGCAGTGTAGTATTTAACTAGATACTCGTTCGAATATTATATAATCTTCTTATTTTTCCTCTCATTTCCCCCTATTAGTTCTAGTGTCTATTGTTCGATTTCTGTTCTTATATCCACTTGATAATTTGAACGTACTACTAAGAGTAAGTAGTCAATTAATTTTTTGTCTTGATAAGAAAAATTTTTAATTCTTTTAACTTGAACCCGCCTAATAAAAAAAAAAGTAAAAGAAATTTATTTCCTTATCTCTTGCCGTACAAAGTTAAAACATCATTTACTTTTGCTCCCGGTAAAGAATGTTCTTTTTTCGTCTGTTCCTGACATTTCGACGTTGCTTTTGACCCGGCAATGAGTGCGTCGCATTCGGAACAAATGAGATTTGGTCGGGAACGACTAAAATATATTGTTTAATCCTGAGGAGATGATGATTCATCAGAGGCGACATCTATTTGCTTGATGCGAACAAATGATTACTGTCGAGGAGAAGGTGGCGCTGCTCAAGGGTTACGAGACACGGGGATGATAAGACTGACAAATGGAAGACGATGATTAATGAATGCGTGTTATGCTGATATGGGGACACAGGCTGTGAATATCCATTTTGCTCGAATGTACGTCTATTTGTTGCGGGATACGCTGAAAACTGAACGCTCACACAAACATGAAAACGATACGCGGGGATGCGCAATTTGTTTGGAACGTATTATGTAAAACAGAGCGTTCCCATGCAAATGACTGAAAACAATTTTACGTGCTACATCGAAAACTCATGAAGTATTTTTTTTTATTTCGAATTTAAACGCTGTTAAATTCGTGCAAAAATTACGAAACCGTATTTGTCCACTCGACAAGAAACTAGATCGAATTCTTCAGCTGCATGTTTTCCAGTCCGAAAATGAAGGACAACTTTTTATCGAACATCAAACACGTACTAGAAGAATTTTTAATTGTGTTAGCGACGCTGTTAAAACAAAGTTTTTTTATGGTGAACAAGTGTAAGGGAAGGCAATTTGTAAACTAAATGTGATTTATAAGAATCTAATTCAATTTAGCATTAAAAATATCTTCCCTTTTTTATCCAATTAACGACAAAATCGTGATGTTATAAAAAGTAACGATTTGATTCTGGGGAAATAATGAAAGTACCAAGCTAAATAATCGTGATTCTGAAAGAGCCAAATCGAATGTATCTCGAATGCCATTTTACGAGCGACGCCTGCAGCATTATATAGCCTGTCGTGAAATTTTACACGTCCGTAAAGTATAACTTAGTAGACAAAAAAAGATGCAAAAAGTTAGTTCTCTTCCCCCTATACCCTACACAAAAATTACGCGCGCAAGGTGCAGTAACACAAATGGCACTGACACAATAAGCGAACTCACGAACCGACAATGAACAAATGCACCACCTATAACATCGAACGCTATTATCCGCAGTATCATACTGCAAATTTCCCTCGGGGTAACAGACGGTGGTGGCTCGACCGGAGTATGATGAAACGGCAATGTTCCACGACTGTGTAAGTTGCACGCTCTCGGTTCTCCGTGACCTAGTCTGTTTGAGATAAAATGTGGTATTCACGGTAATCGATTGACTATCAAATATGACTTCCAGAAGTTCTACTACAAAGTACGTACAAAGTCTGTGACGTTTCCCGGGGGAATTTAAATGATGCATTTACAAAGTACATAAACTCTCGAAACAAGTAGAAACGCAGAATAATAACTAGTGCGGATCGAATTCGAAAAGAATTCTTATTTCTCTTAGTAAATTTATTTTCATAAATTTAAATATTGTTACGAATTTGGGGGCTCAAAATGAAATCGTTTATTAAAATTAAAAGTAATTAGAACTTCGCCGTTTCTAGGACATTCCCGTACAAATGAAGAACTTTCCACTTTCCAGCACCATCAATCTGTCTACTGATAGAACAGATAGTGAAACGCTGAGCGACTGAGCGATTTTTAAATCGTCCATTAAAAGCTTTAAAAAAATAATTTATTATACATACTGGGTATTTCAGTGAAGGTGCACCAAACGCGGTGTGTCGGTAGGTACTGAGAAAAGAAATAAAAGTTTCCTATAAATTTTTTTTAACGAATATGTTTTGAGAAAATCGAAGGGAAAGGAGAGTGGTATATTTTTAAAACGCACGGTAGATGAGGACGGACGGCATCCTTAACCTGCCTTAACCTTTCGCTTGCCTTTTTGGAGCGGTGTGCCATTCGTAAAATAATTTATCGCGCAGAGATTGAAATTGCTGTACTATTTCTAAAAAATGACTTCAAATATTGCAAATTTCAACTTGCTCAGATTGCAAAATTGTATTAAGATATTATGTTCCAAATAATGTAAGAAAAGTGTCCCCTAAGTTTGGTGCATCATCACTGAAACACCCTGCAAATACAGGGCGATTCTTGACGAGACTTCCCAGAACTTGAGGAAAATGTTTAAAAAATTATATACAATAATTTATAATTGCATAAGTCGAGAACCAAAACTTGATCTTTAAAAACGTACAATAAACGTTTATAGTGCTACGCAGAGAATCCAGTCAATCCTCCCACAGTAAATAGGAAGACAAATCCTAGAGCTCAAAGTATTGAGAGTGAATAATTTGGGTTCCATGGCTAATCATCTAAAAATTTTAATTCCTGTACAGGCAGCAATAATTATGGTAGCTGAGGTAAAATATGCTCGAGTATCTACATCTATTCTAACAGTGAACATACGAGGTGTGTAAATAAAGTAATGAGACTGGAAGCATAACGTTCCACCTGGGAACACTATGGGCTTGTACTTTAGAGGGATAACAAGTCAACATCCAATGCACCTTTAGTATGAATTTCAACTCTCTAGGGTTACTAGGTGATCCATAGCGATCCATAGTTGTTTTTTTCTAGTGCGTTCGGAAAATTCAACTCTTCCCCATCATTCTTGCTGTTAACCAACGATCAGAGCGGATTCTATCGATATTCTGATCAGTTCTCGATGACCTTTCACTACGAGGTTCGTCTTCAATCAATCTCGGCCTCTTGAAAATGCCTTAAACCACCTGAAAACCTGGATCCTTACAAAACATTCTCTCCATACTCGTACTCCATTCTCTCCATACTGCTGAAGTTTTACAAAAGTTTCACTCGCCCAAATATTTCCAAAAAGTGCCCACTTCCGGAAAATTTTTTCAAAAACCTCGCGGTGTGCCTGAATCTAAAACAAAACTTGATAGCAACATTGCTCGAAATTGCTATCACTCATTTTCCGAACGCACTAGAAAAAACAACTTTACAAAAAAATTCACTATGGATCACTTAATAACACTAGGGAGTTGAAACTCATACTGAAGATGCATTGGATGTTGACTTGTCATCCCTCTCGAGCACAAGCCCACAGTGTTCCCGGGGGCCAATTGCTGTCATAGCATAAATTATTCCCAAAGTTCCAAAGGTTTCCTTTTTTCTGGAACGTTATGCTTCCAGTTTCATTACTTTATTTACACACCTCGTTTAGAGTGCTTATACCGAGTGATTTTTAAAAATTTTTATCAACTCTTGCCATGAGATCTGGATGGCATGTCTTAGCTTAAGTGAAAAGTCCGTCATTGCACTCCTTTTTGCTGTTTTACAGTAAAGCTACGACATGCCGTCCAAATTCCATGGCAAGAGTTGATAAAAAAATGTAAAAAATCACGCGTTACAATAAATCGAAGTCCAATTGCTATTAGGTCTGTTCTAGCAACAGTACATAATTGCACAGAATACACAGAAGAAAAATTCTCAAGTGAGGGCAAAGTTTTCGCATCCAAATGGCGCAGATGGATCGGCCATGTTTTAAGAGGAGATTACAGTGTCGTAACCAACATTATTAGCGTTTGTTGCTATAATAATTACTTGTATTAGTATTTCAGGGGCGGTGTTTTGTTTGCGGTAGTTTGTATTTTTTATTTGATTAAACATTTATAAATATCAATATTACCATGAGTAAGCGTAAGGGTGGAATGGTTTGTGCGACAAAAAAATGTGAAAACAAAGCCTACAATGCTTATTTGGTTTTCTTTACTTTTCCAAATGAAGGAGCAATGTAAGGAAGTATTAAATTATTATTAAATTATAACTTTTGGAAGTCCAGACTTCGGTCCCACATTTTATAAATACGGGCCTGATGTTCTGCTCCTCTCAAAACATGGCTGCCGCTAGCTAACAGAGGTCAAAGACGGCATCGACGAGTTTGCCTTCTAATTATTTCTTATTCTGTGATAATTGTTAGAAATTTTACTGAACATGCGCAGTGGCACTTTAGCGTCGATAAAGTGTCACTGCGCATGTTCAATACAATTTCTAACAGTTATATACTGCTGTTAGAACAGACCTAATATAACATAAATTATTCCTAAAGTTTCATATTTTCTTCTTTCTTGTCTAATAATGTGGGAAATTATCTCAAATCCTGGGAGGATTAAAATATAAATTTTAGGGTGACCAAACAATCAAAATAAGTGTTGGTGTAAAATTGGATCTTCACTCCCCGCTGGGTCAAAAAAGATTGTTTTAATATTACGGTCTGTAAGTAGTATAGTAATGGCCCCAACGAGGACAGGAAGGGAAAGAAGGAGTAAAAGTGCAGTTAAAACTACAGCTCATACAAATTTAGGTATTCGGTCAAAGGAAATTCCTGTTGCTCGCATGTTAATTATAGGGATAATAAAATTAACTGCTCCTAGAATGGAGGAAATTCCTGCAAGGTGAAGTCTGCATCAACTAAAGCTCCTCTATGGGCAATATTAGAGGATAAAGTACCACCCTTTCTCCTCTAATATTGCCTATAGAGGAGCTTTTGTTCTTCCTGTTCCGCTCCGTGTTCAACTATTCTTCTTATAAGAAGGAATGTAAGGGAAGGTGGAAGAAGCCAAAATGTCATATTATTATTCGGGGAAACGCTATATCAGGTGCCCCGAAATATTAAGGGGAGAAGTCAATTTCCAAATCTCCCAATTATAAAGGGCCTATGAAAAAAACTGTAATGAATGCATGAGCAGTGATAATTACATTATAAACTTGATCATCTCTAATGAGGGACCCGGGGTTTCCTAATTCTGCGCCGATTAAAATTCTTAAGGAAGTTCCTACTATTCCGGATCACTTTCCTAAAAAAAAAAAAAATAAAGTGTTCCAATGTCTTTATGATTTGTCGAGAATCCTGCCGACTTGCAACGTTGCAACCAACCAGCTTGCATAATCATTTTTATTCGGTAAAATGGCTGAGTAGCAGGTGGTAGGCTATAAACTTATTAACGACTTATATTTTTTATCAACTTTATAGTCAAAAATGACACCAAATTGCAAGTTTGGCGGTGGCTTTTACCTAAGGCTTAAAATTTAATCTTAGTGATGACTTTAAAGGTCATAAATTTCATTTAACCTAAATCCTTGATTACAGGAGGGGCGTGCTTTTTTTTATTCAACATTTTACTATGGTGGATGTAGGCAGCGATTTAAAAGATTGTATAGAAATCCATCTCTGTTAGATTATTATCGATTTTGGCGATGTAAGAATGTAGTGATAAGTTGTCACATAATCAATCTTGCTAGCGCAACAAGATTTGTTACTGTAATGAAGAATTTATGAGTTGGTAGATCATAAATTTGGAAGAACGAATTTATTGAAAGAACCAGAGTTCTGAATGTAATTCGTATAATAGTTGCTACAGTTGCGAGAATTATTATAATCGCCAGGAAGAACAATTTTCCCTGATTATAATTACAATAGTTAGTCATTTACGAAAAAATTCAAGGAAGGGGGCAGTCCTCCAAAGGATAAAAAATTTAGAATAAAGAAGATTTTGAGTATTTGTTCGTAATTTATTGAAAGTAAAAGCTGCTTGGAGATGTTTAAACTAATTACTGAATAAATCAAAAAGAAAATTGTTGAAATTATGTACTTCAAAAAATAGCGTTTTTGCGACTATTCAATCAATATGATTAATTGAAGAATGATACCTAAGATAACGTTTCAATAGTTTTATAATTCTTGCTGTTATTATGGTTTATTGACATCAAAATTTGACATAAATATGAATTACTGACTTGAATTATTGACTTGTTATTTCATTTCTATGGCTTGTATTTTATTTCTTAAGGTTTTTGTTAATATCCAACTCTCACTTCCGTATGTTAAGGCGGGTCTAAAAACTGTCTTATATTTTTGTCCTTACACTAATTTCCTTTTTTCTTAGGAACGTATTGCTTATACTACGGTATATTTTTTCAGGCACTGTCAATTCTTTCCATCACTTCACCTTCCATGTTTCCGTCCCTTTCTATTAATACACCTGGATATTTGAAACTCTTAACCTGTTCTATTTTCTCCTAGTTTATTTCTACGTTGACTTTTCTATTTGTGTTGCCTATTACCATTACTTTCGTTTTTCTTGTGTTTATTATCATTCTCCTTTTTGTTAGTTCTTCTTCCCATATTCTCAAGTTTTCTTGTAAGTCTTCTTCTTTAGCAGCAGATATCATAACATCATCCGCGAATGCGCATTCCGAGACCCTTACCGGTTTTAACCTGTTATGTCCTACGTATACTTTTTTGGTTTTGTCCCTTGTTGCTTTAATTACATCGTCCATTAGCAATGTAAATAAAATCGGACTCATAACTCCACCCTGTCTTAGTCCATCTTTTAGTTCAAAGGTTTCTGATACCATATTGTCCTTTCTTACATAGTTTATATTATTGTTATACAAGCTTTTTATTGCTATTCTTAATTTTAGGTTAACGTTTCTTCTTTCCATACTTTCCCAAACTTCTTTTTGTGGTACTCTATCAAACGCTTTTTCCATATCTAGTTATGCCGTATATAATTCTGTGTCTTGTAGTCTAACCTTTTCTGTCATTTGTTTTATACTGAAAATGTGGTCCTGTACGCTACGTCCTTTTCTAAATCCACTTTGCGCTTCTGCTAGTTGTTCTTCTACTTCGAGCCTTAGTCGTTTTTCTAGTATACGTTCATATATTTTGTAGGGAATACTTAATAATGTAATACATCTATAATTTTTACAGTCTCTGGAATCTCCTTTTTTGAACAATGGCAAAGTTATTCCTAACTTCCAGTCCCTTGGTATGCTTCCTAGGTTTTTGAACATTTCCCCAGTAATGTTATCGGGGCCTGCTGATTTTTCTCTCTTTACTTCTTTTATTGCCTTTACCACTTCCTCTAGCTGTATGTTTTCCGCATTTCCTTCGTGTTTGTTTTCAATTCGTTTCTCTTGTGTTTTATTATTTGCAACATTTTCGTTATAAAGTTCCTGAAAATATTCCCTCCATCTTTCTATGATTTCTTTCCCTTCAGTTAGAATTCTATTATTTTTTGCTTTTACTTGTTTTAATCTATGTTGTTTATCTTTTCTTAGATCCTTTAGTACTTTGTAGAATAATTTTTGATTTCCTTTATTGTCTGCTTCCATTTTCTCACCAAACTTCTCCCATGTTTTTTGTTTGGCTTGTAATACCATTACTTTAACTTTTATGCATTGCTGTTTATACTCCATGTAGTTCCCATCCGTTTTATGTGTTACATAATATTTCCATTTTTCTTTTTTAATTTTTACTTGTTCCTTTATTTTAACGCTCCACCATTTAGTTTGTTTCCTTCCTCTAAACACTACCTTTCTTCGCATGTTTCTTCTGCTGTTTCCAAAACTTCCACAATTCCTCCATGCCCATTTGTTCCCATTATTCGCTAGTTTTTCCTCTACTTGTCTTTCAAATTTAACAGCCACTTCCCTTTTTTTCAATTTGTACACCCTTATCACTTTGTTTTCCGTGTGCATTGTACCTTTAATATTTTCCATTATTTATGTTTCAACTCGTATTTTCGCTAGTACTAAGAAATGGTCACTGTATATTTCAGCTCCTCTTCTTACTTTTACGTCCTTAATTTCTTTTCTAAACGACCTCTTATTGACATCTCTCTTTTACCCGGCACCTCCCTTGTGAATTTATGTATATCTTTATGCGTAAAGAATGAATTCATTATTATTAAATTATTTTCTGTGCAAAAGTGTATTAATCGGTCGCCGTTGTTATTTTTATGTGTTTCACCTTGCTGCCCAATTGCATCTATTTCATTGTTATTTCTTTTGCCAACTCGACAGTTAAAATCACCTAATATTATTAGTCTGCTTTGCTTTATAGAATTCTTCTTTCTTATCTGCTTTTTCGTCTTCATTTGGCCCATAGACTACTAACAATGTTGTTTTGCATTCTTTATCTATTTGTAGCCCTACTTTTAATATTCTCGATGAAATACATTCCCATTTAATTATATTTTTTATGTGAGTCCTTTTTATTATGCATCCAACTCCTTCTGCTGCTCTTTCTTCAGCCCCTACTCCACTGTGTATTAATAAGTGTCGTCCATCCATGATGACCGTCCCCTGTCCTTTTTTCTTACTTTCAATAAGGCTAATATGTCTAGTCCTATACGTTCAAATTCTTGTATTAGTTCTTGTTCTTTCCCGTTTAGGCTTCTTATATTCCAAGCTCCAAATCTTAATTGTGTTTCCAATTTTTCTTTTTTCTTTTTAACGTATATGTTCCCTTTCTGTTTAACCGTTTTGTTTGCCATTTTCTTCATCTTGTATCCGTCCTGTGATGCAGTGATCATTTCTACTGTTCATTTTTTCGAGGGCAGCTTTTTCTTCATTCCATTTCCATACCTTCCCGTCTATTATTATTTTATTATATCCCACTTTAGTTAATCTTCCTTGCTTCCTTTCAAGCTGCTCGCATTCTAATTTGCTTATCAACATCTCTTTCCTTTCTGGTTAATAAATAAACTACTCCCGCTTTCATTTTTCAATTTCGTTTTATTTTGCATAATTTTTATTTTATCTTCAAAATGTTCCTGACTTATATGCCCTTTTATATGCTACGTCTATTTCTAGTTTTTGTTGCAACAACTTGCTATCTTTTCCAATCTTTTGTTTGTTTCTCGTAATTCGGTTTTTATTCGTTCATTTTCATTCTTTATTTCAGCATTTTCTTTCTTTATCTTCTCGTTTTCCTTTTCTAAATTCCTTATCTTTTCATTAAATTGTTGTTGGTCAGTTCTTATTTGACTAACTTCTGACGTTAGTTTTTGTATTTTATCTATTTTTTCCTCTTGTTTTTTCCTGGTGATCTAAAGAGTGATCAATATCTTTTCTAATCAAGTGACCTATGGAAATAAAATCATGTGTCCTTGATTAGTTCGTTATAATGCCATATGAATTATTTATATTGCATTCCTATACAAAATCTAACTGCTATTTTATGTATTATATTTTTTTATAAATTTTATACATCAAATCCCAAGTTCACATCCATCCAGAAAAAGAAGCATGCGCCAAGAGCAAGAAAAACTGGTTCATGGAAGGTCCGCCGTTCTTTTGTAAACACAAGTGAATTCTGCGTTTTAAATCGTTAATAACATTCGCTAGGATTACTGGATTGTTATTTAACTATTCGCAATGTAACAATAAGCTCTTATTAACAAAGATATCTATTAATGCATTAAACTTACTGACAGTTATAAGTAATTGAAATAGGAATGACATTTGAAAAAAATGAATAAATCAAAGACATACGATTTTCTTTCCATAGGTCACTTGATTAGAAAAGATATTGATCACACGTCACACGTTATGTGCTTTCTTGCTTTTACCAAAAATTTCTACTTCCCCTTCACTTGTTGTTGGTTCTAGTCCTTTCCTCTTACCTTCTTCTGTATCTGTTTGGTTCATTTTGATCTGTACAATGTTAGATTTGAATTGTTTTTGAATTTGTTTACTGTCAAAGCAAGTGTTCAAAGTGGGGGAGGGCATTGTTATCCTTATTTTATGTAATTTACACGGAATAATTTGCTTCAAGTGATTTACCATGCATTTGTTAAATGAATATTTTGGAGTTTGTATTTCAAGCTGATCACGTCAATTTAGTTTAAAAGTCAAGTTCACATCTGTGACTATATTTATTTCGTTCATATGTTGCTCTTTCTTAACCAGGGACATAATAATTATTAATTATTTCTGGAAAATTTAAATTCATACATTTTTTTGACGTTTTGCACATGTTCTGGTGTTGTCTTACACCATTTTTTGTCGACCTATACAGACTGTCTCATAACGTATGGAAGAGACTGAAGGGAAAGTTTTTTTCTTAATTTGCTTTTGTTCAAAATCAATAACAAGAATGTTACAGTAACTTACATTTCTTGTAAATTTGCTTCCACTTATTGACTACCGCTGAAATTAATAAGGAAGAATTGGAAATAATGTAATAGATTTCACGTTTCCAAGAAAACATATTGCTTGCAAATGCCGATAGTTTGTTGCCACTTTAATTTTAAATTTTAATTTTAAAACGTAATTTATTATTACAGTTAGTAACGATTGCAATTCAACTTTAACTTGCTGTAACTTTCTAGTTATTGATCTCCCCTAACAACCCTTTTAGTCTCCTCCGTACATTATGAGGGACCCTGTATGTAACAATTCATTAAGATACTTTTTCTCTCATTCTCCTCCGTCGAACAAGCTCATACATTTTAATTAATTTAATAGGAGTCGTAGAATTTGAGATTTTATTATAAATTATTTATTGTAAATTATGTCAGGCATTTAAAGAGTCTCATAATATTCTGTACAATACATTTTGCAAATTTTATGTTACAGGTGCTTACTGGAAACAGCAACACGTATCTCGTGGTGCGTCAGCGATTGGAATTACCGTTCATCGCAAGTAAAGTTCGTTTCATCCCTTACAGCGAACACCCTCGGACGGTGTGCATGAGAGTGGAGCTATACGGATGTCATTGGGAACGTAAGTGGCTTTTTTTAAATACCTGTTTCCTGCTCATTCTGGAAAGCCAAGAAGCTAATAATCAAAACTATTTTGTGAAATCATACAATCACAGATTTAATAACTGGCAGAGGTGGATTCAGTTTTTAATCATAACGTTATTTTTCCGAACGTGTCCCTTTTCACAGATGAGGGATTTAAGGAGAAATGTTTATCCTGGATAGACAGCGTTTTCTTCTTTTTATAGAAGAGTATAGAAGTGGGCTTAAGCTAATCAATCCTCAGCAAACCTTAAAAGCATCTACGATTTCATTGTTCATTATATCGATAGGTCTTTCTTTTAGAATATCGCTGGATAATCAGAAGATAAATTTGTTAGTAATAGCTTGAAATGCAACACATTGTTAAAATATTTTTTTAAGAGATTGGTAGCTTTAGAACTTTGAGTTGTAAGGGTATTGTTTGATTTGAATTTTTGAGGATAATAAGAACACTGGGGCTTTCTGTGTATTCAGAAAATTGATGGGGCTTTTTCAATCAGTATTCATGGGCGAAAATCAGATGTTTATATTACCAAATGAGTTCGCTGAATACCTGCGATTAGAATCAAATCGGGCGCGAGCATATTTATCTACGTTTTGCATACAAAATAACAGACCGAGACCTGTATGCCGCCGATCGAATTTATTTCGTCGACAATACGCTGGTAACAAATGAATGCGAGCAGCTTTCGCCATCGAGATGTTTTGACAATTTTGATTGAACGCTTTCGACAAACAAAAACTGATATTCCCCGGACACGTATCGCGGGCGTCGATATTCAATTTCGCCGTTTTATTTAGGAGCTTTATTATCTCCCTTCAATAAATTTATTAGCGGAGAAAATATCTCGGTGTTTATTTCTTCTCTCCCGAGGCACCTAATGAAATTTTAATGGTAAAAAGAAGACGACAAAGCGAAGAAATTCGCTGGAAATGAAAATAATTTTTGCAAAAATAATTCCCAACGGAGCTTTGTGAGGCGGCGAATGCATAATTAATTGAGATAGCTTCTTAACGAAATTAGTGTAATTGTTAGTCTAATGAGCGGAAAATATAATACCGTTGAATTTATGTCCCGGCATACTTTCTTTCTGGGGGGCGGAACATTAACGAATAATTCTTTTTAATGATGAAAGAAACATTAGATTATGTTTCTTTTTATTAAAGTTCGGCTTGTGGAATTTCAATTCATTGTAAAATAAAAACTCTATTAGAATTACACAGGGTCTACATAAACGAGACTTTGTCACGTGCTATTAGTAAGTAGAAACGTGTAGGTATGTTAGTAAAAAAAATCGTGTCTAAGTAAGCATCAGTTTATTTGCATAACAAAAGTTATTTACTTAATACGGATTAATCGTCAAAATATATTTGACAATAATTATGTATTCATAACCATGGTTGAGTGAACAGGAATCAGAGCAACAGAAGGGGAAGAAATTTGCAGAGAAACGTTGTATTAGGAGTTGACTGAGAGAAATATCATATTAAAATTTAATTCACCATAGATTAGCTCCGTTAAATAATTGAAATACATTAGGGGGTAGAAATCCGTTTAGCGTTGTATGATAAAGGGTGGTGCATGGTTGTTTAGATATGTAGATAGTCTTCACTTCAAAAACGAATGAAACCACCGTAAAATGAATATTTAACTTGTTATAACAGATGTAGAAAGCCAGCAAATGAGGCTTTTATCGCACAATGAGCTTTCGGTCCCTATTGTGTTATTTATATATAATTAGGCTGTTTCGCTGACAAAAGCTACCAACTACGTTCTCCCTTTGAGAAGGACAACCGACATAAACCGTAATCTACGCGTTTAACTCATAGATAATAATAAGAAATTATTATTATTATTTGTCACGCACTATATTCCCGAAAAGACGTTAAATAGAAATTTAACATTATCCTGTAATTTTTTGCCAAATATTTAAGTAATTAATTCCATTTTGTACGGACGTTTTTAATTACATTAAGTGCGCAAGGGATCCCCCCGCTCATTGCTTCCTTCCGTGTTTGTGTCCATTTGAAGATAACTTAAAGGGACGTATAAGGGATAAAATCGGGTATCAATTCCAGATGTGCGTTATCGTAGGGGTCTCGGTGGAGCGTGTTAACAGTAGTCCTTGCCTAGGGCTAGAGAAAGACACGGGGTCAACGAAATTCGGACAGCCAGCTATCCCAAAGGAAACCCCACTGTAACTGACATGCTACAGGCGATAATAGGATACCTGAAGTTACGTATCTGATCGTATGACAGCTGTATTAAGCTTGCTACGTTTTGAAATGGTAATTGAGGTAGTTGCACGAAAATCACTGTATTTTTAATATAATAAACGAGGATAACACAATCACGTATTACTTTATGTAAGTTGGTGTGGCATTACTTATTGAAATAGCATTGGAACGTCCTGTATTTAATTACTTAAATCATCTATGACTCGAATTCATTTCATTATGTATTTATTAAATAAACAACTATTTAAAGTTGTTTCAAAAAACAATAATTATAATAATTAGTTAAAATGAACTTGCAAGGGATAAGGTAAAGGGAGGATGGTATGTTGGTATTAATATTTCCGCACTTGAGAATGTTAGTTAACAGTATTGTGCGGAATACAGTTGCAAAGGGTCTACGATTACAGAGGAGCCTTCCTAGTAATAAAGCAAATGCCAATCAACTAACTGCTGATGTATGGTCAGATGATGTATGGCATGAGTTTGTGGTGCGCTACCCAAATACTAAGAAGCTTTTAATCAAGGGACTCGATTCAGTCATGCATAAAGTCAAAACGGAGAGATTTGCTTTACCGTACCATCTCCTCCACCCTTACAACGATCGACCGTAATAATGAACTCTCCCATCCGATACAAGACAGCACGCCCGAATTTTAATTGTCAATTGATTTTTCGCAGTCCGAATTAATCGTTTGTTAAAGTTTAAATTCGTTTGAATAATCAAAACAAATTCGGTAGGCCGACGCCGTCACGTGCGTCGTTTATTACGACTACCGCGTCTCGACCGCTCTCATACGTTTCAATCAACAAGATGTGCGCTCGGGGAGAAGCTGATGAGTAAAGGGTTCAGCATGCTAATGTCCAAACCCCTAGCAGGAGCGAAGCCGCTGCTCTAGGTTTATACCACCCGCGAGGCGAGATCCCCACGGACGCCTTGCATAATGAAGATATACCGCTACAAAGGCTCATATGCGTACACAGACATAATGCGCCCCTTCACATGTTTACTACTAACTTGCTGAATTACCCTCGCACGTGTCGAAAGACCCGACAAATAAAAATGCCCTCCTGCGAAACTCTTTTATATTAATTAGCGCACAGAAGGAGAAAAATTGCCTCACTTAAATACTGAAACACTTTAATACTAAAAATTTATTTCTCCACATGCAGCAGTTCGATAATATTACTTAAAAACTAATAAAAAATTAGAATGTAAATGTTTCATCATTATTTTTCTATTGCTTACGTATCACTAACTGCTAATCTCCGTATTCTTTCGTACGAAAGTTATAAATGACCTGCCTGCAACGTTTATTGTATTACGTCTGCGAGTTTACTGCTCTATCATTGTTATTGCACATATTTAGTAAACTTCGCTCAGCTGGGGCCTTTAAATTACAAGCAAATGGTAGGAGATTAAAAAGCAAATAACGAACATACCCGAAAAAGAATATATTTACTTGTCATTTATATTTGGTTATTTTTTCTTTGATAGGATATACAGAAAGTTGGACACAGAAATTTTTTTATTGTTGATTTCTAAGAAAAAATTATTCTTTATGAAAGCCCCTGCATCTTCCCAAACTCAAAATGCACTTATCAAAATTTGATTTGACCTTTGAATACCTTGAATTTGAATATACTGAGGAGATCAAAATATTTGAAATCGACATAAAAGTATCTTTATTTTTCAAGATACGCGAAAATATTATTCGAAAAAGTTATTCAGACTTGTTCTGACATCTCAAATATGAAATCATGGCTCTCTAAGTACAAAAATTTCTCTAAGTTAAAAAAACGGAACGAGTTGAACAAAAAAGAAGAAACAAAAAAAATTGTTTCCCTAATACATTCAGAATTCGATTGTTAAGTATTTAAACTTTTACAGTATTTTTTTGTTTGTTCCTGTGCCAGTGTTATTTTTATTTCTCGTAACATTTTTTAAAAACTATTTCAATGTTCTTCCCCTATTTTAGTCGTCTTTTATTAAATTTGATGAAAGACAGAAAGACACAAAGGGGAAACAAGAACAAAAAATGATTGTTTTGAAGAAAGAATACATAAAAAAACAAAAACAATAACAAATAAAAGTGAACTGACTTTGACTTAACAAGCGGTACACAAAATTGAAAAAGAAAACGATAGGAAACAAAAAAAAAACAAAACACGATCATACTGGAGAATAAAAAACAAACGAAGAAGCAAGAATTCGATTGTTATTTATATATACCTTTGTTTTCTTGTCTTTTTTTCTGTTTGTTCGAGTGCAAATGTTTACTTTTTCTTTAAAAGCAATTTTTTAAATGATTTCAAGATAGCGTTTCTCTTTTTTAATCTCTTTTTATTAAATGTGATGATGATGATGATGATGATGATAATGAATGATAATGAAGAGAAAACCAAAACAAAATGCGATTGTTTCGAAGAAAGAAAAAAAAGGAAAATGGAAATCCAAACAAAAGTAAAAGTGAAACTCTGATTTTTGACTTAGGTCGGGTTTCTGGAACGTACGGAATTTAAAGAAGACTTTAAGGTCACAGTCACTTTCAGATGCCAAAACAAATAAGAAAACACATTTGTTTAAATTTTAAAGTCTCCTTTAGAAACGGGTCCTTAATGAAACATTCTAGAAATCCGACCTTAGTGACTTTACCGGTACACAAAATTGAAAAATGAAACAATAAATTATTAAATTTTCCTACTTCGAAACCTTGCCAACAAGGCCTCTAGACAAACATTACTATACGAGTAGTACCTTATTTCCAGCGATAGAAAAACAGATTTTAAATTTCGCGCCAATCTAGAAAAGTCAATAGGTACTACTAACATACGCAGTCCAAATTGTCAATCATTGCTGCTTTTATAATACGTCCTCAATTTTTCAGGTTAAGTAAAATGAAAAACGAGCGAAATAATATACGTATTAAACTTTATAATCGAGTACACTGGGAAAAATAAAATGTTCAGTCAATCAGAAACGCATTCAGTGACCCAGTTTTTTCGTTTACCTATCAGGTGTGATCCTTAGGCCAACAAGCAAAAAATGTTAAATATTTCCGATTGAGAGAATTAAAAGTTTGGTTCAGTCAAGCACATAAAAAATGTTTTACGTATTAACTGAAGTTTGCAATTGTTTTAACATTTCACAATTGTTGTTTTAATACGTTAACTTTTAACTCAACATGTTACTTATTTTCATTTGAAAACAACACACTTACGCTATCTACTCAACAGAATTAGTTTAATTTATGTTGAAGCAAAAATATTTTGTTTGAATCACCGCAGAAAAAGTTGACGCGTCAAAATTTGTTGACTGAACACTTTCATTTTTCTCAGTGTACCAATAATAGTAAGAAAGTCTTCGCTCGAAACATTTAAATTGAAATTAGCGTCACTCTTAAAAGACGGTTCTTTTTATTCGATTGACGAATTTTTTGAAATTTTGAAACACACGCAAACTTTTGCGTACACATATCGGAGATCACCCTATTACACCTCTTTTTGGTTAACATTTATTGTACTGCTGCGTGGTATGACTTGCTAATGTTTGCTTTTGGCCTGACCTTTGTAAAACAATTTTTGTTATTTACAACAATAAAAAACTTACTTATAACGAGCCTCTAAATAAAAACCTGGTCAAGTAGGTTGTGGTCGAGAATTTATCCATTGCATTTACATAACAGAATTACTAAATGTAGCCTACTTGACCAGCTTTTATTTAGACACGTGTTACTTACTAAGAAAAAAACAAAACACGATCGTACTGGAGAAACAAAAATAAACCATGAAGCAAACAAACATATTAGTTTAGAATTCGATTGTTATTTATTTATATTTTTGTATTCTTGTTTTTTTTTGTGTTTATTCGAGTATTTTTTTCGAATGTTTACTTTTTACTTAAAACCGATTATACTGGAGAGAAAGAACAACAAACGAAGAAGCAAGAAACGTATTCGTTTAGAATTCAATTGTGATTTATTTATAATTTTTTGTTGCAAATCGATTTTGATTGCAGTGAATTTCCTCGAGCATCCTTTGTTAAAGCTGTTTCGGCCCTATTGGCTTCTCCAGATCCACTGCAATACTGCAATCAAAACCGCAACAAAAATTTTTGAAACTTTCAATATGCTTTGACAGTACGCTTTGCCGCCTTGTATGAGTTGACTTATTAAGTAGCAAACTGGTCGCAATTTGTCAATTCTAATGCAATATTAGGTCAAAAAGGGATCGCAAGATGTCGCGATTTAAACTTTTCGTTATTTATTTATACTTTCATGTTTTCTTGTGTTTTTTTCTTTTCCGTTTGTTTGAGTGCCAATGTTTTTATCCAAAAACAAAAGTCTTTAATGGTTTCAACGTCACGTTCCTTTGTTAGTCGTCTTTTATTAAATTTGATACAGAAAAAAAAAACTGAATGGAATCATGTGAACAATAACAGCTAATTTTGATAGTTCCTTATGTAAGCTCTTTTCATATTCCCAAATCAGGAAATTTGACGATTGTTACATTCTAATAAAATATATCCAATTCGTTTGCTTTCATCTACACTGTCAGAAAGTGTTTCACTTTCTTTTTGCGTCAAAAAAGTTAATAATAAAAGTTTCAAATTTGATTAAGATTACTTCCGGAAAATTAATTTCGATTCAGGTTACAGAAAATTCTCTGTTTTTAATGGGTTTTGGGTTTTTTACTGTTACATCTCTGACTAATGTGAAACTTATTCGATTACACACTGTATATAAGTTTTTAGACTCACAATCAGTTGATTAACTATTATTGTAAATCGCTTTATAGAATTATGTAACATTCGACTAATGAAGATGATTTTTTTTGTATTTTCCTTGCAAAAGAATGTGTTAAAATTTTGGTAAGTTCCTAATAATCAATACAACCAATTTTCTTCAAGAAGAAACACCATAGAATGAAGGAACTAGTTTGAGAATTTTAAAAATATTTTATAAAAAGACCGACATTGAAGTTCATTTCTTCTCATTACTTATCATCTTTTAGAAATCTTTCTTTACTTTACCTCCTACCTCGTCAGTTTTATCAAGTCTTCCTTCCTCTTTTTCTTGTTCGTTTCTGTTTCATTACCCTTTCGAGTAAGTAGTCGTTTCTGATTTATTTCAAGAAATGAACTGAGTTCACTTGAACTGAAGTTAAAGCTATAGTGAAAAAGCAGCTTTCAGGGCCAGTTGCTCAAACATCGTCCAACTCTGAATTTGATTCTATCATTACGGCAACAAATGCCTTCACAAATGTTGTCATGGTAATAGAACCAGGTTCAGAACTGAACCATGGTTCAAATGTTTGAACAACTAGTCGTTGGGGCTAATTGTGCAAACATTGTTCAATTCTGAACTTGGTTCTATCTTTACTGCCTTTACAAATGTTGCCATAGTAATAGAACCATGGTTCAAATAATCGAACAGCTGGCCCTTTAATGTATCAAAATGTTTAATTTAAAAGAATACCTAGACGATTTGTAATGTTTATTTTTTTCTTTTTGTTGCAGAAAGTATTGTAAAATATGATGCTCCTCGAGGAGATGTCCGCGATGCAGACGTAGACCTAGATGACATAAGCTACGACGGCATGTTAGACGGAAATTTCATGAGAGGAGGACTAGGTCAACTCACTGACGGCCTGTCCGGAGACGACGATTACCAGAAGCAACTCCAGGGCGAAAATTCCGGTAAGCAAAAAATATAATAATTCCATATATTTCACCGGGAATTCGCTCTCTCTCCGAGATTCTATCGCGATACCCCGGTTTTTATGCGCTCTTTAAAAGCCGCGCACCTGCGAAAATTCGTATTTAAAATTCATATATTCGACAACGGTTTAAGATAAATCGCGTTTTGTCGGTCTGGGGATAAAGATAAGGTCGGGCGGGCGCGCTTTATCGCACCATCTCTACACAAATACTGGCTCTGCATGTACGGACACGTACGGAAGAGTTCATAGTCTAATCTCTTTCTATAAATATGGCTGAAACATTGAAAATACTTATCCGGCGTATTATGCTTAGCTGATTTTGCTTTAATTTTATGGTTAATGGCGCGTGTAATTTCAGTTCCTATAATCAAACTTATTTGAGGATTTAGTTATTCTAGGACTGGTCGTTCCATCTTCGAGTTAAAGTATCCAGCGAATAACTTGATTTTTATGAAAGGTTGTTTGATTCTTATGAATTGTTTCCATGGTAGTTATCTGTCAGTTAGTTTATCAAGAGGTGTAAAGACCTGCCCCCTATTACAATATTACAATACCTTTACAACCGTGATTATGATAGCATTCGAATTAGCTTGGATTTTGAATATGAAATAAATACTTAAATACTCTGATAAAAATCACCCCTGTTATAAAACAAATATTTTAAGTTTTCTTTTTTGAGTATTAAACGAAGGATTGAAATGATTATAATGGCTGAGCTTTTTCTCTTTGTGTCTCAAACCGAAAGTCACGAACCTGAAACATAATTCTGATTCATTAAGAAAACTAAATGATGTTCTGAAACTGTCTTACATTACGAAGAGCGTTTATAATGGCCAAAAGTATCTGCATTTGAAATTATTAAGTCAATTAGTAACTTCTTACCGTCGCGCCGCGTCGCGTCGCTATAAATCATTTACAAGATTCAATCGAGTTTCTTACGAAATTTTTGTCGTCCCGGACCTGTCGAATAAAAACACACGGACATTTTAATTAACAAAACGAATTGGCCACCTAGTCGCGAGCTGTTACATATTAAACGACGGATATTTTTTTCTCTGTCCTGCTGCCACACAGGATCAAGTCATCGTTGGTGATCTAAACCACCCGCGTGACAGACAAGCCATTGATGGCATTATTAAAATATAAATCACAGGAGCGACCGAAGAGACTCTTACTACATTTTTGTGGCACAAAAAATGGCAAAGAAAATTAGACGCTTAGAAGAAATATAGAGCTCCATTATCGGATGTTGAGTTGGTACAATTTTGCGTCGGAGGATACTTTTAAAATCCCTTCCCCCCTCAAAAAAAAAAAAAAACAAGGGTGTTATTTTAAAAGATAAAACGCGTGCTTTTATTCGTTGGTGGAAAAAAAAACTCTCAGCGAGCGCGCGAGTATAAATGTGCGTCCTTTATATAAATGATCGGTCAGTTCTTTTATATTGCTCTACTTAAAGTAACCAACAAAAAGTATGCTCTTTACTACTCCGAAATGGTACCCTCTAAATCTGTTTCAATATCATCTCCACCAGCACGAAATCACGCATCGAAATTTAAGTTTCGACCAAAATTATCCCACTTCAGGGAAGTTAATCGATTCATTTGTTGCAGGTAGCCGATGGGTTGGCTGGCGAAACGACTCCCGAGACGGTCAGCCTCTTGAAATTACCTTCGAATTTGACAGCATTCGAGAATTTAGTGCAGTCCATCTGCATGCTAACAACATGTTTACCAGAGGAGTTCAGGTTTGGCGAAATTCCTTTCGTAATTAAGTCATTTCTCAATTTAATCTTTAATCTCATTACAATCCATTACGACCACTTAATTTGTTAAAATTTCAACTTATAATTATTGGGAATGCACATAATTGACGACGAGATTAATAGCCGGCGATTTATTTAAGATTGGTTGGGGGCCATCCAACCAATAAATAAGATGTAATTGGTCTGAGAACTTGACTATGCAAATTTATTATGTACACACCTCCTCCAGCAAGATTACCTTTATAAAAATATCAATTATTACTGTATGCTTCTATAAATTAGTTTCTATAAATCTGGCAAACCATTACTATTTAGTCTATATAATATAATAATTAATTAAAATTACCAGGCAGACGTATTAACGTGACCAAGCATGATTAAGATTAGTAGTTAAAATAATTGAATGAAAAGATTTCATTTCTATACTTATAAGCTCAAACCGTGGGGGAAATCACTTTTCACTGTTTAGATATTACTTAGTTTCCACCAAGGCATATAAAACAAATCAGAATAATCCCAAACGAAATAAGTAATCGAGAGAGCGACTGTTTAAACTGAAAAGCTGTTTGAAAACAAAAATATTTGTCATTTATTGCAAACAAACATTTCGGAGACGTTTGGTGAGTTTCAACGTCATCGTAACGTATCTTCTGTCGTTCGCTGGCAGATTAAACAACGCAGGCGCTTTATTTTCGCCATCGTAATTAAAACTTAAATATTTGATGTATTTATTTAGCAAAGTTTGCACCTGGTGAATGAAGTTGGCTACCGTTTAATCCTCTCCAACTTCCGATAGAAGGCCGGAGCACTCTGAGCCGCTTATTGGGGATTACCGCCCTTGCGAGTCTTACGCAGGGGGCTGCCCGATGGTAGTCGATACCTAAGAATCAGAAGTTGGAAACTTTATCCAAGTTTCAATCATCAAACTCGCCGCCGAAAGCTCTCAAACTTTTTAAACTCCGTCTACTTAACGTTTATATTACCTGCGGCATATATCAACAATTTTCTTTTACACACGTATCGCATAGGGCATAAGTATCCTTAAATTAAAATACATGTATTGGCTAAGCTTTATCCAAAGCTCGTTGCTCAACCTTCTTAAATACGTTTATATTAGCTTTTATTTTTTTACGCACGCATCTACCCTTAAATTAAATGTAACACGTGACGTGTACTCGTGTCATGTATTAAAATAAACGGGGCGATTGTAGGAAACCGCTGCACAATTGAAATAATTATTAGTGAATTTTGTTTGGGCGGTTGGTAAACAAGAGAAGTTTAATTTCCATTGTAAATTAGCTGTGTGCTGTTTTTGTTTGGTTTATTTTAAATGGCTTTCTGCGTAAAATTTATGTACTTTATGGGTGCTATTATTAATACAAATACCTACCCTTAATTAACGATGTGGTTAAAACGATTGCTTCCACTCGTTTGTAATTAGTCCTTTCTCACTCAAATCTAAGATGCTCTATGACTTTTAAGTCCAGTTGTACAACCCTTAACAACAATTGTTGAAATAATCGTTGTAATGGGTTTAAGCTTCAGCTTAAATTTAAACTAGCATTGTACAACTGGACCTTACAGATTAATAAATCATTAAGCGATGATATAACTAAGCGTCGCGCGTCGGTCAGAAATCGTTCCAGAAAAAAAATCTAATTTTGTCGAACACTTTTTTTCAAAAGTAAATGAAAGGCTTGAAGGAGAGAAAAAGAAAAAAATACTCTTTTACTTTTCTTCTTTTAAAGAAAGTATAATTTCGCAGGCAACTCTCATGTAAATAAATTTAATTTCAATAGTTTTATAATAAGAAGCTTCTGTGTGTTTCGATATTGCAGAAAACGAAGAATGAAAGGGGGATGGAAATATCAAGCCTTCGTAATTAGTTATACGATAGGGGGTGTGCGTGTATTCCACGTATGTCTGTTCCAGAAGAAAAAACGAATACGTGTGCTAAAATACTGCAGCCGAAAGCAGAAACAATACAGCGGGATGCTCGGAAGCGCTTCAAATGAAGCATTGTTGCCAACATAATAACCGCATATTCCCGCACTGCCGGTACGTCTGTTCCACCGGACGGAATGTGGCATATGCAGTTTCCGGTTGCAATAAATCAGGCTCAGATATTTCGTGATTATTAATTTAAATACCTGCAGCGAATAATAAAATCATTACGTTGGAACCGCTTCACGCACCTCATGTTAATGTGTGTATGTTATACATAGAATGTTTGCAACATTCCATTTTCATTTGTATAATTAATTTTAAAACGAGTTTTGAAACAAATATGATGTCATATAAGAATAGGTAATATATTAGTAGTATATTTCTAAACATAAAATTGTTACTCCGTAAAGACCCTCGAAACTAACATTATATTCAGCTTAAAGATTATAGAAACAGTTCTATTTTGACTCAGTTTCACCGGAAATTAAAACTTAAGATAAAAAAGTAAAAAATCTGGCGAAATATAAATCAAATTGAATTGAAAGCTCGGAAGTCGAACACGAAATTACTTGCGAAGATTGATGTGTTATACTTAAAAGCATGTATAGTTGTAGTAGGAGCAAACAGATATTTTTTTTCGTTTTCCTCATGAAATAATTTTGTTTTTCAGATATTTTCGCTGGCGGAAGTTTGGTTCAGTTTGGACGGGGAGCGATTCCAGTCGAATCCTCTACGAACCGTGCTTCCTGCCGACCGCAGCCGCGAATCCGCTCGGAACGTCACCGTTCGATTGAAAGGGCGATCGGCAAAGTTCATCAAATTGCGATTGTTTTTTGCAAACAAATGGATTTTACTCAGCGAAATATCCTTCGAATCAGGTATGTTACGTGGAGGGAGCGTAACGTTATTGTTCTCCGTTCGATCTGCAATTTACTAAAACGGCAATTTCATCATTCGAATTTTGTTCTATTTTCAAGTTTCATCGAGTTTTTAAAAGTGAAAAATAAAATATGAGCTGCACCGTGGAAAATCGCGTCCGGGGGAGTGGGGGGGACATTGTTTTAACTACTTAAACAAGTTGGCGTATAATCCGATTTGGATGGCTGGCGTCCATTTATGTATCCATTAGGATTGGGATTCGTGTTTTTATAGCAAAGTGGTCACCTTGATAGTAATTTGCTAAGTCAACAAAAATCCTCGGAAAATAAACAAAATTACATTTAGCAAAAGCGGGGCAAACATCGAAAGGCCGCAGCGAAAACACAACCCCATTTTTTTATCCCTTATTCCATTTACTTTCGGGATTACGTTAAACACAGCTTATTGCAGGTATCGATATCAATAACACACAGTCATTCCTTCGCAAAACATACATTTACTTTTCACTAAGATAAACATTTGATGTTATTAAAATTAGCATATTATCCTAATCTCACCCTTGGACGTCCTGGCTTGTAAACTCGTGGGCACAACAAAAGTCTCAGGTGTTGCTTGAATGATTTTACGGCTTTTCAAGACCCCGTTAATGAGGGTTCCACCCTGCGCCGTTAGGAACTAATTTATCGGCCGTGTTTATATTCGTCGCCGTATTGCGAAACCTTCAGACGCCATCCATCTCCGCGTTACCATTGTGTTAAGAATGATGCATCGCAACAACCTGCTCTTGAATAATGACACCATCTAGTGAGCCAGCCGAAGATAAAGCCTTACCCCGGCATTTAGTAAAAGTGATGATAAATTCGGCTCGTTACCGTTGATACCTAGTCTTTATTAGTATTCGCTTTTAAATAACCCCTTCGGAACACAAGCGAATGATCCAGCTTAATTTTATTAACTTGCCGAACAATTTTTCAACGGGTTGAAGAAATCAAATAAAAGTAACTTTATATAAAATTAAATTAAATTTTGGTGGAGGCGCCTGTCGTGCTTTAATCAAATTCAATTTCTCTAATACTTTAATAGTATTTCACAATTTTTAGGGCTTTCATAAACGTCATTGGCTAATAAATAATTTATAGAAAATAAAATTCGTGCAATAACTTCGTTTATTGGACTTTTAATTCTTACGCCCAATTTATCCCCTCAAGACAATCCAGTGAAACGAGGTCGTTGATGAAGGTTCGCGCGGCGTTATTTTTTATGCATTCCTATTTACTTAATCGCGGAATTCGCCCGGAACAAGTAGTTTTCAAAACATTAAACGTCCCGTTTATATTTATCACCGCGGTCGCTATTGCTTTATGTAAAGCGTTCATTTCGTGCGAAATTTATGCTGCGATAAACTTACTCTGAAAGAAGCATTGTTCGCGCGCCCCGTTCGCGATTTATTCGCCTCGTGCTCAATGACACCGACTCAAAACGCGAAATGAGTACATACAATTAATCTTAAACAGTTAAACAGTGGATAATTATAGAGCAAACTTGCAGAGGGGTGTTCCTATTAACATAGGGGGGGCTCAATTGAAACGTAATAAAATTACAAACAATAGCGTGATGGTTTACTTCAATTTCAAAGATAAACAGCGTTCTGTGTGCACTCTGCCTCTGTTAGCACATGAAGAGCCCTCAAGCTGTTTACCTACAGCAATACAAATGCATGTTACAAGTAATATACTTAAATATACGCACGTTCCTGTTTACTATAACTACTGCAAAGTTATACGTGTATGTGATTAATTAACACGCTCAAGTACTCGTTTGCTCGAAATGTATTTAATTAATTTACCTATGTACGTATGCACGTGTGTTTTATTGAACTTAAAACTTGAATTTGCGTTAATTTGTATTAAAAATTAAATTCAATACACAGGCTGTCTCATAACGTACGGAGGAGATTGAAATGGTAGCTGAGGAAGATCAAAGTAAAGCTTTTCTCTTAATTCATTTTTGTCCAAAACATATTTTCTCATTAAATAAACTCCAAATTTATCAAAACCAAAACATTCACAAAGGGTATTCAAAATGTTGACCCTGCATTTCAACACATAGGAACAATTGTTTTTATAATTGTTACTATGAGAATAAGCCGTCCTTAAAGTTAACTTGTGATTGAGAAACCGGGCCTTAAAGGAAAAAATTTAATAACCGTAAGTTTTATGTTACTAATTTATTTAACTAAACATTGTTTAACTAACTCTTAGGTACCCCAAATTTAAAACGTAATTTATTACTATAGTTATTAACGATTGCTTGTTAATTAATTTAACTTACTGTAACTTTCTAGTTATTATTAAAAGTTTATTAATAAAAAGCTTTATTTTGATCTCGTCTAGCCAACCCTTTTAGTCTCCTCCGTATGTTATGAGATACCTTGTATTTATACTTACATTCAAAATTATTTTCTTTAGCAGAAATGCGTGCACTTAAATAATACTAATTGTATTCGTCATGTTTATCATTATAGTAAGTAATGAAAAGAGAAGGCGCAAAGGCGAAACACCGCCCATAATTTATAAAATTTACAGCAATTGAAATTAATGCACGCAAATTATTTCCAATGAAGCTTAAGCAAAAGCGTCATTTAACTCGAGGGCCAGAATTAGTATTAATGCTGATTGTCCGCGTGCTATTATTAAGTTTGCCCGACTTCATAAGGACTGTTTGAGATTTGCTCCGAGATTTTTCGTCCGAGTTTTCGAATTATTTAAGAAGCCATATGTAAATGAGAACTTGATTAATATCGTGCATTAACAAAACAACGAAGGTTATGTAGTATAGTTAATTAGAAAATATGTAAATGCACTTTTTAATTAAATTTGCTAGTTAAGAGAATTACATGCAGTGGTAAGTATAATTCCAGTCTTTCTTTTTTTACAAAAAAAATCTACGCAATAAATACAGGGTGTTCAGAAATTAGAGGACTCGGTGGTCGTAGCGCTGTTCCTTGCATGATTCTGAGAAGAAAATCTTAATACATACAAAAATTTATTTTATCTTACTTTTATTTTACTTTTTTTTATTAGTTTTAATTCGTTGAAGACATGTTAAAACAGCTTCAAATGAGGACAAGCTGCAAGGATAACAAAAACTTCTACATAATTATAATTTGAACAAATTTTGATCGATTAATGCTGGGTTTCATAAAAGTCGATTAAATTTAATCATTGATTAAGAATAATCATTCCTATACCTTCAGCACATGTAACCATAGCAACGTTTACTTTTAACGCTTGATTAAATTTAAGTAACGTTTGTGAAATCCACTATTAATGTACTTCAAACGCATTTTTCATTCCTCATATCTTCAACTTTGATGACCCCGCATATAAACAGGAGGGCTCGTACAAAGATTTTGTATTGAAAATTTCTTCTTAGAATCATGCAAGGAACAGCGCTACGACGACCACCGAGTCCCCTAATTTCTGAACAGGGTGTATACATACAGTGTGTAATCGAATAAGTTTCACTCAGTAGGGGACCAAGGTCAATAAAAACTCTACTAAAATCTACTTTTACTTTTTACAGAAAACGTTTGAAAAGCACTGGATGTAATTTAAATCGTTGTAGAAATCTGATTGTGAGATTTGAAGAAAAATCTAATGGTCTGTTTTCACGCCCAAGTAATTTGCACAAATGGATTTGTGCAAGCATTTACGCATACAAACTTGCATGCGGAAATATATACATGCAGTTTGCCAAACTTTCTGGCTTGTGCAAGCAAAAAGATGACGCTTTCATGCAACGACTTCCTTGTGCAAATTTGTGTGCACAAGCACATTTGCTCAAATTATTTCAGCGTGAAAACGGACCTTATTAGAAGTTTACTACTACGTACAATAAATGAGCAGATGTAATACAAGAAGGTCGTCCGATAACAATTCGGACGATCTACCGTCGTATCATAGCTATTGGCCCATCTCGTCTTATCTTTGACTGCTCAACATCGTCAGCAACGCTTGGACTGGTGCAGCGAAAGACACCGCTGGAACGTCGGATGGAAAAGGGTTGTGTTTAGCGATGAATCCCGACTCTGTTTGGGGATGCATGACGGCAGGCAGAGAGTCCTACGAAGACGTGGTGAACGGCGGAATGTTGAATTTTCCGTTGAGAAGCATATTCATCATGTGGGGTGCTATCGCTTACGGAAGCAGGTCTCCTTTGGTGTTTATCCGAGGCAACATGAATGCTCAACGTTATGTTAATGAAGTGGTAGAACACCAAATTCTTCCTTACCTGCAGCGAGAGAAAACCCTCTTGTCTAGCAAGATAGCAAGGACTACAATGAACTCCTTTGAGCAAGTCCATGTTAATCTTTTACCATAGCTGTCTAGATCTCCCGACTTTTCGCCAATAGAACACGTCTGGGATATGATAGGGAGGAGTTTACGGAACTTGGTGAATCCTCCACACTCCACAGACGCTAGAAGCCCACCGAAACGAATTGCAGACTGCCTGGCATGTAATACCTCAGGAAGACATAAACAACCTCTGGGAATTGATGCCACGACGAGTAGAAGGATGTATAATTTTCTTTGAAATTTTAATCAATTGTTACTTTTCGATAGCCACTTCTTGGTGTTGCAATTTCCATGTCAGTAAGTATATCTTACAAACAGAGTAATAGTGTCGTCAAGCCATTTCAAAGGCTTCAGCAAAAATGACAACGCAAAACTTAAATAATGAGAAACGTTCTCTAGTTTTCATCTTAAATCACAAAACATGGTTCACCCTGTATGTGTATTTGCACAGATTCTTGTGTATTAAGTTTTTACAATGAGACTATCCAACATTACATATCTCTGCAATCAGGATAATTGAATTATCCATCTTTAATGTTAATTAGCACGTAGAGTACGATCGTTAATCGTGAAACTTTGAAATTTAAAGTTCAGGTATTTACATTTCGCGCTTATAAATTCCTTAAATCTTGCCGAAGCGGATTCATGATTAAAACAGCAGCGGCGCAATACGAAATAAATATAATCGGCGATTAAAACTTTGCATAAAGCTCCGGACTGAATTAATTTCAATAATGTTCGGATATGATCCTCATTGCTCACTTCGGCAAATAATTCAATTTGCGGAGTGCTGAGAAAAGAATCACCTGCGTCGCAGCAGGCGAGGGATTGCAATCGCTGTTGTACGTAATCTATTTCGTTTTCCACTGAAATTGTTGCCGCCGCTCGCCGTGATAAATAATAGCGGCGTTGTACTTTGTTATAAAAACGTTTTCCCTGACTTATCTGGGATAAGTTTAAAAAAAAAATTTCACGCCATGTCGTTTCTAAAAATGAATATTTCTTCGTCTGTCAGTCTAAATTCAACAGAATTTCTCACAAAATCTTATGGTTAAAATTAAACTGTGTTAGTAAAAAGGTAATATGTATGAAGTGAACTTTCGTTGAAAATAATTTACAAAAAGAATCGCGTTTGATAAATTACGAGTTAAAATTGAAGTGGCTACTTCACAAGCTTGAACTTTGAAACTACTTCCTGCAATAGTTCTTAAACGAAAAGCATTTTCGGTGATTCAATCGAGTTGCAACGTCTTGCTTGTAAATTGCAATTGAACCGTTCCAGACTATTATCCGATCTGTGTACAGTCCACTAAGCTTAAAACTTGTTTGCAGGTCCATTAACGAATAATCTAACGGAGGACATCTTAGAAAAATATTACGTGCAGCCGGAAATAATTATGTCAACAATCGCCCCCGGAACGGTGGGGGCCGAAACGACACACGCCAGGAAGGAAGTCACTCCTGCGACGAGCCCCACCAGCAGTACCCAAGCTTACATTGGACTGATAACTGGGGTACTTGCGATGATTGTATTACTGCTGGCGTGCACCGTCTTCTTGATGATACGCAGGGGACGTAAAAAAGTCGCCCTCCTTCACAAACACACCGCCCTCGTCTCGAGCAGCACGAAACCCGGGGTGACGATAAATATGAAGGACTTAAAAATGAATATGTCTACCCCTATTATCAATAATGGCTTGTCTAGATCTAGATTATCTGTTAAAAGCAAGGGAAGCACCATGGGGACCGTTGAATCTAAGAAGAGTAAGAAGTGCAATTTGTATGGGCACGTGAACGGAGAGGAATCTGATAGTGAAAACTCATCCGTATATCACGAACCTTACAAACTACTTCCAAATACGAAACCTGAATATGGATGTCTTTTGAAGAAGGATCCTATATCATCTAGTAAAAGTGGAGAGTATACTGGTAAGTTTTTATCAATAATATTAAAATTTAAATTTCTTACAAGGTATCTTGTTTTCAAATGATATGCATACCAACTTGAATATTCATACATATTAGATCCGGTAACGTTTAAGACATGATCCTATTTCGCGAGGAGCGCGATCCCGTCTGAAAACATACATTTACATTTCGTACGGCAGTCAGTTGCTCCAACACACGTAAAATTAAAGCCCTTTGCATACGTTAATCGCTGTTTTCCATTGGTGGCAGACGTGCAACGGTAATTAACCTGGGGATGCGGGCCGAAACGCGCAAACATCTCCGCCATTTGCTTGTCTTCGTTCTTGATAAGCTGCCTGTTCATGTCGTTATGATTTATGCATATCGCCGGAATAATTTAAGTTTCAGTTTCTTACCCCTCGTAATTCACGCCGGCGACGTTAACAATAAACAAAAATGCGCCGCGCTTGTGAATGAAGAGATTTATGTTGCGCGCGTTAAAGTGGAGCGCACGCTTTTCAATTTTACCTTGCCAACAGAATCGAAATGTAGTACGATTTTTACATAATAGTAATTGTCTGTTATTCTCTCTTTCTTTTTGTTCGAACATCATCGAAATATTTACATTCAAACATTTCTTACACTATCCTTTTTCTTGTAAGTACAAGATTTGGTTCAATTAAAAGCTATCTGAAAAAATAGAATGTGTTCTATCTCCGAACCATATTTGTAGTCCAAAAATTTCTTACAGAATTTGAACCAAATCTTGTACAAAAAATAGGGTAATCTGTAATGGTCTTAGGAGCACTACTTTTCACTAATTATAAAATCGCTTCATTTAAAACGAAAGTGTGGGCGTATTCGTTGGATCACTTTTAAACACAACCTGAACAAGGTTTACTGAAGGACAACAGCAAACAGATAAATATAGTAATAAAATAATAAAATAGTATTTTTATACAGGGTGAGTTATTAAGCGCCCCTTCTTCCATAGCTCATTTATAGAACGAGATAGAATTTTTTTCTTTTACAGGGACATTCTACCTATTGAGCACTATAACCTAAAATTATTTTGATACGTACAGAGTGTTACATAAAATAATGGCAGCATGCAGCGATTTTTAATGGAACACTCTGTATATTCCTATAGAAAGATATAACACTCGATCCTCTAAACAGCAGCACATAAAATATTTATATTTATTTAACCAATTAAGAGTAAATTAATATTTTATCGAAAACGGTCTGATTTTCAACTTCTCTTAAAATACTAACTGTAAACGTATCGTTTGTCGCACGGGAATAAAAATAGGTAGTGTTATAAATTAAAGTATAGGGAATAACCCAGATATAAATTCATTTAGTTTCATTTGTTTTTCAAGTGTTGAAGCCTGTGTAATTGTCAGATTTTCAAATTGCCGTTATTCAATTTTTTAAATGCAACCCCCTATCTCTTTTCACGAATAGAGTGTTCATGTTCCTCTTAAATTCTTTTTTAGGTTTTATTCATATTAATCTTACAGTTTTTTTGCTATAATAAACTTTTACATTTTACTCTAAAATCAATATTAAAAGTTATTTAACGTACCGTATTTTAATTTTTTTAAGACAACGCCCTCTATTTCATAAAACAGATGGATAATATCAAGTTTACAATTGGTTACAGACTCTTATTACATTACAATCATCGTATTTTTATTATAATACAGTTCTTTCACTTTGTTGTAATTAACAATGTCTTAAAATTGATTCGATGTGGTTTACAGCAAAAGAAAACATCAGTGTTTACAAATAATTACCTTAATGTAAAAATTGTTGTACTTCAAAAAAAAATACAAATAATAAATTAATAATCTAACAAATAAATGAAAATCGGTGAATTTCTTTTGTTCAAGTATTCATATTTTATTAAATCAAATGTTATTGAAGACAACTGAGGCTTAGGAACTACATCGAATCAATTTTAAAGCATTCTTAATTAAAACAAAGTAAAAGGACTGTATTATAACAAAAATACGATGATTATAATGTAATAAGAGTCTGTAATCAATTGTAAATTTTATATTATCCATCTGTTTTATGAAATAGAGGGCGCTGTCTTAAAAAAATTAAAATACGGTACGTTAAATAACTTTTTAATATTGATTTTAGAGTAAAAATGTAAAAAGTTTATTATAGCAAAAAAACTGTAAGGATTAGATGCAGAAAACCTATAACAGAATTGAAGAGGAACATGAACACTATCTATTCGTGAAAAGAGATAGGGGGGGTTGCATTTAAAAAAATTGAATAACGGCAATTTGAAAATCTGACAATTACACAGGCTTCAACACTTGAAAAAACAAATGAAACTAAATGAATTTATATCTGGGTTATTCCCTATACTTTAATTTATAACACTACCTATTTTTATTCCCGTGCGACAAACGATACGTTTACAGTTAGTATTTTAAGAGAAGTTGAAAATCAGACCGTTTTCGATAAAATATTAATTTACTCTTAATTGGTTAAATAAATATAAATATTTTATGTGCTGCTGTTTAGAGGATCGAGTGTTATATCTTTCTATAGGAAAATATACAGAGTGTTCTATTAAAAAAATCCCGCTGCATGCTGCCATTATTTTATGTAACACTCTGTACGTATCAAAATAATTTTAGGTTATAGTGCTCAATAGGTAGAATGTCCCTGTAAAAGAAAAAAATTCTATCTCGTTCTATAAATGAGCTATGGAAGAAGGGGCGCTTAATAACTCACCCTGTATAATAGTTATTTACGTATCAAGGGCATAATTAGGAGATTATAGCCCAAGAGTATGTTTAAAGCACGACGCGAACCGGAGTGCTTTTAAATGCTTGAGGGCTAATATCTACAATTATGTATGTGGCATATGCAACGTTTTATTTTATTTTGGCTAAAATTTATGGATTCAATATTTTTATATCGTATGCGAATTATGTGCACGTCGCTTCCAAAAAATAATTATTGTTTGCGTTACTATGGATTTGTTTACGTTACTACGGGTTTGTTTACTTTAAAGCCCTCGAGCAACAAAGGCCAAATTATGCCCGCAATAAGGTGCCAATAAACAAGATTATGGTTCCAAAATTAAATAAATAAATAAAAATGATATAATTGTAAACGCTTTCGACGTTCTAATAATGTTCTCGCCGGTTGCTCCTCGCACTGCAATTCGTCTAGAGCAGCAGCGATTCTCAAATTGTGAGGCGCGCCCCCTTGGGGGGCGTCGAATAAATGAACAAGATATCAAAATTAAACTTTTACATTTTTATTACCCAATTCCAGCCATCCAACTTAATGTCTTCATCTGCGAAAAAGTATTTGCTGAAAGTAGTGTTCAAATTTTATTCAGGTCCCTCAACTGTTTTATATTATGCAGGGGGCGCAAAATTTTACAAGGTAAAAAAGGGGGGCGCGAAATACGAAAGTTTGAGAACCCCTGGTCTAGAGTCTGTCATGGTTTTGGTACTGGATGCCAAGTTGCGGTGGAAACTTCCTCAGAACGTATTGCTTTCTTACTCTTCTCCTTTCAACGACGGTCTTCGACGATGTTGGTAGAGTGTGAAGTGCGTGGGAACTCTTTCAGGTCGATTTTATTCCTGCGGTGTTCTTATTCTCCAATGCGTGGCACTCCAATGCGGCCTAAATTTTGTTTATTTGCGATGGTCGTCATCGTTGCTTTGTTACGCGGATGTCAACGTGACGCTTCGCCCGCTTTTGTCTATCTGGCATTAGGCATTATGGCTTTCCAATTGCACAGAGGAGCTACTCGGAAGCTAGTCCGGAGCTGCTCAAATGCATTCCAATTGCACTTTGAACAGCTCGGAGTAGCTTCGAGTAGCTCCTCTATGCGTGCCTCTTGTCTCACGTTGTCAATCTGACAACTGTCATTTTGACGTTTGTCGTTAACTGTCATCGTGACGTGATTCGTTGGTCGCTAAGCAACGTGCGAGCCCCCTCAAAAGAATTGAAAAGGATCGCCTCAGGGGGATTCTAAATTGCCAACTGTCTTGGAAAAAAAAGAAATTAATTAAAGAAGGCACAAGGGCATACTTTTACCTTTTTGCCAGTAACTTAAGTCGATAAAAATGAATTCTTTTATATTTCTGAATTTATATCTCAGATGAAAACGTAAAAGAGCCATTAAATCCAATAACAGTAACAATTAGAATAGTTCGATGAGAAAATTGAAAAATGAAAATCCAAACGAAAATGTAAATCGAACAGCGCCATCAGCGTTCGATACAGCACAAGTTTCCCTTTCCTTATTGAGCAATAAAACGACATACGAGCAAAGCCAGAAATGCATAAAACGAAGCAAATGCGATTCCGGTGCATCGAATAAAGGAAAACTGCGCCTAAGCGGTCGTCGGGTAAATAGAAGAGACGGGGAAACAAGCTGCGGCGGTGATATTTGCATTTTATGAAATTGGTTTTTCAGGTACCTGTTCAAGGCCCCCGACGGCTGCCATATTTCACATCTCACTTAACGCGCGTTCCTATTGCACGTGAGACTCTTTCGAAACGTACGAAGCACTTATAATTTACAAGATGCGCCGGAAACGGACGCGAAACTGTTTCTTTAAAGAAGCCACACCCAAACTATCATACACCTGAGCGCACACTTTATCTGTTGCTTCTATTTTCCTTAAAAGACTAAAAAGTAATCTCGTCCCTTGAGCATTACAATTTATTAATTAATTTAATCTTGTCTTGTCCTGTCTAGTTAAATCTTAATCTGAAAGAGACAAGAGAATTCAATTTTTTATGTTTTTTTTTCTATCTCTTCTAGATTTTACCAGCGTGAACAGCTTCCAAGAGGAACTCAAATTCAGTTCGCCCTCGTTTTACAACTTAACTCCACCGCCGCCTCCTTCATCGCGCCCGCCGACTTACGACGTTCAGAACTACCAAACACCCACTAACACCCCGAACGGGACGATTCCTGCAGAGAACTATTACGCCGCCACTGATATTATTAAGGTACGTGATACCTGCGAGCATTGTAATGGGATGTTAAATGGTTTTGGATTAATTGAATTGGGAAGTCGATAGATTAATTGGTCGGGAAATTAATGTTGACAAACACGGTTTTTCTTTTGTAAGCTCCTTTTTTCTCTACTGTTGAAACACTCTGGCTTTTGGTAATAAAATTTCAATCTAATATTTAAAGGCAAATTGATTTTGGAAAAATCGATTCCTACTCTTTCTTTGGAAATTTCAAGTTCAAATGCCTCTCAGTAATTTATAAACGCTCTGTATTATAAAGGAAAAAAAATCAAGTAATACTGCTTATAATCTTCTAGAATCTACAGAATTATCAAACCAACTTAATTTTTTTTTGTTGAATCTTCTTGACATCGAATCAGAAAAACGTACTTCCTGACCAGTGTTGCCCCATTTTTTTTTTCCTGTTTAATTATTATCATATAACATTAGTACCAGTTTTGAAGATATCTCGTTTAGAACTCTACCTAAATTTAAATAAAAATTGAGCACCTAATTGAGTTCTAAATCATAACATCAAATATTTCGATTGTCGTTAATAACAATTAAGAAAAGTCTTCTCCTATTTTCCTCACAGCAAACTCTGACAAACTTTAAATTTCAAAAACTGATGCAGGGTATCGGGGGAGAACAGGGTAAGTCCACTTTTCTTCGATATTTAAATTTTGGTGCCATCTGGCGAAGCTTGAAGAGAGCTTTCGAACGGCAATATCATCGCAGGGGGAAAGCGAGATATTTTTAAAAAGTAGTATCAGGAGAAAACAAGGTAAGATCCCTTCACGAAAGTTTTCCCTTTTCTTTGCTTACCCAGGAAATTCCTAGCTTATTTCTTTTAATTCAGTTTATCCTTAACTTTTCTTTTTTTGTGTGCTTTGGTCTGAGGTGTCCATTCTAAAGCTATTCTTGGTATTCTTTCAACTAACATTCTACTAACTTGAAGTCTTTTCTTTTTGTTTCATTTCTACCTATAATCGTTTCTTCTTTCCCATTGTCTTTCTCACGCGTTTGCTTTAGACTCTCTGTTCTTTAGATTCTTTCTTATCTTCTAAATGCGTCCATCTCTAGGGCTTTTATTAATTACTTATTCCTTGCCCAGGTTATTGAACTACATAGGTACTTCAGACTACAGTTTGTAACATAACTTCATTTTTATGTTCTCTATTCTTATTTATAGATAGACCTGCCCAATGTACTCAAACAGTCGTTTCCTTCTTCATTCTTATTGAAACTTCCTTCGTTCGTTAGGACTACAGTTTGTAAGCATTGACATTGTGTTCAAGGACCCTATCAGTTTTCCCCTTTTATATTATTTCTTACTTGAACTTTGCTTCGTTAGTAGTTAAAAGTCTTGTTGTTTGTCCAAATGCATTCACCCCTATTTCTGTCAGGTTTCAATTTAAGTTCATTTCTTTATGCAATTTTAAGTTTTCTCATATAGATTTCCTTAATTTAAGAAAAAAACCTCTTCCTTATCACCATCTTGAGCTAACAATAAAATGGTCAATTTTTCTTCAATTTCTTATTCTTGTACTTCGATGCTTACACCCGTATCCTGAAGACTCCAATTCCAATTTATCTCCGGCATGGTAGCCTACCTCTGACTGCAGCTTATAATTCCAATTCCAATGTTACCAAATAATTGGAACCAAAGTATGTCTACTTCTAGTAACCTTTTTCACTTCAAAAATAAAACCAATTTAAAATCTAAATCGATTTGAAACAATTTAAGAAATTATGAAACAGAGAATTAAAAGTCAAAACTTTCTCACATCTAAACGTTTCCGTGAAGAAATATAATTTCATAATCACGTCCGCCCGCAATTGCTGCCAGATTACGAAGAAAATCGCAGTTTTCTGAAAAGCGGCAAAATATTTCCGCGCCAGCTAACGAGGGAATTCGCCTTTGTAGTTAATTTTTCCTCACCGTCGTCGTTTACCAAGCAGAATAAAATATGTACGCCGAAACTGCAAGCAAGGATTTTGCTTCGTCAACATTAATTTCGAAGACATGAAACGACTTAAGCAGTTGCTAGCGGGGATTACGGAATGTCACATCTATAATTAACAAGGATTAAAGTACACTTGACGTAACCTAATTTGTACGGGCAATGTGCATAAATATTTTGGCATATTTCGTTTCCCTTAAGAATTGCGGCCGCCTACGAAATTGTACGCCGGCGAAGGAGAACGTAAATAAGCTCCGGCTTTCGTTAAATATCTCATGAAAGTATGTTATGTCAAGATGTAAAAGATTAACAACAAAACCGCTTTCTAATTTAACATTCACTCCAGAGGAGCTTCCCAAACATTTCGTACCAAATTCTATAACTAAAGAATAAATTAACAAAAATAGAGCTACTTGAAGAATGGCTGCGTATTCCCTCTTTCCCAAATCAACTTGCTTCGCAGCAACATTAACCGGTTACGTAAATATTATTAATATACGGCCGTAAAAACAGAGTGTTAATAACTACCGCGTTTATATCAAATTATAAACATCTCTCTGGCGAGGGTGCATCGAACTTATATCCCCACGGCTCACCTAAGTCTTTAATATAAGACGGCTTGCCTCTGAATTTATTTTGATTATGAAAAGGCTCTCGAGGTGCGACATTAAATTTTTCTTCGGCGACTCGGATTGTAATGATGATTTATGAGTTAATTTGATCCTTCTCCGCGGTATTATTACGGGAATTACTTTAATTTTATGGCATATTACCTATTTTATTGCGTTCCTGGTGATTTATCTTAATGCCGAGCGCCACCGCTTTTATGTTTGCTTTGGATGTTATGGCTTATTTACCCTGAACGAGTATATTTTGACTTCCGGATACAACTACATGAATATTTCAAACAATACAATTTATATACGTAGTCATCATTATCGCTACTAGTTACCTCAATGTAAATTTACTAAGTCCAACCTTCAAAAAAAAATTGTCTTTGTGTGAAAGCCGCGGCCATCCATTATGGAAATTTTCTGGAAATTACTTTGAAAGAAGGCTCGATGTGCGCCTAGGTGAAATCCTCTTAAATGTTTCAAGGATCAAATCGGGAATTTTGTTACAGAGCGAAAGGAGAGAACAGCATTTTACACCTGGCCGTTTTACTTCGATAAAACTTCCAGAGGGTCCTCCATTAGAAGGAGCAGCGCAGCTACTGGATTTCCCTCGCCATCGACTTCGTCTCTTGGAAAAATTGGGGGAAGGGGACTTTGGCATGGTAGTATATTAGGAGCTTAGCATATTAATAAAATGCATTCACCAGAAAAACCAATTTAATTAAACTAAATCAAATAATCTCCGTTAAAATTAGAGCTAATAAAATTGCACTTCTGTATAACAAGCATCCTACCTTTTTCATGGGATGCAGCTTGAAACAAAAATAAAAATAAAATTCGGAAAGTTACGTAACAAGAGCAGCTCGTAAAGATGCAAAGATATAATAAATTTAATAGTATCGTTATTCCATTCAGTGCTATTATTATGGGGAGGCTCAAATGTTTCATTTTACAGCCATACATTGGGATTTCGCATTCTCGTGTTCGGAATACGTAACAAGAAAAATAAAAGTCTGCCGGAAGCGGAATAAATTCAGTTACATAAAGCGTGCATAAATAAGCGCTGTTTTATCGATGAAATTATTTCGAAATCCTTTGCCCAGACGCGGATAATTGAAGTGCATTTTTACGGAGTTTCCTTAAACAGTTTCATACTTGGAGGATGTAAATGAAATGTGGACGTATTATGTTCCCCTCATGTAGCATTCTAATGAAATTTTAAAAATTCTTTTCACTTTTACGATCCACCAATACACGAACTGTATTCGTTTTACCAAAATGAGAATATGAATGACCCCTTATTATAAAAGAATGATAAACGAAATGTTTCTCAATTTGTTACAATTATTTATCCATCAAGGTTTCGTTCCGCCAAAATAAGCCTTTGTAAATATTGCCAGTGTCTGGGTAGAGAAACACGACATCGGTCTTATTGGGCCCTCGGGTGCGTCTCCAAGAAACCAATATGACCCGGTCGTAGCTTTGCCTGTGCCTGTCATTTAGATGCCATGAAGCTGAAAAGAACGGGGCGTTTCTCTCATGTAAACAATTTGTGATTTTCGTATTCAATTACCCTTACGTCTATCATTAAGTAAAACGTTACTGAAATTGTCTCGTCCCCTATAAGCATCACGCCTAGTTTATCTTTCATTAACAATGTTAATTTAACTTGAAAAATATACATTCGTATTACACTTGCAGATTTTCTATATTTATCTTTCATTAGACTAACTAATTTGTGTTGTAAGATAAAGTTAATATAATTTAAAAAATGTACAAAACCCCAATTTTCTTTCTACAATGATATTCAGATTAAATTTATACTTCGTTAGCTCGCTCATACATGTACCTAAGACGCGTCGCGTGTTGATTTTTCTTTAGTGTCACTGCAAACCGGAAGTGGATCGAGCTTCCGCATTAGATGACAAGATGGGGGGATGCAATCAGGCGTTGCAGTTGTTGCTTTCATGTTCTTTATTGGTCATAGCGCGGTGCAATAACCTTACTGCATATGTTAGCCCCCCGGTCGATTGCATCCTCTGCCCTCGGCCTTTCTACTACCTCGGAACGCTCTATTTATTGCAGGTTCACCTATGCGAAGCCGAAGGGTTGCCCGACTTTAACGGCGGTTCCTCGTTTCACAAGAAGCAGTTCGTCGTCGTTAAAAGTCTTTGGAGGGGAAGCGGAGATTCGAAAAGGTATACACATTTATTTATGCAAAAGTACTCCCTCAAGCACTTGAGGTGGTGACTCACCCCCGTCAAATTAAATCAAAATCGCAGTTATTTGTTCTGTGCCTCGTACATCACCACGAGCATACTTGAATTTCTTGATCTACATTTATAAGTAGCAATCAATCCCCCTATCCTGTGGCATCAGCTGCTGTTTGACGAGACGTGTGTTTAAGGCACGAGTTCCTGCGGGAGACCAGCTGGCTGGCGGGACTGCGAGACCCTAATCTCGCAAGGGTGCTAGGACTGTGTAGTCAGGACGAGCCTATGTGCGCCATCCTTGAACATTCTGAACTCGGAGAATTGCCAAGATTTCTGGCGCAGAGATCCAACGAGGACGAAACACAGAGTCCTTCCATTAGGTAAGTAAAATGAACCTTTTCTTCTTCGTTCATTTCACACATTTCATAATAAATCACTTTTGAATCGACATTTAAAATAAAATTTGTATTTCCTTAAAAATGAAAAACAAAGAAATGGATACCGAAAGGGCGATTCCTTTCTGAATTAGAATTTGACTAAAAACCGAACAACACATAACGCACCATTACCCGATTCCGTTCTAATATTAAACACAGCCGACCGGAAATTAACAGACGTGATCCTATAAACTCGTTTAGCATTATCAGCGATAAAACGTTATACATACCCCTACGTTATTTATTAAAGTTACAGTATTGGAGTCTGAATACTAATAACACAGACGCCCTTAGAATGATCCATAACGCCCCGGATTTATATTGAGAAATCGCTATTTATGGAAACTAATTTCCCCACCTAATTTAATGACGGAATATAAAAAAAATAGCCCACTTATTTACAATAAATTGCACAGTAAATAATAAACTCTTGTATGCACGAGGCAAGCGAACGTTTTCCCCTTTAGTTTATTTACTATAAATAAAGCGTTCCGATTTTTTTTTCTTTTTTCGTTTCGTGAGTGAGTGACACATTCAATTTTCAATCAGACTTTTGTTTGCTTTGCTTTAAACTGTTCGTTTATACATTTGCGGTGAAATTGGATCTAGTTTTTGTTGCGATACGGTGACATAAATTCAGTTGTTTTCTAGAATATTGGGGGCGATGTCGCTCTAAATTTATAATAAGCGTACGTGGCGCGACCGTCAAGCGACGGGGCGGTTAAAGCTCGAAATGAGAAATGTCGAAGGATGATTCAAGCTCTGCCTCGCGCTTAATCGATTTTAACAAGAGTAATTTCGATGATATATTGCATTTGGATGTAAACTGTTACGTCAAACCAACCAACCCCCCAAACCTAATCCGCACGTTAAATTTTCTTCTCGAACGTTTGGTGTGGCATGTTAGTAGCTGGTGACAATAAATTATTAATTAACACGTCAGAATTAATTATAAAGGGTAATGATCATTTTAAGGCGACCAAGTTTTTCTTGAGAGGCACAAGAAAAATCTGTTTTTATTTATTTAATTTATGATATTTGTTAAGCCATGCGTCGAAATGCAAAGGGCAAGTAAGCCCCCCAGTAATGCCCCTGATATTCCAAGAATTCAAATTCAGACCGAGAATTTATTCAGCATTCACGGCGCACCACTCATCTGTCCACTGTTTAATATTCTGCTGATTGTTCGTTAATATCGCGGAATGTTGCAGAAGCATTAGGGCGTTAATAGGTGTGATTTAGCGAGCTTATTGTTTACCTACAATCACGCCCGCCGTATGTATACAGTTTTCATTTAATCCCAGGTGTTTAAACATCATCTTTAGAAATGGAATCGTATTATCAAACGTCAGCGAGCATTAGGGTGGAAATTAATAGTCTGGAATATTACGATTAAATTTCATTTTCACTTGGAAAAATGTTTCACATCAAAACGAAATATGGACTGTTTGCTGTACAGTGTGAAATCGAATAAGTTTCACTGTTAGAAAAGAAGCGAAATACACAATAATAAGAATTCACCTGAAAACGAGACAACAAGCACAAAGAGTTGTCTTCGACCACACAAAACATGCCCTGAAATTACCATCACTATGCTAAGGCAAGCCATGGAGGCGATGGATATTAATATATGTATATCCCCAAGCCAAAGGACAGCTGGGACGAATTCGTTGGATACCTGGCCAAACCCATGAAAGTCTCCAACATCCTTGCACTGCACGCTTCTAGCCCATTGCAACAGCGACCAGCAAGAAGAAAAGGAGGCTCGTGTACCTCGAAGATGGCAGAAGAGTACGGGTAAAGTCAAGGATGTTGGTTTAGGGATGACAGCATGAGTGAAGAAGTTGCACTAAAATTATTTTCGTAAATTTCTTTAGAAAAATTAATTTTCGAGTAAACCATTTGTTGTAAATAAATTGTTTAGCTTTTTTAAAATGTAATTATAGTACAGGGTCTACCAATAAGAATTTTGTTTTTAAATTTTGAAAGAAACACACATTTTGTATGAAAATTTTGTAATTCTTTATTGAAATATATTGTAGAGATTTTACCATTTATGAATGAAAAACAACATCAAGAAAATGTCTGCCACGATTAAGTTTGCAGACGTCGATCCTTTTAACAAAATTTTCGAGCACATTTCTGCATAATTGTGGTTCTATTTCACGGATGACGTCTTCGATTTGGTTTTGAGTTCTTTAATTGTTTGTGGATTATTCTCGTAGACATTATCTTTCACATAACCCCACAAGAAGAAGTCCATCGGCGTTAAACCGCAGGATCGTGGTGGCCAGTTGACATCACCTCTTCGCGAAATTAGACGTCCATTAAATTTGGTTTTCAATAAATCGATTGTTTCTTGGGCTGTGTGGCACGAAGTTCCATTCTGTTGAAACCACAATTCTTCCGCATCCATATCATCCAAAATAGACCATAAGAAATTGGTTAACATGTCTCTATAGCGCACTTCATTGACAGTAATGGTAGCACCAGCCTCATTTTCGACAAAACATGGACCAATGATGCCTCCTATCCATAAGCCGTACCATACAGTGACATGAGATGAATGTAATTCATTATTTTTCAGGAGCCCAAATCTGACAATTTTGCTTGTTGATATACCCATTTAAGTGGGTCCGAAAAGATGATTTTTTCTGAAAAACCAACACCTTGTTCAATGATCCAATCAGCAAATGCACGACGTTGAAAATGATCTGTTGACTTTAATTCTTGCAGCAGTTGGACCTTATAAGGCTATAGAACCAAATCCTTCCTTAAAATTCGGTATGTGGTCATTGTGGACAGGCCCAATTGTTGAGAACGTCGTGAAACCGATAAATTTGGGTCCTCTGCAACACTTGCAGCAATATTTTCGGTTGAACGGCCTGCACGAGTACGTTTTGTTGTGGTTATGTTTACTACTGAACCGGTGGATTCAAATTTTCGCACTAAATTCGCAATGGCAGTCTCAGGTGGACAATCATTACGACCAAAAATATCGCGAATTGTACGAAATGTAGTTTTCACGGATCCACCATTTTCGTAATGGATTTGGATTATTTTAATACGATTTTTGAGCGAAATTGAAGACATTATAACAAATGGTAAACCTTCTGCTGTACATATGTCAAAAAACTGAATGACAGGACTCTCAACATAACCTATTTCAACCCTATAGGAAAACAAAGTTCTTATTGGTAGACCCTTTATTAATAAGTGATTACATCCTGCATAATAATTCATTAACAAATAAAAAATAAGGTTTTAGGAGCAATACGTTCGAAAACATGTATAATTCATTCTTTAAATCTATGTAAAATAATACGTAGACAAGAATTCAGTTACAATTTTCAGAGGCAGGCTTTATCCGTTCATAAAAATTCGAAATTACGCCCGAAGCGGTTTTCATGGCGCATTCAACTACCTCCGAATAAACTGCCCGAGTAATAAAGACAACCCCTATAACAACAAAATATTGCCAACAGTAAAATATCTACAGGTTATTTTTTTATAACTCCCTTATTCCATTTTGTGTTACGACAGTCTCGCGAAATAAAACGTACTTTGCATATATATTTCCATCATTTTGTTAGCTACTGTGTGGTCTTGTACTCAATATTACGTTACACTCACCCCCTAACGCATAAATACTACGTTAAAAGCAACTTAACGTTTTATTTTACATATTGTACATTAGCATAAAAATAAGAGTCATAATTAAATATATTAAATTAATTTTTTTTATAAAAGTTAAATTAAATGTACACTCGTGTCCAAATAAATTGATACCTACCATTTAATGGTTTTATAGTCAGTATCAATCAGATCATTTTCATTGATAAAGTGTTGGAAAAGTATATTAAAACACAAGTTACAGAAGGTAGTCTTTCAAGCACGAGTCCGAAATTCCATCACGAGCCGCTTGCGGATTTCAGTAAACTAACCTGCCCAGCTGCTCCACTGGATCATAGTTTGATTGCGCCTCGCTGCCTCGCATAATAAAACCACTGTTGAAAGTAATAATGCACTCCACAAAATTATTGTATCAAGTCAGAACATACCAGGAATTAGTATGAATTCTAAAGACACATACAATGTAATCGTTAACGTTTATAATAATTGCACATTTCATGGTGGTGACCGTTTAAATTAAATTATAGTTCTTGATATCGTTTGACATTCTTACTTGGAATTAGTACTACCAACATTAAATAAATTAATTACACCATTGCCATTAACGCACTCAAATTTTCTATTAAAGCACTCGTTTCGGTGCGTTAATAGCTCTGTTACCAACGCAAAATAGAAAAAAAAATGTTTTCACAGTAAGATGACCAAATAACAGTAGCTGATTTAAACACACGTAGGACGAGATAATTCAGTGTGCTTAATTCACACAATATGTAGGTTCACTAAGTTTCGCGTTAATCTGATGCAGTGGCGGTTTGTTGGACGGGTCTGATGGTTATCACCGCAGCACCCGCACGAACTACATAGAGATATGTTTAATTTCAATTCCGTCGGTAATTATAACGGAATGTGTGTGTGAGTAGCCGGACCGCTTTGCAGATGTTATGCCTTCGGGGAAGATTCATTCGTACCTGAAAAGCTCCTCCCGTTTCAGACGGGATATTTGAATTTGGCGAAATTGTAATACACATTCTACATGTAAATACGCGCATCGAGCGAACAGAGATGAATCTGTATACCTTTTCGTATAATAATGTATAAAGCAAATGTTGAAATAACATTTATCAACGCAGGAAATGAAATTGGGTATTTTACCCGGCACAAATTTATACATATTAATAATACGTAAAATGTATCTATCTCGTTTCATTTCGATAAATACATGATCACGTTCTTCCTTCATTGTTTCTGACTATGAGTACAAAAAAAAGAAAAAAGCTCTTAGAAATCTAACAAAGCTTTTAGCATAAAATATGTATTGACAGGGAGTATTATAAAAGAAAAGTGAACATCCTGTAGAGTAAGAAAGTTATTTTTAGTTTAAAAGCATGTATGTGCAAAAAACCGGAGCTTTCGGTGAACATCCTGTAAAGTATCCTCGCAAATGAAGGAGGAGATAAAATTTCTCATTAAGCGAGAACCATCCGAAGAAATCAGAAAGAAAAGTCTAAATTATTCTAGTAATTAGCACCAGAGTATTCGCAATACCCGGACTCAACGGACCGGATAAAATTTGTGTTAGTTTAAAAGATTCATTTTACAGTTCAGTTGTCGGCTAATAAGTCACGTCGGCAAAACGTGGTCTTAATAACTTAGTTGAATAATGACAGAAATACATTTTCGAAAAAAAAAGTCACAGCTCGCAAAACGCAAGTTATAAATATTTAATAATCGGTGGAATAAAATTGCACGCTAAGCATCTTCCAAGTTGGTTTACTTATGGAAGAAAAAAAATACATACACATTCTGTATAAATGAATATCGTGCTCTGCTTTCATGTTCGGCTTTCAAAGAAGCGCCGCTTTTTGAAGTCCGCCTTCTAAAAGAGTTTTCAATTTAATATCTATCAAACTACGTGCATTAAAGCTCCTAGCGTATAAAACACTGATTTTTCGCGTTTTATTCTGCGAAGGGAACTCTAAAAATAATCGTTTTTATTATTCGCATTTGCTTTTGATGTAATTTTTATGCGAATAATGTGCCTGAACAAATCTGGCAAAAAAAAAATCTCAAGAGTTTCTTTTGAAGCACTTCGTATCTCTCTTTTTCTTCTTAATCACATTAAGGAACCTCAAGCTTCAATTGCAATTAAAATACCAAAAAAAAGAAATGCTGCTTCTGTATTTAAATCGAGTAGAACGCACTACAAATTTAAATTAACTTGATTTATTAACGTTACAGTTATGGATGCTTAATTTACATCGCCACCCAAATTTCATCCGGAATGAAGTACTTAGAATCCTTAGAGTTGGTTCATAGGGACTTATCAGCAAGGTAATTATATAGTTTAAAGAGATTGGAATTATTAATTTGCCATCAATTTCAGAAACTGCGTGATTGATAAAAACTTCACCGTGAAAGTATCGGACCACGCAATGTATTGCGATCGATACGAAGGGGATTATTACATTAGCGATACTAAATCGAGGTTACCAATACGATGGATGTCTTGGGAGAGTCTCCTTTTGGTAAGCTATAACGAAGAGGCGTTTTTTTAGAATGAACTCGAACGTTCTTTTTCCCCCCAGGGTAGGCAAACAACAAAAAGTGACGTATGGTCGTTCGCTGTGACCATATGGGAGATCCTGATGTTCTGCTTGCAACAGCCCTACGCCGAACTAACCAACGAGCAAGTCGTGGAAAACAGCAACCACTGGTATCAAAACGACGGCTGCCAGAGATACCTTCCCAGGCCAGCAATATGTCCCAGAGAAATTTACGACTTAATGGGCGAGTGCTGGAAAAGGAACGCTGCGGACCGACCGAGATTCGCGGAGATTCATTTATTTTTGCAACGTAAGAATCTGGGTTATCTTCCCGCACCAATATGTTAACTTCCTTTTTTATTGAATTTCCGGTGTGATCGATTTTAAAGGGACTTATATGAAAATATATAATGTATATGACTTCGTCGTGGATTCAATTAATAGTGATAGATGTCTCTTTCTTATCTGGTTCATAAACGCAAAATATAACTCGTTCTTTTTAAGCTATGTATCTTGAATAGTAGTAAGTAAAGAATTATGTATGTAAAATAACTATTATTTTTCTCTAACTGGGGAAATGATAGTCATTTTCTATACTTTTGAAGCTGAAGCAATACTTACTTGCTACCCAGGAACAACATGATTTGATCAAAAAAAAAAGTAACGGTCGCAGGATGTTTGTTATATTTATTAATAAACATCATAGGCTAAGCAAAATTTGTGGACCAATCTTTATTATGAAGGTCATTAGGTTTATGAAGTCGTCTTGCATCCAATAGTATGCGAATCAGAGACTTCTTAGTCAAATGAAAAACCGATTTGTAGAAATGAAAACTTTGCGTTTACGAACAAGGTTTAAAAAAACTAACACGCGACACAAATATTAGATGTAAGTATAATTTTGAATGTAAAACCCATTGTGATATCGAACGTGCACATAAAACATGTGTAATAACCATATCTTTATAATTGAAAGTATTATATGATTCTTTATTTTTAAATCACATGAGACCTACTCCCGTTTCTATATAATTATGTGCTTCCTGTTTATGTCGATTGTAATTAGCGTAGTTTTTATGTACGATAAGGTAGGCGTTTAAAAAAAGTAGCGCGCGATCTACTTTTCGGATTCACTTACAATGAATAAAATTTAAAATGACGAACGACTTCGATGCCCACCCCCCTCGTCGGGATGTACAGTCTAGTCAAAATGTTTAGCTTAAGACTAAGAGAAAAGTATTCGATTTTACAGTATTTACGTACTTACTACCTTCGTTCCGTACTGCCAAATTTATTCTAGAATTTAAAAACATTATTTATACTAACATGTAATCGTAATTTAAAAATTTTACTTATTAGTGTTAAAAAAAATTATTTATTCTTACTAGTACTGAGCTGATTCTTATTTTCTTTAATCAAAAATCTCTTTAATTTGTTGTATACTTAACACTGATTTCCTAATTAATTTATCTAAAGAAAAAAATGCTATGTGTGTTGTGTTATGTCTGTCTGACAAATAACGTTTAAATTGGCAGAATAAATTACCACCTTTATTTTTTTTTAATGATCGCCGTTTAATTTCACCTTTTCCATCCTTCTTAATTGTTTCAATATTATATTTTCAATCTCTAATCTCTAATATGTCACTTTAAGAATTCATAGGCGAATTAATGTGCTTCAAACATTCAATCAAATTTGCTCCTTTCTCTGCCAGTTTAACTGTTATTCTCTCGGCCGTTAAAACGATAATTGTGCTTTAACACTTTCGATGGGTACTGTATAAAAGTGAACATGTATTATTATTACTGTTAAATACGACACTTATTATTAGACTGTAATTGAATTAATTATATTTGACACCTGTAGATGCTCAGTAAAGTGAAAAGTCGTAAATTTCACCCACTGCCTTTCTAACGATGCTAAAAACATTACTGTCTGGCTAAACGCAGTGCAGTGACTTTCGAACATTTTAGCTGTAAGGAATGTAAAAGTAAATTCTCGTTTCCTTAAAAAAAAAAAATAACTTTTGTGGCCGTTGAGTGATATGTAAATATTTTAGTTTTGCATCCCTTTTGTTCCCTCAGTGATATGTTGTTTCTTTTTTTTGTTGTATGCAGGGTAATTGTAATTGAGAGAGAACTGAAAATGTTATTCAACAACGATAAGTAGACAATTATCCTGTATTTACAAGCGTCAATAATTTTTAACTAGGTTAACATAGTTATAAGATATATTAGACTTAAAAAATTTCCAGTGCCATATACCCTGTATATACATAAGAATCACTTCTGTAAATATTGTACTGTGGTTTACAAATTACCGTTAATGTACCAAGAATGTATACAGGCATGATTATTTTTAGATATAAAGAACATTAAATTTAAATATAGGTAGCATTAAGTATTTTCTATAAAAAAAAAATCCGATTTGAAAGCAGATTGAAATTCGAGGTCGGTGGTAAACTTGCAACTTGACGTCTTTGTTTAAATTTAATATCGTTTGGTTGGCATGTGTTTTATTTAGGTTTTACTTGAACTCGATGGTAATGAATAAAATGTTGGAGGCGATTGGTTTCATTCAAATAGGACGCACTTTTAAGACCAAGACAGAAAAAATTTTCAGGAAAAGCAAATTATAAATTACTGAAGCGCTAAATAAATTTTGAAAAAAACACATGCGAATCATATTTTGAATTCATTAAGAAAATAAAGCACGAGACAATCAAGTGCGTGAAATAAGTCATGCTTAGATGCATTAGCACAGTAGTTTGTAGCGCATTTGATTCTATTTGAAATTGTTTTATCGTATGTGTTGCACATTCCTAGCTTTAAGTGAATGTATAGGTATACATGTATACAACACCCCCCCAAACATACATACATACTTATATATTGCGCTTTAGATTTCTGTATCACGGATGTAAGTCTTAAGGCGCTTAATTTGAAATTACTAACGATAGTCGGAGGCGACAAAAATAAATATAAAACCTTTTCTAATCTAAGCGAGTATATTTTCTATTGTGTATTTTATCTTACATAAATTATGTAAAGAAAATGTGTACACCCTTTTTTCCATGTGGAACTTTTTATATAGGTGTTTGATTAATACATATCACGGTCGTTTCATTTTTCGCATTCAGCATGTGTCAATCATATGTGTATCAACTGTAAATATAACAAATTTGTTTCTTTATTATTAAATATAGAATAAAGAAACTGACACTGAAAGTTGTTTCTATTATTCTTCTTCTCTTGCAAGAAAAGCCCTTTGAGAAAATAAAATTATTTATAAAATTATATATAAATTTACTTGCGCCCAGTGGCAAGTCTTCAAGGGCCCTCAGGGGTCGGGACTTTCCCATTAGAGGTCGGATATCTCCCTAAACATCACTGATAAACCAGTACTAAGCCCAACTCTTTATTACAAGAGATAATTACTTTTATAATTTATAAAATCTACCACATATTTTAAAGTCATTAAGTACATAAAGTACCCCAATTCATTAAGCCAATGTATATTTAAATCAAAAGGGCGAATAAATGTGCCAATTTGGACGCCGTGCCTCGTTTCTCATACACGCTAAGATAATTTTTTAAATCCCCAGTTAGACAGAACCTGTGAGGACGTTTAAAATTGTATTTCCAAGGTTTCGCGCGCTTATTTTGACACAAAATGGTGGTAATTGCGGTACTCATGGAGGTAATGGAGAGAGTCATACTAACATTAGTTTCTCGTCTAATCTGGTGACTAAATATGGCCGCGGTAAGTCATAGCGCACACAACCGTTTTACAAAATTCTAGAACCTCCACAAACCAACAATTCATCATACTTACTACATTAAATTTAACTAAATAAGATTCGAGAAATGTCGTTGATATTTTATACATGACTGAAAATAATTGAAAGAAACTCACTTACATTACGCTTGGAGTACGTTCCATATGATGCTCGCAACACTCGTAACGTTCTTCGACGACGTTCCATTTAATGACACTAGCGTTGAAAAGTATTACTATGCGTACCCCGTACGAGGCTAGAATTCGTGATCGCAACGCTCTTGTTACGAAAGTCCGTCTTTGTGAGCGTTTGAAAACATAACCTTATTTTCGTTGATGTTTGTGTTATAAATACTTTCATTCTCCATCAGAAGACGTTTCACTGTCTGAAATGTCTTCTCTTTGTCGCCGAATCAACATCACTGCAAGAGATCTTTCTCCTGTAACGTTTATTTTTAATGAACAAGCTTTATAAGGTTATGTCAAACGTCAATGCTTAATTTACGTATCCGCAGGCGTTCCATTTGCACTGGTACGCTCACATCAAATTTTAAATGGAACGATGTTACAAGTCATCGCGAGCATGATCAGCGTGAGCATTATCTGGAACTTACCCCTGATGTGTCACTGAACATCTAAAAATTCCAAACCTAACCTAAAAATCATTCACTTTTTAACTAAAGTCTATAATAACGCATCAAGTTATCGTTCGCATATACTACTAAACTAATCACAGTTGCCAAATAAACCCCTAGATTCATACTACACTCAGATACAAACACAAAATCCAATAATTAGTTTGTCTTTGCAGATGTCAACAAACCGCCGTATTGCAAAAACTGATCTACTGTAAAGTGGTAACTTCCGCCAAATGTAATTGCATTCACCCATACCGTATGTTCCCCCTTTGGCGGTACTTTATCTATCTAGGGATTTTATACTATTTAATTTAAGCATACAGTGACAGCTACGAACTAGTATCTGAAAATATAGTATTTTTACAGAAACCTGCTAAAACCTGATAAAATTGCTAAGTTATTTTTAAAGAAAATTGTTTTTGGTGGTTTTGAAAGGAACCGGTTGATCAAATTGGTCGCATTGGCCAGAACAAATCACCTTGTGATGCGTTTCTGATACGTTTGTGATTGCTATTGCCTATCTGGTGAACGATTTCATTTCTTTGCTGCTGGCAGCGCTAATTCAGCGTTCACCAGAACTAATTGCTTGCAAACGGTTGGCTAACTATTGGCAGTTTTTCTGATGAACGAGTGTTTATATTAGGTCTGTTCCATTTGACAGAATTTCAAGTTCTCAACCGTTCAAATCATGCGCAGTATGAAATTTATATCCGATTTTGTGGACTGCTCATGCTCAGTACAATTTTGAACGGTTCAGAACTCGAAATCCTGACGAATGGAACGGACCTATTGCAAACATGTTTGGTGTATGATTACAATCAGACGCCATTTTCGTAAGCGTAAAATTTTAACGCTGATTTAGCGCTGCCAGCAGCAAACGTAGTAATCGTTCACCGGAAAGGCAACAGTAATCACAAGCGTATCAGAAACGCATCACAAGGTGATTTGTTCTGGTGAACGCGACCAATTGTGATAGACGTTTTTCTCCCTCCCTGCTCTATGTTCTTGGCGATCAGACAACTTTAGAATGTGAATAATCCGATTAAGATGCTCAATCTTTGACAACAATAAACTATTGAAATAATCGTTGTTGGGTTTAAGCCTCAGCTTAAATTTAAACCTACATATTTAAACTATGTAGCATTGAACAACTGGGCTTAGGTCCGGTTTATTAATCACAAGTTAACTCTAATTTTCAGTTTGTTGTTAGTTTGTTCCCATACTAACGAAGACAATTGTTGTTATGATAATTAATTGAAGGTTAACTTTAACTTAAAGTTAACTTGCGTTTGATAAACCAGGCCTTAGAGGTTACTTTTATAAGTTTTTCTAATTTTGTTATTAAACCTAATTGTTCTTATTTTGTTTTTGTTAATTTTGTTTAACAACAATGTACTTTTTTTTATTGTAATCATTAGCTTTCGAGATTCAGAGACATCTACCGAAATTTTTCACAACTATCTTCCGAAGTGTACGTTTGATCGGACGATCGGTTGGCAGCACCGATTTACGCAGGTACGCAGCAATTGACATTTGACAATTGACAGCCATTCCAGTCGCCAACATTTTCCATTTATCATTCGGACCTTTAACGAAGAATATTTACAGTAAGTAATTCAATATAAATTATTTCATTTCATTTCTTGGATGTCACACCTGTCCTTCTATTAAACAGAAAACTCTGACGACGGTATGCCCAAGGTAAATAGAAAACGTAAACATGAAACTAACGATCAAGAGTACGAAGTTATCCTTCCGAAAAATAAATTCAAGAATTTCGACGAAGCTGCGCAAGCCGAAGAGGAGAAACTATCGAAAATTCTCTTCGGGGGATCTGCCAGTTTCTTACAGAGTTTAGAGGAAGCAGAGCAAGAAGAAAAACCATCGTGTTCGAATGTAGATTCAGGTGTTGGCGAGACAGACAGTGAAGACAGTAATCAAAAAGAGCAGGAACCAGCATGGGTTGATGAAGATGACGATGGGATTGAAGTGGGATCTGCGTTGGATATACAGGGTAGGAAGTTACCGAAAGGTGGGATTAATAACCGAAAAAATCAATACTCGAACTTGCTAAAACAGAAGTTCGAATCTGTCGTTGGTACGCCTAAATGGGCTACTTTGAACAGAAAAAGGAGCCACGACTCTGATTCCGAGGACGATATTTTACAAACATGTGGCTTCATAAATAAGACCATTAATAAAGAAGAAATAGCATCGACCTCTTTGGAATATAAAAAAGTCAAGGATTTAAATCGTGAAACGTCTAACGAAGGTCATATTTATTGCCTCGAATTTCACCCAACTTCTAGTGTAGCTTTGATCGCTGGCTATTCTGGAATTGCCTCATTGTTTGCAGTTGATGGTAAAAGAAACAGTAAGCTTCACAGTGTTCAGTTTCAGAAATATCCAGTTATGTGTGGTAAATTTATAAATAATGGAAATCAAGCAGTTTTAGGGTCGCATCAAGGCTTTGTGTATAGCTATGATTTATTATCTGCTAAAGCAACTAAAGTTTTTCTACCACGTGGAATTACACATTGTAAGAATTTCGTAGTTTCACCGGATTCGAAGTACATAGCTGTAGCTGGAAGATTTGGGGAGGTACATTTATTGCAAAGTGCCAGTAAAGAACGAATAGCACTTTTAAGACAAGACTCGGAAGTAACTGCGTTAGCCTTCAATCCAAACAGTCATCTCTTATATGGACACAGTGACACGGGCGAAGTTACAATTTGGGACATGAATATGCGACGTGTGAAACACCGATGGATAGATGAAGGTTGCATTCAAGGTACTTCAATAACAATTTCGTCTTCAAACCAGTTTGTAGCTACGGGTTCAGCTCAGGGAGTTGTAAATTTGTATAATAGTGAAGAAGTTCTAACCAAGAAAATGCCGAAAGCAAGGAAAAGTATTCTGAATTTAGTCACTGGTATTAATGATTTAAAATTCAATCCTTCTTCTGAAATTATGGCTTTGTCATCGGCTGCTGTAGAGAGTTCTATTCGCATGTTTCACTTAGGATCTTTAACTGTCTATAGTAATTTTCCTTGTTTTGGTACCAAACTTAACAATGTATCTAAAATTAATTTTTCACCTGGTAGTGGATACTTTGCTGTTGGTAACCGACAATCTACAGTAGCTTTGTATAGGTTGAAACATTTTAAAAGCTATTAGTTGAAATGTTGGTAATTAACTCACTTAGTCAAACGACTTATATATTTTTTAGGCAACACTAAAGTTATATTGAAATACACATTACTGTATAAATGTTTAAACCATGTAACATATCCACAAGTGTTTTAAAATTTTGTTGAATTCTTTTGAAGGAGATTGTAAAAAGCTCTCTTGGAAAATCTAAAGCTGTTAAAAGAAATGGTAAAAATTTTCTTTTTGCTACTTTACCTTTTTTACACACAAAACCACATAAATTTTGATTTAATAAATCGTTGGAGATACTACTTATTACAACTAAGTTTCATACAAACCTAATGCATTAATTACTGTAGCATATCTACTAATTTTAGGTAGAACATATTTTCGTAAACTTTTAGATATCTAAAAAGTATGTGCTGTTTTATAGCAACGAACATAAATGTAATTTGTTCTACTCACACCCGAGTATAAAATTGTACACAACAATTATTAATTGTTCCATTATTAAACTGATGTTAAACAATAATTGTTAGCAATTTGTGAAATGGAATAAACTAAATTCGCAAATTCTTTTGTTTTATTTCCGAATTGATTCCTAATTTCATCAATGATTTCTGTCACTCGTGAAAAACAAAAAACTTATATCAATGACTTCGTGTATAAAATAAATTCTAAATTCTATTGTCTTTTAAGGGCAGAAATGCATGGAACAAACGTCCTAGTTCATTTTAAATGAAATTAATTACTTTATAGAGAATAAAACCTCGAAAATATTAGTAATTTGTTGCAAACTGGTTGCTATTTGTCAGTAATAATAAGTGGTCAATTTTAACTGTTTAAGTTGGCAATACAATTAAAAGCATTTTTTTATTCGGCTATTTGCAACACTGCAATTGGATACACAGCACAGATTTATCAAGTAGCCAGATTCCCTGTAGAGAAAGAGGAATTGATATTAACTTAAGAGTGAGATGATAAATACACCCATTTAAAAAGCATTGCATATCCTCAGTCACGTGACATAGGCTTCTAGTGACATCCTTGTCGGATACATGGGCCAAAATTACTCACAGATATTCGCTATTTCACTCACATGCTGATATCAATCGAGAATGCAGGAAACATAAGGCACTGTCTATCTACCCTGTATCAGATCATTGGATATACAGTATAAGTGATTACCCAGTAGCGACACTTAAACGTCAGTCTCGAAAAAAGTGGCCATTCTGTTTGATACCTTCATGGGAATATAATGTAATTTGCAAATCGGAAGGTATCAAATAAAATGGCAAATGTGACAGGTATACTCGAGTAACGCTACTGCATAAATTCTTATACTGTGTCGGATATGTGTTTCTTAACGTATTTGACATAACATCAACAACGACAAGATTATGTGAATAAAAATTTGAATTTGAAATGTCAAATGACGTTTGTAAAGTGACGGCTATCAATGTCAAGCTGTCAACAACCGGAAGTTACTCCAGTTGTACCACTTAAAAATAAAATCCAGCACTGCCAACTCAAACAGTGATTCTTGATCACTTTGGGTGCGTTTCATTTGCGCGCTCACATGCTTTGAGCGCTGTTAAGTAATGCTTAAACCATTCCGTTTGGGTTTGCAAACGCTCGCAAAGCGCCAGCTGACGCAATGGTAATGTCATTATGACGTCATAGTCTTCGCTCACAATCGCTTATTCCATCGAGGTAGGGCAGCAAAAGCGTAAGCGCTTATGTTCCAAATGGAACGTATGAGATGCGTACGAGGAACTCAGCTGATCATAGTCAGTTTATGAACAAACATTACACTTTAGAAACAGCTGCAGAAGCTATGATTGGATTAATTTCACTATGGAAGTTATATTTTTAAGGTTATGAATTAGTTGTACAAACAATATTCAAAAGAAACACTTTTGCTTATGACGGCTTAAGCGACTGAAGGCCAAAGGAAACAACAGAAAATAGCGCTTGTAAGCATGAGTGCTTAAAGCGTGTAAGCGCGCAAACGAAACGCACCCACAGTATAAGTGATTACCCAGTAGCGACACTTAAACGTCAGTGTCAAAAATGTGGCCATTCTGTTTGATACCTTTATGGGAATATAATGTAATTTGCAAATCGGAAGGTATCAAACAAAATGGCAAATGTGACAGGTATACTCGAGTAACGCTACTGCGTAGATTCTTATACTGTGTCGGATATATGTTTTGTTAACTTATTTGACGTAACATCAATAACGACAAGATTGTCGGTTATAGGCGTTTTCGGAAATTAAGCCTGGGTCTCTAACCAGGTTACTTGCGTGACGTCAGCAATTATCAGAGGTTATTCGGGTTCCTCGGTGAATAAAAATTAGCGTTTTAAATGTCAAATGACGTTTATAAAGTGACGGCTGTCAATGTCAAGCTGTCAACAACCGGAAGTTACTCCAGTTGTACCGCTTAAAAATAAAATTCAGCACTGCCAACTCAAACAGTGATTCTTGATCACTTTGTATCTCAATATTCTATTTAAGCCTATCAGGATTGGCAATACAATAAGTTGTGACATTTAAAAGACCTTTAAAATTACAAGAGAAAATTAGAGTTGATGGTTTTTGTCGAAAAACGTAATCAATTGTTTAATAAATACATGCAAGAAACAAAAAAAAATAGACGACGATTTTTTGAATATAAGAAAACCCTTCGTTTTCACTTCTGCGTTAAAAATAAATTAAAAGCTGTAACAAATGACGTTACAAGCGCTTATACCGTATTTTCTTCCTTGAAAGACACAAAAATAAATTAAATAAAGAAACAATATACTATCGAAGGTAGAAAAGAAAAATTTCGATTATTGTTTCCAGAATTGTTTCTTTTGTTCAAAAAAAATCGGATCCTTATTCATTTTCTCTTCGTTGTCTTCTTTCTGCTAAGGTTACTGTATCGAGAAGGTAGCGCCAACTTTCTATCTCTTTTAATTTGGGGTTAATCAAATTTATTCATAAACCCCTTAGCAACAGTAACTTGTTATGTATCTATCCTTTTTCTTCTTTAGCGTTTCACAGCGTCCTTTTTAACGGGGGACGAAGCCGCGGAAAGGAATGGCGGTACCTTCTAAATACAGTAACCTTACTTTCTGCTTCCGCATATTGCCAAAGCGGCGTTTTGCAAAAGTATAAAAGAATGGCGATGGCCGTATAATGTGACATTTATCTCGTGTTAAAAAAACTTCGAATTTGACTGAAAACTACACATGATAGCTTTTAGAGTAACTCCGAGCAATACAAACAAACAGACCTATACTCGAGTGTCTCTATTGGGTAATTTTTATACTGTGATCCGGTCACAGTATAAGAATCACACAGTAGCGTCACTCGAGTATAACTGTCACTTTTGCCATTTTGTTTGATACCTTCCGATTTGCAAATTAAATTACATTTCCACAATGAATTATTAGGGGCTTTCGTTCGTACCAATGATTACTAATCATAAAAACTGGATTAGCTTTGTGTACATTTATTTGTAGCTTTTATGAATTGATTCTATAAAAAACGAAGGAATGAAACTCATATTTCATAAAATGAACGGAAGAAAGTTACGAATAAATGTACACAAAGTGAATCAAGTTTTTATGATTAGTAATCATTGGCACGAACGAAAGCACCTATTAAGTATAGAAATAGCATCCAATACTAAAACTTTGAAGACAACATAACCTCTAAGTTTGTTTACATTTCCCACAGGACCAATAGCGTACCGTCACAGCAAGGGAATGTTTCTCATTGGTCGCGTTCAGGTAAAAAATTAGTTTCAGCGTTGCAGCACAGCGTAAAGTTGTAGCGCTTTAAATTACCTGAACTTGATTCAGTTGTAGAGGTTATGAATTCCCTACGATTAATGCAGCGCTGCGATGTAGCATATAAATACCCCGCTTGATAAATGGCGGCCGCTTGAAGAAAGCGCTGCAAACAATGACGTCACATGCACCTCGTTCGGGTTTACGCTTTATTAAAGCACTGCAGCGCTGCAGTTACCTGAACGCGGCCATTCTTTCAGTATAAAATACACAACTGTGAGCTATTGGCATAAATAAAAAGCTCTTACCAAAAATGTTATTTTGTGAAATTCAATGTGTGACTCTAAACGTAAGTAAGCAAGTAAGTCTGATCAAAACAAAGTCACAGGTTATGCCGGATTCAATAACTTGTATAATTACCACACTCTTTCTATTTTTATCCAATTTCAATGCATTTTCATAAAGGTATCAAACAGTATGGCCGCTTTTCTTTTTATACTGACGTCTAAGTATCACTACTGGATATTGCTTATACTGTGATCCGGTCACATCCGGTGCTCAGTCTTACCAACCATTACAGACGGTAATAAAGTTTCCGCGATCTTTTAAAATATAAATAAAATTAATTTCTAAAATTGCTGTGAATACATTACATAGATAAAACAAAAAAAGCTTTAATAAAACAATCAATTTTGGGTTACTTTATATGCTCTGTGTTAAAGAAATTATTCAGAATAGGTGGCCAGCATCGTGTTAAATTTATTTAATTGAATTGTTTGAAGAAAGCGTTCTAGTTTCATTGAAGATTGCATTAAATCAATTTGGTCGCCCGAATAGGGTTTTCAAGTGAATCTTAAGTTGCGACATGTGACTTTTCACTGTGGTATGGTAGCTATTTATTAGTATTCATTTGTTTTAGTAACGTGTTTGGGACACGTCAAGCAAAACTGCAAATTGAATTTCCCGGGTGATAGCATAAAGGAACGCAAGCATGACTCATCAAAATAATTGCGACTGCATAAAAGCTGCAGCAAGATGAAACTGAGCATTTTGGCGGAGCGTCCGGACTTAAATTTGCCCCCTAAATCAAAACGCTGAAAACAAGTAACACAGTTATAAAGGCGCGATTCCCCGAGATTTTGTTTCATACGCTATTCTGCTTTTACAGCGACAGCAACGTATGCGCACCAAATGTATTGTGGGTATGATTACGAGACTGCGCATGCGCTCTTCAGTTTACAGTTGGGTCTCGGAAAATGGCGTCTGCTAAGTTTCTCGAGGAAGCTCTGAGTACAGATGTTGATGAATCGGCCGTAAGTGCACTTGTGGGCTCCTTAGAGAATCAGCTAGTTACGTCAACTTCTGCAGCGTCGAATCAAAGTGCTAGTTCTGGTGTGGTTAACCAGAATCACGTAAACAGTGGTATATCAAACGGCGGGACGGTATCCTCTCAGAAACTTGGGGCCATAGCAAACGGTGAAGCGGTAAACGTTGTAACCACAGCTGATGGTAACAAAATTTTGGCAAATAGTACACTCGGGGGTACAATAATAACAGGTGCTGCGGCGCAGGCAGCCGCAGGTGCTCTACACAATTCGGGGGCAGTCACCACAAACTATGTAAATCAAACCCACGGTAATCTAGGAGATACAAACAAAGCCAATGAAGGTGTAAAAATTGTATATTCGCAAGCTATGACCAGTACGGGAACTATTCTAACAAACAGAGTTACCTTTCCGGGACAAAATGTTCCAAACGGTACCGTTGGCCTGTCACCTCTAACACCACAGACTGTTTTGCAAACTGCAACTTCAAACGTTCAGACTATACAGGCTAAGCAGCCGACGACTCTTGTGATAAAAACTAGTGCAGCACCTGGTACGGCCCCTGGCCTAGTGACAGTGCCCATGAATGTAACATCAGTGCCACAGGTTAATAATGTAGGTAGCCCCACAACCCAAACTCCCAACATCCTTCCTAATCTCCAGGTTGTGAATGTGCGTCCCAGTGTTCCCACACAACCGCAGAAAGGTCAACCAGCACGAGTAGTCCTCACTGCACCACAGTTAGTTGGGGCCCGTCCTGGAGCTCCAGTAAGTTGCCGTACACGGATTGAATGGGAGGGATATAAATGCGGTTATGTTTATACTACTGCGCATTTCTTTTTCTTTCACTATTAAATAGTGAACATGCTTCGCCTCTTTTAACTCGATGTTAACTGCTTCCTGTACTTTTTTTTATCGCCCTCCCATTCGACAGAAACTTAGTTCACACTTTTAAAACGTAGTGTTTTCATTTTGTTTATTATTTCGTAAACAAATTTAAATGAAAGTTGGTGTACGCAACGCAACACAAAGTTTCACTCGTGTACTAACATAAATTAATATTCCAACACCTTACTAACTGATATCTAATACTTTTTACGTACATACTATTAATAATTTTTTTATTATATAGATTGATGTTTTCAATTGGTTGTGGTTAGTTAAAGAAGAACAAATATCAAACATTGATTTCATCTGGTAAACGAAAACTTATTTAAAAATTATTGAAAACATTCAATTCAGGAAGGTACTCATTAACAATTTTATTTCATTTTAATGTGCAATTGCACCCAATAGTTTTAATACAGCCTAAAAATTGTGGATGGTGATTCCGTATCCAATCCACACTTTTATTGTGCAAGTTTGTCAGTCGTAGAGGTTATGTACATTTAGGGCCACTATTTTCTGTCACTGGTTAACTTTAACCCTTTAATCTTTATAATTGTAAAAAAATCAAGCATTAATCAGGTGATAGTTGATAGAAAATAGTAGCTCTTAACAAAATAAATTTTTGTTTACCTGTTAGGTACTAAAAATGAACTTCGCTTTAATTATGAAAAAACAGTTCAAGTAATCATCTATAATAACTATTGTAAAAACCTTTTACTTTTTTTTATATACAATTAGTGTAAACATTTTATAGTAACTCGGTCTTCACTGCAACTGTGACAGTTTGTATGTTTACTTGAATTTTTATTAACTTGCTGCTGAAAGAGAAACATCAATGTGCAATTGCAATCAATATTTTAATCTTATAAAGTTATCTTGGGTAGTAATTCAATTCACACTACTTATCTTTCACTGTGAAGGTTAGATATGTCAGTGTAGGTTATGTGCAATGCATACTTGTACACTTTTACGCTTAACATAAAATATGACACTTTCATAAACAAATGCCGTTCACTGTGCGCCAGAAAGTGAACGTAATCGTATTTAACTTTGTCGTTACAAAAATAGAAAGTTATTTGGAGTTCCTACGTACTTCTTCAATTTGATCAGTAAGAGATAGCTATCTTCATACTTTTCTATAAATTGATTTTCTTTGCGATTGCAATTTTCTGTCAAATGTAATATTTTATACGATTTCATTCAAACACTTAACATGCTGTTGATCATAGTAATAAAAAAAACGTAAATTATATCTATAATTTAATTAATTTGTATTGGCTTATTTGTAGTTACACATATTTGTTTATTTATTTATTTTTAGGTGTAGTAGCTTTGATGTAAAATCCGATTGTAATTTGCATTCTCGTTTATATTAAGAATTTATTTTTAGCAATTAACACTGCAATCCCTTCACGGTTTACAACCGGGCCAACAGGGCCACCTGTTACTAAAGACTGAAAATGGTCAGTACCAACTGCTTCGAGTCGGGCCTGCTCCCAGTCCGGCAGGACTTGTTTCCACAACTCCGGCCGCAGGACAACCTGTCACTTTGCGAATGCAAACTGTCCCGACCGTAAGTGATTTTGCGGTGTTGAAATTGTGTGATTAAACTTAAATCGTTTTAGGGAACACCGGTTGTTACGTCGAGTCCAGCTCCTGCATCTGGTACACAAGTGACGACACAGGTGGCACCAACGGTTACAACAACACCTGGACAGGTAAGGGATTAAATATGAATGTAAAGTTTTTTTTCCACAGACTATTTTTGAGCATTAAAAAAAGTAATAAAAACTAAACACAAATTAATTAAAAAGCTCTTGTTTATAGAAACCGGCAAATGACAATACCAAAGAAAAGTGCCGAAAGTTCCTAGCAAACCTTTTAGAATTGTCCAGCAGAGAACCCAAGTCAGTGGAACGAAGTGTTCGGACGTTAATACAGGAACTAATTGACATGAGGGTTGAACCTGAAGATTTCTGTGACAGACTTGAACGACTGCTCAATGCTTCTCCGCAACCGTGCCTGATTGGATTTCTCAAAGTAAGCTTTACTTTAAATAAATAAAGCAATTTAATTTCATTGAAACTGATTTCTAGGAGATTGTTTGTAATAGGCAATAAAATAGTTTAATTAATTCATTTATATATTGTAAATTTTTGCAGAAAAGTTTACCACTGCTACGACATTCTTTAGCAACAAAAGAATTATCTATAGACGGTATCCGTCCTCCTCCTGCCAACGTAGTTTTTTCTATAGCCAGTGGTACGCCAACAGTGCAGACACAAATACGACCTGGTATTGCGACGACGCAAGTAAGACTTGTGCAACCTGGAACGACGGTTGTCAGGCCCGGACAAGTTTTACATCAAAGGCTGGTGACGCCGATACGTGGAGCAGTCCCACAGCAGACCAGAATGGTAACATCAATAAGACAACCAAATTCGACTCAACCTGTAATTGTATCTACTTCACAACCTCCAGCGTTACATCCTGTGTACCCAAATAATCAAGTTAGACCTGGAGTTAATATAATACGACAACCTGTTGTAAGAACAGTTGCTCCTGGTCATCAAATACGACAGCAACCTGTAACAATACGAACAGGTGCTCCCGTACCTCTCAAATCGGGTATGACAAATGTTAAAATGCAGATGAAACCTTTAGTGCCTTCAACTGTATCTAAAATCGCAACCAAAGAAAAAGAAAAGAAGTCGTTTTCCTCTCTGGCTTACGCCGGAGACGATGACATCAATGATGTAGCAGCTATGGGCGGTGTAAATTTACTTGAGGAGACCCAGAGGATTTTGGGGTCCACAGAATTTGTGGGGACTCAAATCAGGTCGTGTAAGGAGGAATATTTCTTAAGTATGGCCTCCTTACAAAACAAGATTAGGCAAGTTATGTTAAAGCATGGACTCGACGAGCCTAGCAGTGAGGTCGCAGCCGCAGTTTCGCATGCAGCACAAGAAAGAGTTAAGAATCTTATAGAAAAATTAGCTATAATTACGGAACATCGTTTAGAGATGATCAAATCAGATCCTCGATATGAATCGACAAGCGATGTGAAAGGTAAATTAATTACTTAATATTATTAATACTACAAATCACTATTACACTTTAAATTTGTTAATCTTACATTACTATAATGCAGTCTGTTTGTTTGTTATAACAATAAATAAATATGTAATTTTATTTAAAAATAGGTCAGTTAAAATTCTTGGAAGATTTGGACAGGGCAGAGAGAAAAAGACACGAAGAGTTAGAGCGTGAAATGCTTTTAAAAGCTGCGAAAAGTCGATCAAAATCGGAAGATCCAGAGCAAGCTAAATTGAAAGCGAAAGCGAAAGAGATGCAAAGAGTTGAAATGGAGGAATTGAGACAACGGGAAGCCAATGCCACTGCACTTCAAGCGATAGGTCCTCGTAAAAAACCAAGACTAGATGGAGATCTATCTACTGGCGCCTCACAGGTAAGTTTCCATCAGCAAATAGTATGGGGGACAACAAGTAATCGTGTGCTTTCATTCTAGTTCGGTGGTAGTGGTTATTCGGGAGCGAGAGGTCAGTTACCATTAAGGCAACGTATGAAGAAAGTGACATTGCGGGACTTACAATTTCTATTTGAGACAGAGAAAGATTTGTGTAAAAGTACTCTTTTGTACAAGTCCTACCTTAAGTGATGCACGCTTCTCGTCAGTGTTGTGATACTCAGACAGTTTCGGTTTGATTTAGAACTACACTTCAATATCGTTAATGATCATAAACGTGTTCCACTTGGTTCTGCATTCAAAACATTAGTTTCCAGCATAGAGAAGTACATTGTGAAAATTATGTTTTGTATCAAAACAAAATGCCGATTTGATTTTTATTAAAATGTAAAGCACAAACATTTTTAAATAGATGGGGAGATGCTTCTGCTTTTCGCTGAATTTTGTGCCTCTTTTATCTGGGACAAAAAAAGGTAACTTGTGCAATTAATTAAAGGAAAATGTAAGATAATGAAATTATGAAGTTTTTTTTAATACATTTTTTGATCTTTTTTATTCAAAACTTCTTTTTTTATAATTAAATTCATTTTTATCAAGTTCGTTATTGTTTATAACTAAGTAATATCCTAATTTCATTATCACATTTACATTTATTTTTAATCCTATGATGCACAGTCCAAATCGGGACTCCCTGTGATTGCATCCTAGGGTTAAACTCAATTCGATTTATTAGAACAATTTATTGTTACTAGTATTTAAATTTTTGTTAGATTAATTCAAAATTCTAATTGAGAGCAGTGCTGTTTTTTTGAGTTAAGAAATAATAATTTTATCAGTGAAATTGAGTTGAAATTTTCATTTATCCTTTATAATATCATTGTTATGAAAATTTGAAGTTTATTTTTTCATTTTTTTTACATTTTGCATCACTTGACAATGATTGAATTAAAAAAAATGGTTGGGAATTTACCTTTGCCTTCTATTATTAAAACCAAATTTATTTTATTTTTATATTATATATCAACTTTTGTATTTTAATTTATAAAAATTACTATTTGCAAATTTATTTTAATCAAATGTCGTCCATTAATTAGGTATGACTAAAAAGCAAATAGAAAAACCGTGGAAACTGAAAATTGTTAGTACATTTTTAATTGATAAAATTAATTGTAAATAACAAGGTCATTGCTCTCAGTTATTCTTAATTTGTTGCATGCATGAATGATCACGTTTTATTCTAAAATAAAGATTGATTTTGCAGAACCAATTAGTAAATAGAACTTGAACAAATTGTATAAAGAAGGTAAAACAGCATACAAATTATTATCTTAGATTTTTTTTATAAAATATTTTCACCGATGTAAGAAACGATTGTAGATTTTCTATGATGATAGGTGAGTTTTCTTTATAAGAAAATGTTTTAAACAAAGATGTTATTAATTTGTAATTATTTGTATAATTGTTTTTTAACCTAAAAAAATATTGAACATAGATATATAATTTTTGTTATAGAATTAATATTTAATAAATAGGTATAATCTAGTTTTGTTTATTGTATATATGCGAATATAAATGTCGTTATTACATATTTCAAAACACTAAAGATTCATTTTTTGATCTTTATTCATAGTCAAACATGTTTTTAATATTATTTTTATAAAGAATAAATAAATTCAACAGTTTCAAGTAGTAAGTTTTTTTTATTACTTCAAGTCAGAAGAATCTACAAACGTGAAAATTAAATATATCAATATACAGGTTGTTCTCGGGCAACATCTCTATAACAATTGAAGATACAAAAAAAAGTTTCAACGCAATTCTTTTTTTTTTTTAGTTTTAGAGATTACAACAAAATTATTTTTATCTATACGTGGCACATCCTATACAGGTTGTCGCGTGACGTAATGTAACCACTTCACCTATGTGATAATCAATTCAAACTAAATAAGAAACTATAATAAAGTTTTGTTCTGAAGTAAACCGTTTTAAAAATAGTGGGTGTTTAATGTTTAATTTTTTATTTTTACACATTTTAAAGTTATCTAATCATTTATCCGTTCACCTAATCAATTCAAACTAAAAAAAAACAATAGGTGTTCAAAATGACCCCCATTGTTTGTTAAACACATTCTAGCGCGCTTCAAGAGATCTTGTTAGCTTTTGTAATATGTATATCATTGTTACTCGCATTGTTATGTTTAATTAATTGTGCGGCCTCAAAAATGTGTTGTCTGAGTTCTAGGTCTAGATCTCATTTGAAGCGCGCTAGAATGTGTTTAGCAAACAACGGGGATCATTTTGAACACCTTTTGAGATAAAGTTTTTTTTCTTTTTAGTTTGAATTGATTATTAGGTGAACGGATAAATGATTAGATGAACTTTAAAATTAAAAAAATTAAACATTAAACACCCAGTATTTCTGAAGTCGTTTACTTTAGAACAAAACTTTATTAGAGTTTTTTACTTAATTTGAATTTATTATCACGTAGGTGAAGTGGTGACATTACGTCACGGGACACCCTGTATATTACATATATCAAATTTGGATCGCTCATGAAATTCTGCACATTTTCTGTATACCATTGTTTATGCCTAAACTTAACCGTTTTTGAGATATTTAATTCTTTATCTTAAAACTGCCATTTGCAGCTACTATTTTATTTATTTTTAACTCAAAGAAAAAGATTTTTGACAGATGTAACGTGCGTTCAAAAGGATCCGTTATCGAGAAAGTTCTGAACTTGTTTTATTTTATGATGGCACGTCGTAGCTTAGTACGTACGTTGCAACCTTGAATAACTGCGAGCTGTCGACTGTCAAAGCCTTTGTTTACATCTTCGAGGTATTTGCAATAAAATAAATGTTTTGTTGCGTTAATTGCATTTTATTATCCATTTTGTAGACAATCGTAATTAAACGGATAAAAGAAGTTAGGTTATGTTTATAATAATCGTATGGTTACGACGTGACTGCAAAATTTGCACTTCACATAAGCCTACTTGATAACGATTTTTTTTGAATGCACTTTAGTTGATATTTAAGCTTATAAGCCAAATGTATTTTTATCGTTACAGGGTGGTCATGGTAATTTCTTAAGTATATTTTATACTTAATCTTTTTTGAGATTTTTAGATCTATTTGAATTATTTCTTTGAAACGGAATAAATGTCAGAGGTAGCCTTGGAAAACAAATAAATCCATTGACATTAATGATTAATTTTTCAAGCGACAATAATAATATAACTGGTATTTTTTTTTTAATTTGGCGTCGAAGTTGCCCGTGACGAGGTGCTTATTGTGAACGCATCACAATTTTGATTATTTGTTGTAAATCTTATTTTCTTATAGTCTTTTTTCGTTTGTTACAACAGATCTCATTCTTATTGCCTTTTTTCGTTTATTACGATTAACTATTTTCTTGTGTTGTCCTGTCGAAGTCGAGAGCAAGATTCAAATGTCAAATTGACAACTGTCATGATTGATGATGGTGGTTCACAATTAAATTTTCATGGCCAACTTCGAAGACACTACACATTTACTTATTTTAAGTACAGTGTGATCAATAAAGAATGTCTGGAAAAAAAAAACTACATTCCAAGAATGATTATATCAATAACCTGAAGTCAGAACTTGGGGGAAATTTAGTGAATTTTGTTTGCTTTAATTCACTTTCTGTTCATTGACATTCGCTAGCGATATTTTTATATTTGTTTATTTACTTCGATGCTCTGCAAAGCTATTTTAAATCAATCGGCTGTTTTAAAAAGTGATTACATTAAAAATATACTTCGTAATTTAAAATAAATCTGATCATTATTAGAAGGTGGCATATTGTAGTATAGGTACTTGTAAATTAAAGTAGCGGTACGGACAGTCATCATTGATCGCGCTGTATATGTCTTCTTTAAACATTATACTTTTTTTTGTTCTTGCACTATACATACATGCCCCAGACTCTCTATGAGCTTGTCGGGGAGGCCTAGGCGTCAGGCTAGTTATTTCGATATTGCCTGCTGAACAAACGACCCATGCACTGAAATAAAATATCCCATATTTCTGGTTAAAATCCCACGAAATTTAAATAGTCCCTTAATAATAAAATTGAAGTAAGTTTGGTGTTTTTTTATTATAATATGGACCATAATTGAAAAAAAAAAACAATTTTCAAACTACGTACATTTTATTTTTGTTATAAATAAATATTTTGTCCAACAGTTGCATGTTTTTAGGTGTTTTATACGTTAATTTTGAGTGACTAAATCAAATTTCAATCACTACACTCAGAGTGCAAAATCAACAACTATCCATAATGACCGACCATGACTGCTTGACGTTTTAAGTAATGTCACTTCAAAAATATCTTTTCAAGATTCTTTGCTGTTAAAAAATGCAACTGTTGGACAAAACGTCGTATATCACACGTGAGCGAAATGCAATTATACACTCGTGAGAATTGTCTCACTCATGTATAATTTTGCATTTCTCTCACTTATAATATAATCTACTATAACATCGATAACACTGTTGAGCAAACGGTGCAACTACTAACCAATTAATCAGTCAATCAACACCACCATTACCTAAGCTGCGTTCGTTTATTCAACCCCGTTCACTCCATTTGCTCTTTTCGCACTTTTGTCTCACTCTTACTTGTATTAAAACTTATTCGCTCTCACTCTAATTTTACTCCATTCATGCACCGTGTGAATAAACGAACTCAGCTCTAGTTAACTTTACCATTAACATTCAACACTATTGTAACAGAACCTTTCTTATACTAAGGTGTTTTCCTTTTACCACAAATCTTACCTCAGATCAATTAAACGTCATTTCCGTTAGCAGGAATAAGTGAGTTTGAATTGAGATGTCGACATCCCACCTTGCCACTCGAACACTCCCATTAGTTGCTAGATTGAAATATCCATTCAAACTTACTTGTTCGTGCTAACGGAAATGACGTTTAATTGATCTGAGGTAAGATTTGTAGCAAAAGAATTATATTAGGCGAACTCGTTTAGCAAGTGGTTACTAGCGGTACTTCTAGTCTCTGCTAGATGGCAGTCTAAATAAATTTACTTTAATTTTAATTCAAGATTAATACATCTTGAATTTAATATTACCTAATAAAATAAAACGAAAGCAGTTACAAAAAATGTAATTTATTGATTTAATATGCTAATAATAAGAAATCCCTCAAAATGCTATGAATATCCCTCCGTCCCGCGAGAACCTGAAAAATCCCTGAAAACGGAATATATCCCTCAAGGTGGCCACACGCCACACTAGTAGTATTCCTTTCACGAACTACTTGTCAAATCACGATTCATGACTAAGTGAGTCAAATCACGCTGAAATACTTTCTGCATTTATAAGAACGCTTCTTCATTATATCTGTCTTTTTCTGTTACAAGTGTCACTTGTTTTATTTCGCAATGAGTAGGTCTTTGAATTAGAAGACATGTAAAGCATAACTCTATCCTTTTCTTATTCACCGGTGAAAAGGAAATAATACTGAAATATTAGTCGGTTATAACTTCGGTAACTTATGATGTAACATTATTCTTCTGTGATTTCTATAGTAGAACAGTCCTGAACAGCACAGAGTAGTTCAATGTACAGTCATAATTCATGACATAACCATTACAGAACAAAAAATAATTTACGACATCTCGGATTCACTTTTAAGTATTAGCAAGATTTGGATGCATTCGATTTTCATAGTTTCGAAGGATGTTCTATAAGCTTTCTGTAGGCGTCATGACTTATGATTACGACTGTACGTGCTGTACGGAGCTTGAAGCTCTTGAAAGGAATACTACTATTGCCTGATGCGACCGACTTACTAGGTTCTCTTCTCCGTTGACTTTCGCCTTACAAACTGGGGACACCCAGTTCGAAGGAGCCAATATGAATCCGAAGCACAAACCGACAACTGTCTCTCATATAGGATTCACATACCACTAGAGGCCCATTCCTGAAAGGTATCGTGTAGTAATTATTACTTACAAGTTCCTTGTTTTTTTGAAATATGGAGCTTTAAAATTGTTTTCCTCAGAGGAGAAAAGTGCTTCCTAATAATACTAACATTAGTAAGCACTTTTCCTTTGAGGAAAACGATTTTAAAGTTCCATATTTCAAAAAACAAGGAACTAGTAACTAATAATTACTACTCCATACTTTCCAGAAATAGGCCCCAGGAGAGGATTCGAATACAAGTTGCCCCGACCAAGCAACAAACCCATTGCAAACGGTCCAAACTAACTTGGCTATGCAACTATTTAATAAAGAAATAATTCAATGAATTTAAAAATTCAGGGGTTTCACAACTAAAGGTTCCCAACAGTTTAACACTTTGAAAACGAATTATAAATGTCAATCGGTTCATTTGTTTGTCTGTTTCCCACGGCCACCTTAGACAATTGTTTTAAAAGAAATGAGGCTGAATTTTGTAAAAAACTTAAGTTAGGATTGATTAAGTTTAATGGTACGGTAGAATCTGACACACATATGAATGACAAGTAGTGTATTGTGCGTCACATTCTAACTTACCATTAAACTTAAGTCTTTTATGAAAACCAACCTAATTCAAATAAATTTTAAAGTCTCTAGGTATAAGACATAGGTACTTAACAAAAATGAAGGTATTTTATTTGTCTTTTAAAATTTTTTGATGTTTAGGGTATTATTGTTATTATTAAAAATTGGTAAATTCTTGTTGGCGAAGAAGATAATAACGTAATTACACGTGAGATTTTTTTTTTTAGTCGTGTAAGCAATAATCCAGAATTACATTTAACAAAAACAAAATACAGATTCACGCAGTTCGTGCTCGAAAATACCTTCATTTCAAAAGAGTAGGTAGGTATCGATTTAAATCGCAGGTGGCTGAGTAAACCATGATCGCTAGGGAAATTTCTTGGGGGTACTATCCCATAAGATGGACGTCGAATGGAATTTAAACCTGGCCGGCGGCTTTTTCGACCGATATAATACAAGGACACCCTGCGGGAAGCATATTTTACAGCGCACCCAATGCGCCCCGGGCAATCTCGCCCAGTGCCCCGGGTGGACACGGTGTTTATATTAAATATACAAATTACAATATCTTTTGAAGAACAACTTCGCGAGTCCTTGCGTTCTTTTAGCTTTTAATTATATAAAATGCCCCCGGTGCATGATTTATAACTGTTAATTAATGCAATTACAACTGGTGTGGTATCTCGAAAAATTATCCCCGGCGCAAGTAATGAATTATGAATAGTAAGTGAGGAAAATATACCTTCAATTTGAAAAATTTCTTTCGGTTTTATTGTAAACGGAGCACGTGTTCAACATGAAACGCGTAATTTCATACATTTCCAACGAGAAATATCGACAATTGCATTCTCTTCAGACCATGGCATGAAGATATTTCGTAAGAATCTAACTTTAGATAATAGATAAGAGATGCTTTTTAGTTTTTATTTTATTAAATGCCAACAAGACAAAGACCATGTCCTTTAATTAAAAAGTAAACAAGGCGAATTCCGTTCCTCACAATTTCATTTTTATTTGCGTTGTACATATACAGGGTGTATGGAGGAAGTTGAAAGGGAGCTAGGGCAGATCAAAATAAAGTTTTTTCTTAATTCTCATTTGTTCAAAAACCACTAACAAAAATGTTACAGCAGTTTAAATTTTATATAAATTTATGGCCACCTTTTGACTACAGCTGAAGTTAATAAGAGAGAATTAGATATAATATAAAATAGTTCTTGCAAATGCTGTTTTCTTTTGGGGGGCGTCGACATCAAGCATCAAGGTCATGGGCTCCTTATCAGCAAAGTTGCACATAAAAGAGCCTTATGTATGATCAGGGGTCGGTCGTGGCAGTAACCAACCAGGTCAGGCGGACACATGAATGAATAGATTCAAAATGACTAATAACGAGTAAACAATTAAGTAATTATTTGAATTGGCTTCCGGTTGGAACCGCGTCACGTTGACTTCTTCTACTGCCGTCACGTTGACTTCTTCTACTGCCGTCTCGGCAGTAGAAGAAGTCAACGTGACGCGGTTCCAACCGGAAGCCAATTCAAACATGGACGACGGCCGCGGAAGCCTTCAAGTTAAATTAAGTAATTATATATAAATGTGAAAGGAAATAAACAAATATATGACTAGAATGAGTAGAGGTATCACAGATAAATAGAGATAATAGTAAAGTCATACGTTAAATAAATAAATATATATGTGTATGAATAAAGAAGTAGATGTGTATATAAATAAATTAGTGTTAGACATAATTATGTATGTTGGCCGCTTTGGTAAAAGCAAGAAGCGAGCTGATGCGCAGTTTCTTATTAAAAAAGATATCTGAGGGCAAGCCAATAATCCCATGCAGCCTACGAAGATGGTCCAAGTGGAGGCATTCCATGAAGATATGCTTAACAGTAAGAGGGGAGAAAGAGAAGGAACACATGTCTGGGCGTCATCCGACAAGAGACGTGCAGAAGTGAGGTGAGTGTGACCAATGCGAAGGCGAGTGAGGACCACCGAGTCCCTCCGAGATAGAACCAACGGCGATCGCCACGGGTTAACTAGAGGTTTGATTAGGGGAAACCAGCTCCTCTGCCACTTCCGAGAGATTTCCTCTCTAAGGAAGGTCTTGAGGTCCTCATGCCGAATGGGAGCAAAACCGCCAAACGAGCTGCAACATCTGCAATCTCATTTCCACGAAAACCCGAATGTCCAGGAACCCACGCAAACACACACCTCTCAGCTAGGACCTGAAGTTGGAGGAGAATGAGCTGAATCAAAGGGTCATCCGAAAATGGGTTAGAAATAGCCTGGAGTGGACTAAGGGAGTCGGAACAAATCAAAAGAGGATGACCCACGCGCTGAGCAAAGTAGTTCAGAGCTTCGTAGACGGCGTATACAGGGATATCCACATAAACCGTTCGTTAAAAGTTTTCAAGGTTGCAGTTCACGTAGATATTTGAAATTTAAGGAGCAAGGGTTTTCCGTAGAGATCTCTTTAAATAAAATAAAATTGTCTTTGTATCACTTCCGGTTGTACCGGAAGTCGCTTATTTTAAATGGAATGCTACACACACAGCATTTAATTCCACATACGATTGTGTATTAAAATATTGGTCGTTCCATTTGAAAAAAAGTATTTTTCTGTGTTTGAATATCTTCGAGTGGAGCGGTGCGTTTTAGACACCCTGTAGCTTAATAGATTATGCTTATGGAATTTTTAAGAACCTTAAAGCTTCAACTACAATATCACCTATTACAAATAAAATTGCTTCAATCATAGCTGTGTTATAATTTTTTGAAAATCAGATTGCAGAATCCAAATTTTTAAGAAATTTCAAAATATCTCAAAAATGATGCATTTTAGAGATAGGGAAATGTATTGCAACTTAACATACTTTTACATGTAGAATTCAAAAACGTGATAAAAAATATAGCATTCCACTTAAAATAAGCGAGTTGATAGCGACTTCCGGTACAACCGGAAGTGGTACAAAGACACTTTTATTTTATTTAAAGAGATCTCTAAGGAAAACCCTTGCTCCTTAAATTTCAAATATCTACGTGAACTGCAATCTTGAAAACTTTTAACGAACGGTTTACGTGGATATCCCTGTAGTTCGGCTGTGCAAATGCTGACACAACCAGGAAGAGAAAAAAAGGAAAGTGTCACCATCCAAAACGAAGTCAAGTCTTTGAACCATCAGTAAAGACAAATTTGAATTCCGAAAAATTGTCCAAAAAAACAAGAACAGTAGCCTTAACCAGTTCTGGATGTCTTTGATAGAGAGATAGATTTGCAAGATCCATGCGACATTCGGGCGGTGGGAAACGCCAGGGTGGCGCCGGGGAAGGCCCTACAGAAATAATAGCAGGAAAATGTACAATAAGAATTGGCAGCAGAAAATGCAGTCGTACGTCAAGTCTCCGCCGATTCCAAAGAATTCTGTAATTCCGATGAGTCGGGTTGGCACGAATGGAGGTGGCGTAAGAAACTAGGCATCGGTCCCTACGAAATGAAAAGGGTAACACACCAGCGTCAACACAGAGGGTAATATAGGGACTTGTATAAAACTCACCGGTTTCCCATCGGAGAGCAGCATTCTGTATAACATAAAGTTTTTTTAAGATGGGAACGACTCGTCGAGGAGTACACAATACAGCCATAGTCAAACTTAGAGAGGACAAAGGACTTATACAGTGCGAGTAGGAGACTCCTACCACAACCCCATCTGGTGATAGCCATTGTTTTAATGATGTTCAAAACACTTCGTGTAAAATGGCAAGGTCATTGATGTGAGTTCTCCAGCAAAGAGAGGTCCCAGGAAACGAACACAGGGAACAGAGCGTATGCTCATACTCTGCATTTTAAGTCGCGGTTCAAGGTGCGGTCTGCATAAGCGACAAAAATGTACAAAGGAAATCTTGGTTGGAGAAAGGCTGAAACTGCGCGACTAGGCGAAGGACGATATACGATATTGATAGCCCCTTGGAGTATGCTGCAGTGAGGTTGTGAAGGAGAAGAGGAAACAAAAATTGTCAGATCATCAACATACATGGTCTTGCCAAGAGATGGCCTGAGTTTTGCGATCAGGCCATTCACTGCAATGAGGAAAAAGGGTGGTGCTGAGGATGGATCCCTGCGGTATCCCGTTTTCGAGGGGGCGACTCGATGAGAAGAGGTCTCCAACTTTGACTCTAAACTTGCGATCATCAAGAAAAAACCTAATGCATCATGCCAATCTACCTCGAACACCCCATTCATGTAAGTTTGATAGTTTGCTGTTACTTTAATTCTAAAAGCAAAAGCAACATGTAGAAATCTTTTTAATTAATGCGACTTATTTTACAAAATACAATTTTCTCGTTAAATAAACTCTAAATTTAGCAAAACCAAAACATTCACAAAAGGTATTCAAAATGTTGACCCTCCATTTTAACGCTTGGGAACAATTGTTTTTATAATTGTTACTATGGGAATAAGCTGGCTTGAAGTTAACTTGTGATTGAGAAACCGGGCCTTAACGGTAAACTACCTTAACTTTGACACTTCAAAGTAATTAACTTTTTAAGTAAATTTCTGCAGCAACTTGTTTTCTAGTTGTATATATTAATTAATCAGCGCCAGCGACTCCCAACAGTATGAACAGCAGTTATTTGGGCATTAAAAGAAAAATTAAATAACCATTGTTACTAATTTTTTTAACTAAACATTGTTTAACTAACTCTTAGGTACTCCAGATTTGAATTTAAAACGTATTTTATTACTATAGTTAGTAACGATTGCTTGTTAATTAATTTAACATTAACCAGCAAACCTTTTAGTATCCTTCGTACGTTATGAGATACCTTGTATTTATAAATACACACATGGATTGAACAAAATTTATTAAAAACAGGTTCGATTGATTTTCAAAAGGGCAAACAACATTTCCCCGTTGTTGATGCGCGCAGTTTGCTAAACAAATAACAAAAACTGCAAATAGCACATATAACTGAAATGGAAATGCCCGCTGCAATTTTAAAACAACTTGCGCAAACACATAACATTATTCAATTTCAATAAACTCATTTTCCTCTTAATTGTTCATCGCAATGCCGAAGCCCCGGAGCGACACACCTCCGACCCGGAAAGGGTAGTAAACAGTACGGGCGCATCTTGTTCTGACGCGTATCTCGAAAAATAACGCTCCGACGCCCGCGGGCCCCACAAAAATAATATCAAATTAATTTATCAATTTACGCGGGGCGCGTACTATAGTTTATCTTAGTTAAAACATATATCCGAACGCGGATGAAAGTTTTAATTCGTTGTTAAATGTTATACCAAACGTTACATATTTAAACGAACGTTTTAATTTAATCTGTTAATTAAACTCCGATGAATTTCCTGCAATTTTTTAAAGGGTAGTAACGTACGGGGAGAGTTTACCAATTATTGTCCTTAAAGCTTGTTATCTTACATTATCACAGAAAATGATAATTCAAGTTTTAGGATAGTGTAAAACTTTTTTAATAAATAATTATCTTTTGACTTTTAGGTTCAAGATGCAATAGTTTCCATTTTTGACAATTTTTTATACAGTGTGTAATCGAATAAGTTTCATTTACTATACAGTGAAAGCTCTCTTAGGCGGACACCGACCGTGACCAGTAAACTGTCCGTCCATTAGAGGTGTCCGCCTAAGAGAGATGCAAATGCATGTAAATTACATAAATGGAAGATTAAAAACTGTCCAGCTAAGAGAGGTGTCCGCTTAAGAGAGCTGTCCTCTATGGGAGCTTTCAGCGTAACTACTTTATGCACAAGAAGAGGAGCGAAGTTATGACATACTTTGTTTTATTGATGTAACTTGCTACACTTTTATGAGCGACAGTTATAAACTGTATTAACAATACGTAAAAATTGGCTTACAATTAATTAATTAGAAGCTTCTACCGTTATTGAATTGCTACACAAGGGCGCCATTGACCGAGTGGCTATGAATTTTGCTGGGGCTTTATTGTTATACAATGAGTTGAGATTTTTCTCTCAGATGAATTTTTACTTCTTTGAAAACAATTTTTAAGTAGAGGTCTTTTCTTTGTTTGTTAAAAACGGCCTTGAATTTGGACGTAGGTACACGTCGACATTTTGTTTTTGTTATGTCTGAAAGGCAATACGTGACTCAATTTGAATTTCTCGTATTCAAATCCTCGGCCAACCAGACAATGCACCTACACGTGAGTCATATATCATAGTGAGGCAGTTTCGCGAAACGGGCGGCAAGGCGGTTGTTTATATTTTATCGGCACTGGAGAAGCCCGGGGCCATCCTTGAAATTATGTAGCACGGAACGAGGTCGGCCGGATTCGCTCGGGGCACCTAATAGCATCCCCGGAGCTAGGCTATATCCTCAGAGCTCGCACATCGAAGTTCGCTAAATAATCGAGCGTACCACATTCATAATGCTTCCTCCCCCCCGACGTTTAGAAACAATAAGAACGAAAGGCTCTTTGCGGACAACGATCACGTCAAGAAACTGAAGGTAACAATTTTCACATTGCCTAGCCTTAAAATTGAAAATACAATAAATACAGCCTTTAAGGTAGGCAGGAAATGTCCTCTTTTTTTGATACTCTGGATGTTTTGGCAATGATGATTGCCTTCCAACTTCTAATGAAAGGAAGCTTTCTACAATAATAATTCATTAGCATTGACTCTGCCAGGAGTTCTCAAGAGTCGAGGATTGTCCTCCATATCAATTTCTGCAATACTTTTACTAGCTCCCACGACTTCTTTGAATACGTCCTTTTGCTAATGATTGTTCAAGGAATGTGATTCAAAAACTTTTCATATCTTAGTTTAAATAAATTAATAAAAAGCGAGCATGTAGGGGTTTACAATGGCCCTTATTGTTCAGCGCCCATTGGTACACTCCGGGTCATCGTAGCCTGAAAGCTCGCGTCGCCCTCAAGAGTTCGGCGCTTATTATGTAAATCGAGTTATGCATACAACAAGGCGCACAGTTTGCCGTAGTAAACGAACTAGGTATTAACAGAATCATCGTTTAGAATTCCTCAGTGCTATGGCAACGTAAGGATGAATTTATGCAGGGAAGGGAGGGCATAACGTAGTTAGAAATTACGTAATGTGCTGCAACAATTGTACATCATTATCTTACGTCGAATTGAGTTAGGACTAATTGTTTGATGTTAACAGGGAGCGCATAAAAATATTTAATTTGTTTTGTTTTAATAATAATAATAATATTAATTTATGTTAGGTATTATTAAAGCAAAACAGTGTTAAGAAATTCTTAATTGCTAATGGATATTTTCTTTTTTTTTTTCAATTTGTTTCTTAGCATGTACTTCTCATGTTCTCTGCACGTCCAAAAAGGAAAGATCCTAAATATTTTTGACTGTAATAGTACCCGATAAGATTTAAATGAGGTCTGTTTGTTTGTTCTGCACTTTTCTACACTGTTTGCACCAACCCACCAACAGCTCCTGAGAGAGTGAGATAGATGTATATAAATAGGAGTGAGAAAAATAGAGTAAAGGAGTTAAGTGTTTAGAAAGTGCAGAACAAACGAACGAACCTTGGGGTAAGCCTTTGGAAAAACTATCTGTTGCGAATATTCTTCAATGGAAAACTGAAAAAAAGTGAGAAGCAATAAAAGAGAAACAAAAAAACACAGAAAACGCCAATGAAAAGGAAAAGGAGAAAGAAGTGAACACCACAAAATCGGGGTAATAAAAATAATCAGAGAAGATCACGAAGAAATGACTGATTTAAGAACGAGAAGTTAAAGAAAGAATTACGTAAGTACCTACCTAGGAAATAAAACTAGAGAAATGGAAAAAATCAAATAAAAAACAAGTAGGAACAAGCAAGTACGTGGCAGCGAATTGTAAGACACAGGGAAGCAGTCTCAATTTATCAAGAAATATCTGAAGACGTCCTTGTTCGGGCTAAGACTAAGTTAACGAAGAGGGCTGAAGACGTCTAGGAAGATCACCTTTCCCTGCTACTGCCGAAAATTGACCCGGAGAATAAGTAGTCCGTAGCGATGTCCAAAAAACCAGTGAGTAAAAAGAAAGGCTCTGCAGCGACTTCCACAGTCTCGAAGCCCAAGGGACTAACTAAAAGGAACGAGGAAGAACTAGAACCTTCTACTTCTTCCTCGGTCACTTGGTCACCTTTTAAGGTCTAGTTGTACAATGCCAGTTTAAATTTAAGCTGAAGCTTAAACCCATAACAACGATTGTTTCAACAATTGTCGTTAAGTGTATTTCGAGACCATGTAAGTCGCTGCGGTTTTTTTTTGTTCGCTGGTTTCTTGATTCCAAAATCAAAGATGGTTAAGAGACTTCCAGCTGCTGGTTCGAAAACCTTGGCGTAAGTCTTCGCGAAGAAGAAAAGATGCAAAAAGAATTCTAAAGTTTCTTGATTGCTAAGCTAAAGGTTTTACTTGCTTTGAATTGCCAAAATCGCGCAAATTTAATTTAAAGGACTTAATAATAGGGATAATTTCTACAAAAATTTAAAATAAACGAAACCGTAAATATATTAACGAAAAGAGAAAGGGAAATCTGTTAGATATATATTGATATCTAGTTGGAACAGTTTGCGCGATGAATTAGGGAAACAGAACCTCATTCAAACAAATCAGACAATTCAAGAAAAAACTAAACATTAAGTCATACACAAAAGAGAACTGTAACGAATATGAACAAGAATAAAACAACCAAGCAACCAATTAATACAGTATGAGTATATCGAATCATCTTCCTATATAATAATAATAATGATTTTATTCCTCTCTAGGCATGTTGTACATACAAAATTCTATATTATACAAAGTAACAATGAAATAAAATAAATAAATGTAAAGAATGGATATTAAAGTCCAACACAGAAATCTAGGGGCGGAGTTCAGAATATGTACAATAGTTAAGTACAAATCTGCTCTTACACCCAACCCCATAACAATAGACAAAACTGATTTCAATTTGGGAAAGCGAAAACAATTCTTCGATTATAGCTGGAATTTGACATAGATTTAAAACGTGGGGAGATACTGTTTTAGGTTTTGCTGTATTGTATGAGAATGACCGTTCAAATTGGCTCGTTTTATGAATTGGTGACGTCAACAACCCCCTGTTTCTTACGTTTATATGACGTACGTCAATTCTAAAAGAAATTTTGTTAAATAAATAAATCGGACTTTTACCTATCACCATATGAAACAGACAAGCAGAGTGTAAAGTTCTTCTTTTGAACTAATTGGATCCTTTTGCGAAAAACCGAGTCTGTAGTACATGAACCATAAACAATGATAAACAATGAGAAAACTAGAGAATCACATAATATAGTTTTTAACTTGCGGGTTAAATTATGTCTGTTGCTGAATATTAATTTTAGATTGTAATAAGCAGGCTTACGATTTCGGCCCACGTCGCTTTTAAACAGACTTATTGAAAATTTGCTATGGGCCACGCGGATCGTAGTAAATAATTAAATAAAATTTAATATAAATCAAAAAAGTATGTAAGACAATATTTTTCTAATCAGATGCTCCCCCACTCCCTGCAGTGTTGTGCGAAGCCGGGGAATTTACAATCCAATATGTTCGAAGTGGGCCGAAATCGTAAGCCTGGTAATAAGCATTATGAATACATTTGGAAATATGCCTTTTAAATCTTAATTGGTTGTCTGTTATTAAACCAGAGTTTCTAGCTTCTTTAACAAAATTTAGTGGAGTATTATTATCAATACATAAAGGCATATCTTCAAGAAGTAATGACTTACTAAATAGTTTTGTTAGCGTTTATATGAAGGCTATGTTTTCTACAGGCAGGCTTTTAAGATCTTTATTAATAATATTTGTGGCAGATGCACAATCATTTCGATTAAAAGAATATAGAAGTTGAACATCATCCGCGTACGTGTGGTACATACAGTTTGCAATTACATGTATATAGTGTACAAAGCAGAGGCCCCAGAATAGAACCTTACGGGACACCTTGAGATTTTTTTAATAAAGTTGATACATTGTCATTAACAAGGGTTTCTTGCACCCGATCAGTTAGATATGGTAGCTTTTAAAAAATGAGATCACTTCGCCATTGAGTCCAATGAAATGTAAAATTGTCAGTGAAACTTCATGATTAAACGTGTCGAACGCTTTACTATAATCCAAAAGAATTAATTATTAGCAACAGGATTCTATGAAATCTGTAATGTCCAATGAGGTCATGAAATCATCAGAATTGCAATGAAGACTTCATACTTTTGGTTGTAACAACGAAAGTGTTGTCCGAGCCTCCTTTGAAGCTTCTTAATTAATAGCGAAAACTGGAAAACCGCACATAATAGCTGAAGAACTCATATTACCAACTGAAAAAAAAAATATAGTTTCGTATTGATCAGTGAGGAAGCTACTGAAGATATTTTTGATACATTTTAGAACATAAGTTTCAAGTTTTGAGAGTCCGCGGCTTCCAAAAGACTTGCGATAAAGAAAAGGTTGGTTTAAAAGAAATGGGTATTTCTGAACTTATCCAAGAAGCTCGCAATGCTAAAAGCAGATCGCAAAAAAAGGAATTAAGTCTCTATCTATTTGTTCGGAAATTCCTCTTTTCCCAACAAATACAAGGATGATAAAAACAGAACCATCTAGAAGGAATATAAGTTCGTAGTGTAATGAAGAAGTCCTGAAGTTACCCAAGAAGCTCGCAATGGTAAGACCAGGTGAAACCTCAAAATTGCAACGAAATCTTCATACTTTTGGTTACAACAATGAAAGTGTCCGATGCTCCTCAGTTAATAGCGAAAACTAGAAAACCGCAGATAAAAGCCGAAGAACTCATATTACCGATAGAAAAAAGCAAGTGTAATGAAGAATTCCTGATGTTATCGTAATGGTAAGAGCAGATGAAACCTCAAAATTGCAACGAAATCTTCATACTTTTGGTTACAACAATGAAAGTGTTTGAAGCTCCTCAATTAATACCGAAAACTGGTAAACCGCACATAATAGCTGAAGAACTCATATTACCAACAGAAAAAAGCATGGTTTCGTATTGATCAGTGAGAAAGCTACCGGATATAACTTTGATACATAGGATATAAACGTCACGCCTTAGGAATCCGCGACTTCCAAAAGACTCACATTAAAGGAAAGGTAAAGAACCGTTGGTCTGAAGTTACCCAAGAAGTGCGCAATGGTAAAAGCAGATCGCAAAAAAGGGAATTAAGAACGGAACGAGTTTCTATCCATTTATTCGAAAATTCCTCTTTTCCCAACAATTACAAGGATGATAAAATCGGAGCCATCTAGAAGGGATGTGTAGTAAGTTCTTAGTGTAATGAAGAAGTCTGGAAGTTATCCAAGAAGCTCACAATGGTAAAAACAAGACTACAACGAAATTTTGGTTACAACAATGAGTTCTTCTTTTCCCAACAATTACAAGGATGATAAAACCAGAATCATCTAACAGGAATATAAGTTCCTAGTGTAACGAAGAAGTCCTGAAGTTACCCAAGAAGCTCGCAATGGTAAGAGCAGATAAAGCCTGAAAATTGCAACGAAATCTTCATACTTTTGGTTACAACAATGAAAGTGTGCGAGCCTCCTTTGAAGCTCCTCAATTAATAACGAAAACTGGATAACCGCACATAATAGCTGAAGAATTCGTATTATCAACAGGAAAAAAATCATGGTTTTTTGATCGATAGAACATAAATTTCAAGTCCTGGGAGTCCGCGGCTTTCAAAAGACTTGCGTTAAAGTAAGATAAAGAACCGTTGGTTTAAAAGATGTGGCTTTTCCTGAAGTTAGCCAAGAAGCTCGCAATGGTAAGAACAGATGGCAAAAAAGGGAATTAAAAACGGGACAAGACTGTTCGAAAATTCCTTTTTCCCAACAATTACAAGGATGATAAAATTAGAACCATTTGGAAGTGTAATGAGGAAGTCCTGAAGTTACCCAAGAAGCTCGCAATGGTAAGAGCAGATGGCAAAAAGGAAATTTTAGAACGGAACAAGACTCTATCTACCTGTTCGAAAATTCCTCTTTTCCCAACAATTACGATGACGACAAAATCAGAACCATCCAGAAGGTGTAATAAAGAAGGCCACATATGACAAAATTAGATAAAAGTGAAGATATTTAGAATGATATAAGAGACATGGTAAAAGAAATTATTTGATATGTCCTTTGGTCTAAGAGCTGCAAGTAAAAATTTTCTGGGATGTAAAAAACAGAGGTAGAGTGTTACCCTCAGAATGGGTTCTGATTTATATTTTCCTCATTTTTGTTTCTTTTGAAGGTGATTGGGCTTACAGTAGGAACAAAAACATACATGAAGGTAAATAGAACTGAAATTGATTTTGACTTAAATAAGAGAATTAGTAGCAATAAAGTTAAAGTAATTGTTATTTTGGAGCTTTTACATAAATAGAAAGAAAATAGAATTGGAAAAGGGGGGTGGTGGTGGTGGTGGTGGTAAGATGAACTTGGTTGATACATTTCGTCGATGTTCTTGAGGAGTTCCTGAGGGACCCGTTCGAAGATGCCGGAAGCTACAGGTATGTTAATATAACGCGGCTTGTTTGCGCCCGCCGTAACATAAAAGGGTTCGTATTTCGCGCAAACCTGATACCGACTATACAGAATCGGGTTGGACTATGCCTGCAGGAATATTAACCCAACTGCCTGCAACAAAAAGATCGCAGCACACAGCGCTCTGGTTGGCGGCCCCAGGCGGAGCGTTCACTCCACTGTTGCAGTCACTCAGACAGTCAGAGAAGGATCTTCGCGCGCGGAAGACGTGCCGGTCCCGAACTCCGCACAATCGTCACGAGGTTTCAGGGGCGTGCTTTTCGCGAAGAGCCCAGATTTATTGTACGCTGTTATTATTGTTCGCCGCTCGTCGTGATTTCAGAACTTATCAAGATTTTTCCCCACGATCTGATCCGCATACCGACGGTCGCCGTGGAGAATCGAGGTCCTGTCACCCTGGAGCCTTCGTGCCCGAAGCGGTGAGTTTATATCTCATCTGTCAACTGTTTTTCAAGGTACACGCGCCCCCCGGGTGGATTACTTTCTAAGGATGCGGATGTTGGTTGCCTGCCTTTTCAGATTTATTTTATGGGTTTGTTTAAAAAAGTTTTTGCGGGCGCGTTATTTATTTATGGAATCGATTGCTAATTAAAAATCGCCCAGAGTTAAACTACTCCAAACATGTTCGTGCTTTTCGAGTAATATTCAGTAAATTCAAGTTTGATATTATTACAAGAACTCCAATGTCATAAATAGTATTTATTTATTTTAAATCTCAACCAAGTCAAAGGACAATATGTACTCAAACTTCTAACAAATTCTAGAGATCAAGTTTACTTTTTACATTGAAACTGTAACATAACTGCTTCAAATGTGTTGGAAAAGTTGGAAATGTGCTGTAGCCTTTAAACGAATTTCGTTAATGTCACAGTACCTAACTCTTGAGCCCCTGAAAAGATAACGAAGTTGAAAAAATTCTCAAAGGAGAAAGAAACCAAGTGAATGAAATGTATGTAGGTATATTTTTCAGAAGAAACCGCGAACTTTAACGTGTTAGTTAAGTGGACATAATAAATGATATAAAGCAATAACAATCATAATCAAGTTATGAAAACAGTGTTAGGTACTCATAGAACGAATCTGAACTAACTCGATGAATAATTCCAACAAGTTAAAAATATCGTTGTCTCTCTAAAAATGCATTAAATTTCATCAAAATATCAGAGAAATTTCTAAAGTAAAGGTAAGAGTGGTTCATATCGTATATGTCAGCAATCAGATCCAGTTGTCTATTTGTGCTTTATTATAAAAATTCCAGTTGCGATTTTTTTCTCGAGTAATTTACATAATTACTGATTAATTACACAGTTCAACACTAAAATCGTAAAAATTAAACTCTCAGAATACTATAATTCTGACAGTTATGGTCGCCACATCTTGCGGCCGAGTTTTGTAGATTTAGATTTATCAAAAAATAAAGCAGAGTTGTTAGGCTCAAGATTAAGACAGTGGAATCTTCTTAGAGAAAATGTAAAGATCACTACATGTCCGAGCTCGCCAATGAAGTTTTATTTCCCTTTTTGAAATGAAGGGTAGTTTGGTCACATGCACAGATATTGATGGGCTCTTCGATGCCCTTAATATGCATCATGGTTCCAACGAATGGAGACTGTTTATATAGGGTCTCCCAAATAGACTGGCCTATTAAAAGTTTTTGGGGAAGGAAATATACAAAAATTCTGAAAATTAGTACACTGCCCTAAGGGAAAGCGGATTAAAATATTTTTACTTCTATATCACTTCCCGTTATACCGGAAGTCGACGTTAACTTTCTTATTTTAAATGGAATGGAATACTTTTTATTACAAATTCTGATTATTATTCTACATTATTCTAAATAAAAAATGTTAAGGCTACCATATACCTAAATGTAACCGATTTTAAGATATCTTCAAATTTATTCAAAAAATTGTTTTGGTGACCTTTCATTTAAGACAATATATTTAGGCCAATTTCACATTTGAAGTGACATGTCGTTTAAAAGTATAAAGTTCAGACTTTCAAATCATATCCTAATTATCCCTGAAAAATTCATAGGGTGGTCGTCACAATATGGTGTCGAAGGTCATTATGTTTAACTGTCCAAAATTCAATTTTCGTAAATGGAACACCCTTGAGATACAGAATCAAATTCTACATCGTTTGATTTTAGCATTCCCTATACCTATTTCTTTTAGTTTCCTTTTATGTCTTCGACAGAAATTTCCAAAATTAGTGACGCCAAAATAAAAGAAGCTACCTAGCTAACTAGGACCTTCTACTTTCATTTTGCGAGAATCTGATGCTATGAACGCAAAACTAGTCAAAAAACGCCGAACGATTTAATTTTTCTTTATCTAGACTCTAGAGCCACCAAATTGTTTCTGTTGTTATTTTCGTGTTTAGAACATCACTTTTTACAAGAATTGAGAATTTTCATTCCAGAAACATTCAAAAAGTTAAAGTTTGCTGCTCAGTGTTTTATGCGAAACACTAAAAAGGTGTTTTCATATCCATGAGTTGGAGAAGGTTCCGAATGTTAACTGTAGGGTTTTTATTCAAAAAGTGAATCAAACTCTAGTACCTACAAAAAGAAAATTACTCTTCAGCTGACGAGACCCCGAATAGGACCGAAACATCTGTCCAGAGGATGCTCAAGGAATCCATTGCACTTAAAACCGAACTTCTAAACGAATTTCTAAAGATAAATAATATGTCTAGTTTGCTCAAAATTATTTCAACGCAATATTTTGCAGTATGCTACCAAATATTTTTCAGAATCAACCTAAAATATCGGCTGAAGTAGAACAAGTTGGTTCTATAAGAACTTTCTGTCAAGAAACTATTTTTGTAAAATATATTAGACAGATTCTTCTTTCGTAATTTCAAAACTTAATAAAAAGTAGAATTAAAAAAACTATTTGCTCTGAGCCTTATTTCATACTGAAAGTAGTACAGAAAATGATAGTAATTAATTAGTTTGAAAAACGTTAGATTTTATTTATTATTATTAAAACAAATTATTATATGTGGATAAAAGAGAACGAAATATTTTGAGTTGCATTCTGGCAAAGGTTTCAACATTAAACCGGTGTATTAACAACTTATTTTGGAAAAGAAAATTTTTAAAAATCTGTAATTTTTATTAATTAGTTAATTTAATTAATCATCACAGAATTAACCACATTATCAATGTGGTCAATATACCTATTGTAAAAATAAATATTATTGATTCATAATCTGTTCTCACTAGTAATATATATTTTTTAGATATGTATCCATCATTATTATTATTTATTTTATTGTTCTCTCTTTGTTAGTTTATGTATGTATGTACTTTGTTTTCCAAACTTACGTTGACTTAGTTTATTTCACCATGTCAACAAGAAGCTTAATATGTAAATAATTGGCCGCGTTCACCAGAACAATCGCTCAAGTAGCATTCATCTGTGATTGGTGGATTTTTTGAATTTTTTTGAAATAAGCCAATCACAGACGAATGCTGCGTGAGCGCTTGGTTCTGATGAACGCAGCCATTGATTGATTGATATCTAAATAAACAATTAGTGAGTGACAATTTAAGTTGAATTTTAAAAATTAAAAGTTTTAAGTTTTACATTTAATTTATCTTAGTCTTATATTTCATTTGAACACGAATATCTGTCCTAATATTGATTATACGAGTATATCATAATATTATAGTAGTATTTTGGAATAAATACGAAAAATTCGACAAATAGTAGAATAAGATGACAATGCGGTGGCATACTCGAATTACTCTTCTTTCCAACTAGGACCGAAACAGCTATCTCGACCATGATTGGCTGCAGTGAAATCCTGACTGTAGTCAAAGCCGACTTGCAGTAAACTTTAAAAATAATAGTATTAATCAATGAATTAATTTAGCAGCATATGAAAAACAAATCACATGCTATTTATAAAATTTATTATTATCATCTAGGCTAATGACATTTGACATTTTGACATTTTTGCATATTTTTGCATATGTACCGAGTGTCTAAGAGATTGCGATTTATTTTATTATTATATATATTATTATATTTTATTATATTATTATATTCTATTAAAGTTTATGTTGGTATACTGGATTTTCAAATTCTTGGGTTATGTTGGATCGTCAAATTCAAATAATAAATTCATCTATTGTCGAATCAAAAATGAAATAAATCAAAGTTGTAATTATCACGGTCTATTATTTTATCTGAAGTTTTAATTTTGCCCACAATTTAATTTGACTTTTAAGTAAACAGAATTTACAGGAAAACGCGTGAAAAAAAACTATTTTTGATTAAAAATTAAAATACAGGATGTTACTATAGTCCAAATTTCGTACCGGTTTTATGATCTTGCTATAAAAAACAGCTTCAAAGAGACCGGTCTGCGATCGCCTTTCTGTCGCGTTTTTTTGGCAAGGCCATAAAACCGCTACCAAACTGGGACGACTGTAGAATTAATAAATTTTTTATTACTACATAGATGACTAAAGTGTTGTAACACCCTGCGTACAGAAAAAAATTAAAACTTGTACCTTTCCAGTTATATTTTAATTACTATGCGTGAAGTGGTACTTTTAGTTAGTTTCTAACGTTTTATAATTTATTATTATACTGTTAATCGTATCAGAAATGTAAAAGCACTAATAACTAAATGCTTATTAAAAAAAAAATATGATTAATTACCACCAAAGGACGATCAGTTAAAATATGATTCGAGTTGTAAAGAGGAATCAGGAATGAAAAACTGCAAAATAGTTTTTATACAAAAAAAAATATAATTAAAAATAAAAGAAAGAGACGATCGCTTAAAATATAATTCGAACGATAAACAAGAATAAACGATAAGCATGTAGTTATAAAAATAAAATAATTATAATTGAAAATATAGAAGCAATTAAATTTCTCGTAAAAAAAACGATTTTAAGTTAAATGTAAAAACGGAGGCGTAGAATAAAATAGTCTTTTTATTTATTTTTTATTTAACTGCTATCGTCTGAGATCAACCTAAACAAAAGACGACCCCCTAAAATATTATTTGAATTTTAAATAAAACATTCCGACATTAAAATAACATAACAAGCGAACAAATAATTCTCAAATAAAAAATTAAGAAAAAACAAAAGACAATCATTATTTTTACAAATATTTACGGCGTCGATTAGTTCTATAACTACTGCCTACTCTAACCTAAAAATTTATCAAGTCGTCGAACTATGAAAGTATTGATTAGTACTGCCAATTCCTCAGTGTTCTCAATCTATTCCAATTACTTCAATTTTTTATAGCCACATGGTATAAGTAAACAGAAAGTTAATAATAAAATTCTAAAAAGTATTTGTATTTTTAAACTAGATTCTATAACGCTTCTATTTCTGTTAACAACCTTTGAATGTTGTTGTTTCATTTGACACTTCTTTGCTACTTTTAAGTCTTATTTTGAAATTTTTAAACACAACGCTGTCTGTGGCCTCTGGCTGTATGTATTGTACAGGATGGTCCCGAGATAAGATGCCAAAAAGAAATCAGTTATAGGAGATGATGATATACAAAAAAATTTTCTAATAAAAGTCTTTTCGTTTTTGAGATAAAAATAATTGAAAATTTGCTGTACGCTAATGTTAATCCGGATTGAAAAGGTAATACTGGCTGTATGTCAACAATATTTGCATTTTTTTTAGCAACAGTACCTGTAGCATCTAAATTATTTTTATCTCAAAAACGAAAAGACTTATTAGAAATTTTTTTTGTATGTGAATTTTACTCATCATCTCTAACTGATTTCTTTTTGGCACGTCATTTCAGGACCACCCTGTATAAGTAAATGTTTCGTTTATTTTTTAAGTTTTACTGTATAGTACAATTTTGCACAGTTTTTGTATGTGTTATATGCGATCAACAAAAAATTTATTAACAATTCGGTTTCGAATATTTTTGATTGATTTGATCGATTTTTATATTTCAAGTTTATGTTAAAGTTGTATTTATTAAGAACTTATTGTTTCCAACGTTATTTATACAGGGTGAGCTTCCGAAATAGTGCATGTCTTTCATCTCGAGTAAATTATTTACTTCACCTGGTCTGAAGAGCACAACTGTCCTGACACCATAGAATACGTTATGGTTTAATTTAGAATCATTACAGAAGTATATAAATCCAGTTCTGACTATACGTTCTGTCTGCCAAATCTCATTAATTTTTTTATTGTCTATCGCTAATAGCGTTTTCATGCGAATAGTTCCGGACATAAAATATTTTACCAAACATTAGCGAATGAATTATACAGGTAGTTAATAAATTACATTTACACGATGTTTTAATACACGCCGAGGTATATTTATTGCATTAGAAAACGCACTGAAAAACTGCTTTAATACCCAACGTCCCGTAAAATATTGAAATATGTCATGGGCTATTGGACGATCCGCTCTGTTTCGCATTTAATACTTCAAAACGCACTTGGCCATAAATTTCTGCGACGATCACATCCTGGAAATTAAACTACAAAGTGTGCACTTAATGGAATTAAACGTTTTCGATTTATTGCGTACTTACTTATGAATTTAATTGAATTAATTGACGATTATGACGTGAAAGATTAGTCTGTGGAAAATAGTGTACACCTTGAACCGTGACTGATCTTGAATTGAATCATTATTTAATTATAAGAAATTATTTTCTTTTGGTTTTTATAAATACAATAAATATTAAAAATGTAAGGTATTTATTAAATCTGTTTACTAAACTCAGCATACGTATAAAAACATCAAAAAAGCGAGTGTTTACTTTGTTACCTTCGTTTGAAAAATTCTGGGAAGCACTCAGGTAAACGTATCGTAAGGTCGGATCTGAAAAGGCGGGACAATAAATTTGCCAGAATTGTGGTATCACAAAAGTTTACTTGAATTATCCGACACGTGCACGAGCTGAAGGAACAAGTTCTGTGCAAGCATGACCACCTTTTCCCCCCCGTCATCGTTTTAACAACACATTACTGTTTTCTGTTCTGTCCAAATACGTTTTTCTAGCAATTTACTTTAACGTTATAAATTATTAACCCAGAGCTTTTCGTTCTCTTTTAACTGTCCAGCAGAATGCATCTTGTGCTTTAATTAAAAATAACTGAATTATTAATAACAAACTCAATCGTTTAAATATTTTGATTTTTCGATCAATCCTCATGGCTATTCGCGCATTAAAATTGAAAACTATTTTCCCTGTATTATGAGTATATTCATCAGTTTTGAACGTTTTGTAGGATGTGTGTAATCAATTTTTACTTTACTACGGAATTTTTAATCGCGTTAAATTCCCTTTACAGTCCGAAAAATAAAATTTCAACGTGGAGAATTAACTTTCTCATCAATTTCGCGATAATTTCCGCATTTATCTAAAATAAAACGTTTCGAATTATGTAGAATACGGCGCCGGCGGCGCTTTACGAAACGAAGAATCGAAATTAGTCTACGAGTTTAAATCACCTATGGGCGAAATACAACATCGCGTTCATTTGCATATTTTAGCAATTTAAAAAGGAAATGTCCTACACGATCTAATGGGATACTTTTAAATATCACGATATTTTTGTACGCGGCGGCGCGGCGGCCGTAGCCGATTTACATACCGACTTTTTATTTATAATAATAAAACGGGCAGTGATTACAATATTTAACGACCAAATTATTTTTTTCTTAGGAACGTAGAGAAAATTGAAACTGAAAAATATAAATACGAACTTAGTTAATTATGTAACCGAGCTGATGTAGTTTAATGAAAATGGCAGTGATATAATTTATAAAGGAAGACACAAATTAGTAATCAACACACAGAAAATTATCTAACAAACTGCCATGGGGCAGTTCAATTTCCAATGTTTCATTATTTATGGATAATTAACGGACGAGGACTCGGGATTTTTTTTGCGCTGGTAATAGCTAATAATATTTTTCAAAAGAAAATTACCTGTCGGTAACAACGTTGCAGTTCCAAACGTACCACATGCGAAAACAAAATGGTTAAACACAAACTACAAATAAAAATCGTTATGATTTTAAGGAAAGTTTAACGGAACGGGCAATACCGAACTTTCTCCCCTGATTTTAGTGAAATTATTTAACAAAAAATCGTATCTTATCAAAAGCTATAGTGGCTCTTAGCACAACACATAAATAATGGTTTTGTTCTTTTAACTTTTTAATGAGTCATTCCGAATGGGATTTACGTATGTTCTTAAGAACTGATTAAGAATAAAACTTTATTATCTGTGCTGTCGTGATAGCAACATTTTATGTAAAGTGGATCCATTATCAGTGTTCTCAACCTTTTGAATCCAAACTCAAAATGAGTTGGTGAAAAATTCCCCCCTTTTTATTAGCATAATTCCTTTTTATGAAACGGAATTTAATTTTAAAAGGGGAAATAAAACTGTAAATAAAAAGTCAGACTTTGTAAAAATGAACAAAACTTTTTTCAATAAAAGAACAACAAAAAATCTGTCATCTTAAAACAAGAAACAAATGCTTTTCCCATCTTTGAAGATGGAAAACATCATCGACTTAAATTTATAGCATAATACAGGATGATTTATGACGTCAGGGAAAATCTTCTCCGGGTGATTCCTATGAGTAATTCAAATAAAAAACTTCAAATGAACACGTGTCCGATAATGCTTTCTAACGGAAGTACAGCCCTTCCAAGTTTATAACATAATAATAATTAAAGTTGTGTTCAAGTACAGTCGTGGATAAAATAAACAAGAAACGATATAGCTTTACCTCAATTTAATGTGTAAGTAAGGGAGTGATGGACGAGCGTTGCCACGTTATTAAATTAATCATAGGATGGAAAAATTCCTTCAAATGAATAAAAATTTCCTTTCTCCTACGTGACATCAAAAAAATCTCAACAAATGAAAAATTCCCTTGGCTTGGCAACGCTGCACCAAGAGATTTCTACATTGGTTATTATTACCTTTTTATCTTAAAATATTTTTTCAATAGAAGTATCTAAATTTGCCTAGATTTTATAAAAATTCCTTTTATCCCTAAAGGTGTTAAAATTCCCTTAAAAAAGGGACATTTCTTTAGAGTTGGCAACACTGTCCATTATGTTACTGTATAAGAACGTACAGTCTGTAGAAGCGTCACTGGACTATAACTGTCACATTTTCCATTTTGTTTGATACCTACCGATTTGCAAATTAATCTCCATTCGCTTTTGTAATGAGTAACTAATTGTGTATTTTTTTTGTTCTTATATTGCGATTGGCTTTGCATTTAAAGTTTTGTCAATCAAATTATAGTTAGTTGTGAATTGCAAAATGCAATTTACAAAAATGATGCGGAAATCTATTATCAAACAAACAAAGAACCACGTTTCCATTCAATAAAATATTGGAAAAGCAATGCCATGCATGGAGAAGGTAGTAAAGATCCAAAATATGTAACAGCACAAAATTGAAACAAACTTAACCTAAAAATAAAAGTCACATTTACTAGAGACGAGGAGGACAGACCTCCTTATAAAATAATTGTCCTTCTCTATTTTGTCGTCCTCCCGAATCCTCCTTTGATGTAGATTCATCAAATAAAATCATAAACGTACATGTATAAGTTTCCTGTTACATTAAGGCCCATTCTTTCCATCTATCCATTAAAGTTATTCGGCGAATAAGTTGATTTTTCTGAATGCTTGTTTGATTTTATGAATTGTTTTCATGGTAATTATATGCCGAATAACTATTAAGCCCAATTATACAATGCCAGTTTAAATTTAAGCTGAAGCTTAAACCCATAACAACGATTATTTCAACAATTATTGTTAAGGGTTTAAGCTTTGGCTTAAAGTTAAGCTAGAATTGTACAACTGGGCCTTAGTTAGTTTATTAGGAAATAAATTAACTATGTAAAGAGTGTTTCTTTTTAATCTGGCGTCGAAGTTGGTCATGAAAATTTAATTGTGAACCACCATCAAAATGACAATTGTTAATGTGAACACTGCCTCGAGAAGTTGTTAAGAGAATGCTTCAGAACAATTTTGATTGAATATTGCCACTCGTCATTAATTCGGTGGCCGTTTTGAAAATATGACTTCACCATGAAAATTTTCTGTTCTTGCGAAAAATTATTCTATTAAAAAAAAAAACAATTTTAATTTAAATACTCAAAGAAATTGATAGATGTTTAAAAATTGCGTTCACAAGAAACATCTCGTCATCGTCAACTTCGACGCCAAATTTAAAAAACACCCGTTATTTCCTTTGTACATCAAAAAGATCAATTATTAAATTATTATTTTCTAAGTGGAAATGAATTTGATGTCTGAACGTGTTACAAGAGTGTGTCCTCCTGAGGGAATTTGAAATTCTGGTCACCTTAAGGCCAGTTTCATAATCGAATTTAAAGGAGACTTTAAATTTAAAGTCACTTTCAGATGTCAAAACAAATATGAAAACGCATTTGTTTACACATCTGAATGTGACTTTAATTTTAAAGTTTCCTTTAAATTTGATTATGAAACTGGCCCTTAGGGCCATATGCACCAAACACTTTAATCGAGCTTAAATTTGAGTGACGTTTATGTTGTGACATTTGAAGTTACATAACATTGTGTAAGTCACATTCTAAGTGACGTTTAAAGTTAAGCTGAGTTAATTCGTTCGGTGCATACGGCCATTAGAGACGAACACTAAACGAAGTCAGGTTTCATCGATAAAAGTTACTAAGGGCTGATATTTCACTTGTGGATTAACTTTAAGCTTCGTTTTATTCGCTTAGAAACAATTGTCTTAACTATTGTTTCTATAGGAATAAAACGAAGCTTAAAGTTAAACCATGACTGAAATATCGGCCCTAAATCGTGTAACTTTAGTTACTCATTACAAAATTGAATGTACTTTACATTACATTTCCATAAGGGTATCAAACAGTGTGGCGGCCTTTTTTGATACTGACGTTTAAATGACGCTACTGGGTAATTAAATTACTTATACTGTGACTATGGCCCAATTGCACAATGCTAGTTTAAGTTAACCCTTAACAACGATTATTTCAACAATTGTTGGAATAGTACAACTGGGCTTATGTGGTTTAAGACCTAACGCATGCGTATTACATGCGCAATTGAACAACTGAAGGGCTTATTTGTTTGAATTGGCTTCCGGTTGGAACCGCGTCACGTTGACTTCTTCTACTGCCGACGTTTCGTTCTTCATTGCAGAAGAACTTCTTCAGGGCTGCTGCTGCTCGTGGTGTTGCTGCTGCTTCTGGTTAGTCGTTGAGAATGAGTGGGTATGTCTGTTGTCGTGGTATTTATAGTGATCGGTGGGGGTAGTGAGTTGGAACGGTGACCGGGGATTGGTCTGTTGGGGCGTGACGGATCGTTAATGAGATGTTTCCATGTTTGAAGGGCTTATTGTTAGAATGTGATAAGCGACAAAAACAGAATCTATAGAAATCGATGATTTCGCTTATATTAAATCTGTAAAATTTTAAGGAATATTTTCATAGTAATGAAATACGCAGATCCAATAATATGTTCCATGAGGACATTTTTCTTGCAAAAGAAATATGAAATATGAATATGAAAAGGCTAGAAAAACAGAACACTTTATTGATAAAAAATGTGGCTTATCATGTTGTTGCTCCGGGCTAAACTTATTTATTTTTAATACAAGGAAAGTGCCTGCGATACAAATTAACATGTTTTGGAAAATCTGTAAGTAAAAAAAAGAAAGAAAATTCTATAAATCCTAATCTAATACTTTTGCTTGTTCTTGATTTGCATCCTTTACATCGCCACCAAACGCACATTTCGGTATCTTGCAGAAAGTATGATGAACTGGAGGAATATAAGGCAGTAGAGATCTGACATTATCAAGTTTCTTTCTCTGCGATTTTCAGTGGTTCTGTGTACTTGTTTTTCAAACTAGATAAGGGTGTATCGACAGGACGACCCCTTTAACTCTTTATACAATAGTATTCAGTATTATTTCTTTGTTAACGGTGAATGAGAAAAAAGGACGAAGTTATGATTCATAAGTCTGTTGATGCAACACCAGACAATGATGCAACGGTCTTCTCTTGTGAATGATACTGTATTCACTAGTAACTGTATGTTGCACAAAGAATACTTTGGTGTTCTCGGATTTGAAATGAAAGCTAAACACTCCAGAGAAATTCACATTCTCACCATTATTAGTATGTAAGGCTTTCTTAATGTTTCCTAGAATAGGCTCAAAACTCAGGAAATCCGATTGCCGCATTACAGTTACCTCAAATGGTGTTGTTTTTTTTTGTTGGATTCCCGAATAAATTTGTGCCATTACTCCGGTGAATAAATGATGGGTGCATACTTCTTGTATTCTGTATAGAACATCTTACGATATGCATATTCCAAAACTGGCGTAATGCCTCTTTCCACACACCAAGGAATATAAGAGAGAAATAGTCATGTCGCAATCTAAGTAAACTCTGTTTTGATTGTCATTCCTACTGTAATGACTTTGATACTTGGGAATATGATTCAGGTGATCTCTAACTGATTGCAATGACTCAATACTCAATGTGTTTGGCCTATTTGAATGTGTACCCCTCTTGTATTTGTCAGGAATAGAAGAGACAATACGATTCACCCTTCCACGCGAACGTTGGCGACCGTGAATATTCAAAAATTCTTGTTTACAGATTTTGACTGCTTCACCGTTAACAATAAGGCCGTAAATAACAGTTCCTTTTCTAGAGGATTTGTTTTTTTGGGTAGTATCGTTTTTTTACCACCTCCATGAAGACACAAATAACTATTTTGCAGATCAAGCGCCCCTACATCCCAAAACTTTGTAAATACACATTTCGGTTTCGGAACCCTGTAGGTACTTTATCCCTGCAGTGATTTTTACATAGACACGGTGGTCCTTGCTCACGAGCCTTCATTGTTTTACCGCTTGAGTCACTCTTATATTCTTGACCCAAATTCCTTCGAGTTTTTCGTTCGATTCTGTTGTACATTTCAGCTTTTCTCTGTCTCCATCTACTTTTTGGAGTTCTTTCACTCATTCTTCGTAATACTTCCCGATCCTCCCTTTCACACTCCATTTCTGAATTAGTAGAAACTTTATCCTAAAATAATAAGGCAATAACATGATAAGCTGCATTATTCGTCTGACATCCATTGACTGCAAGAATATGATATGCCACATTATAAAGATGATTATTTGCCTGTACGTACTTCATCATCACTGGTAACATACTCCTTATCCAAGTCTCTATCAACAAATGGCGATTCAATTTCATCATCAGAATAACTATCTTGTTGAACACTAGCAATTTGACCACTACATCCCGGCTTTTTTGTTTGGCTTATTAGGTTCTGACAAACAATTTGACAGAATTTGCAATAATGCAAGACGATGCTTGATGTATAGTGTCGCCATCTTTGGGAATATAACAACAATACATAATTGTCATACGGCTTGTCCAAGGACAGGTGAACATCCGATCTAATCAGAATAAAATGAAAATAGGGACGTTCTTTAAAACTGTGTGGAGTATCAATTTTTATTCTCCACGTTAATTTGGCACAATATTTTGGGGAAGACGTTTGATCAGATTTTCCGAACGCAATTACAGCTCTTAGTTGTATGTACAGCTGAACTCAAAAAAATCGGGAAATGTCAAAAAAGATCCACACGTTTTTTTCAATATTTTTATAGCGTGAAAACGGATTTATTAGAAATAGGTTAGAATTATTTGACGGTACGTCACTTTATAAGTAAACAGGTTAATTTTGTGAAAGGCATGTATGTATTGTCAAGTAGACAATTAATTGACAAATAGAACCAAATTTACAATTGGAAAAATTTCATTTCCCGATTTTTTTGAATTCAGCTGTACTGTAAAAAGCTCTGTATAGAATTAGAAAAACTATTATGTTTCTAAATCAGTTTGTTACCTACACATAAAAAATGATATACAGTGTGTAAACGAATAAGTTTCACTTACTGTAACCACTATTAACAGGCAATAAATGAAACGATGTTATGACGTACGTATAGAGGCAAAGGTCAATAATAAACTCCGGGAATATCTACGTTTACTTTACTCGAAGCTTCTTCCTTTATCGAATTGCATATGGGCGACATTGACTGAATGACCGTGAAGCTTTCTGTTTTTTACAATGGGTTTATAAAAACTGCAGACGAACGAGCAGAGATTTTTAAACAAAACAGGTGATAGGTCAGATTTTTTTTTAATTTTTGAGCTAGACCATTGATATTTGTAGAATTAATTCTCTGCTTACAATAGTAGTAATCGATTATACCCTGTATAATATTTGCTCTGAAGATACTGTTGTTTAGGACCATTATACATTATCATACTAATTAAATAAAATTCGTAACGTTTTCAAAAATAAAGAAAAAGAAAATCGACGACCCTCGCTTTATAAACAATAGCATTCCGAGTTATTATTAACTCGCACACACACTCTGTTCCAACATGATTATCTCTTCTTTAAAACGCCAAGCACGGGGCATTAATTTTTCCGGCGTCTTTGAAACTGGCACATTGCAGAATGTTCTCGTTCGCTGCGGGCGCTCGCTGCAAATGTATTTCTTCGGATATCTGATATTTGTGAAATGAACTGTAAATTACCACATGATTTGCAAACGCAGAGCTTAGCTTATACACCAGAACGCTTTTACTGCGCTGCTTTATTAAAAGCACCTTGTTTGCCTTTTCGACAGATCGATGGAATTACTTATTACTACCAGTCATTTTTTTCTCAGAACAGAATTTTGGAATAGTTGTTTTGGTATAGATGATGACAGAATGTCTGATCTTGCAGAACATTTCCCTTATTAAGCACAACATGTCTTCTTATACATCCACTACACGTCGAATGTAAACACCATGCCATTCATCTTGGAACTATCTGCAAGTGATGCGCCGTGCAAACTTGCATTTAGCTCTTGCAGTAACGACGAAGTGCACCCCGAGAGACCTGTCAGTCAATTGTCATCTCGATGAGCTTGTTCCGAACTTGGAGGTTTCACGTAAAGCCCTCCGGCCATTTCTGACGTGTATAGAAGAGGTTTCGTGGTACGGCGATCGAGGGAAAAAAACTTCATTATTATGCTTCATCCGGTCACACAGGAAGTTAACAAATTGCCTGAATTTTACGGTTTGTGAAAGTTTACGTTCACAGTTTAGCAACCACAAAAATAATGTCTTAATACAATAACTTTTCTCTGAAAGGACGTTGAATCTACAAAATGCTATGAGGAAGTGAACACGTATAAATTTACTGGGAGGTTTTTGATTGGATTATTTACACTATTTGAAATAAAAGGAAATTGTAACTGTTACAAGTAGATTCTTCATATACTCAAAAACTTCACGTGTCATTCAAGAAAAAAATTATTGACGTTGGAAGTAGCGTTAGAATAGTACACATAGTGGAGGGCAATAACTAACAGAAAAGAAGAAGAATTTTTATGGTTTCTAAGCCTGCGAAGTCGATAAATTATTAAAACGTCGCTGGCCTGTCGTTTACATGGCGTCGAGGCATAAAAGCAGAAACTAATATTCTTAATCAAATAATTCAAAACATCTGTGCATAATTTGTTATTCAAATGAAGCCCAGACATTTTTGTCCACGTGTCCGGCTATTTGAATTAAACCACTCGTAATAATACTAATGCGTGTCACTAAACGCATTGTACTAAAAATTAGCATTCATAATAAATTCTAAGGAAACCTGGTATTAAACAAACCGAAGATTTATAGCAAATTTGTATTTACTTAGCAGCGGTTGCTTGCTACTTTTTGCTACTCGTCATCTGGTTAATAGCATTTTCTTTATGTGGCGGCAAATATTTTCTGTCTACAGTCTAAAGTTTAGTTGTCACCGTTTGTATGCTCTTTTTTATTAATAGCTGGACAACAGAGTCATAATTTAATTGCGGAATGATAATGAACGCGGAACGCCAAACTACCGTTTACCACCGCGAACAATGATTCTAATTGGGAAAATAACTGGATTAATTAAGCGCAAAGTATTAGAGTCATTTATTATTATTGAACAGTAAGCAGATTTCTTCTGTGTACATAAATGGCGTTTGTAGTTCTTGCCATTACAGGACAAAAACTTAGAGCAATTTTAAACAAAACAACCTCATACAAAATATTAAATTGCGGTAATTTCTGAACGTTCTATATCATTTAGCAACTAGTCTGAGTAACAAGTAACAATAACGAAATGACATTGTTAAATAATAAAGGATCTTTGGAGATTCTAAATCTTTTCCTGGAGTTACTAAAACCTTTTTTTAGCAAACTGTCTCATATGTATTTCTTTAAATTTTCCACTTGGAATAAAAATAGAAGCAGTTCGACTTGATTACATAACGAAAACGAGAATAACTGGATGTGCACTTTAGAGAAATCTGGTTCGAAGACACATCTGAATGTTTGTTCTAGTAATTATGAACGGCGCACACTACCGGTTGAACTAACCAGGTTGTTACTAAACGCCACTTTAAGTGCCGGAATTGATTTAGGCCTTCTTGAGTACATTGATAAAACGCTAAACACAAAAGAATCCGATTAGGACAATTTTTAGACAGTCGAAAGTTATAGATACAATAAGGTTTCTAAATTACGTTCCTCAAGCTAAACCAAATGGACCTTCAGGTCATATCTCTATTAGTCTGCACATGTTTGTGTTACAAGCTCCTATATTATTTAATTTAAGTGCGATTAGATTTTATATGTTATTGTCCGCAGCGTTGCAAACAAAATTTGTTATGTAAAGCAACCTTTCAAACGAAGCAAACAATAGCGGAATAACAATTATAGTACAGAATTTGATATCACATTCAATACTCGGAATGGAGGTTGGATTTTGATGGCAGGTACAATAAATTGTTGGGCCAGCAAACTTGAATCCTTTCTATCATCAAGTATCATGAAAGACCCTTAGAATTTTAGTGAGCTTTTTATTTTTCTCTGAGTCCAAATGGCCTTGTAAGTTGTACTTTCTCCAGGCAGGCTAGAGTAAATAATTTTACGTGTTATTAGCAATAACAATGCAGAAATCTTAAGGATGTAAGTGGGTCACTTTCCTTGCAATACGGTGAATTAAAAAAAGCTCGAAGAATTAGTGTTGCAGGTAAGTGTGTGTGTGTGCAAGGAGTGGCGACATCTCAATACAGATCACTGCATTCTTGTACGCTGCCCTCAGACAGCCGGGGGCATGACCCGGCATTCCTCTCGGGGTCTATACTTACTTTAAATATAAACCAGCGTTCACTCAGCTACGCCATTCTTGTTTGTCACACAACAGGTATTTTTATGTCCTGATTGCCGGGCACCTTAAAAACGGACCAGCAGAATATTTGTCACATTGCACGAAGGCCTCCGCATTTCTCAACGCCGGTCATCAACAAAGGAACTCGGCTTTTTGCAACATTGTGAACGTACTGAAACTCGATAAATAAATTGTAATTCCTAGAGTATTTTCATCTTTTATTAACCTCAGGTAAGAAGAGAAGATGGAGGTACTCTAATAGAGCTTAACTAAGAGCCAACAAACTCATCAATTATTCAACTAATAAAAATTTGTTATATTGTAAATTAGTTGCGGTCGTTTAATTCCAATATCTTAAAGTGAAATTTGCAGCTCGTAAAATACTTTTTTTTAATGTGATTTTTTCGAGTAATTGCGTGTGAAGAATTCGAAGCACCTCGTCCGATACGAAGACGACGACATATGGAAAATAGAACGGACGACGAAATTTATAATTACGCTGATCTGATAATGACCGGCCGTATTTTAAACTATCGGCAGATTTATTTTACGATTTCGAGCACTGCCGGCCGCTACTGTTGACAGCTGGAGGAAGCTTATTATCGAGATAATGGCCGCTAATTTACATTCTGAAGTTTCAGGCTTCTATTGCATTTATGGGAGTCATGTGATAATCGTAATTTTATAACGGTCGATTTCTTTAAGTGTTCTACCTGAAGACAGCCTCATAAATTTTTTTGTCTCTTGTATAAGTGACTTTACTAAGCAACAAATTTAATGAATTTGTTTAAATCGCTCTATTTTGCTAATCTAATCTGCCATTACTTCCTGTTATAAACAGTTTAACACATTTTCGAAACTCATTGGGCATTCGGGAAAAACTATGTGAAAAGAAATTTGAATTTAAAAAATGTATAGGCTGTATAATTTGTTTCAAAACTCGACGAGGAAAACAATAGCCCATACAAACATCTTGCTACCAACACATTGCCGGGCTTCGCCATAAATTAAAATCATATCCACAATTTTACTATTTGAAAATTCTGCCATATTTGTAACACTTATTTACATGCAACCCTATCAGCATACGAGCGGGTTAAAACTGTACCGGTGAACGCTCGATTACTTAACAACTGACAACTCGTTGACGAAGCATTTTTCCATAGACTTTGTAAAAATAAAACAATTTACCCCTATGCAAAAAATATTTGATAGCCCTAAAACGTATTAATACTTTGTTATACAAAAAAGGGGTTCACTCTACTGATTTTCATCCGAATTTTCATTAGTTGCATTTTTTGTATGAAGTTGTGAGACACCCTGTATTTAATGTAAGCAATGTGTAGGAGAATAGTGATTGTGTACGAACAAACAGACAACTAACTGTAAGCAGCACAACGAACGATGATTGACACAAATGAAAAAGAAAAATCACTTGATAGAACCAAGTGATTTTTTAAATTTTTTATCAACTCTTGCCATGAGATCTGGACGGCGTGTCTTAGCTTAAGTGAAAAGTACGTCACTGCACTCCTTTATGCTGTTTCACAGTAAAGCTACGACATGCCGTCCAAGTTCCATGGCAAAGAGTTGATAAAAAATTTAAAAAATCGCGCGGTACAATAAATATACAAATACGAAAACAAAACGAACCACGATAACTATGAACAATTAATCACTGAGCTATAAGTACAACGTGTTGATTGGCTGTTAGTTATAGTTTACAGTGAATTGCACGGGTAAACAAAAAAAACGAATAAATTAAATTGGTTGTCCAACAAACATGAATTTTATCTTTTTCAAGAAAAGAAACAACAAACAAAACAATACAATACAAAATACAAAACAAAAGGCAGGCATGTAAGGAAACTTTGATTTTCATTCTTTTTTTGAAAAAGAAAAACTTGCGCATTTTTCATTTTTCTTGGTCAAAAGCCAAAAAAAAGCATCGTTGCATGGCAACGTCAAAAGCAGGGAAAAGTAACGACCAGTTATAAATGTTTATATAAAAAAGGCTGCCCATTCTTTTTCGAAGTAAAACAAAAGACGATCGACAGTATAGCTATGAGGTATACAAGTGATTTTCATTTCTTTGCCAAAAAACAGGAAATTTATATCTTTTGTTTTGCATGGACAAGGTATGTGCAAAGTTGTCTTTGATTTCCTGTACTTGGACATCAAACTTTTGTATCAAGTTGTTTTACTAAGATGTTTATTCATACAAGTGCACTAAAAATTTCTATCAATAGAATGTACCTAAAGCCCTCCCATACACCTGCGAACAAATTGCGCAAACTGACGTTGCACAAGTTATTGTGCAAACAAGGTCACCCATACACTATACGCAATATTATGCAAACTCCAGTTGCTTTTGTCATGTACCTACGGAAGCATGCCGTCTGACGACGGTATAAATCAATAAATTCATTCAAAAATTACTGCACAATGTGTCGTATAAAGTCCATACACGACGCAATAGTTGCACAACGCCACTCGTTGTGCAATTAATTTCAAACAACTTTGAATTTCTGCAACTAGTTGCACAGCACGTCAAACAACACCATACACTATATAAATGTTTGCACGACAGCCTCCGTTGCGCAATTTGTTCGCAGGTGTATGGGGGACTTAAAGAATTTTGTATTATACAAACATTAAACAAAAAAGAAACGTATTTCTTCTATGTAAGTACATACATCAAACAAACAATGCTTGTTTTATGTAAGCGTCGAAACACTGAATTGTTTTGTACAGAGCTTGTATGAACAAAATGTTTCTTTGTTTCTTGTATACAAGACAATCAATTTTTGTATTATACACTTGCGTTGTATTTTGTATGAAATTGTTTTATTTTCTGCTTCTCTAAGATGTTTATTCATACATTTATTTCTTGTTCTTTAACTTGTGATGCCAATAAACTGCTTTATTATTATTATTATTATTATTATTATTATTATTAAGTGCACTTGCATCAATAAAGTATAAAGAATCTTGTATTTAGATAATTCGTACAAATTTTGAACAAAAAAAGTGTATTTGTGTCCAGATCCAGATGCTCTACGTTTGTTTCTTGTATGCCAAACAAACATTGCTTTTATTATGTAAGAGTCGAAACATTCTATTGTTTTGAGGCTTTCCTGGTTGCTTGTATACAGAACAATAGGTTTGTTCCAACAATAGTTCGTAACTAGTTCGAAACCGTCAAAAGCATGCAGTCATCAAAATTGTACATTTGACGGCGCCGTTAAAATCGGTCATTACTTCTGTAGGAAACTGTTTTTAACGGTTCCGAACTAGTTACGAACAAAGCTAATATATTCTTGTATTATACAATATACAAGTGCACTATATGTTGTACACACATCAAACAAACAATGCTTGTTTTACGTAAGCGTTGAAACACTATTGTTTTGTATGGGGCTTGTATGAACAAATTTTTTCCTTGTTTCTTGTATACAGTACAATCAATTTTTTATTATACAGGTGCGTTGAAGTTTGTATGAAATTGTTTTATTTTCTGCTTCTATAATTCATACAAATGTACTTGCGCCAATAGAACATAAAGAACCTTATATTAGATATACATTGTTGAACACGTCCAGATTCGGGCGTTGTATGCTTGTTTCTTGTATGTCAGACAAGCATTGCTTTGAATATGTAAGAGTCGAAACATTGTATTGTTTTGTATGGGGGCTTGTAAGAACGAAAATTTTCCTTGTTACTTGTGTACAGAACAATATATTTTTGTATTATACAAATGCATTGTATTTTGTACATACATCAAACAAACAATGTTTCTTTTATATAAGCGTCGAAACACTATTGTTTTATGTAGAGCTTTTAGGAACAAATATTTCTTTGTTTCTTGTATGCAGAGCAAGCAATTTTTGTATTATGCAGGTGCGTTGTATTTTGTATGAAATTGTTTTATTTCCTGCTTCTCTAAGAAGTTTATTCATACAAGTATACTTGCATCAGTAGAATATAAAGAATCTTGTATTAGATATACAAATGTTGAACAAAAAAAAATGTATTTCCGCCCAGATTCGAGCATTGTATGTTTGTTTCTTGTACGTCAAGCAAACATTGCTTTTACTATGTATGAGTCGAAACATTGTATTGTTTTGCATACGAGCTTGTAAGAACAAACATTTTCCTTGTTACTTGTGTACAGAACAAAATATTTTTATATTATACAAGTGGATTGTATTTTGTACATACATCAAACAAACAATGCTTGTTTTATGTAAGCGTCGAAACACTGTTGTCTTGTATTATGGGGCTTGTATGAACAAAAATTTTCTTTGTTTCTTGTATACAGAACAATCAATTTTTGTATTATACAGGTGCGTTGTATTTTGCATGAAATTGTTTTAATATCTGCTTCTCTAAGAAGTTTATTCATGCATCAATAGAATCTAAAGAATCTTATATTAGGTGGGTAGTCCCAGAAGTACCCGACCTGATGCATAGATGGCGGTTGTTAGTCGAAAAAAGGATTATGGTCGAAAGTACGAACCTTCTAAAGCTTCAAAGTTTCAAGCTTGAAGAGGATGCGTTGTTTAGTATTTGTTTGACAGCCATCAACAGTGAATGCTCTCAGTGAATTTATAAACATGGAAAAAATTGGTCATCGTTACGTGATACAATACTTTCATTTGAAAGGTCTCAGTCCAAGCAATATCAAAGCCGAGCTAGCTTCTATACTGGGGGAGTCTGCTTCTTCGTTTACAACAGTAAAATATTGGATAGCAGAGTTTAAACGAGGCCGTACGAGCTGTCAAGACGAACATCGCAGTGATCGGCCAAATGAGGTAACCACGCCAGAAATGGCCAAAAAATTGTATTGAATGACCGTCGATTGACAGTGCGCGCAGTAGCAGAGATGATAGGTATTTCAAAAAGTTCTGTACATCACATATTGACCGAAAATTTGGGCATGAGCAAGCCGTGTGCAAGATGGGTGCCGCGTTTGCTCATAGTGGAACAAAAACTGCGTCGTGAAGATGTTTCAATCGATTGTTTGGAGATATTTAAGAGCAATAAAGCCGAGTTTTTGCGTCGATTCGTAACCATGGCTGAAACATGGGTCCATCATTTCACACCTGAAACGATAGAACAGTCGAAACAATGGAGAATCGGCTCCAAAGAAGGCGAAGATAGTTTTATCCGCTGGAAAGGTCATGGCGTCAGTTTTTTGGGATGCGCATGGTATCATTTTCATTGATTATCTTAAAAAAGGAGAAACAATCAACAGCGAGTACTATGCGAACTTGTTGGTGCGTTTGAATGATGAAATCAAGAGAAAACGGCCGCATTTGGCGAAACAGAAAGTGTTGTTTCATCACGAAAATGCTCCAGTCCACACATCCGTCATCACCATGGCCAAAATCACGCACCCTACTCGCCAGATTTAGCCCCGTCGGATTATTTTCTCTTTCCAAATTTGAAAAAATGGCTCAGTGGTAAAAGATTTGCCAACAATGAAGAGGTGAAGTCTGCGGTTGATGGCTATTTTGAAGAGCTCGACGTCTCTCATTATAAGAACGGTATGGAAGCTATTGAGCATCGCTAGGAAAAGTGTGTCGCGTTAAAAGGAGACTATGTTGAGAAATAAAGATGTTTTTTTCCAAAATTTTTATGTTTTCTTTGTTAGGTCGGGTACTTCTGGGACTACCCTCGTAAATATACAAATTCTGCACAAAAAAATGTATTTCCGTCCAAACCCGGCATCGTATGTTTGTTTCTTGTCTGTCAAACAAACATTGTTTTTATTATGTAAGAGTCGAAACATTGCTTCGTTTTGTATAGGGCTTGTATGAACAAAAATGTTCCCTTCTTGCTTGTACCTATACAGGACAATATTTGTTTTTTATTATAGAAGTGCATTGTATTTTCTATGATTTTTTTTTCTGCTTCATTAATGTACAAATATCGAACGAAAAAATGTATTTCCGTTCAGATCCGGGCGTTGTAGCTATGCTTGTTTCTTGTATATAAAACAAACATTGCTTGAATTATGTAAGAGTCGAAACGCTGTATTATTTTGTTTGAGACTTGTATAAACAAAGACTTTCTTTGTTTTTTGTACGTTCATTCATATAAGTGCACTTGAACCAATAGAATATAAAGAATCTTTTATTAGATATACAAGTGTTAAAGAAAAAAGATCTGCGCGTTGTATATTTGTTTCTTGCATGTCGAACAAACGTTCCTTTATTACGTAAGAGATGAAACATTGTATTGTTTTGAATGAGGCTTGTGTGAACAAAAATTTTCCTTGTTACTTGTATACAGAACAATATATTTTTGTATTATACAAGTGCATTGTATTTTGTATGAGATTCTTTTATTTTCTGCTTCACCAATATGCAAATATCGAACGAAAAACATGTATTTCCGTCCAGGTCTGGACGTTGTAGCTTTGCTTATATTTCTCGTATATGAAACAAACATTGCTTGTATTATGTAAGAGTCGAAACATTGCATTATTCTACATGAGGCTTGTATGAACAAACGTTTTCTTTGTTTTTTGTTACTGGATACTCCATTTTTGTATTATACAAGTTTGTTATAAAGATTTTGTATAATTATGTTTTATTTTCTGTTTTTCATCCACTCCGGTGTTATTAAAAAATCCAAGTATGATTTCCGCGTCATACAAGTATTGAACAAGACAGAACTATTTTGTTTTTTGTTTATCAAAACATTTTTTAACAATGTCACTCGAATTCAACAAAACGTATGTGTTCATCGAGAAAAATGCGTCCTTAGTTTTTTATGGGGCGTTGTATCGGAAGTGTTTTGTTTTTTGTTTTCCAAACAAGAATGTCCAATCATGTATGTAGGCGTCGCATCGTTTATATTTTTATTGCCCAAATCGAAGCAAGTGATGCCGGGGCCTAAGAAGCGTATGTGTTTTATTTCTTGTTTATCAAATCAAACAAGGATGTCCAATAATAATGTAAGCAACGAACGCATGTTGTAAAAACTGTAAGGTGGGTAATTGGGGTGTCTCAATCCACGTCCTTGGATAGCAACTTGCGCTTTCTCCGACATGTGCATTGTGCATAGTGAAAGAGCCCCAGCCAACGTGGCGTGAGCTTTCTGTGCATTTTTCTTCCTTGATGGATGGACTCTTGTAAAGTAGTCGTTTTGTTGGCCTAAGTTTCTCCTGCTTTGTCCAAAAGCAAGAAACTTTACTTAGCCTGAAAAACTGTGTGATTTGTTTGATTTTGCCATGCACCATACATATCTTGCTCTTATTTCCTTGGAGAGTCAATGTTATCCTATTTTAGGTACTTCGATCCAGGAGGTTAACTTGCAAAAATCGAAGTTAATAAAATTTTTAGTGATCGACGTTAATTGGGACTAAGGCTGTTGGGGAAAATCCAGGCAAAAAGTTACCCCGGGGAAAACCCAGGCAAAAAGTTACCCCGTTACCTAATTAACGTTAGTTTTAAATATAAGGGATCCAACAATATACTTGGGTTATAAATCAAAGCGTTTAAGCCATGTGTAAGTAGCAAGAAGTATTTAATTTCACGTTGTTGTTTTAAGTGATTTATACGTGGGTATTATTGCCATAAATTCATGGGTGCCCGATAATTACCGTTTTCTGGTGTTTGATTCTTAAGATTGGTAGATTTTAATCCGGCGGGCAATAAATTCCGCGTTATCCGGCGAATGTGAGCCGATCTTAATAACAGATTTCGGAACAGTTGGCGGAGGCGCGCGCATTTTAATAAATCATTTTACAAAGCAGGTTCGCTAGGTCCAGCCCAGAGCCAAAAAGGAAAACTCTCGGCTTAAGCCTCCGGGCACCGTTATGAATTCTCCTAACCAGACGACTCATAATTAACTGCCCCGAATACTGCTGCTCCTGCTGCTGTTTGATTAACAGAAACGTAGAAATTAATAAGCGAACGTTTCAGATTTAATATAAACTCTTTATTTGACTTTGCGTTTCTATAACTTTTCGCGATTGTCATTAGAGTCGTGCTTTGTGTGCTGCTCTAATTTCTACGTCAGGGACGTATTTATACGTGTAATGAGCTTATGATGAAGTAAGCTGTTTTCAAGGAAAGATTTAATCTTTTAATGTTATTAATTTCGTAATTTAATTAATTATCTTTTCACCTGTTTTATGTTATTGTAAGTAGGGTAGGCATCATGAAAATGGTAATGCGAAAATATCGCACGGTCATTACCTATATTATAACTTCATGTTCAAGTCTTTTCAACTTTACTGAAGAAAATTTATTAAACTTAGAAGACGTTCGCGTTCGTTCCATGTGCTCTAGGTAAGATAAAATGAGAAGAAATAAACTTTTTTTTTTAATAACTGTAATAATAGAACGCTTTTAGAACGTAACTTGAAGACAGATATTTATTTTGTGCCTTCATCTGCCTTAAACTACAATTTATTAATTTTTTGAGATTCGTAGAACTTCACTGTTCTAGATAACCCACTGAGGCAGCAACAAAAAAACTGATTGCATTCTCTAACAACGATTACTTACATTCTCATTGCATATAATGCGACGACGCGCGGCTTTAATATTTTATGAAGTTTCACCGCACTACTTTACGAAACGAAACTGAAAGAAATAGCCCCGGCGATAGTTTTCAATAACCCCCGGTGGAAGAAAGCGGCGGGTAATTTTACGTTACGAAGCGGTAATATTTTTAGAAATATTGCCCTAGGGAGGAATGCAAAGAGGTAACTGCGGCCTCGGGCGAAACCGGATAACAGATGGTGTCCGGGAATAATGCACGCGGAGCTTTCATTGGTCCCACTTCAATGACTCCATCTAACGAAGAAGGCTGATGATCTGGCTACTGGAATGTCAATTCCACACAAAAATTATATTAGCGTAACAGATGCTAAGGTCACGAGGCCTTCAGTTTTAACGTTAATTAGCAATTTTATTTCGCTCCGTATTCAAATGCGTTTGCTTGTACTTGCTAATATAAGAAAAGTATGCAGAAGACAAGTAGCGGGAATGTCGCCGATTGCTATCGTGTGAGAGCAATTTCTCGATGAATTGTTTGAATTTCATTAACCTTATTATGGATGGAGTGAATTCTGTTTACGATCCGGGTTTCAAAAATTAGCAAATAAAATACTCGTTTTATTTCTTTGACGGATTAAACAACTGATACTCGAGGAGTGAAGTTACTGGGAATTCACTCTTGTTGACCACACGTTTCGATAGTGGGCGAGAAAGTTTGCGAGAGCCAAAGGTGAACCTCTTTCTGCCTGTTTGTTTCGGTTTATTTATAAAACGAGTCACATTTTTATTGTTCAGATTAGAATATGCCATTCGTTTTGAAAACGTTTTTCAGAAAATTAATGCAGATTTTTTCAATATAAATAAGTGACAATTATGTATTTAGAAAATAGTTTTTCATTTATTAATCATAGTCTGTTATATTAAGGATAACATTGTTATGATACCCTTGTATAAAATTCTTAATTGCATAAAGTTCCACTATATGCTAGGTACTGGCCAACAAGGATGTGATATTAACGAACGAGCTACTTTCCAAGGAAGAAACACAAGAAGTAAAAGAATTCCTGCCAATCATTACAAGTGCTGCAGGAAATTGATTATGTAAATAGTTCCCCCTTGTATACGGTTTACGAAAACTAAATCAAGGCCGTACTGACCTTTTTTAAAATGTCCATGCGCAAAACAGGGCAATAAAATTTGAATAAGTGCGAAAAAAGTCCGCGTTTATTAATTACATAATGAGCTACTTTGTTTCGGATTCAAATGATTTATATAGCATTTTTTTTTTGTTTTTCATACGTATATTCATACCACAAAAGGATTAATAAAAGTATAAGATTTGGCAAATATAACGTAACAAATTTTACCTCCAAAACGCATACGTATTTAATTAGGCAATTTAATAAAAATTATGAAAATCAAATTAACATAATAAACTGTAGGTATGTTAATTTCGTTATAATTTATTGCATCGTCTGGAGTGGGTTAACAATTTGTATGTAAAACTTGGACTTTTGGCCTGAAATTTTGTACAGCAGTATTTTATTCTTAACAAATAATAGATCTAATTAATTAATTTTTATTTACGTTTCAAACACAAAACGGTCAATTTAATTTTTATGTCCAGTTTATGTGTAGGTCTGTGATTCATTGGCTATTCTTTACATCTATAAAATACGGCCCTGATTAAGCTCTTAGTTGTAGTAAATTATTCAAAGACTCGACGATTCGAGTAAACAAAGAGTCATTGAATAAAAATGTAGGTGAATAACGTCGTACATTGTTAAGATCATTCGCCTTGATGATCGTAGCATTTTTATGAATTAAGAACTATTTGTAGTTAATTAATTAATTATTTTTGGATTGGTACATACGTGCCATTGGTTTTCAGAAACTTAAATACCTACACAATTTGAAAGGCTGAGACGATTCCGTTATAATATGAAGTTGATTTTAAAAAGGAAGAGTATGCTCTAACAAAAGCAATTCGATTATGATCGTGTGCACAGTAGATGATGTACGCGACAGAAACCTGTTGATCTAATAATGAGGCACGTCTTTGACACTGTAATGGCCCGACACTTCGGGGAAATGTTACTATGTTCGGTCGCGGTTCATGAAAAACTAGAATGGCCTCAGTTCACGTCTATTTACGGAACGAGTCTCGGGAATCGACGCGATGTGTTAACTGCCGATACATGTTTCTTCATAAATTAACGACCTCAAAGCCTGCACTAAATATCTTGCCTTGGAAAGGCATTCGCTTCTTGTTTTGTTTCTACTGTTTCCCTTTCCCTCGGTGATTACCCCGAGGAATTCCTGAAAATGGGCGAAGGTTGTTCAAATGGATTGCCCAAGAAACCCAATTGAAAAAATTTTAAGTTAAGAAGGTTTGGCGGCACAGAACAGGAGTAGATTTCAGGAGTAGATTCTAAGGTTGTCCAAAAGCTTGGACTATTTACGAAGCTATTTGGTTATACTTATCCTCCAGTTAAAAGAAATTAAGTAAGGAAGAAGGTGAAGGGATGGATACTACACTATTAGTTTGCCTAGTGAAGACAAGTATTACTAATTTGATAGTTATGGGCCCTTAAAGACCTATGTAGTTATTGGTATTAATATGTAACCCTGTTATCGTTTTACACATAGCACGATCCTAATGTGGGGCGTGGCGACTACCGCTTGTGGAGTATATGAGAGGGACTACCTAGCTCGCCGCGTGGGCCAGTAATCACTATAATCTACCGTAAATGAGTCAGGCTTCACTCACACGAAGCAATGTGCCTGCCGCTACCGTTGTCCCGGGCTACTTGTCTTACACTAACGAACCAGTCCGACGTCTGTTAATGTGTTCATTTTTACAATGGAGGACTTGATTGCCGAGCATTTCATATAAATTGGACGACGGCGTGCATAAAACAAGCACGCTCCAAAAGGACGTGCAAAAGAACGACCACGAACTATAATCTTTTGAGTTTTAGAAATCGAAAAACTGGTACTACTCAAGTAAGCTGGTCAAGTGAGATTAACTTGTTTTTTTTTTCTTTTTGTAAATCGATGACACAAACATTAATTGTCTTTTTATATTATATACTCCTATATTATAGAGCGCTACAGGCCTTGGAGGCCCAGGGCTTGAATTTTCTCGACGATCCTCCTTCAAATTGTTCTATCCTTTGCCTTACTCTTCCTACGTTCCTCAGATCTTCTTTGATATTCTCTATCAACTTCTTTCGCGGGCGGCCTCTTCTCCTCCTTCGTCCTTCTCCACTTTCCAGTACCTTCTTTGCCCAACGATTATCGTCCATTCTGGCTACTGACCCAGCTATGCGACTGTTCGTGCTTTTATTACTTGGATTATAGCTGGTCTTCTATACAACTCCTTTAATCCTCTATTCGTACGTCTTCTCCATTCAGTTTCGTTTGTTCTTATTCCCCCCATAGATCCTCCTTAGGATCTTTCTTTCCCATGTAGGTACTTTCTTTTCTTCTCTCTTTGTCATCACCCATGTTTCTGCCCCATACAGTACTGTGATATATAATCGCAGCTTTGTTCCTCTTGAGACAATTTTTGAATTCATCATTGTATTCAGGGACCCCGCTGTCTTACTTCCTTTCGCTAACCTTTTGTCTACTTCTCTCTCTTCCTCTCCTTTGTTTGTTAAAGTTACTCCTAGGTACTCAAATTGCTGGACGTTTTCGAAACTGTATGCTCTGTTTTCCTCTACTTTCAGTGTTACATATCCTTCCTCGGCGTGTTGGTGTTCTCCCATTCGCATATATTCTGTTTTCCTTTCATTTACTTTTAATCCATATCTCTTAGCCTTCCCTTCCAGTCGTTCGAAAATCTTCTCTAACTCCGCTTTCGATCTAGCTAGTAATGCTATGTCATCCCCATAGGCTATACATTGGTGTTTGCAATTGTAAATCGTTCTGTTTGTATTTATTTCACTTTCTCGAAATACCGATTCCAATACCAAGTTGAACAACGTCGTTGATAACGGATCCCCTTGCCTCAATCCTCTGTTAACAATTTTCTTTTTGATGTTACAAAAAAGGAAGTAAAAGTCTATGCTAAACCTGAATGGTGACGGTTTTCACCATATTATGCTCTCAGAAACCGAAAAAGGCAATTCGTGGCGGTTGTAGGACGTGTTGAGGTCACTAAAGAACCTTCGCGAATTAATTTTAGTTACTATTATCAAATGGAGTCACTCACCGAAGTGAAAAGGCAATCGCCATTGCAAAGTTGGACGAGGTATGGTTTTTGCAGCGGTAGCACAGCATTTGATTCTAAAAAATCGACTATTCAAGGTCTGAAAGGAAAATGGTATAAAAACAAGAATTTTCCTTCAAAAGTTTTTCGTTGCAAAAGAAGTCAAAGTTGGGGGAAGCCCAGAAATGGAAAGGTAGCAACGTGAACAGGAGGTTCTTGAGGAAAAACTAAGATCTCTACAAACATTGTACCAGCCCCCGAATGAAAAAGTGGATAGCTCTAAAGTCTATCCAATAAAGAGCAGAGAAGTCTATCCAATAAAGAGCAGGGAAGTCTATCCAATAAAGAGTAGGGAAGTCTATCCAATAAAGAGCAGGGGCATGTCGTTGGTAGAAGACACTGAGGAAGGCTTTGCAAGATGACCGAGATCTAATAGGACACAATAAGATTGAGCAAAACACATTGGCGATCTTAGAAAAAAGTGTAGAGCAAAAGAAGAAAGTTAAGAAGGTTGCATTGGAGAAACCGGAAGAACTCTGCACATCAGTGCAGTGCAGTCCCAAAAATAGTTCAAAAAGGTCTATTCCATACATGTATTGCTTTACCTGATATGTGTCTCGAAGGTGCAAATGTGCAGAAGCACCCAAGAACCATTTCTCTTCTTTAATATACATGCATTATGTATGCATACTATAATCAAAATCATTTTGCGTTACTCTTTATTACATCTATTCAGCGATAACATTCGTGAGAAAATCTAATATGGTTTGAGTAAACACCTTCAAGGTTCGACAAATTAGCGCAGTGCATTTCGCACTGAATCGTTCCGTAATAGAAGAAGATCCAATAATTAAAGAGCAGCGGCCATCCATAATTACCATCTGTCGTAATGTCGACCATGAAACTGGAACATAATCACGACGAGGCTATAAATAGCGACGAACGAGTGCTCTTCCACACCAGATGGACGACGGTGGGCAATTTAATAAAAAAAATCATACGCCACGGCATCCTTGCCTTGCGCTGACTCATCTGCATTAATGGCATTCCTTACTGATTCTGTGCTTTGTGAATTAATTACTGTGAAAAATACAGTTTCGAAACTTAAACAGAAAACTGACACAAAGCACAACTTTTTGCTCGGGGTTTTAAATATTGTGCAAAATACGAGGGTGTATCCATAAGAAATGTATTTGCTAATGTAATGCTAGTTCGATTGTTTCATTTTTTTACCTTAATTTTCTTTAAGTACTCTTCTAGGATTCATATAACAATAATGCATATAACAAGAATGTATAATGTTATGTATAATAAAATTATTATTATTATTATTATATTATTTTTTAACTATGTATTTGTTTCTTACTATAAATACATATTAAACTGTAGGATAGTTTTTTTTTGTGTTAAACATTCTCGACTAATAACGATGTCAGAGGTCCGAGTTACAATAAACATTCACTCACCCTTCGGTTAGATCTCTCTTTCCCTGCTTTCTTTCTTTCTTTCTCGTCCACTGCGGAGCTGAGGGTAAACGTCTTAACATTTGGGCTTCGCTTTTCGATTCGATAAGAATGTCATGCAAAATTACAAATAACTATTTACGAGTATCTATCAAGACTATAGGCCTTATTTACTCACCGGGGCCCTCTCCCGGCCCCACCCCCTCCAGCGGCGACTATAGATGCGGAAGCTCCCTGCTGGGATGCGAATTCACGAAGAAGGTAGCCTCGAATGTCCATCTTCGTACTTCGCATGCATAAGGACCAACCCCAGGTGGATATTAGCATACCTTGCCTTCCGAGCATACGTTCTCAGAATCATTGATGCCACTGACTTCCACAGTGTTTGCTACACTGGCCACAGCCAAGTCAACACCAAGTCATGACCTTTCTTGGAAAGCACAACGCAATCACCTGGTCAGGTATACAACTAGTTGTGTCTCCGGCATTTACTACTCACACCTCTGCAGCAAGCGGATATGGTCAAATGCCGTATGCAGGTGGAGTGATCCCCTACTCTCACCGACTCTATCGGCGAATACAGAACGATCACCCTTATGATAGAATGCCCAATCGCTTACTCTCTCTCCGAGCCATCAGAACAAAGGACACCACGTGATTGGCACGTTACTCTACCTCAGAGTATCATCTATCATCAGCAAGCCTTAACTCTTGCACAACTGCTTCATCACATGTCATTGCAATTTATTACAACACTTGCGAGCCCGTTTGCGTAATTAGCGTAGTCGTCAGTGTTCAATAATTTGAAGGGAAGTGTTTATACGTAAGCACTAACATTGAAGAAATAGTGCTACTTGTTTATACTAGATGTCTCTCGTTTTTATGGAGGTGAAATGGTTCCTTTTTTGTGTCTTTTTCTCTCTTATTCTTCATGTACACTTGCGAGCAACAAAAATTGGTCGTCAGTGTTCGTTCATTTGAACGGAAGTGTTTATATGTAACCACTAACATTGCTGCTTGTTTATACTAGATGTCTATAAAAGATAAGGTCGTAATAATTGACAGTCTTTTACAGACACCTTATAATACATTAATTAATCGAAATTAAAAAAATAATAATAATAATTACATTTTCTTATACATGATAAACGTATCGTATAAAGTCTCAACGAGTAGTGTATAAAACGTATCTCGTCTATTTGACCAAGTCATTTTCAATTTAATGTAAAGCGATACCCTAACAAAAATAAACTTAACGAACAATTAAAAAGCCATTATCAAAAGCGTAGATCTACTACCTAGCGACCGGTCGCGGTCGGTAGTGATTATACGATCGATGGTAATCAATTTGAATGTAAACATCAACATGACAGCTTCACAGGTTTCGTTTCACACACGAGGCGCGTCCGATACAGCGGAAAAGAAGATATCCCGTTTACGTAATTAAGTTTTTAGTCCGAGAACATGTAAATTACTGTAAAATAATGTAATCTATATGTTAAATAACGCCGTTGCGTTTGAATTGTATTAATTATGGCGCGTCAGTGTCAGGACGGCCGAACAAATGGGGACTCGATCGGAACCGTCGTGATCGGTGTAATTATTCACGGGCTGCGTCTGAAATTAAAACAATTAAAAAGCAATCTTATAATAAATATAAACTACTGTATAATAATCTAGACATTTTTCACTGTCAGAGGTAGTGCCGACTATTAAGGAAGGTTTCAAGTCAATTAAAGTTCGCTTTTCGTTAAACTCAACTAGTTCCAAACACATGCATAGAGTGACGAAATAAATACATATACATACTAACATTAAAATAATTGAAGTAAAGAAAACCTTTGACAAAATAACACATACATAAATCATCGCTTTACAACAAATGTTAAAAATATTCACCATTCACTTTACATTATATTATACATCGAAGGAGTAAAATGCATGATTTTTACCCGACGTGTAGTTTCTAGCCCGAGGGCTCTACAAAGCACCGAGGGGAAAAACCATTCACTCCCGAGGTGTATATACTATTTTTTGTGCGACCCAACGATTTTAATTGAAGAAAAGCTGAAAGTTTTTAAATTATTTGTAACTGTCGACATGACATTCTTACTTTACGAACACAAAAATCATATCGGTTTTGATGGATGACAGACAAAATATGCTTTTTTTACCAATGGAATAAAAGAGCCACTTTGACTTTACTTCCTCCAATGAGGGAGTAAAATTGCTCATTATATAGAGGTCGTGCAAAAACACATTTTATCCACGTGATAATAAAATATACAGATTGCGCATTTCTATTTATTAATTAAAATCGGGAGAATCATATAATTATGTTAAATAAAGACACGATAACACATAAAAAGCGAAGCAATGCAATGTTGCCCCTTGTGTGCTATCAAACGGGAAGGGGGCCGCGCGCACGTGGATAAAATTAATAAGACACGAGGCAAGAGCAGAGTTGCCTGCCAACTTTAGGGATTTATTCCTTTTGGAGATTTTTTTATACCCAAAAGGGACAAATTAATTAAAAACGGGACTCTTGGAGGCTTCTGACAATCATACAGGTCTGTTCGTTTGTCTTGCTCGGAGTTATTCTAAAAGTCGTCAAATGTAGTTTTCAATCAAGTTCGTTTCTCTAGCGCCGAAAAAACTTCGAATTTGACTGAAAACTTCATTTGACAGCTTTTAGAGTAACTCCGAGTTATTTTACTTTATTGAAGAAGAGAAATTATGGGATTAGTGGTAAAACAGTTTCCGTCTGTCTTCAGTGCGCGTGTTCTATTTAAAAAAAAAACAATTTTTGTGCATTTTTTCTACATTATAATCACTTGTGGTTTGTTCAGCTCGATAGATTTGAATGTCCTCTTTCATATTCTGCGAGAAATTCTGTTGTGGAACGTTCCAATAAAAAGTTGTGATAATGATTGAATGTGCCGCTCTACAATAATTTTTTATTGATCGTACACCGTTGTGTAGAAATTATTATCCATATCCTCACGGATAATGAATAGCTGTTGCGATATGAAAGATTCGGAAATATTTCAGGTGCAAACCTTCATTGTTGATCACGGTATATAAAGTGACATTTATTTCATGTTGTCAGTATTGCCAGACGGGGCGGGCGGTTTTACCCTGTTTCCTGTTTTTTTTTTTTTTTAATTTACAAAAAGGGTAAAGGACTCCTTTAAAGGCAATAATTTTTACAGGCGACTTTTTTTTAATAATTAAATAATCATATACTACTGATATTTAGGTAATATCATACTTTTGTGTTAATAATATGAAGTGAATGTATCGAGTCTTCAACAAAATCCTACCTCGACTCAGCCTTAGAAACAAAAGTATGTATCATAGATTAAACTGGGCTGCGTTCATAAACTACACTTCCAAGAACAACTTGTGCGTGTAATCGCATCTACCTTACTCACGATTTTCAACATATTTTACGTCTCTCTCACCAGAAGTCTTGTGTTTACAGTACAGTAGAGTCTCAGTTATCCGAGTCGCGGTTACCCGAGTTCCGTATTAACCAAGCTATTGAACCAAAGGTCGTTATAAAATGAAATTCCGTGTTATTCGAGGTGGCTTTAAAAGTTGTCCTGTTTATCCGAGATGTCCGAGTTATCTGAATGTCTAAATACTATGTTTATTTTATGTATGTTGTACGTAAGAATACATTTGTGTGTATATTTCATTAAGTTCGTTAGAAAGAAATCATATAATTTTTTCAGCGTAGTTAAAAAATGGGTATGTAATATCTATTCACTCTTTATCCTCGTCTCAGTAGGCCGTGTTCTCGTTTCGTTAAGTTGCTGCCTTAAAGTTTGATAGATGCCAGAATCTGACATGAAAAATATTAATGACAATTCCACACCACTAATCTGACTATATTGCCAAATATTATACGAAGGTGCACCGACTATGGCACCGTGAAATATGCACTACAGTCGAGCTGGCAACAGCGTCTCCGTTAGTGGACTCAAATTATAACCATGAAATTAAAAATAAACATAACCGTCTCATCTGACGTCTGTTTCATTGTGATACCAACAAAAATGTCACCCTAACTCGCCTACTGGGACGAGGAAAAAGAGTGAATAGATTATATTAATATTCAAATAGTTCCGGTTATTGGAGTTGTCATTTATCCGAGGCAGGAGCCGCCCACCTTACCTCGGACAATCGAGGCTCTACTGTATTTCCCTAATAACGGGCACATTTTTAACAGTCTGTTTAAAAGTGGGATAAGAAAAGTGCGTCCGTTGTCATGGTAATAATGTAAACACAAGGCGCCTTGAAACAGACGAGCGAGACGCAAAATATGTTAAAAATCGTAAGTGCGATTACACGCCCGAGTTGCTCTCGACGATATAATTTATGAACGCAACCCTGTAGAGGTAATGTGATTATCGGACAAGTACTGTCAAAATATAAAATTTAGATTATGCGAAGGGATTGAATGCAGATAATTAATTTTAATTATATTCTTTTAAGGACAAAGAGATTACTTTCAAAATAGCATTTTGCATTGGCCGCTTCCACACTTCGTCCAACAACTAAAATTAACGACTGAAAACTAGATCTTGTCCACATACGAATATTTGATGTTAATCAAATTTCATCCATTTTTGACGTATAAAAAATTGATTAGGCAAGTTACGACATACGATATTTTGTTCCAAGGCTAATTCGAGGTATTTTTTTCTCGAAGACCCGTTATAATGAAACACACAAATGAAGTTAATTTTGTTTTGTTTGATAAAAAAAAATTTTGTCTTATTTTATAATTTAGTATTTACTTCAATAACTTTTTTCTGCATTTTTTTTTAATGTGGAAAGCGTGTCTTGTCACAACAAAAGCGATTTTTCAGTTTTACAGATTGGCAACACTGGGTAAGAGCTTCAGTTGAAGTTAACTATAACTAAATATGTAGTAGAATAATTTAATGCACATAATTTAAACAAATTTTTAAAACTTATATTCCATTCTACTTTTCGATGTAAGGTTTGGTTGTGATGTGGCCGTTTCTTCCATATTTCTTTCCATTGAGGTCGGTTTTTTAACAATCTCCCTCCCCCCTTTTGAATTCTCTCGGATCTGTTGCTTTCTCCTTTCTTTAATTTGCCTGTTTTCTTCTTCCCTATTTCGATAACTTAATAAATTTTCTTAATCAAAGTTGCGTACAGTATTGGATAATTAAATCCGGTCAAGAATTTGATGTGTCGTTCATATTTAGATAAATTTAGAAAATCAAGTTTTTAATTTAACTTGAAGGCTTCAGCTGCCGTCGTCCAAGTTTGAATTGGCTTTTGGTTGGAACCACGTCACGTTAACTTCTTCTACTGCCGACGTTTCATTCTCCATTGCAGAAGAACTTCCTCAGGGTTGCTGCTGCTGGTGCTTCTTCTCGTTAGTCGTTGAGACTGACGAGAAGCAGCAGCAATATCAGCTAATTCAAACAAATCAAGCTTTTATTGAGGTTATGTTTCGCTATTCGTTCTTTCCTTTTTTTCTATAATTGTCAATTATTTCATTTTTTTAATACGAGGGCGTGCTATTTTTTTTTTAAATTGATCTACTAAGCCATGAAAGTGACGTCGTACAAAAAAATCCTTGATTGTCAAATTATTGTCGCTGTCCTAAGAAGTAACGAGTCAGTATTCAATTGAAAAGTTCATTAAGTTGGCTTTGATTTTTCTTGAGAAAGAAGATAGAGAGAAAAGGGATGGCTTCCTAAACCAACTGGCGTTTAACAGTTGTAGTATTGCTTATGACCTAACGCGACTTATTAGGGTTTTCGTTTGCTGCTTTAGTACGGACTCAGAGTATTTCCACTTCGTATTAATGTATGAGGCAAAAACAAGATACGAATACTCTATGTGCACACTGGTATCTACAACGAACGAAAACGCTAAACGTCAAGTGACTTCGTTTTGATCTAATTCAAGACCTGCTTCACAATCTTATCAAAAATTCAAAAGCTACTTGATGAACTATTCAATCGAACACTTGATACTTCGGCGAATTTCGCACGAGGTCGTTGTGCCTTGTTTTTATGATTTTTCTTCACCTGAAAAATGGAAGAAAGTAATTTAGAGCATCGCGCGGATATGGACCAAAAGCTATTGATGAAAGAATGTTCCAGGTGTACGGCAATGACGGCCCTTCTTACTTTCAAGAGAAATTTTGGTGTAAACAGTTTCGATGGGCCGCGATTCATTTCAAGATGACCTCAAACCAGAAACAACTGTGGAAATCATCAGCCTCGTTGATTTATGGCTATCAAATCGACGAATGAAGGCCCCGGTGCTTGCTAAAGAAGTTGGAGTATCCGAAACTACAAAGTTTACAAAACTGTGCAGATTTAGGGATGAAAAAAGTTTTTGCACGATGGATTCCCAAACTCATCAGAAACTGGCGAGGAAAGAAATTTGTCACGAACATTTGGCCGCTTTAGAGAATTACTTTTAGCAAGATTCACAGGCGACGAGACTTGGGTGTTCTGTTGGGGTCCTCCCACGAAGCAGGACTTTCGATGGGACCGCGAGTCAATTCAGGATGACCTCAGAATAGAAAGTCCAGTTCTCATAAGAAATGAGGAAACTATCAATCTCGTTGAAGATTTGTTGCTATCACATCGACGAATGAAGATGCCAGTGCTGGTTAAAGAAGCTGGCGTATCCGAAACTACAGTTTACAAGTTTGTGGGCGAAGATTTAGAGATGCACGATAGATCCCCAAACCCCTTACACCAGGGTGGTGGAGAGAAGCGATCGCTCCCGAAAATGACGCATTTCTCGAATGGTTTGTAGAGGTTTGTACGAGAGCTTACGTAATTTCTACGTCACTCCCACAAAACGAACCCTCTCCCTCGTTTCGAGAATTTAGGCCCAGAATAGAAACTGACGAAGAAAGAAATTTCGTCGCTTTACTTTTTGCGAAAGTCACAGGTGCGGGTGTTCTATTGGAATCCTCTTAAGAAGCAGGACTCGGTTTCATAAGGGCTCTCCACCTCCAAAGAAAGTGAAAACTCTTCTGGCGACCGTATTTTTTATTGGGGGGGGGACTGCTTATTGAATGTAATTATGGGAAAAAGGCACACGATTAATGAAGAGATTTATGGAAGGATAATCCAAAACCTGAAGTAAGCCGTCCGAATTCATGAAGAACCAAAACTTTGCAGTTGCATGCCAACTCCAAGATCCACAAGGCTTGCACAATTCAAGTCATTATCGAAAGCTGTAGATTCGTCCACCTTATAGTCCTCCTGATTTAGCACCCTTTAAACTTTGAGGGCCTTCATGTTTAGTTTCTTCAGTTCTGCATTTAATTAATTAAGTAATGAAGAGATATTTTTAATCCAAAGAAAAAGAGTGTTAGAATGGTTTTATAAGCGTGTAGTCTTCAGAAAAGGAGTAAACTATTTTCGTGTAGGTTTCGTTCGAAATCGCCCCGATAAATAACAGGCAAACGCACAGCGCACAAAACCAATTAGTGAACGATTTCACGTGAATCCGACTTTCTCACATCATAGCAGCAGCAGCCTCTATTCCACATAAAGGTAAAATATATGACACCGAAGTCTGTTTCCACGAGGCACTCGTAATCGAGCGTCCATCATCGTGACCGACAATTCGCCGCGAGCAGCTGAAACCTCAGATGTTCCCAACGGAAAATAATCTCCATCTATTATCAGATAATCAAATTGTAGTACTTAACTTTGATGTCTCCGTCACGTGTGAATTATCGCGGAATGAGAGTTACTAATTGTTGAAAATTACTTTCAGCCATTTACTTATTAAAACAAAGTATTCTTGTAAAGAGGTTTCGTTCTTTTTTTATTCCTATTTTATATAATTATCTTATCATATAAGTGGTGATTTTTGATAATTATACAGAATGTTTGTAGTAAAAAAAAAATCGCAACTCAAGATATATGTGTAATGGAATCCTAAGAACGACACGCCTCAATTTAAACCAGAGCTGCGACCATAACTCCGTGGCTTAAAAGGTATACGTGGTAACATGCCGAAGGTGAATTTAGACACGCTGTATTCAGGAAACGATCAAATAAAGTCTACATAAATTCAGATTACGTGAGCCGACTGCGAATGCGTTCCTTGCGTAAAATATACGTTACAGTTTCGATAAACAAACCTACACGTGTTTGTTCCCCTACGAAACAATGCCCGATTGTTTACTGAATTCTTCATTGATGAAATGGCTCAATTGATTTATTATTTATTAATTAGATTAGGTTACCCTTTCATTTTCAAGGGCGAATTGTAAACTTGTCTAACGCATTTTATCGTTGCGAGTAACAACTGGTTTTTGTTTCCTTATGATGCATGTTGAAGCATTTCTCGAAGAAGCGGTGGTGTAATGCATATTGATGACAGGACGTATACGTTATCAGTATTAAGTTCTAACATTGCAGTTTATCTCGCCCGGATCATTTCCTTATTAAGTCTAAACGATCGAGTTTCTGCCTTATACACCACATGGATCACTGAAATTATCGGACAGGGTGTCTGTAACTGGAATTCCAGCGTTGTGTGGGCTTCGCTGCTTTCAATAAGATTAGATTACTTAATGTTTATGTACGATATATACGGACGCTTTATGACTCTTGTTTTAATCTGCGTTTTATACACGTACATGTCGTTAACGAGACGTACGTGAGCCAAGACCAAATTGTTGACTAAACAAATCATAACTGGTTCTGGAAAAGAGAATAGAAAAAGAACGACGTTCGATCATTGAATTCTTGTCCCCTTTTAAAAGGGATTATTGAATCCCCTAATTTCCTCCTTAATATTGTTCAAAAATAAAACAATTGGAGAGGTTGTTGGCCTTTAAGTACTCGTGGTCCCATTTCGTCCAACAATGATAGTTTGTCAGTGCCGCTTAACAATTGGCGAGCATATGGTCGCTTGAAGGTACAATGTATCATGTGCCTACAAGTAATCAACGGACAGGTAAAGGTGAAGGCGCGCCGGCGTGTGGGCCGTATGCCCTGGGGCGTTGGGCCGGGGTCGACTGCAGTGCGGGTGGATCCAACGCCAACTTACAAAATTTTCTGACTCACACATCAAATTATATGTTAATTTCTTATTGTGTTTATTCGCCGAACCTCGGGGTCAAATTAAGTGCAGCTGGAGTGTTAACGCCTGAAATCAAAGCTGCTGAAGCTTTCCCCCGTATAGAATTCCAGGAAGGGCTGTTAGGACATACGTTCGTGAAAGGAAGCACTCAAATATTAAACTTACATTTCATATTCTGATCCACCTATGTATTTTATTTAAAAAGATAACTATATTTACAGTTGGTTCTTTTTCACTTCTGACGAAGCGGTCGAACGACTGCGAAACGTAAAGTGTAAAGTGTGCGATTTAGTGTCAGCTTAAAAGATTTTGTGATAAAAAGATAACGTTTTTCGGGGGTCCATTTAATGTAATGATTCAAAATTTGAAAATTTATTATTCTTGGTAAACGAGATAGTAAATGTTTATACATATTTAGACACCTTCGACAAAAACTTTTTTTACAAGCTCGTTCGATTATGTATAAAGGCGAAAAGCAAAAAATGAACGACGAAAGAAGTGGGTGGGAATTCTGCCAACTCTTCAACCAACAAGAGAAGCAGTTGTGCCCATATAAGTTATAACAGGCTTGGAAACGAAGATGACTTCGGTAGATGAATTAAGGCGAATCCTTGTGTTTCTGCGCAGAGTTTTTTTTAATTCCCATTTGAGTTTCACACGTTTAAGTGATGTAAAAATATGAAATTTTGAATTTGAAATACCCAGAGTGTCTTTTATTATGATCAAGGACATTCTATTCCAAAAGTATGTAAATTATGATAATAGACTGGCTTTTACTTGATTTTTTTTTATATATTGAGTACCACATACCACTTTGCTGCAATTTTTGTCTGGTTAGTTGTCAACGGTTTCAACCAGTCCATTTGAAATTGTTGACCATAACGAACCACACAAAAATCGCGACAAATATGATACGTCTGCGTTTCTTAATGTTCCAGAAGCCTTCGAGAAGGTATACCTAGTTAGTTTAATTTATAAAATCCACCCCCTACTAACCAATTATTGAAATCGTATTTGGAAAGTAAGTTTTTACGTCAAATCACACGAAATCCAATTGGAGTACCACAAGGCAGTATCCTCACGCCAATTTTCTACCTCTTTTACACTTGGACCTGACATAAACCAAAGACTGAGATAACAAAATTTTAATATCGTTTTTACAAAATCTAAATACCTACGAGTTTCCAAAGAACAGAATTAAAAAAATCATTCGGAAGTTCAAGTGACTGTTAGTCGTGATGACAATTGTAGATATTAACGTTAACTTAAATTTCTCGTGTGATTTTGTACAAATACAAAATTACTATATCTACTTTTGTTGTAAGAAGATTTACTAAAAGCGGACGTGTGCAAAGTTCCAAGGATCACTTAAAACTGGGTCGAAGTGCATTACGAACGGAGAAGTGTCGCCAACCGACCAACGACGATGATCTCAGATTCACCTGGGCGAATAACTGAAGAAATGGCGTGGGTCTCGCGGTCGGATCGGCGGACATTTGAAAGTCAATTACTGAGTGTCGCCCGCGGCCGCCGGAAAGGGCGAATAGGTCGGTCTCGGCCCGAGGGCGTCGCCTGCGCGGCGCCAGACCGGTCTGTCGCAGCGTGCCCCACGGCGATGCCGCCGGTCCTGCACGTGTTCAAGAAAGATAGCATCGCACCTCATTTGTATCCGAGTACAATTGATTACAGAAGTTACGGGGTGATACGACTAGTTGACCACTGCACTGTTACAATTTCTAATGTGGCTAGTTGCGTGCTGATTTAGACGAATTCTTTTCGAAATCGATTTTTTATCGGACAGATTTGGCATAAGATTTAAGGGAGAACGATCAACTAAGGTATTCTGAAATTTTGTTAACTTCTGTGCAGAATTGTTGAGGGACAAGGCTAAAGGTCCGTCTTGCCTGCGCGCATCGCTGTGCAAACTAGTTTGTGCAAGTAAGCCCGTGCGTATAGTCGGCAAATCGTTGCGTATAGACGGATCACAAACTAGTTTGCACAGGGATGCGCGCAGGCAAATCGTTGTGTGTAGACGGATCATAAAAGAAGACAGAACACAAAAGGCACGAGATTTCTTTAAAGACTTTTGGCTTTTGCCTTCACCAGGGCGATTGCAAATCTATGGTTTTCAGAACGTGGAAGACCCATTGTTTTCGTACTGTCCTCATTTGGTGTCATCTCTAACTCCCGAGCTTCGACGTAATCTATTTGGAATGCACTAGTCTTTAGCGACGAATCCCGATTTTGTTGTGGCATGTAGAAAGCACTATTGGGTTCTGGTATGGGGAGCTTTTGCTTATGGCTAGTCTTCTGTTCGACAATCCCCAACTTTTCTGAATATCTTATTTTCAACATCTTTACTATCTTGCTTAATTTTCCTCTTCTTTAGATAAATTCCACCGCTGCCACTAATTTGTAGGGGACGGGGCTTAAAAGATAGAAGAAAGAGGATGAACTACCTTACCCTTTGTTGTCGAATTTATTAATTTACAAGGCCTCGTCGAGATACTTTTCTCCTCTAGATCGCGACAAGAGTGAGAAATCAAATTTTTATCCTGAAACTACTTCCTTCTCTTCTCCTCACTCTTTCATCAAAATTAATTATTTTTTCTTGGTTGCAAGTCGGTTTTAATTGTAATGAATTCCTCAAGCATCCTCTGCATAGTGCTGTTTCGGCCCTATTTGAGGCTTCGTCAGCAGAGAACTCCACTGTAATCAAACCGACCCCTCCTAGTTATCTTATTAAGCAGCAAACTGGATGCAATTTTTCAAATCTCACACAATGTTACGTCAAAAATTGGTCGCAGGATGTCGCGACCTAAGCTATTCATTGCCAAAATTTTAGTCAAACCATAAAAGAACCAAGTCGCAATTCCTTTGTTTATACGTTTTTGGTTTGAGTTTTAAGTAGCCAGAAATTGTTCTCAATGCCCTTTTTATATGCAAAGAAATTTGAGCGCCCTTGCCCGCCACTACATATATTTCGGGGGATTGTCGAAATTCTTCTCTTTTTTGTATTATATTTCTTTTATAGAAAATATGTAAAAACAGTAACAAATTAAATTAAGAAATAAAGCATAAAGCAACAGTAACTCAAAATCATGTATGTATTATTAAATAATACTACTAATTAAGAAAAATTTAAGAAAATAAATAAAGAAATATAATAATTTAGACAAATTTATGAAAATAATTTAAACATTTAGGCCCAGTTTTACAATCGTGGAATAAGGACGGACTAACTGTTCGTCCGTTAATGTTCCTCCATATCTACGTCACACCTACGTCACGTTATTCTAAGAATAATGCTTAACCGACGACTGTAAAATCGAGTCTTAGAATGGTATCACACAAAACAATATAAAAAAAAATTCAAAATAATTTTATAAAGAGAAAAACGGCATTCTGTACATCAATTACATTAAACATAAATACAGGGTGACCGCCGAGGTATCCGGGATACTTCGTATATTAATTCTATGACTAATTTTAAGCAGAAATGATTCTATTCACTTTTCCCGAATTCCCAACGGTTCTTGAAATATCGGGGTTTGAAGTTGCCAGGTCCTATGGGTAGTTGCTAAAGAGTAAATTACATTGTAATTAGCAACTTGGCTGCGATTAGAAAAAAATTGTTGATTGTCAGTTCTGTGGTCAGTTCGTTAATTGTCAGGATTGATAGTTGGGTCTTTTTTATTTTTTGCGTCATTTGTGTTAAACTCATGCCTTTAATGTATTGAAATGAAGAATACGCGGACATGATTTTCGTGTATGGATATTGCAACCACCTCAGTTAGGGAATATCAACGACGATATCCAAACCGCCGTCTTCCAGACAAGCAAACGTTCAATAGAACCTCCACAACTCTTCGATTAACAGGTGCGTTCCCTAAACCGACTTGTGAAAGAGAAATTATGCGAAGAAACAATGCTGCGGAAGTGCTTGAGGTCGTTGAAAATGATCCTCTGGTACTAGTACGAGAAGAATTCCTGTACTTACTGGACAAAGTAGGACGGCTGTGCAAGACACTTTGCGAGAAAACGGACTACATCCCTATCATTACCAACCGGTACAAGAACTTCTCCCCACGGATCTTCCCCAAAGAATTCGTCTGTGTGAATGGTGGGGCAATCATCTGGATACTCTTTCAAGAACCCTTTTCTGTGACGAAGCTACATTTACAAGAGATGGAATCCATAACGATCATGTGTGGGCAATCGAAAACCCTCATGCTATTCGAGAAACCCATTTTCAGAGAAGATTCTCCGTAAACGTTTGGGCTGGAATAATTAACAATGAAGTTATTCGTCGGAAATTTGAACAGCGAAATGTACCGGGCTTTCTTGGAGAAGGATCTACATCTACTACTTCAGGACATTCCTCTTCAAATCAGAAGGACAATGTTCTTTTTACATGATGGTGCTCCGTCTCACTAATTTCCTTAATGAAAAGTATCCAAATCGATGGATAGGCCGTGGTGGGCCACCGCGATCTCCGGATCTCAACCCGTTGGACTTTTCATGTGGAGGACTTTTTCAAGTGGGGGACATGTGAAGACACTTACCTATTCAATGGGAAAGCCTAATTGCAGGGACCAACTCATTGGGAAGATTCATGCAGCGTTTGATGAGGTGAAAACTACAACTGGGAACGAGAGCTTCGATGGAGGATTGAGCTATGCATTGCACAAGGCAGTGGTTACATTGAGCAGCTTTAATAAATTTAAAATAAAATTTCTAAGTCTTCTAGTCGCAACAATGTAATTTACTCTTTAGCAATTACCCATACGACCTGGCAACTTCAAACCCCGATATTTCAAGAACTGTTGGGAATTCGGGAAAAGCGAATAGAATCAATTCTTGCTTAAAATTAGTCATACAATTCATATATGAAGTATCTTGGGTACTTCGGCGGCCACCCTATAGTTGGTAAATAATTTTTTTTTGCTCACCAAATCCGGTACTGAATACAGAGAGAGGAACGGAACTCGGAACTTGGAACTTGTGACGATCACAATAAGACGTTTTTAATAATAATAATAGTTAGTTTTATTTCATGTGTGCGGTACTACAAACGGATGTGACAAGTCATAGTAAATTAAATGGGAAAAACAAGCTCCCTTCGTCAAGAAAACAACATTTAAAGGAAGACAAAACATTTAATACAATAACCAATCTAAACAAAAATCTAAGGCCGATTTTTCAAAAAATCAGAAAGCGTATAATAAGCCTTTTCATAGAGAAAAGGCTTTCAGATTGGGGGCAAAAGTTCTGCAATTTTGATCCTTCAGTGCTTTAGGAATAGCATTTTTTTAATGTCACTTCTGCTGATGAGTTTACGGCCATACGACTGTATACTGATTTTTCATGACAAGCCGTCTTTTATTTAGTTATTAAACGAGAAACTCCGATTAATTACGATTAAAATCGGAAACGTAACTTGGAACTTGTCATGATCACACTAAGACATTTTTTTAATGTCACTTCGGTCATACGACTGTGTGATAATTTTTCATGACAACAGCCGTCTTTTATTAATTATTATTATATCGAAAAGCTCCGATAAGTACGATCAAAATCTGCAGATTAAATCATGTTGCAACCCAAACGCACACGTGTTCCAAAAATGGATGCGTCATCTCGGCGCGCTTCAGTTTCGAGCGCGTTTTGTTTATAACTGCATTCTATTTAAAATAAGCAAATCCCTGTACAGAATACCGGTTTCTTGCACTTCAACCCCCGTGTTACATCCAATAAATTGTAGAACCTTATATCACATCCTACCTCAGGACGCTTTTCCGAGACTAGCTTTTAAAATACGTGGTTTTCAGGTGTATAATTCAGTAAATTTTAATAAAAATTATACTGAAGGAATTCTGTATAAGACGGAGAAAAGGAGATGTGAAACTAACAGTAATTTTTTTCTGCAATTTCGTAATTGTATTGGGGATGCAGTTTGAAACTGTAGGAACAAGTTTTTTCGTCCAACCTTGATCTATAAGAAATCGTATTCATTACTCACTTCTCAGAATTGTTAGCCGGTGGAGAAGCCCCAGGCTATGCGCAGCCGATATTCCGTCGAATATATCAGGGTCGTGACTGAGGCGATTTCCAGAGTACTCCAGCTTTGACTGATCTCCAAGGCAAGCCCCATAAGTCTTAGTCTGGGCACTAATGTGTGTTCCATGGAATAATGAATTGTTCGAACCCGCGAAACACTTCTTCGTAATAGTTTTACGCGATGCATGGGGGGAAAGCCCCCGGGCGGACTCTATTATTTTCATTTGTTCTCTCTCGGTCAACGAGAGCGTGGTATTTGTGTAAGTTAATTGAAACCTAAATTAGAGATCTCCGGAATTACGAATTATGTGTACCTTATACGCTTCCTTTACTTCGAGAATGAGCTAATATTTGCTCAGCCAAATGACGAAATAATGTTTCCATTGTTTTACGAAGCTTTTCGCGTGGCGTTTACCTTAGTCTTCAAATAAGACCATCGGACACGATAGAGTTAGTTCGATAAATACCGGCCGTTTAGCAACTAGAACTCCGGGGCATGGCTCGCGGCATCTAGTCGACCGTATATTTTCTGTAAAGTCAACAGAACATTGTTAATTGCTATGTCCATTATAAATTATTCCAAACGTTCGCTTCACATGTGTGCGTGAAACAGCATTTTCCATTTTGGTTTTTTGATATTATTTTATTTATGTTTGTGTTTTTTTTCTGTTGGTTTTTGTGGTGGAGATTCGCTAACAGTATTTTATTTTGGTTGTAGGAAAAAATCAGAAAATCGCAATGATTTGGATAAAGAACCTAAAGATTTGACGAATCGTACCATGTTTCCTACTGCACAAATTAAAATGAGGTGAGTCTACACAATACAAAAAAAAATTTATGTACTTTAATTTAACTATTTAAGTTAAAAATGTCGATTCTAGTTGAAGTTCATAATATTATTTCATATTAACGGTCAGTTTATAAACTGCTAACGCAAGCCAGTTTATTTCATAATTAAATTATCCGTTTCGTTTCAATTAGTTGTGCTAAATTTATAACTTAATTCGTATAATCATAGAGAAATAATGAGCGTTCGCAATTAGCGAATTAAATTCGCTTAATTTAATCGCGTTACGTAACGGAGCCTGCAGTTAAAATTTGCTTTAAAACTAAACGGAGCAGAGTAATTTTAAACTTTCCCGAACCGTTAACGATTTTTTTTTTAATATTTGTGTAAATGTGTGAAATTTAAAAAAAACTTAATTTCTCCATTTGTTTTTTAAAGCTTTCCATTACGCTTAATTTATTTATTAATTGTGATTGTGAGTACATACTATAGTAAGTAATGATTTGCATTATTATTCGTGTGAAATCAATTTGCAACTTACAATTAACTTTTTCTTTCCATTTTCAGTTAAGTATACATATTCTTTTGTTGTTTCGACTATGGTTTTATGGCTGTCGTTAACATCGATTTATCGATTTATTCTCGTAATTACAGTTACAATAAACTAACAGTTTCATTTATCTTAAAAAAGTCTTATTATGTAAAATTTATTTATTCATTTTGTTATAATTACGGATAAATTTAATATAACTTAAAAACGAAGATCACTATTGACAGAGAAAGCAATAAACATTAAACAAATCGACTGTCGATTGTTTTTCTAAACAAAAAGAATTTAGATCTTCAAGGCCATCCTCTTTCAGATGATCACCACGTGTCAAACAAATTAAATTGGTTCTCAATTGCTTTTCCTTCTAAGCCAAAACAACTGAGGCGTTTAAATTCAATATTTCTCAGATTTTCTAAGTGATTTGTATTCAGAAAAAACGATTGAAATGTGTCAAATGTGTTTGACAACTTACATCGAATGTCAGTTGTTTTTCTTTTCGATCGAGATCGTTCAGATTTTTAAACTTTGTTTTAACGATTTTGAAAATTGACTGTGATTTGAAAAAACAACTGAAATTTTCCAAAAAAGAAAAAAAAAACTAGAATGACCGAAAATCACAGACACGCGTTCGACAAACTAAATTGAATGTCAGTAGTATAACTGGCGGGATCCTGGGACACCTCGATGGCCTACCCATCCGAAGTGACCACCTTTGAAAGTCATCCCTCTGTTTAGGGGTTGTCTTCGGTGCTGAAGAGGTAATTTAGGCCTGGTTTTTCGTGCAGACGAAGTAACCGCTTTGGTTCTTGTACCTGAAAAGGTATCAACAATGACATAATTTTACCGCAGGAGGTCGCAGAAGGTTCTTGTGCCTGAAGAATTGTTGACAATGACGTAATTTTACCGTAGGAGGTCGCAGAAGGTTCTTGTGCCTGGAAAACCATCTCTTCACCTGAAAAAAGACCACCTCTGGTCGTTTGCCGACACTTCTTGCGTGTAAACGTCTGCAACTCTGACGTCATTGCAAGAACTGCAGAAAAAAATCCTCTGTAACCACCTCTGGTCAGTGCCGCAGCGCAAGAACCAGCAAAAAATTCTTCTGCGACCTCCTCCGATAAAATTACGTCAATCATGTGTATTCTGTAAGCACCAACTCATTTCAATTGATATCTAACAATAATTGAAGAGAAACGAATTGTTAGGTAACCGTAGCAACCACAGCAATTCACCAATGACGTTTCAAGATGCCGTAACAATCAATTGAAGAGAATATTGATTTCCTAAAAACCATTTTTCTTCAATTGATTGTTACGGCATATTGAAACGTCATTGGTGAATTGCTGTGGTTGCTCCGGTTACCTAACAATTCGTTTCTCTTCAATTATTGTTAGTTATCAATTGAAATGAATTGGTGCTTACAGAATCACGTGATTGTCAACAATTCTTCAGGCACAAGAATCTTCTGCGACCTCCGCCGGTAAAATTGCGTGATTGTCGACACTTCTTCAGGTACAAGAACGTCTGCACGAGAAACCACCCCTAAATTACCTCTTCAGCACCGAAGACAACCCCTAAACAGGGAGATGACCTTCAACGGTGGTCACTTCGGATGGACAGGACATCGAGGTGTCCCAGGATCCTGCCAGTTATACTACGAATGTCAATTGTTTTTTTTTTCTTTTTGATTGATATCATACAGATTTTTAAGTTTTATTTTGACGATTTTGAAAATCAAACGTAATTCAAAGAAACAATTAAAATCCTTAAAAGAAATAATAAGAATGAACGAAAATAATTGTCACGCGTTAGGCTTCGTTCACATTGGTGAGCGACGAGCGGTGAGCAGCGAGCGATGAGCGACGGGCGTTACAGCTAAATTTTCAAATGCATTAAAATCAACACGAGCGTGCACATTGAGCGCTTTGTCGCTAAGCGATGGCGTTGCGTTGTTCGAGAACTTCATTGTGAGCGATGAATAAAAGCATTGTCGGGAAAGATCGAATTTTATTGTAGGGAAATAAATAGCTTGCGGAATCTGCATGTACAGTTGCGGACAGAAAATTTTGGATGTCACTCTCTCTCATCTGATGTTTGCATATAGGAATTTCTTAACTTTTATGTCAGTGGAATGACAGTGACATCCGAAATTTTCTGTCCGCAACTGTACCTGCTAGTGACAAATTTGGGAGGAACAAAATTTTTACTGCGCAATTTAAAATATTTCTGCGTTTTGGGGCATCGTAAGATTTTAGGGAAATTAAGTGTTAACATGACATTTTAAATCTTGACCAAAATTACTGATGCGGATAAATTCTACTGACGAGAAGTACTATCGATATCATAAAAAACTAGGACAACTTTTCAATCCAGTAGCCATGCGTTTCCATTACTTTATTATAATGAATCTTACTTTGCTGTCAAGCAAGTAACTGTGTTTTTATTAACGCTGAAATTCTGAGCAGTTTGTCTACCTGTGATACCCTTTTCTATGCAAATAGCTATCCTAGATTTTAAAACAATATTTACTGTAGAAATGATTGACAATTTCAAATAATTTTTAATTTGTGGTTGGTAGCAGTTTTACACAGCTTAAAAAATCTTGTCCTAGTTTTTTATAAAAGCAATAGTACCTAGCAACCAAAATACATATAATATAAAGTTATTCTAAAGTTCCCAGTTTAAAATGGTCGTAGCCGTGTGATAGCTTTGGAAAATTTTTAGACAACGAGAAGTATTTGCCAATGCCAAACAAAATATAAGATTACAAAAATAAAAACACCAATTTGTTCGTAAAAAAAATCAAGATTTTATCATAACAAGAAGAAATAAGAAAAAGTAAAATATGACCACCACCGTGTTGTTCAAAATAAATTAATAATTAAGTGCATTCCAAGGAATGTTTTCAACGATATTTGATATCGATTGTCCCTGTTCCTCACAATTAGTAGGTGTACTAACAAATGTCTTTTCTTTGAGGTAACGCCAAAACCAGCTGGGTTTATGTCTGGTGACTTAGAAGGCCAACTGTTTGGAAAATGCCTACTAACTACACAGTTAACATAGTAAAGAAAAATAATTAATATCGAAAAAACGCCAATCCCTCTAAAGCAAATTGGTATCTACAGGCGGCCAAAAGTGGACGCGTCAATTTTTTAATACTAAAACTTTTTCTGGGTGGTTGTAATTATTATGAACGGATGATTATTACTGATTATCATGCGTAAGTATCAGTTCATAATTACAGCCACCCAGTGAAGATGATTAATATGTTTGTTGCTTGAGAAAAATGATACGAGGAAATTCAAAAAATTACGATAATCAACAATCAACGAAAAATTGTAACACTTAAAATAATAAAAATTCATAAGTAGTTGCACCTCCACAGGCATCAATAACTTTTTGACACCTACGCAGCATACTCCTGGTGCAGTTGTCAATATGTTCTTGTGGTACTTCATGCCAAAGAATTAGCGAAATAGCTGCAAGCTGTTGGACGGTGACTGGTTGAGGGTGGTGATTGTCCAGTCGTCTCTGAAGCATATCCCATACATGTTCAATTACATTAAGATCAGATAAAAGTGCTGGGAGAGATAGATTATTAATTTCTTCTTCCCTAATTGCATTTTGAACAATGCGGGCATGATGTAACCTGGCGTCATCATCAAGAAAAACCAGATTTTCTCGCCCAACGATGTTGGCCCGATTTAACACGTAGTTTATTATTATTATTATTATTATTATTATTATTTTTCGACCAAAGATCTCATCGAGATATAGGTATCGTCATTTAGTCACAATTAGATAAATTCCTTAAAATCATAAAAACAGCGATCCAATAAAAACAATTTAAGTTCGCGTTTAAATCCTGATAGATGCTCCTTGGATCGTATTGATGTGGGCAGATGGTTGTATGTTTTTAATGCTCGATAATATACACTTCGTTCGTAAAGGCTGGTGTTGTGCCTGGGGATTGATAAATGGTTAAAATTTCTAGTTTTTACTGACAAGTTGGAGCTATATTGATCTTTATTTTTTGGAAATAAAACAATGTCTTCATCTGTGAGGTTTCCCTCAATAATGTGGAGGTCCGTACGCCAACCAAAAGGTATTCCTGCCCATACCATAATACCACCACCACTGTAAGAAGTTATTGGACGGGTATATTGAGGTCCTGCATTACGATATACCCTCTGACGACGGTTATCGTTTCTGAGGCAAAATCGTAACTCATCTGTTTACAGTATATAGTCCCAAGGTGTATCCTCTACGAGTCTTAAGTTTGACGAAAGTATCCCCTGCCTACGATGCACTGGAGTTCTTGCTGGATGTCTTAGAGGGCGATATGATCTTAATCCTACCTCACGTAACCGATTTCTGACTGTTTGGTCAGATACCCTTAGACCTACCGCATTCTGAAGCTTCTGCTGTAGATGTCTGGCAGTAGAAAATGGGCGAATTCTAGCATTAATTATTAAAAGTCGGTCTTGCCGAGGTGTCGTAATACGAGAGGACCCACTGCCCGGTCTTCTAGTGGCATTCCCGGTCTCTCGGAATCGGGAAAGGACACCCGCGAAACAACATTCTGAGAGCATGGAACTTGTTGCTCCCCCCTTTGTTGCAAAATAATTGCGAAATTTACCTGTTCTGGTGTCAAATGTCGTCTTTGCATTGAAACTGTATAAAATATTCAAGTAGAGATCTTAAAAAGTATTAAAAATAAAAATAAACTTGACAAATCACAATCAAAGTGTTTTTACAAAACTTGAACCAGTTAATATTTCTTGATAGACCATTGTCAATATTAATGTAATTATGTGAAAGACACCTATTTAATGTAATGATTTGATAAGTATGTTTGTGCATTTTGAAATCTACAAATCTATAAAATTAAGGAACATTTCAAGCAGCGACATCTTTTGATCGCTTTTTGACCTGACATTGCAGTAGGATTGACAAATTGAAGCTAGTTCGCCACATAATAAGTCACAAAACTTTTTTTTTTAAATTAAGATATCCCTCTTCTCTTTTGAGTAGGTAGTTTATGTTAAATACATACCGCTAACAATTTTGTTAAAAAAATCAGACCGGACATTAAAACAAAAATTCGCTACTTTAGTGTTTTCATTAAGTGTGATAATGAATTTTCATCAAGTAAAGGCCGAATCAATCCGGATTTTTTAAAAGAAAAATTGATTATATACAACGGTTAGGTTTAGGTTGGTTAAGGTATAGACAATGGTATACACAAAATGTGTAGAATTTTATGAGCGATTCAAATTTGACATAATATATAGGGTGTGCCTTTTGAAATAAAAGAGTTGCATCCGGTACCACTGTTTTAACTCATTCTGTGTAGTTATGATCGACAATAGATAATAACAATAATAATGTGTCTGCAGTAGTTATCGACATATCACTCTTGGGACATTCTATATGTAAATATGCCTTTTTTTTATTGAAATTGTTTCAAGTAGCTGGTAATATGAGTAAAAACAGAACCTTCGCGTGCAAATAAAATATTAGGAATTCAGGTTACTCGCTTCACCGCTAATCGAAATCTCTCATGTTCCAGGCTTATGTCGCCGAACAACTCTCCAGCAACGTCTCCTACGATGTCCAATTCTTCATCGCCGACGCCACCGGCCATTAATTACAACAAAATGACGGGCATACCGTGCGTTGCGGCGGCTTCCCGATACACGGCGCCTGTACACATAGACGTCGGCGGCACCATATACACTTCCTCATTAGAAACGTTAACCAAGTAAGCAATTATGTTGTTTAGAAGTGTGTACCTAATAGTATACATATTACTCGGTGTGTTTTGAATAAGTATATAAATTATTCGCGTGATTTGTGTGTGTGTAACAGTAAACAGAGCACGTCAAATAAAACGGTGTCCCATTACTATAAATTATCTGTGGAAGTATTATTTTAGTAGGTATCATTTGTGATATGAGTTATTAAGTCAGTTAATTTATGCAGATCTATGTAATTACTTGCAATTTGCTGTATGAATATTATTTAAAATGGAAACTAATTTTGGCTCTGGTAATCGGGACTCGGGACTTTACTCTGTTTAGAAAGCAAAAAGAACAGATGCTGTTTTCTGAAATGTTTCCATTGTACCTACATAGATGGAACGATGAAAACCAATAATTTGGAATTTGGTGCTTGTAGTGCTTGAACTATAGAGTGATGAGAAAACTTTATGTGTATTTCGAAGGTTTGTAACTCTCACGCAGATTTTTTCCCTGAATATCGCTGTAGGACATCCATACAAATATAAATAAAGCCCCATTATCACGAAACGAGCGCGCGCGCGCGAGTCAATAATGTGTGATTAATGCTCGGATCGATTGAGATATTCGATATTGTAAACACTTTAATGCTATGTGATGCTAACCTTTAACAGTTTTAGAGCGGTCTAATGAGATTTATGCGGTCGTCCACATTCTTAAGATGGCGCGATGGCGGCATGTGGGAGGTTGGTTTCCCATGATGGAACGCGCCCTCTGGTCGTCACGGCACATCTCGGCGGACACCCTCTAGCACAGTCTGCCGAGTCTGTCGAAATGGCGGCGCCCCCAGCTCCGCTCTAACATGCCTAACCCTGTCAACCTTCTCGCCAGTCGTCGACGAAATCGTGATCGTATTTACGTTTGCGTTTGCTAATTAGTTTCTCCATAATAATTTATCTTGTGGCTTTCGAAGCGTTATTTCGAATTTATGTAAATGATTCTTTCCATTTTAATAAATTACCTAGATTCTTTTTTTTTTTTGGGGGGGCAAAAAAAACTAAAGATTTAAGCTTAAGGTGTTGAAACCGTTAGACCTAAATAACAGGAATCTCAAAAAAAATTAAGACGTTGTTTTGGATGAAATGCTGATGTGGAATTTCGTTTTGCATATTTTTCAGAAATCGTCATTTTTAAAAGAAAACAAATTGCTTCTTCATCCCTGCATTGTTAAACAAAAATAGCTCGGATCTTTCAAGTTAATTTTCGACATATCTATCCATAAATCCAAAAAATGAATACAACGTTTTGTGACTGTACCTAAAGAGATGGAAATATATTTATTTATTTAGGTATGTTTTAAAGAGTAAACCACAAAGTTTTTAGAAGGTCAATACAAAAGTCGTGTTTCTAATATGCTAATGACATTCTGATATACTCCGAAAACTTAACTTCGCCCAAGTTCTGCCCGCGGCGAGTGACTTCTCATCTCGGCCCACACTCGTCCTAATATGGGTGTTCTCCAGAGGCTTTCTAGTTCACGTATTTTTAAGATAGCACCGTCTGCATTTAGTCGTGCTGTAGAACGTCACAAACTGCAGGCCTACCAGGTATAAATAAGAGCCTGTTCGACTTGCACTTTAATCTCGAGCTAAAACGCGTATAATGATAATAATTTCGTTAAGTAGAACGTGTTCTGGTATACATATATGTATGTACAGTGCATGTGCCTTACCGTATTCGTTCTAGATTTGAGATAAGCGTACGGCTTAAAAATGTTTGTGAAATTAGCTGGTACGACCACATTTTTTTTAAGAACGTCTAAATGTGACCTGCAAAGGAGTTATAAAGTCGTAAATTTGACAAGTTCTATTCGATAAAATCAGACAACCAAAAGCAGGCTTCATTTACTTAAAAATCTGAATTTATTTCCATAATAAATATTTGCACTTGCCTAAAATTATAACGCGAAAAATTTCACAATTTATTTTTAAGGTGCCTTAAAAATTCAGCCAGAAATTCGGCGTTAGTTCCAATAAAATTCGTATGAATAACATTTTTATAATCCTTTTGTTTCAGATATCCTGATTCAAGACTAGCGAAACTTTTCAACGGGACCATTCCTATAGTTCTAGACTCACTGAAGCAACACTACTTCATAGATAGAGACGGTGGGATGTTTAGGCATATACTGAACTTTATGAGAAACTCCCGCCTTCTAATCCCGGAAAATTTCACCGATATAGACCTACTTTTAGAGGAAGCTCGTTATTTTGACATAGGACGTAAGTTTTATGGGAATTTCTTTTCTTATAACGCCATATTTGAATAAATTATGTATTATTAACTAAAGCAAGAACTTCGAAGTAAATTACTAGCTTAACGAAGTACTTTTTAATATACAGCCACATCCATTTGAACGATTCACCAAATTAGCAGCTCAGTATCAATTCATTTCTAGTCAAAAAAATAGTTACTGTGCTAGTTGTCAAAATATTTGTACAACCGTATTTTTTTTTAAATAGCAACATAGTAATAGTAATTTCTATAATTGCTGCGTTCGAAAATTATATCTGGAGCGTATGATCTCATCTTTCTCACTCACGATTTTAATCTACTTTGTATCTCGCTCATCCGTTTAAAAAAATCTTGTGTTTATATTATATTATATTGTGATTATATTATATTAAATACAAGATTTCTTTAAACGGATGAGCGAGATACAAAATAGGTTAAAAATCGTGATTGAGAAAGATGAGATCATAGGCTCTAGATGCATCCGACGTATAATTTTCCAACGCAACTAATCTATTCGATGGAGACTTTTTTTCTCCTTCCAGCGTATCAAAATTTCTTAAATTTACTTAGAAAATAATGAACTAATTAAAAAAAATTAATTCTCAAATAAATATCAATCAATCAAGTTGTTTAAATAATTGTCAAATGTAATATGCACATATGCAACAAATAAATAGTGTTTCTTTAAATCTGGCGTCGAAGTTGGCCATGAAAATTTAATTGTGAACCATCATCAATTAATTTGACATTTGAACTTACCACGGCGCCGTACTTAACTTTGCTTTCGAGTTCGACAGTATGATAGGACAACACAAGGATTTGATCTGTTGTAATAAACGAAAAAAGACAACAAGAATGTGATCTGTTGTAACAAAAGAAAAGAGACAATAAGAGAATAACATTTACAAAAATCAATTTTAATTTCAATTGACAGATGCTACATGTTTCAAAAATTGTGGTGCATTCACAATAAACTCCTTGTCACCGTCAACTCCGACGCAAATTAAACAAAAAACATCTGTTAATGGCATAATTTAAAAAAAAATCATTTTCACATGAGAAGGTCATGTTCATGTATCAAATCAAGTTGTCTAAATAACTGACCAATGCGCACGCAAGCAACAAATAAAATGAATTTCGTTAGATAGGAAGGTAAGTCACACTATCAGATGCATTTTAGAGACACCCAGTATAATATAAAAAAGTAAATACTTAAAATAAGATGAATTCACATTCAAATAAAGCAGAAAATTAGATAAATTATTTGAAAAATGGAAACATTTGAGAGAACATTGCTTGAACGTCACGCGATGATAATAAATCCAACACTAAAATAACCGTTATTAAACTGATAATTCTAAAGCACCAAAAATTATTTTTTATTTAAAAATTTAAGCTGCCAATATCAAATGAAAAAATAAATAAATTAATAGTCTGAAAGTCTTAAGTTAGTTCTTACACCATACAAGCCCCAAGCTCTCAACGAGCTCATCGGGGAGGCGTTAGGCCTAGCTCTTTTGATGTTACCTGCTGTTGCTGCTGCGACCGACTTACTAGGTGTTTTTTCTTTTGGCATTCGCCAAGCAAACATATCCACGCAGCGCGACAGTTTCAAAAGGCAAATAAACTAAGAACTTTTACAAGATAAGAAGAAGCTATCAAACGATAGCGAAACGTAAAGCGTTAGTGCGCATATTTAGTGTCCGTTTAAAAGATTTTGTGATACAATCTTCATCGGACAAGAACCTGCTTTAATTAAAGATAAGTTGACGTAAGAAGAAAGTGAAAGGGTGGGTCGAACGGAGCTTTAGAAAACTGAGAAGGGTAACCCAAAAGTTTGAACCAACTTGTACATTAATCAGATATTTTTTATTGAAGAGAAACACGGAAAGTTTTCAAAACCAAAAACCTCTTAAAACGAAGGATTTTTATAAAATATTAGAAACGTTGAAAGTGATAGGCCGAAAATTTGCACCGACCTGTATATAATGCTTTGATTTGTTTAAGAGGAATCGTTTCTCTTTTTAAAAAAATGCACAGAAATATGAATAGATTTAGGCCCAGTTTACAGAAACTTTAATTGCAATCAAATTTTAATGACGTTGTTAATTTGACATTTCGCAATGTAATTCTTATGGCAACTTAATCGTAATTCGCAATTAAATATTTGATTTGCTTTCTGTAAACCCACCCTTAATGTCGTTTTTAATGAATCGAATTTTAATTTGTTTGTTTAATTTGTATTTTATTCTTCAAATAAAAAGTATTCATAAAACATAATTTAAAAAAGTAAAATAAAAAACAACTGTTACAGAATTTGTCCAATAAAATTTGCGATAAATCTCCAGAATTGGCAACACTGGGTCTAGATATTTCTCATAGTTACATCAGTATATGTATAATAATAATATTAAAAGAAAATAGTCGGCTTGGTCTTTGTCGCCGGAGAGCAACGCCTCTTTCGGGTCGTTTGATAGACTGTGGAAAGTAAATATGACGTCAAACTTAACCTATAGTGGGCCCAGGCACTGCTCTCAAACACTGTTTCCCGTAGTTACGCCACTATTCATGGGTATGATTAAAAAAAACGTTTTAAAATAAAATACTTTTTTAGTACTTCAGACAGACTGAATGGATTATTTAGTCTAGAAACCGCAGACACTCACTATGAAGATAAACCTAATGTGTACTGGGCCCAGGCAGGTCTTTAGAGCCCTTTAGGCTAGTATTATTCATTCATGATCTTTTTAGACTCTAGAGGGCCATGCTTTTTTTTCGTTAAGTTACGTGCATGAACCTTGATAGAACTCAACATGTGACATGTATAAAATTTTGACACTTTAACGTCAGTCCCATCGACTACCGTGATTTTATTTTAATATGAAACATTGCTGTACATATTATTATTTCAAACAAGAATATACGTATTTAATATAATTGAAAGAGTCGCTATTATTATGTGGTACAAGTATGTATATCGAAATCATTAATAACAGAACAGATTCATGACAGCTGTCATCTCATGTTCTATTTTAAAAAGGACAGTTTCATTTACAAATTGTAAATGTTGCTATGGATTCTCAGATTCGTACGTAACAGCAATGTTTTATGTTAAAATAAATTCACGGTATACCGGGTGTTTCAGTGAAGATGCACCAAACTCGGTATATTGGTAGATATCGTGAAAAGAAATAAAAGTTTCCTATAATATATTTTTTTTAAATGAATAAGTTTTGAGATAATCGAAGGGAAAGGAGAATCGTATATTTTTAAAACGTACAATAGATGAGAGCGGCCCGAATTCTTAACCTACCTTAACGTTCGGTTTTTTACTTTATTACCCCATAAACTGTCGCGCCTCAGATGATATGATGAAACACATTTAGTTCGTTCACTCCGTTCGTTCACTAACGTTGTAGTGGCGAGTAATTAGTTGGTGTAGTTTATACTTTTCATTTTAAGTTTATTATGTAAGTGTGTGTGTGGGTGTGTTGGTGGTGCGATGGGCAATTACACATTTCGAGAATACGCAGATTATTCGAACACATGTAAGGTAATTGCCATTTACGTAATTCGCCCGCTTCCGAAATTGTTTCTTCCTCATGTGATCAAGTTCAGTCTGATAGGCAAATAATTTAACAGACCGGCGTGGCGGAAGCAACAATTCTATTCAACAATTCCAATTTATTAATTGTACATAATTGTAGTAATTGTTGGATACAGAAACAAATAAAAACGTTACAAGCGTTAATTATTTATCGTACATTATTAAGACTCGGCAAATTTGATGTAATTACGGTTTGCATAAATGTTAGTGCGATGAAAACGCACGCTTTTTTCAAAGTGTTCGTCTTTAACACGTCTTGCGGTCAAGGCCAAACTTAAAAGCCTCTCATAAATTTTTTCGTTTACGATAGTTATTTACTGTCTTCTTGCAGGCGCGTGCCATTCATAAAACAATTTAAATCGCTCGTCTTGTTTCACGGCTGCAGAAATTTAAATCGCTACGGTATTTCTAAAAACATCGGCTCCAAATTATGCAAATTTCAAGTTGCACCGATTAAAAATTTTTATTAAGATATTTTGTTTGACATAATGTCAGAAACGTGTCCCTTAAGTTTGGTGCATCTTCAATGAAACACCCTGTATTGATTGCTTCTTATACTCTACGATGGCATGAAGAAAGTAAAATCATAACATTGAAACAAATAATTACTTGTGACTTTTTAATACTAAGTCAAAACGCTAAAAATCATCAATGTTTTTCGGCGTCAGTTTTCAAAAATATAACCATCAAATTAAAATGGAACATATCCACTTGGAGATACCAACAAAAATGTCACCCTAACATGGCCTAAAAAGATCGTGAATAGCTTATACAGTTGCATCCTTTGAAGCCACAATCGCTACGCCATTGAACTTTTATATTATAACGTGTTCTATTCGGTGCTCTAGAGTACTCTCAGAATATCAAAACAAGAAAAAATACTCTAAGATTGCTCTAGAGCAGCGAATCGAAACCGCTTTAGTTTCTAAAAAAGGCTTTTCACTTGTGATTGACTTTTACTAACATTCTTCTTGTTTTATTTCAGCCATGATCCGACAACTAGAACAACTAAAAAAAGACAAAATAAAGAACGGCGCGTTATCACCAACGGGAAACTCGCCGATGAAACTCCTGGCAAACTGCGGCCGAACAGGGGGCCCCCAAAACTCGGACCACACGCGATCCACGGAACAAGACTCCTTCGAATGCGTCGCCCTGCACGTCAGCCCCGACTTGGGGGAAAGAATAATGCTTTCGGGAGACCGGGCCGTTTTAGACGAGGTGTTCCCCGAAACCAACCAAGCCCTCATGGACACGAGATCGGGGGTGGCATGGAACCAACAGGACGGACACCACGTCATCAGATTCCCTCTGAACGGCTACTGTAAATTGAACTCGGTCCAGGCCATAACGAGGCTCCTGAACGCGGGGTTTAGAATAGCTGCCAGTAACGGGGGTGGCGTCGAGGGGCAGCAATTCTCAGAGTACCTGTTTATAAGGAAAGCTTTACCAGGCTGACCCGTCATTGCTTGCAACTAATTGACAATCATGAATCGATAATACGTAACTTTGAATTTGAGATATTTCGTTAAGTTTATATTGTATTACCTATTTTTTTTTTTAACCCCTGGCTACACACACGTAGAATTTCTCGAAGGTATCTTTGTTGAAAATTTCTCAGACGATTTGTTTTATGATCTTTGTGTACTTTAATTTAATAATTGTTAATGCCCAGCGCCTACGAGCATGATTGGAGACTTGCCCCTACGCTTTACTTTACAGTTTTCATACATGTCTGCGAGCTTATCTACGCGTGTGTAGAGACCTTATCGCCTTATTTTCTATAATGATTACTTTTTTGTCCGGGATTTGTAGGCGTGACACCCCTGCACCCCCCCCCCCCCAATAAACAAATGGAAAAAAATGTGCGCAAATCAAGTGAACTGCCAGTACTTTATCTTTAGGGTCACGTTTTCGAATTCAGGCGTAATTTATTGTTTCTTTTTTTATATAATTATGTACATATGTATTAACAATTAATATTTAACGAAGCCGCACACTATTTCCTGTTCATGGTTTGAGCATTTGTTTCGCTGATCTCACTAAAAAAAAATCTATCGAACGGCTGTGATCCGTTTAGAATGACAGTACTGTGATGAGGCAGCGGGAGCTGGCGGATCGACCACTAAACTGTTGTATATGCTATTTCGAAATAAATATTGACTATTAGGTGTTTCGTGTTTTGATTTCGTATTAAAGACAATCGAACAAAAGCAAAAAGGAAATTACTTTCATTTCAAAAATAATCGATTACAGTTTCAGTGACTAAACTAGTCCTTGTTTACTTAAAAGGTAATCATATTACTAATCCAAAGATACCTAACTTGGGTATGAAGTGTTCAGATGTGATCAGTTTAGATGGATTCCTTTTTTAGAACAGTGAAACGTAGGTTGATATTAGTTTCCTGATTGTTGAATAAATGCAATGAATTTGAATAAATAATTTCAAACTGTGAGTCACATTAAGCTTTAATGCAATATTTAAGTTGTTATTGTTTATTGGAGATAAATGTAATAATAATTGATCTAATCAAAAAGTAAATATTAATAATTACTAGGAGCCGGACATCAGAGAGTGAAGAGTCGAGCGTCAACATTTAATTGACTGTGTTGGTGGGCGATCAATTATCGCTCTCTCGTGTCCGGCCTCTAATAATTACACACTACAAAGTCGGTGCAGAAGTAGCAAAATAAAATAAAAGAAACAAGCAATTAAAAATCAAAGGGGGTAAGTTAAAGAGAAAGAGAGTATGAAACTCAAAACAAGAAGAGACCAAGAAAGACCAACTATTTTTTTTCCAAAAGAACAAATACAAAAATATTTTAAAATTTAACTTTTTCCAAAAGGATTGCCTGAATAGAATCTTTTCTGCTTTCTATCTGAGTCAAACGAGTCGAGAAATACTTTTTTTATTCCTGAAAAAGTTTTTTAAAAAGAATATTGTCAAAGAACTTATAGTCTGAACTGTACAACAAAATTAAATTAAAAGCACCCTTAATTTAAATTCGGCCGTAATTTACGCTTAATATTCCACTTTTTTTTCTTGTTCAAAATGTAAATAATAGAATTACGCCAGTGAACGAGCGCGCAAAGAGAAATTTGAAATAATTGCGGTCGTATAATAATTTAAAATCGTGTATAAAATTAATGAACGGATTGTACAAATAAGCCATCTAAACACAGAGAGAGAGAGTGGGTTGTTGCTGGGGGCACCATCGGCGTCGGCTGACTGGCGTCCCTGAAGCAACCGTCTATAGCGCCCCCGGCGTCACGGCTTCGGGGGCCCGGGGCGCTGCGCGAGCCCAGCCCGTTGTAGCCAGAGGCTACAAGCCCCAATTGGTTCTTTGTCGACGATATTGAGTTCAGAGTAACCATGGAAACGTGCTCCGGGCGCTTTATCCTAGGAGCAAGTTTTGCATACCTTTATATTAGTAACTTTTTCTAGCAAAAAAAAAATACATCGCCTATGCGGTCTATATTGCATGAGTTATGAACACTGCAGGGTATCAGTAAATTCAATGGCTTGACAATTGTTAGAAAAAGCGTTTGCAAGTGGTAGTTACGTAAGCACTACAAAATATGCACACTCGTGAAGGGTTGCATTTATACCTATGTAGTTGATTGCATAGAAACTGCAAAATATATCAAAACTGAAAGAATGAAAATAAAAGTCAAACCTTTTTGGCACAAAATTCGTTGTGTTATTGATAGATATATTCCATTAACAACTCCAAATTGAAATATACAGGGTGCGTGGGGAGGAACGGGCCAAACTTCAGGAATGTATTGCACACTTAAAAATAAGTAAAAAAAACTCAAATGTTGTTATACGATTTTCTTCGTGAAGATTGTTTTAATCATGGCGTGGGTGTAACTTCATAGGCGAAGCAGAAAATGTTTAAAAAGTTAATGGCGGTATTTTTGAAAACTTGTTGCAAGCACGCCATGATTAAAACAATGTTCAGTAGAAAATTTTGTAATGGCGTTATAATTTGAATATAAAAGAAATCGCATAACAACATTTGAGTTTCTTTTTACTTTGTTACTAAGTTTGGCCCTTTCCTCTCCACTCACCCTGCACATTTAAAACAATAGTTGATTTCAAAAAATAAATCCAATTGAGTTTATTAAATAAATTAAATATTTAATTACTTTAAGTACCGTTGAACTAAATAATTTCCGTTAAAACCTAGCCCCGAACAGAAAGTGGAACGTAGTTCGAAATCTCCTCAAGGGGAAAATAACCGGAAGGAACCCACCACCGACCCTCTGACTTCGGGCACCGCTGGTTCTGCATGGAAGAATTCTAAAGCGTGTTAGATTGTGACCTATCGATTTGAGCCAGGGGCGTCCGCTACACGAACCGGGCTCACCAGCATAGACAAAGAGTCCCGAGTTATAATCCCCGGGGCCCATCTGCGCAGATAATAATGTGACTTCAGGCTAACTATAGCGTGACGTGTGTCTGTCTCATTTCCCGTCGCATCCTCGGCTCATTCTTTAATATCAAACAATATTTAAGATCACACCGGTGAAACACACTGTATATGAAAACATCTATTATCGTAAGTACGTAATAAGCTCTTTGTTTTTCTATGCTTTCAAGTAATTTTGTAGATAATAACAACCTTCCTCCGGTTGCAATTGATTTTTTTTTTTAGATTCTAGGTAGGTGTATCACATTCCTTGCTACGAACTAAATGTAAAGACAAGTTATGAATATTGTTCGGTACGCAATAATTTTAAACTTGTTTTGCGAGTGGAACTGCTTAGAAAGCGGTGTGATCTTGAAGTACTTCAAACGCCACTTCCAAAAAACGAAGGTCCATTTCGATAATGAGCGAGACATCCGCGTTTTTATACTGAGCGGTGCGTACATGTACGATTTCCTTGATGAGTTCCTGGCGACCGTACGCTACCCCCAGGTCATCTCCGGAAACTACACCACGCTTCCGAAAGATAAGCGCAGAAAAAACGCCGTATTTTTCTTGGATGACCCAGATCAATTGGCAGCGCTAATCCCGAAGATCAAGAGCTACGACACAAAAGGATTTTTCTTGTTCATCATCACCAACTCGGTGCCTAATTTGTACTGGTTGAAAACCATGATGGAGATTATTTGGAGGGCCAAAATACTCAATTTTTTTCTCGTGTATTACCGCAACTCCATACAGACCGTCACGTACAATCCGTTCACCAAACAAATCATGGATTATACCAACGTAACCTCGCTGCATTTTCCAGATAAATTGGTTGATATGAACCAACAAATGTTGACCATCAACGTGCCGTATATACGAATTCATTTCGACGGTGGAAAGTTTCACGGCCATGGAAAAGCCGAAGTGTTGAATCAGATTTTAAGGGTGCTAAACGCCAGGGCGAGTTTAGTCATCATCAGGGAAGATCAACGCGCGGATGAAAGCGAGACTGACTTGACCCTTTCGACCAAGGTATTAACGGAAGCTAATAACATCGACGACTATATGTATCCCTACATCATCGATAGTCTCGTTCTATTGATACCCCCAACCCCAAGGCTCCACATAATCGCAAACATTTTCCTAATAGCTACAGAAGCTTTCCGCTACGGTTTGATTTCAACCGTAGCTATTATAGCATTATTTATCATCTACCAAAGACGACTGTACTCATCGCTGCTAATTTTACATCGTATTGCGAATAACATCACATCATCCGTTGGAATCAAACTAAACTGCAAGTGGTATGCTAAGCTTCCAGTGATAGTAACCGTCTTCGTTTATCTTAACGCCGGTATTAGCTTCAGAAGCTTCTTGGTAAGCCATTTTTTGAGCAACGATTTTGTTCGTAGCATAGAACGCTTGGATGATTTGAAAAGAAGCGATCTGAACATTTTGGCTTCTGATTCGTTAGCTGAGTTGTACACTAATGCTATACTACCGGGGGAAATGAGTGTCGAAGACAAAATACTGATTCACTCAAAGCACGTGATCGTAGACAAAATTTTATCCGGAGATAACAACTTTGGTTACATCATAACACTTGCCGTGGCCAAGAACGTGATTTTGCCCACGAAAAACGGCGAAGCCATGTTTCAGTTACTGAAGGAGCGCCTGATGCCCATCGTGAGTAGCCTCATGAGGGTGGAATCGGGGATTTACCTCGAGAAGATAAACAAGATAATGTTGTCGCTTCACGAAACCGGAATTCACGATTTTGTATCTCGAAAGTACGATCAGTTTAGGACACCTGTACTTAAGTTTGACCAGCATACCGTGCAGGTGTTGAGCATGGCGCATTTGCGTTATGTCTTTGTGCTTCTTTGCACTGGAGAATTTCTGGCATTAATGACTTTTTTCGGTGAGGTGTGTTACCGAAGATATTTAATTGTTGTTGCTACGTACAAGATGGAAAAAAGTAGGAATGTTATGATTGTTTTTAAACGACATAGTATTGATAAATATGAAGGGTAAGTTACTTTACTGTATTGAAAAAAGAAAATAGAGTGACACAAATATTAGAAAAGATGATAAAGAATGAAGAATGTCAAAACGAATTAATTATACTCTATGCTTATATGCTTAGATTATCATTTCCTTATAAGTATTTTGTCGCAGTTCTCTATTAATTCTTTTGTACAAAAATTTGAACGAATTAAAAAAAATACAGCTTTTCCTCTGGTGTGTCAATGGAATCAAACATCATTCATTATCGATTCCTCGAAAAGCTTTTAGCTAAGTGCATTATTACTGCTGCTCTGCCATTAATACATAATTTAGATAAACTGAATACGTTAAACAGTCGTTATAAAAACAGACGATAAATGTGGTTTTATTTATGATCACTGTCAGGATTATTTCAAAATAAAATCGACGTTTGACGTAAATGTATCACTGTTACGTAAAATAGTGTCACAAATAAATTCAGTATTTAAAATATAAAAGCGTTTTCGTTTCATAAGTGATTCTGAAGTGATCTAATTCCATTTGATCCCATGGGCTTTTTGCACGGATCAGATCTGTTTTACTCAGTGCTGCTCAGAGCTACTCGACTTGTTGAAACGAAAACAAGATTCACAGAGTAGCAACAGTACGTCATCACTGCAGCATGACATTAAAAGAAAATCAAAAATTTAAATTAGGTTTACGTGAACTGACTCTTTTTTAATGATAGTTAAACTTCACCTAAAGTTTCCTTTTTTTTTCAGGAGTACACCTCGTTATATTTTTAAATAAAAATGGATGAATTGTTACAAAGTGGTAGTCGACCCAACAAGTTACTTGCACATATAAGAATAAAATAATATTCCCAATATTTGTTGAGAGTGTAGAAGGATGTAATGTTTAATAAAATAAATATTTCCCTATTCCTCATATATCCTACATATCCACTTGAACAGTTCTTTAATTTTTAATAATCCCCAAAATGTATAATTATTATAATTTTGCATATTTTTTAAAATTATTTTACAGAAATATCTCAACCGCAAGAAGTAAGGAAACTTAATAAACGGATTATGACTCCAATTAATAGAATCCGCATTGTTTGTTTTTGGAAATTCAATATAAATCTGCCTTACTGTAGAAAATTTAAATTTTCCTTTAATTTTTTTTTTAAATGAAATTGTTAATGAGAAATTTCTGATTTTCTCGTTATTAAGAACACATTACATGATTCCATCATATAAGTTTGTACCTGAACATGATTAAACAAATTTGAAAACGTAGAGTGTCAAAATTTTCAATTAAAGTAAATCAAGAAGTTTTGAAACTTGTCAGCTTCATGAAAATTTCGGACACATCATTTTTTGTTTCTAAATCCGTATGGTGGACGAAAAATGTTACTTCTTCAATTTCATTTCAACCCTCAACATTTTTTTTTAAATATGTAAAAAAAACGAGAATGAGTTATAACAATTTTTTGAAATTTTATCAACTAATTGGTACATTTGGTTTCATCCAGATATCGTCCACCCCTCAGTGCTTTTCTTATGTTCACTGCTCAGGTGGTTATGTCAGTAACAAGTCCTTACAATGGTAGAAGAAACCTTGGCGACACATTTGCTTTAACCCGGAAACCAAGTACATAAAACGTTTTCCAAAGTAGAATATAAACAAACCAAATTAGGCTGTAGCACAAAAACTGTTTGAAATGTCTCATTTTTGAACTACGGATTGCAGGGCTACGAAAAAATCAAAAGACCTATTAGGTGCCTTTACACGAACAACATTCGCGAGTGATTTAGGAAATGCTAGTTTCAATCGCCCGTGATGGATTCTTTGTCTAAATGCAACAAACAGCAAGGGTTTGGAAGTACCTAATTCGTCAGTATTTTACCGGGGAATTTACCACGCGATATCTGCTGTGTTTACTCTTCTACAGAGCGGACAGTAACGCCTGACATAACAAATGATAAAATTTTTGACCATACATTCGTAAATAATTCCTATAATCTTCAGGGTTATTTTCTCGTACTTCACGGATAAATGGTAAATGACCAAATCTTTCCCTATCTTTTTCCCGTACCTTCATCTAAATTGAATGTTTTTTTAGGTACACTAGTTAGAATGTACGCAGCTACACAAGCGAAAGCACAATTTCTTCTTCTAGCAGACTTGAAACTAAGGCCCAATTTTACAATCGTCGGATAAATTGAGTATTACAGTATTCTTGGAATAACGTAGATATGGAAGGAGGTTGAGCTATTCGGTGGATAATTATGCTGTTTTTATTTTATGTTTGCAAGCTTGACCTAAATGTAGCTAATACACCAGGATTAGACTTATACTTACTACTCACAAGTATACAACAACCATCAAATCCTTTTCAAATTTTAAACATAACACACGACAGTCCATTAACGCGTGAAATTATATTTACACGTAGGCGATTATCATTTGCCATTTCATCAGGTGTGCAATCACTTGTAAACAATTTTGTACATACATTTGGAACGTCCCATTCCAAATACTCGTGAAATCACACACGACTGGAATGGACACTCCAATCTTGTGCGACGGAGCGTACGTGTAAAGGCACCTAATCTATGACTTATCCTCTTAACCCTCTCACGACCGGTATTACCAACGTTTAAAGGAGACCTTAAATTTAAGTCGTGTTTAGATCGTGACATTTCTGCTTAGTTTGTATATAATAAATCACATTCTAAACACGAATTAAATTTAAGGTCTCCTAAAAATGTTGGTAATACCTGCCGTTAGCTGCTTAATTAGCTAGTGCTGCAATAGGAGAGAGGGATGAAGGCAAATACGTGTTAATCCAAAGTCCACTGATTTTCATAAAATCTACGTTAAAGAAGCCGAAAGAATAATGAAGACACAAACAACAGATGGATTACATTTTGAATATGTAGAAAAGTAGGAAACAGTAATACACAAAGATGAGTGGATAAAAATCTAATAAAAAAATAAACAAACCATAGTACACTTCTATGTAATGAAATTAATTACAATGAACTATTACAGTTTAAAACGGACGTAAAGAACACAAAATAAATTGAAGAGGCCACGGAAAGAACGTGTTAAGTCACTGTTTGTTAATTTTACAGAAGAGCATTGTTAAGGTTTAAAGTCTCATGGAAAATCATAGAAAAATCGTGTATAACTACAATTTGGAACATTTACTGATTTAAATGCTCTCCTGTAAAATTAACAAACAGTGACCCTTAACACACGTTCTTTCTGTGGCCTCTTCAATTACGAGGCGGAGTCAATGAAAACCTAAAAAACTATACCTAAGCGAACCTTGTCTCACAAGTTGGCTGAAATATAATTTTTGAGATGTATAAACTATAAAATAATTATTGTGGATGCTTTTATTGTACCTACAGAACGAGACTATCGTGTAAATATTATAATAATCATAAATTCAAGTACCTTCATGATCTGTGTTCATAACCTGATTCTAGAAGGTCGAAGAATTCGATCAAAACATATTACTTGTACTTAAGGAATGTCTCTAGAACGAATTTTCATCAAGGTTTAGACACGAGAAAGCTAACAATCAAATGGATTCCGAAATGCCTCAACGCAGATCCGAAATGTCAGAGAGTCATGAGCTGTACGCTGTAGCTCACTTTGCAACCGATTTGAGCAAGATTCTCCCAACTTTTTGGACCAAATTGTGACAAAATTTGTCTTTTATTTGCAAAGGAGATCAGTTCACTTTTACCAGGATTACATTTTAATTAAGGCGCGTACTGACCAAAGCTCTGAACAAGTTCAGAGCTGCTCGGAGCTAGATCTGAACTTGGTGAGGACGCTTCTCGTATTGGCCGGTTCTGAGCTTTCAGCAAAACCGAACCCGATCCGTGAAGTAGCGGTAAGATGAAAGGATTCGGGGTTCGGACAAGTTGCAAGCCAGCTCGGAACTCATTTCCAGTGTGGACGTGTATTGATGTAGATTCTTAATTTACACTTTAAATTAAGGTGAAAAAGGATTTTAATCTCATCAAAAATCAAACATTATATTCTATTATTTTATATAAACAACAAAAACGCCTACTACTATGTCTGACGGTGCAATCGCTAAAATCACGACGGCCGATCTACATCAATCGGCCCCGCTTTCGAAGCGATTGCACCACCGACATCAAGAATCTTCTTGACTTAGATTCCGGGAAAGAGCATCGGGCAATTCATTAAAGTTGGAACATTTCGAACTTGAGTAGCTCTTATTCTGACCCAAATCGGGGAGATAACTCTGAGGTATTCCCCGGAAATGGGCACGGACGCACTTGGAACAAAAGTATTTGGTCGCGGCACTTTGAGGAGTGTCTTTTATGAATTGGGCATTGACGTTTGACATTTGTCCGAAACTAAACTATCTTTCACTTGCGGCACTATGACAGGTGTCTTTTGGGATTTCGGTTCGCCATCAGATTTTACGACCAAGGAAGCGGCGATGTCCCTCGGTCTGTAATCAGTTTCTCACGGAAACCAAATTTTATGGGACACTCGCGGTGCCAATGATATTCTGGGCAATGTTGACACTTAGGCGGTTGACATTTCTCAGAACGACTTTTCGTTGTCGAACCCCGAGCCATGGTTGTTTGTAATGGTGATGACTCTAAAGCCACATTATCGAGAATCACAGCTCTGTTCAACATTTCTTCGTAAGAACGCACGACCGGAATTTCAAAACTGAGCCTATACTCAGGCAATAGTAATCGCTTAATATTGTTTACCAACAACGTCTCTTTATCTACGTAAGCAATTCTATCCGCCAACCAACCTTTCCTTAATAAGAATGCTTCTGATAATTCACCTTTTTGTTGTTCTTCTGTTAGAATTCGTACTAGAATTCGTGATTTAACTACTTCATTGTCAAAATGAGAAATCAATCGTTCACGAAATTGCGTAAAATCAAGATTGCAACCTTTATATTTGGACCACCAATGTTTGGCTTCTCCTTCTAGTTGTTTCTCGACTTTCTGGATCCAGTATCTATTCGGTAGCTTCAAAGAGGTAAGACAGTCCTCCATCTGGGCAATGAAATCTTTTGGATCCTCTTCGTCAGCTCCAGAATATACAGGCAAAGGGAGTGATGGGAGACTGGGTTGCGACTGATCTGGGGAACCGAACCCTACTACACGCCACCTTACCACCCTCGCGCTAACCCTGTGGAGAGACGTAACCAAGAAATAAAGAAGGGTCTCCGTCTCAGTCTCCAGGGTGATCGCCATAGGAATTGGGACTGCAAATTGTTTCAAGTTTTATTTCAAATACGATGTCGTCGCAACGCTGCCACTGGTTATACTCCAAGTCAAGCCATGTTGGGTTACGAGTTACCCTCGACCAGGAGAAGCTGATATTATGGAGGACAGACTAAAATCGACCATGACGAGCGTTTTAAACGAATTCGCCAGCGTCAAGCCCATTATCAGTCAACCTATGCAGGCCCGGAACAATTACCGCGCTATAGTGTTGAGATTTAATCATGATACGAACACATCCGATAGCCCAAGGTAATTCTGAATTACTCCCTGCATTTTTGCCAAAGTGGGCTGGTCCATGTACTATCCGTGAACTGTTGGGAGGTTCAATGTATCTTGTAGATCGAGAAGGAAGAATGACGAGGTTCATCAGGATCAGTTGCGTCTAGCTCCTCAGCAACATCGACCCGATCAAGAAAAATAATGAAAGTTCCAGAGAATGACAAGACCACTCCACTGTGAATGATGAAGTTATAAAGAATCGGAGGATAATTGATAATCTTGTTATTTTATTAATTACCGGTGTCCCTGGTGCAATCGCTTCGAAAGTAAGTGGATTGATTGAGTCTGTCGTATTTTATTGTCACTGTCATATAGTCAAAGCGTTTTGTTTGTTTATATAAAACATAGACATATAATGATGAGATTGTGGTCCTTTTTCACCTTAATTTACACTTTAAATTAAGGTGAAAAAGGATTTTAATCTCATCAAAAATCAAACATTATATTCTATTATTTTATATAAACAACAAAAACGCCTACTACTATGTCTGACGGTGCAATCGCTAAAATCACGACGGCCGATCTACATCAATGTCATTCATTCTGACAACTATCTGAATAATAGCGAACTAGTTTGGGATTTTCGTTCTGAAATAATTCCGAACTCCAACAAATTTTGATGTGTACAAGTCGAAAAGTTTTTATTAACCTGCTTTGAACTCGTTTGTTCTAAACTAGTTCCGAGCTAGTTCGAAACACTGTTTTTGGTGAATGCGCACAATTAGGTTTGTCTATTTTATTTATCGAAGTGATCTAATCCAAAGGGACTCAGATTACTTCCCCCCTTACCGATGATGCATCTACCGGATATAAAAATCAGTTGGTTCAGTTTAGGAGGGGATACGATATTGTAGCTAACGTTAAACAATTCCACGTGCAAATGCTTAATAAACCTGCCATTATACACGTACTTCATTCTTTTTCTTTTGTAACTAAAGCGGATCAGTTCACTTTGAGTTAAAGTAAACTGACCAAAGCTGCAAATAAAAGACAACTAATAGATGAAATTTTGGATTCACCACTACGATTCAGAGACCAAGGAACAGACCAAAGAAAGGAAGCACGTGGCTCCGCATTCGAAGAAATTTCGGGTCCAAGAAGTCAATTTTTTGGAACAAGGGCGTCACTACAGCTTGGAGAAACGTCATGGAAAATTTTTGAGATATTCAGGCCTATGATGTATGTTTCATGGGGGTTAAAATAACAGTTCTGTTATCTTAACTGCATTTGCATAACACCTCTTTTAAATACATCGACAATTTTTAGTGTGATTTTTAGTTATTTAAAGTTGTTCAAGTAAGTGCACCTCAGCACTAACCTATCATAAAATAACACCACAAAATAGCTGCACTGTTAAGATGATACATCATGGTTGGGTTTCTCAGTCCTAGTTTAACTTTAAACTCCTGTTTATTCCCATGGTAGCAATTATAAAAGCAATTATTCCTATGGAAATAAACAAGAGTTTAAAGTTAAACTAGGACTGAGAAACCCAGCCCATGCCAATTTTTGACAGCGAGAGCAGTTTACTGCTGACAACGATGTTATCCTTAACACCTAAGATACATCAATAAGCCTGATTATAAGTTAGTTGTTTCTATGCTAAAAATAACTATAATTAAACAGGATAAATCACTTAGGCCCAGTTGTACAATTCCAGTTTAACTTTAAGCCCAAGCTTAAACCCTTAACAACAATTGTTGAAATAATCGTTGTTATGGGTTTAAGCTCCAGCTTAAATTTAAACTGACGTTGTACAACTGTGCCTTAGTGTAAAGCAAAATCAGGCGTAAGAATCTGGGCAACTAAAACTTGATTTATTCGAGAAAGAGGCGATAGAATTCCTTCATCAATAGTCCAAGAAACTCAGATACATAGGAGAAGACGTTTAGGTTTAATTGCAAGTTTCTTTTTCCAGTTTGTGCATCGTTTATTTAATTTCTTTTCTCCGAACCCTTCTACTCTATTTAAAGAATCTTTCTTGTTCGATCACGTTTTAACGTTTAACTTTTACTTTGTGTATAGTTCATATTTTTTTAACTTCTATTGAAGTACTTACTTCAAAAAAATGATTTAGGCCCGGTACTTTAGTCACCGGTTAACTTTAATCTTTGGTTTATTCACATAAAAACAATTGTCTCTACAATTATAGGCATGGGAATAAACCAATGGTTAAAATTAATCGGTGACTAAAGTACTGGTCCAAAGTCTTGTTCTTTGCGTACCTATATTTAATAATCTACAATACTAGTGTCAATTATGATAACATTTTCATCTGCTGCTAAGCTGATGCTTGATTCGTTTATTACTCATCGTCATTTCTTTGAAAATCCATTTTCTATACCACTCTTTCTAGTTCACTAAAAAAGATAACTTAAAGAAATCTTAACGGATTTTCCATGATGTTTGTGACAAATAAAAATAATTTAGACTCGTAGATGCCAAAGGTAACAAAAAACAAGTTTTCTAGAAGTCTAAATTATTTATAACTCTAAGGACCCCCAGCCTTATGTACCTACCTACATTTATTTTATGATTAATTAATAAAAAAGAATAACGCCCAAAAACAGAAGTTAAGTTAATTTGATTATGCACAGATATTTATGACAATCATTTTGTATATTACCGGCAAATCGAATCATCATAAATCAAGGTGAAGACTCTTCACATCTAAACGCAATTAGGGACGTGCTTTAATATAATGAAGACGTTGGATACAACTTGAATAAAGTGATTATCACGGCAGTTTGAAGAGATCAACATGAAGTGCAAGTTGGGCAATTGCTTGATGACACTTCTAATGCCGTTGCATTTTCACGAAAGCCTTACGGAATTAACGCCTGTGCAAAACGAATTATTTACAGAGACCTATGTGTCTTACGTTTTGCAAATAAAAGGCACACACAGTGCGAATGTATTAGCAGGAAATAAAACCGATGTGGTAGATTCATTTTTGGCAAGAAATTTGGGGGCCGTCACAATAAGCCAATTCGATGTTTTGAGTACCCCCTTGAATCTAAATCTCATCGTTATATTTTTCGATGATGAGAGTGACATCGAAGTGTTCATCCCCAAGCTTGTTAAATCCAATAGTAAAGTTGTTAAGAAAAAAATTCTGTTTGCACTGCTTTCTCGATCGTATAAAAACGATGTCTGGGTTGAAAGGAGCTTGGCAGTTATCTGGAGGTATCGCATCTTGAACTTTGTCCTAATGTATGAGTATGGCGGCGTGCAGATAGTGACGTACAATCCATACGCCTACCAAAAGCTCGTAAATCTATCCTCCAATGGAGGTGTGTTTTTCCCTAAAGTACTACTCGATGTAAATGGAACTCTCCTAAGGGTGGCTTACGTCAATTCAAGTTTCACAGTAAAAAACGTGGATTACTACAGGTCTGATATGACAGTGCTTCATATGATAGGCAAAAAATTAAACGCCCGTTTTGAGCTGATAAGTCTGCATGAAATCATTGCGTCAAATTACAAAATTCCAACTGATATTGGTTACGCTCCTGGTTCTGTAACGTCGTTATACACTCACGTTTTGGAATTTATTTATCCGTATTACAGAGACGACTTCGTAGTTGCCGTACCAAAAGCGCAATTAATACCGGCCTTTCAAAACTTACACGTCGTCTTCGATGGGCCAGTTTGGTTAACACTGTGCTTATCAATAACCGCGATGTTAGTTCTGAATGTTTTCCTGAAGAAAATCAAGGTGTACAACATAGAATTTATGGACGTTCTGCTTTACTTGCTGAGGAGTTTGACGTTAGCCCCGATCCCAACGTTGAATCACCTCGAGTTTTATCACGTGAAATTAATTTGGACGTTCTGGACGTTTCTCTGTTTAATTATGTGCTCGGCTTTCAGCAGTGTACTAACAAGTGTACTAATTACGCCTAGGTACGGAACAAACATCGATACAGTCGACGCGTTGTTAAAGAGCGAATTGGGGATTTGCATCACGGAAAGATTTGCGACGGTCTTCGACCATCAAACCGACCCCAACGACCTGGCCATTCAAACCCGCTTGATCAGGCTTGCGAAGGATGACATCCTGAAAAAAATCAAAGAGAGATACACGAGTTGCGCCTTCACGATCCGCTACACCGACGTAATAGAATTGGACTTGTTGAATCCGGAGAGCAATTCTGTTTATCACATCATGTCGCAAAGCTTAATCCCGGCTTTGAGCACGTATTCTTTTTCTTTGCCGAGTGTTTTCATGACTAGAATGACCGAGATCATATCGATGGCGTTCGAGTCGGGCATAATCGAGCACATAAATGACGGAAAGAATTCGAATAGAAATATCAAATCGGCTAACGTTGGGGAAGACGCTGTATTAACCATGGCACACATACAGGCATGTTTTACAGTACTTGGCATTGGATATGGCGTTAGTACGTTAGTATTTATTGGGGAAATTTTGATTGAAAAGTTCGCAATTAAGGATGGTTTTCGACAGTTACATTATAACATTCATTTAAAATGATTCATTTCAAATCACACTGACAGGATATTAAATAAATAGCTTCTTTCCACATCCGTTTATTAAACTTGACGTTAATCTACTTGCACCGAGCGACGCATACAGAAAGACCAAACATGTTGTTCCTTCGAACTTACGTTTTAATTTTTATGCTGCAAGCAACAACGTCTTACAACATCAACGTTTCAACCGCATTAAACTTCGAGGATTTTTTCAAAAGTAATATCTATTTAGACGCGAACGTCTTGCGCAATTTATTCGTCGTCGCCAGCGAAAATTTGCGAACCAACGAAGTCCTGGATGCTTTCCTGAACATCCCCAGCAAAAGATGCGACTTCATCATAAACAAGGATCCAAACCACCATGTGGATGAGACCACTCAAAAACAGCAAATTTTTTACTTCACAAACGACGAACGCGACTTGTACAACACCCTCGTCAGTTTCGTCGTGGATAATCCCTGGAACGTGGATGATAATTACGTCTTTGTGGTTTGCGAAAGCGTGCGGAGCTTACGCTGGGTGAACAAAACGCTCGAGCTCTTTTGGACGCAAAATCTACTCAACGTCATTGTAATGTACCACGACGGCAATCACTTCGAAATTCTATCCCACAACCCATTTAGGAACACCATTCTTAATATGACGGGAAGCGATAATTTTTTCCCCGACAAGTTGCTTGACATGGAGGGAAAAACGATCAACGTGTTGATTCCCGATGATACAGACATTTTTATGGCCAAAGACTCCAAAGAAGCGAGGCTTATAAAAGAGATCGCTGCGAAACTGAACGCCAAATTGAACCTATTTAGTTGGGCCAGGTCGAAGCAAGCTGAGATCAGTGAGAAAATTGATTTTGTCTTCTATAACACTTTCACCACTTTGGGTAATAGTAAAAGGCGCAGGTATTTGTATCCATACAGAATGGATAACATAGTCCTGCTCGTCCCAAACAAAAAACCTGCCGGTATTCAACAAAGCATAATGAACATTTTTGATAAATGCGTCTGGTTTACTTTTGGGGGTTTAGTCATTGGCCTCGCACTTTTGCTGTATGTCATACTCAAAGTGTTACCAACACCAAATTTAAGCAGGAATCAAGCGTATTCCCAAGTTCTCCGGATATTTTTGGGGTACCCAATAACAAAATTTTGGAAATACGTTGGGGCGATACGTTTGTGCTTTTTGCTCTGGTTATATTTAAACTTGATCATAAACATCGCTTTCGGTAGTAAACTGACGAGTACTTTGGTCACGACCCATCACCATCCGGACATCGATACCATAAGGGAATTACTCGAAAGCGATTATAATATACTAATCCCAAATTCGCTTTTCCGAAAGATCTCGAGAGATTCGAATTACACCAAGACAAAAATCGAAAGCAAGTTATACGCCGTGCAGAAAAATTTATTGGTGCGTAAGATAATGGAAGGTGATGTTGAGCAAGCGTACGCCGTGTCCGCCGATATCGTGGAGAAAATACGTTGTCCGCCCGTTTTTTACATGATCGAGGAGCCTTTTTGGACGGGTTTACGGAGCTACGAGTTCCCCAAGGAGTCGCCTTACATTAGGAAGATAAATGAAATTTTAATGCGGTTTAGGGAAAGCGGTATTGCACGGCACATATTACGGAGGAAAGAAGACAGAGACAAACATGACACGCCAAACGCTCCGGTCACGTTGGATTTACTACATTTAGGCACCAGCTTGATGTATATTTCCATTGGGTATGGATTTAGTGCTGCTGTTTTTATAGTAGAGGTACTTCATCATAAATACAAAAATAAATTGTTTCTGCATTCACCAGGCGCTAAATTTATGTAACAAGTAAGTAACTAAAAAGCCTTTGGACATAGAATAAAATAAATCGCACTTCATCAATTAGCCCTGTCAATGGTGATAACGCAATAAAAGCATAGACCGTTACGAGTAGTCGACAAGTGCTCGTGGAAACTTAAAAATGCGCAGAAACTTCATACTTTTGGTGGTGTTTCATATAATACTTGCTCGATTACATCCCCCGAAAGAAATGAGATTCATCACTGAAACCAAACAGTATTTAACCAATGCAAAACTGAATTTGCCTTCGATTTACGAAACGGTGGCATTTACTGGCACCACAGACAACAACACAGGCCCCATAGTAGATTGGTTCATCAAGAGTATAGTAAACGTTCCCGTGCGAATAAGAAACGATGGGTTCATTCTGAAGACCAGCGTTTTCCTACCCAGAATCAAAATCGCCTTCAGTTTCATAAACACAGTGCAAGAATTTCCAGTGATTTTCGAACAGGCGCAGGTCTACGCATTCTGGGACCCCAAGGGTTACTTCCAATTCATAATTTGCGAGCCCGTCCAAAATTTGGATTGGCTGTACGATACGCTCAAGCTAATCTGGGCAAACAACTTGCTAAATTTCGTCGTGGTATTTTTTTACCATCACTTAGAAGTAATCTCGTACAACCCTTTTTTCGACGAGGTTTTAAATTACACCGAAAAACCTGGGAACTTTAATATTTTCCCCGACAAGTTCCTCGATATGAATGGATACGTGTTAAAAGTTGCTATGTTCCATGATCCACCGAGAAACGTTTTGCACAAAGGCAAATTCCGTGGCCCGGACATTAACTTACTGCAGAGCTTCGCCGAGAAGGTCAACGCAAGCATCGAGTACGTCATCACGGGGAAAAGTTTCACCGGAATTTTCGAGTGCATCCTCTCGGGGGCGGCCGATTTTTCCTTCACAAGGAGCTTCGTCGTTGTTAGCCGAGGGAACATACGTTTTTCGTACCCGCAAAGCATAGATTACATCGTCGTGGTTGTACCTAAAGCAGACAGGGTACCACAATATGAAAACTTTTTCCTGACATTCCAAGACAAGGCTTGGTCCGCCATTGGGATTCTAACAGCTTCTATGATCTTACTCTACTTCCTACTCAGTTTCTCTTTTTTAAGAAAAGCTTTTGACTTTACTTACATCGAATCGGCCTTCTACGTGCTGCAAATACTGTTTTCTGTTCCGGTGGGGCGTTTAGGAAATAGGATATGGCGCGTGAAAATACTGACGCTGATGTGGATCATCGTATCGATGTTATTATACACGGCGTTTCGGAGCTCGCTGATAAGCGTTATGATTAAGCCAAAATATGATGAGGATGTGAAGACTTTGGAGCAACTGCAGACGTTCGACTTGAAAATTGCGATGCCCCACATTTACACCAAAATCGTTTCGAGGGAGAAGAACTTGCGCAAGCAAATCGTAACCATGACGCGCGAGACTATTTTAAAGAAGACAATGAGCAGAGACACGGATTACGCCTTCGCCATGCCTCTCATTTACGCTTTGTACCCCGTGAGAAAGTACAGCTTCAACGGCGCACCCCTGTACCACATCGTCGAGGAATATTTAATACCGGGCTTTTTTGCGTACCCCTTTCCGAATAAGTCGCCTTATGGGAAGCTTGTGGATAGCTATGTGACGAAGGCGATGCAATATGGGATATCCATCCCACTGTCAGCGGAGAATTTGCCTAGTTTGAAGAATTATGTCAGTTCTGATAAAACTGTGCTGACTTTAGTTCACCTGGAGGCTGCGTTTTATCTGTTAATATTAGGATACGTTGTGAGTATTATTAGTTTTGCTTTGGAAATGATTTGTAGTAAGTGCAAGAAAAAAGTAGTTGTGCGTCAGTCCTCACTCAATGCTTCTAGAGGCCCAAGCTACGCCTCAGCTTTCGATTAAATTAAAACAACCAGATATTTACTTTAGCTAGTAAAAAGTTTTACACAATTAATGCAATTAAATACTCGTTAATTAACACAAAGTAATTTTCCTAATGGGGCTTTAAAAACGCTCGTTTATAAAGAGCAACGAGTAACTGGGAGATTAAACAGTCACAGTTGTGGATTACAAATGAAATTCCATATAATTCTATTACTACTGATAAGTTTGGGTTTAGTTCCAACAAATGGAAATATGATCCTCCCAGCTCAACCAGAGCACATAAAACAAACCAAGCACTATTTAACGAACGCAAAACAGAATTTGCCTTCGATATACGAAACGGTGGCAATAATAGGAAGCAATCGGGAAAACACGAGGACGATAGTCGATTGGTTCCTTCACCAAATCGTCAATTTCCCAGTTCGCATACGAAACGACGGCAAGCTGCTTTCTAGAAGAGAACACATGCCTAAAATCAAGATGGTTTTCGTCTTCATCAACGCGGTGGAAGAATTCCACGAGATTTTCATCCACTCGAAAAATTACACGTTCTGGGATTTGACTGGGTACTTCCAATTCATTATATGCCATCCGGTGGAAAACTTGGGCTGGTTGGAAGAGATTTTAAAGATGATTTGGTTCAACAACATATTGAATTTCGTGATCGTTTATTACCACGAGCGATTGGAAATCATATCGTACAACCCGTTTTTCGACCAGGTTTTAAATTACACCGGGCAACACCCCCACTTTAACGTGTTCCCGGAAAAACTCGCCAATCTCAACGGTTACAAATTACGCGTCGGGATGTTCGATGATCCCCCAAGGAACAAACTGTATAAAGGAAGATTCCAAGGACCGGACGCTAATTTATTGAGGGGTTTCATCGAGAAAGTCAACGCGTCTGTTGAGTACGTATTGACACCAGACGGGCATAGAGGGATTTACAATGACATTCTGAATGGCGTCGTGGATTTTTCTTTTACGGCCAGCTTTCTTTTCGCGAGCGACGTGGGTAATATTACTTTTTCTTACCCGCGACAAATGGATAATATAGTAGTTCTTGTACCGAAAGCTGGGGTGGAACCAGAATATGAAAGCTTCTTCCTCATATTCCAAGACGGTGTTTGGTACACGATCCTCTTTTTTATTTCGCTGGTTTCTTTACTGAGTTACTTACTGAGTTTTTCGTTCAGGACAAACACCTTCAAGAACGCACCCACGCTCTTGGTGCTTGACGTCTTGCAAATGTTGTTGAACCTACCAATAAATACCATCAAGAAATCTGGTTGGCGTATCAAAATCATAAACATATGCTGGATTTTCGTAGCACTTGTGTTGGGCACAGCTTTTAAGACAACTTTAATAAGCGTCCTGGTAACTCCTGCTTACAGAGAAGATATAAAAACATTGAAGGAATTGGAAACTTACAAATTGATGATCGCAACCCCTGATTTGTTGGCTAATATATTGAATAACGACACGAACTTATCCAAGCGTTTCGTGTACATGGAGCAGGAGGAAATTCTTAGAAAAATCATGAGGAAGGACACCGATTACGCTTTCGCCTTACCACTGAGCTATGCGTTATATCCTGTTCGGCAATATCGGGTGAGAGACGCATCCCTGTATCACATAGTGGAGGAGTTTTTGGTTCCTGCGTTTTCCGTATATCCGTTTCCCTTGCACACGCCTTACTACAATGCCATCAGCGAGTACATCACCAACGCCTCGCAGTATGGGGTAGGCTTGTTCAGCACGTCGTCCCGAGAAAAATATGATGTGATCAGTAATTATGAGAAGTCCCACACTGTTTTCACCATGGCTCATTTGGAAGCTCCGTTTTATTTAATGTTCATGGGGTATTCTGTTAGCTTAGTGGTTTTCATCTTTGAGGTTGGTTGGGATAAAATCAAGAAGATGAAGGAATTGCATGATATTATTTATACGTATAGACCTTAGGGAGATAGGTATCTTGCAGGTTGTGATAGAATCGTCACTTGTAGACATAAATTTAAAAAAAAAAAAGGTGTGAGCACTGACACTGTATTTTTAGAGAACAGAAAACATTTAGTAAAAGAAAAAGTTATTTAAATTCAAACGCGATTTGCGTCGAGCGTACCTACCAATAATAATTTATGAAATTAATGACGCCAAATTCAAAATATTTATGCCTGTATTATTTTAAGAAGAATTTGTTTACGTTATAAAATAAACAAACTCAAACTAAATCGCAGTAGCATACCTCAAAGTACTTCTATATTGTTGAATTTCTATTCCATTAATTTTTAACTAAATATTAAATTATTTTGAGCTACAATTATTTATTTCTTTGCCTTAAAATAGGTATTAAGATGTAAGTGGTAGGCAAAAAATAAATTACTTTTATTTTAGTACGTTGTTATTTATTGCTGATTAGATTAAGAATAATATTTCAATAAAACGTTTATTTAAATTTTAAATAAACGCTTTTAGACATCTGGCGTCCTCTATTGAGCAGGTAGCCTTTGCAACGCTGGTTTAATGGAGACACGAATATGGCCAAACGCTGTGTTGCCACGCCGAATCTAAAATCTTCTCGCCATACGATTTATGATTTCAGATTAAATCTTTAATATTCACGTCAACATTACATTTAACACGAAACTATCTAATCCAACAAAACCAGAAAGAAACTGTAGGGTTATTACAATTATGAAAAGAGCCCTTTTACGTCATGGACCCTTGATAACCTTTCAACTGCACTTATTAGTTACGTTTCTGATCTAACGTATGTTTTAAGGGAATGTAAGGAACAATGTTTCCAAGTTCTATTGCCTAGGCTTAGAGCCTAACACTCTTACATTAGTTACGTTGCTGATCTAGCTTATGTTTTAAGGAAATGTAAGGAATAATATTTCCAAGCTCTATTGTCTTTATTGCCTAGGCTTAGAGCCTAGCACTCCTACATTTATGAAATAGTGACCAGGGCCTTTTAAACCCTTGAACATTTCTCAACATAGTTATACCCCAGACTTATGTTAAGTTTTAAGGAAATTTAAGCAACAATATTTTAGAGAGTATACTCAACTTTTATCTGATTGCAGTTAAATAATTTTCTTTATGAAAATTACCAAAAGGAACTTATTTTTTACTACTCTTTTTAATAAGCAATCAAAATGAAAACATGAATAATAATCAAATTGAAAGACTTAGCCCAGTTGTACATACAATTCGAGTTTAACGTTAAACCAAAGCTTAAATAACATGGTTGTGATGGACATTGCTATGAGTTTAAGCTTCGCTTAAAGTTACACTCGAGTTGTACAACTGGGCCTAAGATTCATTAAGTAAAAAAAAAACATTAAACACATTACACCTTAATCCTGTAAATGTCTCAGGTTTTTTTACACTGATTTTTAGGAATTTATTGTGATCCTGGCAACGTTGCCAAACATTGCCAACTGTAGCATCACATGACACTGACAAGACGTAGTTCGTATACGTAATGTGGACGCGTAGTGTCGTGGATATATACAAATGGTGATGTGTTTTCGAAATTGAGAAACTTTTTTCTGACATTGCGCAGTGCCGAACTGATGCCCCATCAGGAAAATGGTAATTATCAGAAATTTTAGGCATATCTCGTACGTGACGCGAACGCGACTTTCACTGTAAAGAGCGAGAGAGAGAGAGAGCAATGATCCGAATCTGCTATCACAGCAGGAGAAATGTGCTCGCCGATTTTTGCCCAAAAAAAAATAGATCCCCTGTTAGTTTAGTTCTATTACAGATGTTTCCGTGAGTCATGGAAAAATTCCCTCTGCGAAAAGGACCTCAGCCTATAGCTTTGCAGTCTCCCACGTATCAATCGGTTAGCATAAAGGTAAATACTTAGATGTTTTGAAATAAATAACAATTATGTAGAGTATTTCGAGACTGCTTGTTCAGCAGCTGTGTTGGGAAACTGCAGTTTTAATCGGTGAATGGCTTGCATAATTGCACACACCAGTACTTTGGCACAATTGTATTGAAATTTCCGGAAAGTTACAGAAAGAACCCCTTCACAAATTAGTGCGTCATTTACAGAAGCAGATGAATCTTTACTAAATTTAAAGTATCTTAGGTAGAATCAAACCTGGACAGTAAACAACTTATGAAAAAAGGGCAATTTTATGTAAATTTACTTCTTGTGTTTTGAGTTGACGATGCTACTAAAAAACCTAATTAACAAAACAGGATCTTTCCCCAAATAATAACTTTTTGTACTGGCTTCTATAATATGAAATGCTGTTACGAAAAGAGAAGGGCATATTCAGTTTTTTTCAAGATTGTATCCTTTTAATAGTTAGAAAGTAAATGCCAATTAAAAAAAATATTTTTCTAAGTTTTCCTTGAGCAAGCACCATGATGAGTTTTACTCCGAAATGACGTCATTATCATTTCATGTTTTTTTAAAATAAGAGAAGTAGCTTCTTTATGGTCATATGTTGCTTATTTTCTGTTTTAAATTTCCTGTAAATGAAAGTCAAATAATTCGCTTGTATCGTTTGTTTTTTTTTAAACAATAAATAACACAATAGTTTTCAGATAGCACGTACGTGTTTTTGTTACTAATCTATAATGTTACACAAATGGCAGATAAACTTCACGCGAATTCTCTAATCGTCATTATATTAATCATTAAAAATCCGTTGATTACCACAATATAATTTAACTGAAAACGAATGTGTTCGTAAATACAATCATCTTTACAAAAAAAAAAGTAAAAGTAACTACGTGCTTATTGTGAACGCATCATAATTTTGAATACTTGTAAATTTTATTTTCTTATTGTCTTTTTTCGTTTATTACAACAGATCTCAATTTTATTGTCTTTTTTCGTTTATTATAGTTCACATACAAGTATTGTCCTATCATACTGTTGTTGTAAATTTTATTTTCTTATTGTCTTTTTTCGTCTATTACAACAGATCTCAATTTTATTGTCTTTTTTCGTTTATTATAGTTCACATACAAGTATTGTCCTATCATACTGTTGAGTTCGAAACTTCGAAAGCTAGGTTAGGAATGCAAGTTCAAATGTCAAATTAACAACTGTCATAATGATGATGGTTCACAATTAAATTTTCATGGCCAACTTCGGCGCCAGATTTAAAAAAAAAAAAACGCTATCAAAGTATTGGTTTGCAACAATTGTAGTTAAATTAAACACGTTTGTGTAATGGCCGTTTTGAAAAACTTTCAAAAGTTATAGTTATTTGAAATTTGGACGTTTCGCTCTTCAACTTCTTCAGAATAAAAATAATTTTGAAAAAGTTATGAATTATCTGTCAATGTACAGCAAACTCTCAATATTTGCGACGTTTTTGAAAATCGTTTTCTCAAGAGATTCGCATTCACAATACAGAGGAAAACGTCTACATTTTGAAAGTTTTTTTTTAATAGTTGTACGAGAATAATTATTGCAAATTTGTTTGTAATATCTCAACTATGTATTTTGATTATATTTTTGACTAAAAATAACTTATGTACAGTAGCGGACAATAAAATCCGGGCACACCATTTTTACAATGTAAACCTGAATACCTATTAAAGTTTTCAGCTAAGCGTTCGCCACCTGGTGTCAACTAAACAAACCCTTGTATGCTACATAACATCTCGTGTTTTGGCGTCGATTCTGAGTATATGATGTGTTATATGTGATATTTACATTAAATCAACTTGTGTATTTGTATTGGTACGCACTTAAACACGTGCATTACAAAAATTCCGAATAGCTTACAGAGGTTCAGATTTATCCGCGGTAGCGCTGCGATCTTAAAATCAAACGCCTATTAAACAAAATGTCGCAAGTAATTCTGACGTTTAATATAAATTCTGACAGAAATATAACCTCAATAAAAGTCTGATTTACCAAATTTGTCTAAATGTGAACGACTTGTCAAATTCTTGCCAGGATTTTATTGTCCGCTACTGTACTATCGGGGCCTTTAAATTTCGCACGATTTTTTTATCAAATAGCCAGAATTTTTCTAAATTATAGTTTTGTAGAACAGGCTCTTTCCTCAATTTTGACACTAAAGACATTTAACCAAAAGTCATATTGTTTGGTTATATTTTAAAAACAGCAAGATAGTAAAATATTAGAACTGAAATAGCAGAATAAAAGTAGCGACCAACCGTCTTCTAATTTTGCGATTGCAAAACCCTTCTCTCCTTCAGAAAGCACGTGATTTGCATGGTGTTGCTACAACTTTAGCATTACATTTGAAATCTGACGTTTAAAATGATTATTTTTGACAAGTCGTCAAAGAAAGCCATATTTACAGCGGAAACTTAAATCGTGCGAAATTATAAGGTCGCGATAGTACATGTCAAATAAATGCGTCGCAGCACGACTATTTTCTGACCTGTAAATTGTGTTTTTGCCATGGAGTTCTCGAGCTACTGTTCTGCTGATGAGGCTCCAATTAGGGCCGAAATAGCTGTACAGAATATGCTCGGCAGGATTGCAATGGGGCCCATTGCAATCCTGCCGACTTCCAACCAACAATTTTGCAACTTATGTATAGTTGCGGAATTTAAAAAAGCATACAAGTCTTTAGGCTATATTCTATTTCTCTCTGATTGACATAAACGCTGACAATCAAATCACGCAAAATGACACAATGCATAAATAATTCTATTCTATTATAGTCAAGAAAACCACCCTTCTTCAATTAATGTAATTATTTTCGTGTTTTCTTTTGGCAACATTTAAATGCGGCACTTTAATGTCACTTTGACAATTATTTTGACTTTTAAAACGAAAATAATTTCAAAGAAAGACAAGAGCCGTCCTCCATTTACATTCACTTCGCCCAAAATCAAATCAATTTGATTTTGAAATGAACTGATTTTAAAGTGAACAGAGAGACTCTTAAAGGAATGACGTTTTGGAACTAAAATTAACATAACCTCAAAATACGTATGAAATCACATGAAACTGATGTGATAACTGATTAGAAAACCAGCTTGGTCAGAACGGGGTGCGGGAGGGAAAACTCAATCACTTCCTCAACACTGATCGCCAAATGAATAACTGCAAATGGAATGCAATCAGTGATTTTTAAGTGAACTTGAATCGATTCGCGTTCAAATAAGTTGTAAATGGAGGACGGCTAAGTTCACAACGAGACGTTTCGAGTGCAGTGTTGCCAGTACATAAATTTTTTAATCACCAGACAACTAACCGAAAAAGCACCAGATCGACTTGAAAAATCACCAGCTCAAAAAATTACAATAAGTAAAATAATAAAACAAGAGTCATAACGAAAATAAATAATATAATATTACTCTCATTACAACATTATAAATTATAAAATATATTTAGGGGAAAAAACAAAAGTTCATTCATCAGAAACATAAAGTACGTTCACTTTTGTAATGAGTAACTAAATTTATACTATTTAGTAACTTTTACCGTTGACTTTTGTTAGTTCTCGTATCTTGTAAATGGGACTTTTATTTTTAGGTTATGTTGACTTTGCGTGCTTTTTCAACATTTTATTGAATGCATTATACCTAACTATGGTTCTTTGTTTGATTGATAATGGATTTACGGGTCATTTTTGTAAATTGCATTTTGCAATTGACAACTAAATTGTGACAAACGATAATTTGTTTGACAAAACTTTAAATGCAATACCAATCGCAACATAAGAACAAAAAAATCACAATTAGTTACTCATTACAAAAGTGAATGGAGAATATTAACTACATATTAACTATTATTGTTATTACCATAATATGTTTTCTAATAATGTTGCCCCGAATTCTCATCTTATGGTTAAAGTCGCTGACAATCAATTCACGCAAAATGACACAATGCATATAGCTTTATTCTCCTTTTAGGAGTCAATAAACCATACCTCTTGCAATTAATGTAATCACGACTTTAACCATTATGATTACATAATAAAGCTATATCGTTTGTTGCTTATTTTAATCACGACTTTAACCATAGTTAAAGACGAAAATAATTTCAAAGAAAGACAAGAGCCGTCCTCCATTTTTTATCTTACCTGTCAAACGTTTCTAAATGTTGGTATCTGTTACCCGAATGTTAAGGAAATTTCAAAAATTTCCACTCTACGTTTACGGATAAAAGCAGGGTTCCAACAGAAACCCTAGAATTTTGACACTGACAGGTATTAAAAAAAAAAAAAACTACAAGAGTTATTAATCTAGGAAACATTAACCTCGATGGCAGTGGCTAACTATTGACAAAAATCACCAGATTTTTTTAAAAAATCACCAAAGCACCAGTTTCTTCATAAAATCACCAGATCTGGTGCAAAATCACCAGTACTGGCAACACTGTTCCAGTGTTATGCTTTTATAAATTCCTACATCGTTTTTAAGACGTGTTTAAAATGGTACAAGTTACGCTGCATTATCATCAATGGAACAGTACAGGACGACGTTATTTATTTAGTTATTTATCAGCAATTCAAGGATTTAATGAAATTATATCTAGAACAATTTAAAACCAACTGACTGTGAGCAAAAATTCATTTTATTTTTTAGGGACCGTCTATATTTGCATACCTAATTTTTTTCTGATAAATGTCAAGGATGTTCAGAATTCTTTTAGTATTAATCATAGCGCGGTTCTGTACTTTTCCGTTTGATTAGATTTCTTCTTTGTCTGTATATTTTTAAAGTGTGGCGGTTTTTATACGTACCAAATAAATCATTTCGAAAAACAACTTTTAAATTTAACTTAGGACCGTTTTACACAGAGAAAAAAGAATAGTAAAAAGTATAGTCGTCCAAGTTTTGTATCGGTTTTATGATCTTGCTATAAAAAACATCTTCAAAGAGACCGGCACTCCGGTCGCCTTTCTTTCGCTTTTTTTGGCAAAGTCATAAAACCGCTACCAAACTGGGACGACTATAGCACAATTGTAGCTCAAATAGCTCCAGAAACAAATTGTATGAGATATTCACACAGTTGCTTGGCATAACAATATTCTTGTAGTAAAATTTCAATTCAATGTTTATAATTTTACTACAGTCTGTATCTACTACTTCTGGAGCTACTTGAGTGTGTTACTTTTACTATTCTTTTTCTCTGTGTACACTACCCTATTTCTTGTACAAGATTTGGTTCAATTTCTATAATAAAAACTTAGAACAAGAAATTTTTGAGCTGCAGATGCGGTTCGGAAATAGAACATGTTCTATTTTTCTAGACAGTTTTTAATTCAGTTAAAATTTACTGCATAAATTAAATTATTTAAAAAACCAAATCTTGTATAAGAAATAGGATAGTGTAAAACGGCCTTTAATTTCATTTTCATAATAAGAAAGGAAAAGGGGCGTGTTAAATCTCCAAATGCGAAAGAAACATTATCTAGTTTCTGCTCACAGTTTGATAAGGAAACACTTTGGAAACGTCTGCTTTTTATTTGGCAAGATTAGAAGCTAATTAAATTAAGATAAAAATAATATTTACAGTTCAAAATAATATAGTAATAGTAAAGGGAGGAAATGTAAAAATTTTTTTTATGAAAAAATTTTGACAATTTTAAATGCAACGTTAAAGACTTTATTGTGATTCCCAAAATGTTTCTGCTCATAGCTTAAAGTTGGAAGTTGATTAAATTTAGTTAAAAATGATTACAATCCTATCAACAATACTGGGTGTAAACAAATTAAAATCATTAATTGGGAAAATTTAAAAACCTCTGCGGCAATTTTTTAAACGAACAAAGGTTAATGATAAATTCATACAAAACAATAAATACTTAATTGTGATGTTTCTACTCATAGTTTGAAACTAAAGAAAATTTTTTAGAAACGTCGACTTCATTTGCGGAAATTGGAAGCTGGTTAAAATAGCATAAAATTGCGGAAATTAATTGAGGGCATTATTCCAAAAACCAGACAAGTCCAAAATATCTGGTTTACAAGTTGTCACTATTTTATATACTTTAAGACAATGGCTATCTAGTGGTATAATTTGTTTTGCTATGAAACAGAAAGTCCGACGATTTTGCACGAAGAAATATGTGCGATTGTACAAAAAAAGACAAATCCCACTTGTTTCCTGCAAAAGCCAGACAATTATCATTTTTGGATTCGTCTGGTTTTTGGAATAATGCCTTCAATTAGACTGTGAAAACTAGTTTATAGCAGAAAACCTAAAAGGAAAAGGTATAGAGAAAATATTGATAGCATCTTAGAAAAAAAAGAGGGAAAGAAAGTTGTTTGGAATTGTATGAGGTTGTCCAGAAAGTAAGTAAGTTGACCATAAGGCAATATTGGCTTCGCGAAGAGAATGTCGCGAAGAGATGTCAACTTGTGTTAACTACACGATTTAAAATTTAACATTTTAACGTACCCTTACCAAAAAAAAATGCAAAAATTGGTTGCACTTGTTAAGTTTGCATAAATTTAAACAAGGATGCAAATAAGAAGAAGCACTTTCGGCATCCTCCTTCATTATATGTAATTGCAAAGGAAAGATTGCAGTTCAGAAAAAAAATGTACACACAGTATATGGTGAAGATCTACTAACGATTAACCGTACCAAGTTTGGTTTGCAAAATTTCCTAAGGGATTTCTTTTTGTCAAAGATGAGCTCTATGGTCTGGGATGCCAAGGAAGTGTGATGATGAACAAATCAAGATACTGCTGGAAAATAATCTTTGTTAAATTACTTATCGAAATCCAGTGCAGAAACTTAACAGAACAAAACAAAACTGCTTGCACCTCTATCTGCGATTCGCTTCTTATTTAGATACAACGTGTTTGAAACGACTGGCAACGGGGTGGAAAATTGGTTATTTATGATTATGACATTGTGGATTAGACCAAACAAAATCAACCACTTCAAAAGCAAGTCTTCGTCCTAAGAAAGTCAAGCTTTGCGTTTGATGTGACTTTTGACTTTTATAACCTTCCCAGCCGACGGAACGGTCTTCGCCTTCTTTGGTGCAGTCTCCCCGCTAGCAACCTTTTAATTGTTACCAGAAAGTAAAACGTTTATTTCACAACAGAAACTGAAGGAAGAACTCGATAGAAAGCATCCAGAACTGAAGAACAGGAGGGAGGTTGTTTTCATCAAGATAACGCCAAACCCCGTATTTTTTTGACTACTCGGTAAACAATGTTGGAGTTTGGTTGGAATGTTTTCAGCACATCCACCTTATTCTCTGGACCTTGCACCAAGCGATTATCATTTCTTTCAGTCCCTACAAGATTCCCTTAAAATCTGACAATTTGAATGCCTGCAAAATTTGCTTAGAAAATTTTTTGAAGAAGTGCGGGGTTGCTCAATTTTAAAGCTTAGGATTCTCTATGTGTGTTCTCTCGCTTATTTTACAAAAAAGAAGGTTGTTAAATTTGGATGATTTGCAGAAATTCTTAGATTAATGTCTTTAATTGCAATGCCACAAGGAAAGGTAAAAGCTCATAAACTCATTTCTCCTAAAAGAAAAGGAAAATTAGTTTGTATACCGTTATAAACTGACCGTGAGTCATTCAGACTCCATACGGATATGTCAAATACCTTCTACCTACCAAGTCCCTTATACAGTGGAATTGATGTACCCTCTTAGAAATAATCCTAGACGTGTCAAGAAGGACCAATTTAGAATCAATTAGGTACAGGTCCCCCAAAAAATGTATTAGGTACGCATAAATTTTAGTGGGTATTGGGGAAAATACTCTTTTAAATTTCTCTGGCATCAAAATGTGATCAATTAGCATTTTTGGCGTGATATGTTTAGAAGAACCAATTTAGAATCAATTAGGCTCAAAGCAGGATAGAACCCTTATTACGTAGGTATTCTAAATATGTATAAGATACGCATAAATTTTAGTGGTTATTGAGGAAAATACCCTTTTAAATTCCTGTGTCATCAAAAATGTGATCAATTAGCACTTGCGTCGTACAACAGCATTTTACCGTATTCATTCACAGTACCGGGACAAAGTAGGTGACCCGATGAGGCGGCTATCGATTTTGCGGACTCGCGCATGCTAATGCTGACAGTTCGTCGGAAATGTTCTTTGGCGATGAAGTGCGGGCGTTTTTCGGGCGATTTGTTGTGACCAGTGAGTTTTTTCTTTCCTAACACGCAACCTTGCGTTTTCGCAGTACACCAACGGCGCTAGGACCTCCTATGTATCTTCGACCGATGACGACATGATCGACATAGCTACCGCTGGAAATACCGACAGGAACATCAGGATTCAAGAGGATGGAGACGATGGGAGCTCGAGTTGTAAGTTGCAATTAACATCGCAAACACAACCACACGTTTATTTGGTAATGAATTAATAAGTAAGGGCGGGCCCGACGTTAACGTTTGAGAAGCGCTGGCTTGTCGTCATCACGATGCAGTTAAACAAACAATGTTTCACAGTCACCTGCTATCGTTATCAATTTTATCAATCAATGAGTGTTTAAATATTATCGTATAAATATTGCCTTGTTAATAAAAGTCGCGTCGCAGATCCTTTAAATACGTGGAAGGCGATAACATTCAACATTTTTTGATTTGGTGACTATTAGACTGATGGAAATAAATTATTCAAACCGCCCACGAAATAAAATAAAAGTTCAGGATGTGTACATTATCGATTGAAAGTGACTCGATAATGTCAATTCTAGAATGTTGGCCTTAATCGTTCATTTTGCCTGTAATTTGAAAGTTGTTCCCCTTTTTCTTAAATCCTTCTTTTCCCAGGACTTAAGAGTGTATCCCTTGCTTGCAAATAATACACATTTTCATTTCGTCTTCCTACGCTATCTTCTCAGGTCTTTTACTTGGGCCATCCAAGTCTTCCTAAACCCTATCCTCCTTCTTTTTCTTCAACTATGGCCTGAAGTGTTTTTTTTGATATATTGATGTTGGCCTATTCTATGCATGTGTTCATATCAATGCAATTCATTTCTTTTTTCCCAGTTTGTCGTAGTCACCCTAACCCATTTGATTTTATTAGCTGTTTCCTTTAAGTGTCTCATTTCTATGGTTCTTATTTTACTCTCGTCTCTTTTGTGTCTTTCACTGTTCACGTATCCACCGCTTCTTTGCTGTTTTAAATAAAATTTTTATTTCGTTTAGTATCTTCCCACGCAAACTTCCCTCTCTTTCTCCTATTTGGTTCGTTCAAGATCGTTCCCAATCTTCTTTTCCTCTAGCCTATGGCCTCAAGTACTTTCTTGTTTGTTAATTTCAGCTTATTTTAAATTTGAGCTCTTGCTCTCTTCCTTCTTCCTCAAAATCGATTTTTGATCCAATGTAGCTCTAACTTTTTCAAGATCACTCCACTTGGTTTTATCAGCTACTTTCTTTATTTATTCTTTTCATTTTGATAAAATGGAAAATAGACAAAAAATAAAAGAATATATTGAGGACTAAATCCTCCGTAACAAATAACGATGTGTTTGTGTGTGTGTACAAAAAGGGTCACTAACTTAAAAATTAATTTTATTTATAAATATCCAAGGGCTTTCGAATTTAATAGATAATAATAATAAGGGAAAGTCTGACAAGGCAAAAAATCTAAAACATAGTAAGTCGCTATGCCAAAAAATTCGATTGTTTACATACCGTATGTTTCGCTTCAACTTGAAAACGTACGCGCATGTCTTGCGCACTTTCCTCTTAAATCCTAAGATTTTTTTATATGAACCTTGTGCTTATCTAGAATATACAGCGAAGTAGACGTGACATAGTGATCAAATATCTTATATTTTATTTATAACATAGATTGTTCTATCTACGTCATTATTCAAGTTTCAGTGAAATGCGTTGCAATAGCACGAGCCAATCGAATTTTTCTTGGCTTACAAACAAACAAAAAGTTGTTTTAATCAACGTCCTACGCTTGGCATGATACTGTACGTGTTGTATGATCAAGTATCTAGCAGATAACGATAATTGCTTGTTTATGTCTATTATAAGCGAAAGTTATGTGCGTTTTTGCTTAACCCGAACCTCTAGTTACGCTGTTTTAACATACTTTTCACATGTTTACCTGCTAAAACGTGTGGTGTGCTGCTTTTTTAATCTTATCATTACTTTCAGATGCCGCGTCATTCAGCGGAATGCACGGTAAGTCTGCTTACATGCCATGTTTAATAATATTTTACTAACTGGCCGGGATTTTAATTAACTTGCACTACGGATTTTTTTTTTAAATTAAATTGAGCCCAACACAAATCATTGTTTTGCAGATTCCGGGGACATACCAGGTATTGGTCAGTATGAAGACTTTCATACAATTGATTGGCAGCGCGATATCGCAAGAGATCGCATGCGACATAGATACATCATCAAGAAAAAGCAGGACTCTCTTTGGAACTTGATCGAAGGGGCACACGATGCCTGGTCGGGGTGGTTGTGTGTGTTACTGGTTGGTTTAGTTACTGGTGTGGTGGCAGGTGTTATAGACATAGGTGCGAGTTGGATGACCGATTTGAAATTCGGAATTTGCCCGCAAGCATTCTGGTTAAACCAAGAACAGTGTTGTTGGTCATCAGAAGAAACCACCTTTGATACCAAAAATTGCTCACAGGTACCAATAGTTTAGTCAAAACAAAAGGATGAGCTTTTTATTATTTTATTTCCAGTGGTTAACTTGGTCCGAAGTCCTAGGACAGTCAAAAGAAGGAGCAGGCAGCTACATCATTTCGTATCTATTCTACATAGTTTGGGCACTTCTTTTCGCAGCCTTGTCTGCGTCTTTGGTGAGAATGTTTGCACCCTACGCCTGCGGTTCCGGTATACCAGAGGTGAGTGAGTACAACCGATTGATTTTTCAAAAAAAAAATGAACATTTTCTTAATTTCAGATTAAAACAATACTCAGTGGGTTTATCATTCGGGGATATTTGGGCAAATGGACGCTTATTATAAAAAGTGTTGGTCTTATCTTGTCCGTGTCTGCGGGGCTCAGTTTAGGAAAAGAAGGCCCCATGGTTCATATAGCATGCGCGATAGGTAAGTCCCATTTAATTAGGGTATTTACTAAATTCATTTTACAGCAGTGGCTTCAATAAACTATAACAGTTTATTTTCAATTAATCTCAATCATTTCTAAATGCTAATTAATCGTAGTGTTTAGCAGATCGGATTTTAAACATAACTTGAATTAATTTAAATTAATTAGAATTTATATCTGATTCATTTACATTAAACATTGAAAAATAGTGCGGGCTTTATTATTATTATTATTATTAGTTAAGGGTACCAGAGCAGTTAATTTCAGTTTCCCTAATAAGACAAGATTGAAGATTTCTGATCCATCCATCAATAGCATTGACAAAGAAAAAATATATGTTCTCATATTGAAAGACAAGCCACTGCTGTATGCTGCCTGTAGTAATAAATACATTTTATTTAAAAAAATACATATGACTGACGAAGTCATATATTATGATAAAAATAATTATAGGTAATATTTTATCGTATCTATTTCCCAAGTACGGGAGGAATGAAGCAAAGAAGCGCGAGATCCTTTCAGCAGCTGCTGCAGCGGGTGTCTCTGTGGCCTTTGGTGCACCCATTGGTGGCGTCCTTTTCAGTTTAGAAGAAGTACGTATATTACTTTGCTCCTCTTAATAGATTTTGACCGGTTTCATTTTGAATCTAAATAAAACTGATTTACCTCTGTATAATGGAATTAATTCGATTTCACTTTTATTGTTACGTGTCCATTCAAATACCGTTCAATTATATACACACCTATTTTAATAGCCAATGAATTTTTTTCTTCTGTGTCAAGGTCAGCTATTACTTTCCACTGAAAACACTGTGGAGGTCGTTCTTTTGTGCTTTGATCGCCGCCTTCATCCTGCGTTACATCAACCCGTTCGGCAACGAGCACTCTGTGCTTTTTTACGTCGAGTACAACAAGCCATGGATTTTCTTCGAACTGATTCCGTTCATCGGACTTGGAATAATTGGAGTAAGCACGAACACAGAAAGTGAAATCACTTTTTTGCTAACTTCCTTTTGCAGGGGTGTATCGCGACCATTTTCATAAAGGGGAATTTGCAATGGTGTCGGTACCGAAAGTATTCGAAGCTGGGGCAATACCCCGTCACGGAAGTCCTGGTCGTCACCGTAATCACCGCGATCATCTCTTATCCGAATCCTTACACTCGAATGAACATGAGCGAGCTGATTTATTTATTGTTCAGCCAATGTGGAATTTCCAACCGAGATAGTTTATGGTAAGTTCACGCGTTTGTTGCTTCCGTCATTACAATAATTTTCTTCAGTGATTACAACAGAAACTTCACCGACGTCAATTCAGCGATAGAAATAGCACCGGCCGGTCCAAGAGTGTACCAAGCTATCTGGTTGCTCATACTCGCCCTCATATTAAAGCTAATCCTGACGATCTTCACTTTCGGCATGAAAGTCCCTTGCGGTCTTTTCATCCCGAGTTTATGCCTGGGGGCAATCGTCGGAAGAATCGTGGGCATCGGCATGGAACAACTCGCCTATCACTACCCTAAACTTTGGGTCTTCAGCGGTGAATGTTCCACGGGGTACGATTGCATAACCCCCGGTCTATACGCCATGGTTGGGGCCGCAGCGGTTCTCGGTGGTGTGACCAGAATGACCGTAAGCTTGGTCGTCATCATGTTTGAATTGACCGGGGGCGTCCGGTATATCGTGCCCCTAATGGCAGCTGCCATGGCAAGTAAATGGGTTGGCGATGCACTGGGGCGTCAAGGCATATACGACGCACATATCGCCCTCAACGGTTACCCCTTCTTGGATTCAAAAGATGAGTTTGCACACACGTCACTTGCAGCTGATGTCATGCAACCAAAGTAAGCACCATCCCCCCCGCGCCACCAGTTTTATTAACTTATTTACTTCTTAGGAGAAACGAAACACTGAGCGTCATAACCCAAGATTCAATGACGGTGGATGATATTGAGGGTTTGTTAAAAGAAACGGAGCACAACGGGTATCCGGTTGTGGTGTCGAGGGAATCCCAGTATTTGGTGGGTTTTGTATTAAGAAGAGATCTCAACTTGGCTATTGGTGAGGGGTTCAAAAAGAAACGGCGATTGTATTCGAAGCCTAACCGTTTGGTAATTTTAGCTAACGCTAGGAGAACGGTGGATGGTATTTGTGGGCAGTCTTTGGTACTGTTTACCAGTGGTAACCCGCCCCAAACTTTGGGTCCCCCACATTTGAAGCTAAAGAAAATTTTGGACATGGCTCCAATCACCATAACTGATCAAACTCCTATGGAGACTGTTGTAGATATGTTTAGGAAATTAGGGCTCAGGCAGACTCTCGTTACACATAATGGGTAAATAGTTTAACTAGAGCGAAAAAAAAGATCTGTGCGTGTTTTCTTTTTTGTTTCAGTCGCCTTTTGGGAGTTATAACTAAAAAGGACGTGCTACGTCACGTGAAACAGCTGGATAACGAAGATCCAAACTCAGTTCTATTCAACTAGGTGAAAATAATAATAATATTATAAAAGTAATAATCCCGTGTATATTTTCTTCTTCATTATGTTGTATAATATTGTTTCTGGAAGTGTTATATGTATAAGCTAAGTTATCTACACACAGTTATACAGAATTATTTATTTTAGTAATTTTATAGAAGTCGTGACTATTTTTTTTTAAACCTGATGGTGTTTATGTGTCTTCCCTCGGACTTTGTTTCTATCACACACGCGTCTAGAATTGTATCGTAATTAATATCTGGAAAAACTGTATAATACATATATTTAAAAGTCAAAAGTAAATGCTCATATATTAAAGATTTTTTTATAAAGTAAGGATTGCATTTTATTTGTATATTTAGTTTAGTTTTTTTTTCCTCTCCCTATTTGTAGGTATGTACATAGATAAAATAAGGAAGATCAAAAGCAACAGCCCAGACCTAAAGAGTTTATTATATTAAAAAGAAATTAAAACGTCATTTTGTAAGATGAAGAAAACAAGCAATAAAATTAATATTATAATAAATACGTACAATTCATTTTTTTATTGTATGCTGATCGGATCTATCCGTGTTAAGAATACAATGTGACTTCCGTCTTGCTCCAGCAAGGCTGTTTTACGAAAGTTAAAAGAAGATAGCTACATAAAAGTTTTTAGAGTTGTCAGGAGATCTATTGGCATATAATAATTAAATGATTTTTATGTATAATTGTAATTAGTAGGCATGGATTTTTATGAAAATCGTTTTGGATAATTCAAAAAGAATTATTCTTACTTATTTCTGATCTGATTATCTTCTTACATTCCCTTGCACGATTTTTCCTATTTCATTCGTAGGATTATGATGAAAAATTCGATAACAAGAAAGTTCTAAGTATGTGCATTTTTTGTTTATACAATACAGGAATTTTGAAACAATATTTTTACAGAAATAAGGAAATAATTTTTTTTTTAATGAGAGATCGAAGTTCGTTTCGACGTTATTCACCGTCTGTTTAGAAGCACGTGGCTTATTAATACATTCGCCATTGTTTTCGCAAATTAATGTAAACTGCCGGTAATTGTTTAAAAGTTAGTATTGTTCGGTGAACGTTCTGGTGTTGCTAGGCGAGTCACCAGGTGAAGCTTATCAAATAATTATGTATAAATAATAATAATAATAATCAATTGGACGAGGTAATTATTTACTTTTAATTACCGTTTGCTCAAGTTATCTTTAGGTTAATGAACGGCATGCTATAGAGCATCAGGTTTCGTTTAAAACCGCATTATTTAAATTAAACAAACAAAAAGAGCTTTCTTTCATTTTCTTTTCGTTTTGCCAATTATTTAAATATGCACAGGTACGGGGAAATCAAAATGGCCACGTAGTAAAAACAAAATAAATAATAATTAATCGCAAAAAAGCGCAATTCGCCGGAAACTCTAAAAATCACTGCAGCTTGGGCTTCCTGTTTTAATTTATAAATAATTATTGTCATCCTTGTATGTATAGTTTTTTCCAAATGAATTCGTCCGATTCGCAATGAAACAGGTCGAAAATGAACCTTATTAAAATACTTCGGCTTTAATCATTTAGAAGGCAACGTACATATATATCATCAAAATCACCAGAGTTGAGCCCTGCGTCATCAATCCCGGAAGTTATAAAACTGACAAATATTTTAGTATTATTCCCTTGTCAATGGTGAACAAGAAAAAAGGATGAAGTTATGCTGTTTATGTCTAAAGATTCAATGCCAGACGCGTATAATTTATGACTAGGGCTCTTCTCTTATGATTTCGATAATACAAACGAGACATATAAACGAGATGCGAATTTGTGATTATCGCTAGTTACAGTCACCTGGGGCTTAGAGAATCTTAAATTGAATTTCCATAATGAGATTAAAAAGATAAATTGATAAATTTTTAACATTTCAAAAAGAAAGGCAGAGTTTCGCTTGGTAACCCTTACGTAGCATATTTAAAATCAAAGTTCAAACAATAATTTTTAACAGATTACGTCGTGGCTGAATTCGATAACCGAAATAAATTATTAGAATTATCTTATGACACCAGCTGATAACGCTAATCAATAACGGGGGCATATGCATGCACTTTGGTGCTTTGGCACAATCTCGCAAAAATTTTCGAAAACCAAGGTTAAATTAATGTATTTGATTCTGCAAGTACTTTTTCGTGTGGATTGTGCAAGTGGTCGTTGCACCAGATAAAATTCTATCACCTCCCGTGAAAACATTTCTAAATTGATGCTGGAAGAGTCGTTGACTTCGTAATCTCAGATCTGAAGGTCAAAGATTGATATTCATTAAAGGACGTTTTTTTGCAATTAAATTTTTCGTTTTATCAAGTGATTAATTTTATCACAATTTAATAATAATAATAATAGTTATTATTCTACCAGAATATACGGTCTATACATTTATTTGCTAAGATAGGCAAAACTACTAAACTATTACGATTGCAAATATTTCTTTTACTTTTAATTTGCTAAATATAATAAACACTTCTACAGGCTGTTTCAATGAAGATGCACCAAACTCGGTATGTCGGTAGACATCGACAAAAGAAATATGTATTAAGTTTTTTTTAAACAAATAGATTTTGAGAAAACCGAAGGGAAAGGAGAATCATATCTTTTTAAAACGTACTGTAGATGAGGTCGAACGGAATCCTTAACCTGCCTTAACCCTAGTCAAAAGAATCGGTTTATTGTTTTATTGCCTCATAAAATATCGCCTCTAATGATGTGATGAAACACATTTAGTCCGTTCTGGTTATTGAATGATTTCTAGATTTTAATAAGCAGTAATGTTGGAAGCGAAGCATAATTTGCGTGAATTTGGTGTAAGTAGTTTGTAACTTTCATTTTTAACAGTTGTTATACGTGTTTGCAATGGGCGATTTTATGTTTTAAGAATACATAGACGTGCATATTTATACAAAGAATGTCGAGAAAAGGCGCACGTCTCTATGCGTCCGCATTATCTAACATTTATCAGAATAGCTCAAAATGCACGCTAAATGCACATTCTTTCAACGTTGTCACCTTTAACATGTCTTTCGGTCAAGGGCAGAGTTAAAAGCCGCTCATAAATTCTTTCGCTTGCGATAGCAGTGTGACATTCATAAAACAATTTAAATCACTCTTGTTTCACGGCGGCAGAAATTTAAAGTGCTACAGTATTTCTACAGGGAAATCACAAATGATTTCAACCCACGTGACCCCGCCGTGTAGGCAACACATTGTACTCTGTTGGTAACAATGCAAAAATCGTTCGACGATGTAATGCCTGCGATTTACAAAGGTATCGTAATTTACATGAGCATCTGGAAATGCTCGGTTAAAGTGTTTAAACACAACAAAACACCTACAGCCACGAAAGTCAATAACAAATACACGGCTAATCTGAAACAGGAACCTCACTTTTCTCAGTGTTGCTACTTCTAGAAGACAAAACCTATTTCAAATTGGTCACGTGGGTTGAAGTCATTTATGATTTCCCTGTATTTCATCGACTCAAAATATTGCAAATTTCAACTTGCCCAGATTGCAAAATTGTATTAAGATATTTTGTTTCAAATAATGTCAGAAAAGTGTTCCCTACGATTGGTGTATCATCATTGAAACACCCTGTATATCCGTATTGCACCCATTTCTTAATAATTTTTAAATTAAGCACACACACACCATTTCATCCATTCCTTTTTCGTTTCTTCAATCTGACTGAAAGCGAAGTCCATTAATTCATCCTTTCTCCTAATTTAGTTGCAACATTAATAATAGGATATCATCTAAATGAAGATTATTTATTTTTATAAAAGCTTTTAGGTCACAGAATTTTTCAACTAAAGAAGATTACACTTACGAAAGTTTTTCAGTTACAAAGGTTTTTAAATTATTCAAACTTGTCAGCTATAAAAATTCGTCGGTTATACAGGCTGTCTTACGAAAAACGCCCCAAGCCGTAACTCCGTTATTTATAGATTAATTTTAACAAACAAAAAGGCAAATAAAATGAAATTAAAAGTACTATAAGGTGAATCCAGTTTCAATTTTTTTTAAAATTACCTTCAAGGTCAAACGACTGTCAACTTTTATTTTTCAAATGGCTCTATATATTTTTTATTATTATATCTGATAGAGATTTTTTTTCTAAATCCAATAATGTGCAACACTTTGATATTTAGAAAACATTTTTCGTAAAAAAAAGAAATGAACTAGTCTATTACGCAAAACGTGCTTTTCATAAAAATGTTAAAGTTTGTCGTGAAAACAATGTCACTGAGGTTATTTTTCACAGATGTTTTAAACTATCAAGTTCTTCTACTTGTACGACTTATTGTTTCCCAAAAAAAAGCCGATTATGGATAACAATCACCTGACTGACTTATTGCAAGTATATTGTGAATGCAATAAAAACAGCAATCAAGCAGTACAGAAAACATATATGAAATAATTAAAATTAAGTCTACAACTGTGTAAGTTGCTTTGGGAAAAAATCTCTGTCTATAGAGACGTACTGCGTGTGTTTTTGTTGCATTCAAAATATGCTTGGAGTAAGTCAATCAACTGAGTATTATCCATAATCAGCTTTTTTTAGGAAACAATAAATCATACAAAGAGAATAACTTGACACTTTGAAACAACTGTGAAAAATAACGCTCAGTGACATTGTTTTCACAACAAACTTTAACATTTTTATGAAAAGCACGTTTTGCGTAATAGACTAGTTCATTTTTTTTAGGAAAAATATTTTTTAAATGTCAAAGTGTTGCACATGATTGGATTTAGAAAAAAAATCTCTAGCAGATATAATAATAAAAAATATACCGAGCCATTTGAAAAATAAAAGTTGACAGTCGTTTGACCTTGAAGGTAATTTTTAAAAAAATTGAAACTGGATTCACCTTATAGTACTTTTAATTTCATTTTATTTGCCTTTTTGTTTGTTAAAATTAATCTATAAATAACGGAGTTACGGCTTGGGGCGTTTTTCGTAAGACAGCCTGTATAAAAGTCATTCTGTTACTAAGGCTTTCTAGCTACATTTCAGTTACAACAGCTTTTTATTTGCGAGGTTCTTCAGCTACAAGAGTTTTTGTTTCGTTTAACTCCAAAACGAAGATTATATTATTTGAGTTTTAACTCAAATAATATTGTAACGATTTTAGGGGTTCTATTAATTTTTATTTTAAAACAAAACACGAAATTGTTAATAAACTAATTTATTTAAAAGCAAACTAAATAACACTAAATTAAATACTAATTTATTTACAAGCTAATTACAACCTAATTTATTTTAACAGCCGAGCGAAAGTAACCTGAACTTTAATGTCCAACGCTGAATGCCCCTCGAACTCCCGGTCGCGTGCTTTATAAGCCGGGGTTGTTTTTCGCGAACATTCGAGTACGCGACAAAATGTCTAGGGTTGATTCCACCGCTGACGTGATATCGGAGCGCCCGAAGTTTCTGGCCTAAGGCGCGTCGGCGATGACGCATGAGACGGGCTGGAGCCGGAATCGTCACAATATAATCTTCCTAAAATTATATTCTTTAGAATAGAATTCGAAAAGTCACAGGCTTCAGCCGATGAAGAATTATTTGACAATCAATCAATTAATCGATCGATCGATCATTATGAGCTTCGCAAAAAAAAATACACAACGAAATTGAATCTCGATTTCGGTTTTATAAAAACACAATGAGAAAAGAATATTAAAATTTAACGATGAAGGGAAAGTACTTCTTTTTAGTTGCCAATCATGCTGCGATTTATGCGACTGTTGATAATATTGGATGATCATGAAATAAGGATTGCAGAAAGAAACAGTTTCTAGAATAAGTCCTTTCGAAAAAGAAAGTGAAGATGATTTTTAAAATCTCTGTCGTTTTTATAAGTTTCTAAGGGCCAGTTTCATAATCGAATTTAAAGGAGACTTTAAATTTAAAGTCACTTTCAGATGTCAAAACAAATATGAAAACACATTTGTTTACACATCTGAATGTGACTAATTTTAAAGTCTCATTTAAATTTGATTATGAAACTGGCCCTAACTTACAAAATTATGCAAATAAAGAAGGTTACAGTCACGAAAGTTATACAGTTACAAACATTTCTTAATTACACAAACTTTTCAGTTACAAAAATTCGTCGGTTATACCAGTCATTCTGTTATTAAAGTTTTTCAATTGAGAAAGTTTTTCAGTTACAAGAACTCTTTAGTTACGAGGTCCTTCAGTTACGAGAGCTTTTGTTTCATTTAACTCAAGAACGAAGACTATTTGAGAGTGTAAGAAATTATTTTTTGTGAGGATTAAAAAAAATACAAACTGAGATTGAGAAATCGTGCTTTCTGAAAACAATAAATATTCATAATCAGTGAAAAATATTTTTATATTAAAAACGTTTCTTTGAAATTTCGTAAACTTGTAACGATAAATATATCTTGTGTATACGAAAATATTATTTCCTTTCCATTTTTTTAAGACTATTCATATTTTAAATCATTCAGATATGTTAAAAATGGGACATTGAAAACTTTTATCATTCAAATCTTTTATCGCTTTTGGTTGCGCTTTGAAAATCGACTTTTCGTTGTACATTGAATCTTGAGAAAGCTGCCAATACACAGCGTATTGTTCAATCAATCGTATTTGTTCCATAAAAATATTTATTGAACTAAATTTGTTCTATTCTAGTCATAAATAATAAAATGAATACATTTTCTGTAGAAGTAAGTAATCTGAACAAAAAAAATTGTAAATATTTTCGAAAAAAGTCCTTGATACCCCACCATGTTCCCACACTAATTGAGATGATAATTCTAAAAAGATAGCTCACCATGTGAGGCTTAAAACAGCTCACGCTATCTGTCCTGTTATCAATGCCCCCGCTGTAAGTAAAGGAGTAAAAAGCGGACTGCGCCAAGCATGACCGGTCATTAGACTAAAGATAAACGCAACTAATAAAATAGCAATTTTGTAAAGTTGCTCGGAATCATCACGACGACGCATGTATCCATGCACTTGTGCAACATACTTCTGTAGGTGTGCACGTTATAGTGTGTTTGTTTACTGCATTCAAACTGCATACATTTACCAAGTGACCACCCGTTCCTGCAACAGTCTAAGTTTAGAGCAAGGTTTGCTTGGCCTTAGTTAAGAAAACAGTGCTCGTAATGGTAAGTACAAATTCATTTCTTGTTACACTTTCAAAAAAAAAGGATAACTCACCTTTTATGTTACTACTATTGTTTACATTTTAAAGATCACTCAGATCCAAAAAAAAACCATTTAACTAATTAGTATTATGTATTTCATTTACTGAACCGAAATTTCTATGAAGGAAAAGAAGCAAGAGAGAAAAATATATTTTTGATATTTTTTTTATTTGTTGCTTATTCAACCAATTGAATTATTTTTAAGTAAAATTATAATAATCGTTAAAAGAAATAATATTTTATTTGTTATGTTGAGCTTCACAAAATAAATCTCTCGGGGATAATTAAAATTGGCTGCCTAAAACTATTTCAAAACAAAATAGCCAGGGGCTCAATAACAAATCAATTATGCGTAAGTTTCCGTGTTTTTACTTTTTACAAGTATGCAAATTACTGAGTCACATTCTTAATGGCTCAAAATTTTTAAATGTGTTTTAATACGAGGATCGGAAATAAAGTTTTCCAACAGGAAAATTTACATTTTTTTGTTCACCAAGTGAAGAGATCTTTTATTCGTTCTTTAACTAATGGCTTCATTACATTATTATTTTTCTTGCACACTTAAGTATCGATCTTCTTTCGGACTTCTTGCAGCAGTCATTTAATTTATTATGTTTTTATAATACTTCGTATATTATAACTATAGTAGCTAAGTAGAATGGGAAAATTGTCTTTGATGGAATCTAAATAAATTCTTAGAAATGATTTATTGTTTGTATTTGTATTTGTCGGAACGAAGTAGTTTATGTGCCCTGCAATACTTAACTTTTAGGCCCAGTTTTACAATCGTGGAATAACTGTTCGCCGAATATCCTTTAATGTTACTCCATATTTACGTCACACCTACGTCACATTATTCGATTAACGATTGTAAAATCGGGCCTTAGTCAAACAAATCTTATAAATACTAAATGGTAAAGAAAAATTAAATTATATTAGTATTTGTGTGAGATTCAAGTTGGCTCTAATTAGAATAAATTATCTAATATATACTAATAAATAAAAAAATTAATGTTAAATAGAATCATATTAGAATCCTTTTATAGTAATTTTTTTTAATGAATGTTATGAAGATTACTTCTGCACATATCACAAGTTTGTTTTAAAGAATTACTTTATCCATTATTACCAGAGAGCGGGTGATCTTAGGTTCTCCTTAACCGTTGAATTAAAATAATTTTTACGGAATCTTGTAAATACATTTATTTTCACACTCATTCAACATCTTGTAAAGGACTTATCCAAACTGCCTACTTTTGATATCAAAAACCTAAAACTAGCTGCTCACTGATTACCAGACGTCGGACATTTCGGAGCGTTGCCATGGCTAATGAATGGACACGTTTCATTGGTCCTCGTATTGCGGAACCATGGTCTGATTATTACTCAACAAACTTTAGATTCAGATCAGGCGATTTGTGTATAATTTTGATTATTCAAAAAATTCGTTCGACATAATCCTCTTAAATACACTTTTCTTATTACTGTTTAAAAGATCTTTTACTTCATCTCAGAGGAACCCAGTAGGATTTAAATACTGAAATATTTCGTCTGAAACAACCCCCTTGCATTTTTAGGTTTCAAATGCTTTCTGAGAACCACACGACTCACACTAGCACAAAGCCAAAAAATTAATACAACCCCAAATTTTATTTTAAATCCAAATTTTCCACAGGAATTAATTAATTCTACAAAATTCCTGTGAACCAAAAACGATAAGAAACATAATCTGCTTAGTATTTATGAAATTTGTGATAAGTCAAAGATTAGCCAAACTAATTGCTCAGGACATTTTTTTTTAATAAAAAGGAGGCGACGACAGACAATAAAGTGCAAAATCCTCACACAAACACATATCCCTTTATTATTTAATTCGCACTTTGCACTTTGAAGTGAGTTCGTTTAAAAGATAAAAAAAATAATCTTCACTAATACAATAAAATCTTCTCTGCTTGTAAATAAACAATGACATATTGATCAGAAATTTTTATATTTAGCCCATGTACAACAATTAATTGTGCTCCTGTAACAAAAATAATACTTCAAGGTTTGTTTACAACATAAAGAGACAGGCCAAAGAATAATTCTTCGCACGTTAATAAAGGCGTTTGTTGATGTTGATGTCACCTTGGAGGATACACCATTGATTCGAATAAATATGATCTTAAAAATAAATATTTTCGACTACCAATAAAATAGGCAATTATAATGTGGAAGCATTAGCAATTCAGATGTTGGAAATTGTATTTTTCCGAATGGCTAAATTATTCGCACTTTACAAAAGTAAACATCCTTGTAATACAGCTATTATAGGCTTGGCGGTGTTATAATTAACAATTTTAAATTACATTCGTATTGTAATTTACCTACGACGTACAACATAGAATGTATTTTGTATTTTCATTGATTTTATTAATTGAAATTTATCTCCGCCCACAATAATTTTATATCCGTAGATATGTATTTTGCCATCTTCAGTAGAAATACGAAATACGTATCTACCGATATAAAATTATCGTGGGCGGAGATAAATTTCAATTATTTCTTAAATCACAGTCTCCTTTACTATTTTTTATTGATTTTATTTATTAATTTAGCACAAATATGAGACTTCAGACCTAGATGGCCTAGGGCTTAAATTATTTTAATTACTTTCACGTAAGAAACTAGATTCAGTTCTGGAATTTTTCCAATATAAAACGCTGACGAATCTCTAGGATATCTAAAAATAAACAATGCCAGTCATTAAATGGTAATGTGAAGCATTTTGTAAAATTTCCATGAAATAATTTATGTCATGTTCTGTTTACGGTGTTTGCAAAGTAACATTTTTCACCTTATTAAAAAAAATCAGAAACGTTTGAAACGAGTTACCCCACCAAGCTTTAATTAATGCTCGACAACAAACCACAAGAATTTCTTTTTTATGAAAGGATATTAGAAAACTTATACATAACTTAATACATATAATACTTAATACTGGCATTCCTTAAAAGGATTGTTCAACTAAGATTTCCTTAAAACTTATCATCTAACGGTGAACGGTGAACCAGCAATTATTTCTCTTCATCTAAATATCATAATAGTCAATTTCAATTCATCAAATTATTGTATTAATTTCGTTAAAAATAAATGAATGAAATATTAAAAGAAGGTTTAAATATTACAACTTCAATAGAAATATTAAAAAAGTTTCTCTTTGGGGGGGCTAAAAAAACATGTGAATTTGCAATGCCATCACATGTGTTTACTTTTATAAGTAAAATCTGATAAAATATGATTTTTTTAGGCTTTAATCCTTTCAATTTAGACCAAATTTGAAATTTTAATGCTGTCTAGGCAGAGCCGTAAGTTGAGCGTAGCGAAAGAGGGGCGGCTGATGATGATCAAATTAAATAATTTTACCGATAAAATTAAAATTAAAAAAAAATTAGATTAAATTATGCCATGTAAAATCCCAAACTGTATTAACAATTAATTATGACCTTACTTCAAAGAAACGAGAGATAAAAAAGATATTTAGAGAAAGCGTAGTTATTGAAAAGAACAAAGAAAAAAATAGTGAAAAGTGAACTCGGTAAAATGTGTATAGATAGTGTAAAATGGTAGCGGAATAAAATAAAGGTGAAACTGGAAGTAGCGGAGACGATAAACCAATGGAATACAGCAAGAGGAGTATGGATGGATAGACCTTGCAAAGAAGAAGGACACGAATAAGGACAATAAATTCAAAGTTACAGGGTTGACCAAATGTGCATGGAAGCAAGGATGTCAGAAAAAAGAAAATAGTGAAAAAAGCAACATGTAATGTAAGAATTCTAAATCAAGAAGGAAACCTATAACAAACCACCAGGAAAGTGGAAAGGTATAGAATAAAAATATTATATAATAGAAATAAATGAAGCAAAATCAATAAGTATAAGACGATAGCAATGACGGCATGTGATGCGCTCATAACAAGGATTCAATTAGTGACAGAATTGTCCAAACAAAGGATTGTTTTTAAACAGTTTAACGGAAAAAGAAGACGAGTTGAAGTATCAAATGATGGAAATAACTTAATTACCAATTTCAAGGTAATACTAAACCTAAATAAAACAAACACGCAATAATCCAATTTACATTATATGCGTCAAAAGATGTAGTCCAGCTTGAATTTAAAGAAACGTTTTATATCACATTGAATAATGTAATTAATATGAACATCAGTTTAGGTTGCGACATCTCGCGGTTGATTTTTGATCTTACATTGTGAGAAATGGTGAGAAAATTGACAAATATAAACTTTGTTTGCCGCTAAATAACACATATTTAGAGCATAATTTGAAAATGTTAAAATTTAGAAATTTGATGCAAGTCGGTTTTGATTGGAATGGATTTTGATGGAATGGATAGCTGTTTGGGTCCTTTTTGTGGCCTCCACAGAAACACACAGAAACACTCAGAAACGAGTACAGATGTTTTTGGTCGGTGAGATTGCAGTGGAGTTCTCGAGCTGATCTTTTGCAGAAGAGGCTCCAAAGAGGGCCGAGGGCTGTCCAGAAGATGCTCAAATGAAGTAACGAATACGAGTACAAATCCAAAATAAAATATTTTCATACTAATGGGAGATCTCAATTCTAACGTTGGTTCTGACAGTTGTGGATTTGAAAGAACAATAGGGAAAATGGCGTAGGAGAAAGAAACGAAAATGATAAAGTTATGCGGCTTGTTTAATAATAATAATAATAAATATCTTTATTTTCGAGTGGATAACAATAACATAATTGAAAATCGCTAGGCGCGGTTCAAAATCCAGTATACTGGGGTTGCTCTACCACCGAAACCTAGAGTGTCAACACAACAAGATCTTTAAAGAATTAATTAAAATTAAAACTAAAAGCCTAATTGGCATTACTTTGGCATTACTAGTACAATGTAAGGACAAAATTATATTCTGTAACAACTGTGAAAATTAGAGTCTACGATTTTGAACGTGTATTGAAGGTACACATTCGCGAATTAAATACACGTGTTATTAATTCACGTGTAATTAACTCTTATTCTACGTGTACACGGATATAATTACACATGTATTTTAATACACGGGTCCGTTCGGTACGTTCAAATCCAGGTTACCTAGCAACGGATGTGTTTTTGTATTAAATACACATGTAATGTAACTACACGTGTATCCGTGAAATTAAAATTCACGGGTACTCGTGTATTTAAAATTACACGGACTAAGATCATGATGCGTGTATTACACGTATACACGTGTACTGACATATATGTGAAATAGAGAGCTCTAGTGAAAATAGATAAATCCTAAAGGCAAAAGGCAAAATTAACTTCAACCATTTAGTGCCTGGGAAAAGATAGAGGAAAAAATAGAAACAAAAACAAGATCACTTATGCTTTAGAGAAGCTGTTTTTTTTTTAAATAATTATAGAAAACACTTTTTGAACGCGTCAGGGTTCAGAGTCTTTAAAGAAGCAGGAATAGAATTGTATACAAACGAGATTTGATATGGAAAAGTACGTTCAAATAATGCGCTTTTATGAATGGGAGGTGTGATTGTCCCTTTAAATCTAACATTGACATTATGTACATCACTGCGGTATTTAATTTTCCTGTAGAGATAGAGTAGTGTGCGATCAACGATGATTCTATGATAGAGTGAGGCGGTTAGGAGTTTCTTCTATTAAGCATATTCAACCAACCTACATCATTTAATTTATGCCCGATATGATCATATTTGCGAATACCGTATATAAGCCTTAAGCATGAGTTTTGAATTCTCTGAATTCGAGCAATGGAGTCCTGTGTTAGGCAAGGTCCATACATTTCGGGGCAGAATTTATATTGAGCAAGGACTAAGGCATCACAAAGAAGAGCTTTAGTTCGAACAGATAAGTAATGTCTGTGAGGGTATATGAGTTTTAGATTATAATAAGCTTTTTTAATAGAATTACCAACATGAGCAGAACATCTGAAAGAGTTATCAATTATTAAACCCAAATTCTTGGTACGGTTAAGTAAGGGAATTTGATCACCATTAATATTTAAATTTAAACTATCCTGAAGAAAAGTGCAATCAGAGGATAACAGTAAAGCAGACTTCGATGCATTAATTAAAAGGGAATGAATCTCGGATATACAAGCTAAAGAAATAAGATCGGACTGAATATCAGCTAATGCACGTTGATGATCAAGCAAGTGAAAGGAATGATACAGTTGTGTATCGTCAGCGTACATAAAGAACGTTACATGATTTAGGTCCAGTTGTACAATTCCAGCTTAACTTTAAGCTAAAGCTTAAACCTTTGACAACAATTGTTGAAATAAACGTTGTTATGGATTTAAGCTTAAGCTTAAATTTAAAATGACTTTGTACAACTGGATCTTAATGTAGTTATGGAATGAAGAAGTATATACGATATATAGCAGAGGTCCAAGTATGGATCCCTGTGGAACTCCTCTACTTACCAGTATTTGATGAGAGACTTCAGATAATAACCGGACCTGCTGGGTTCTACCAGTCAAATAAGATTTAAAAAATTTATTTTAAAAGTTTTATCTTAAAATAAGAAACCTATTCATTAACAAGAACTATCATTCATAATTAACTGTCATAACTGTTATATTACCAAAACCGAAAGTGAAAATGAAATAGACCTTATTAATATTATTGCACACACGAAGTAAAAGAAGAATTACATTGTGTATTGTAGTGGCAAAGGTAGACTTGAAGAAGGCCAAAGCAAAATATAAAAAGAAAAACAGATAAAGGTTCAACTTAAAAAAATTGGATATCGTAAGTGTTTGAAAAAAGCATAAACATTGAAAAAACATAGCCTTTTAATTTTTTGCCTATGCCATAGCCATATTTTAAACGCTAGAAAAGAAACCACATTTTCTGAACACCTCGTATATTTGTAATTGTATTTTTAATTACTTAAAAATTATCTATTTCTACATTCTGGGGAACCAGTGTTGGGACAATTATATATTTTTTTCAATCAACAATTAATTAATTGTAATAATAAAAAGCAATTAATCGTTAATGAGTTTCTACGATTATATTAATTCTGTTTTTCTTTTTTAATGGGTTTAGATTAACAATTAATTCTTAAATGTAGTTTCTTTTGATTACTGAATCATTTCTTAAATGTAGTTTCTTTTGATTACTGGACTCGTTTCTTAAATGTAGTTTCTCTTGATTACTCAATCATTTCTTTAAATGTTATTTCTGTTTGTTTCCATACTACGTATTAAGTACCTAAATAATTACAAATGCTAAAAATAAACCAATTTTCGATATTTTTCAACAATTACTATCCAATAAACATCAATTCAAAGATCTATAACATAAAATGGTGCAATGATGACGTTATTAGGTACTTTTGTCATTAAAAATATTTAATTGCAATTAAGAATTAAATTAGTTGCAATTAAATTTCATTGTTTATTACCGAGCGAACTATTTGTTATTTTTTACACATAAAAGTTGCCATCAACTCAGAAAATAAGGAAACGCATTGACTGCATTTGCATTACAAATATTTTGGACGGTTTTCAAGAAGTAACGTCATCATTAAAGGTTGTGCTTATTTATAAGCATGCAGGTGACAAAATATTTACGAACACTTCACGTAATAATAAGACATTTTTATTGCCTTATGCATTTTCTTGCATTCTCCAAGGCGAAATTTATTTATTTTCTTGCGTCTTCATGGAATATTTCAGTTGACACGTTTCACAAAATTTGGCGACATTTCAAAATTGAATTAAAAAAATTTTAACAACAAGTTCATCAAATAAATTTAGCTGCCAAAAACTGACCTCAAGGAAGCCCCACATTTCTTTAATTAGAATTATTATTATTATTATTATTATTTCTTTAATTAATTCATCCTTGTAACTAAATTACTGTTTTGGCAATTTATTTATTTTTTTTTTAATATTGATTAACTGCTTCCGTGGTTTTCGAAAATAAGGAAAATAAACTTGATATGTATAACGTGTGTATAAAAGTTACGTGAAAAAAAAAACTGCAGTTAAAGGTCGCCTGGTACTTCCTTCCTTTAACATTGTACCGTTGATAAATTAGCCAATAAAAAGATCGTGTCTTGCAGAGAAGAACGTTATTTCTACCTCTACTTTTACGCTTAAGATAACCCTACGGATATTTATAGTGTACTGGTATTCGAATAACTCTCAGTATTTTAAATGGTGCGTGCAAATAGAGTCGGGCATAATTGAACCGTCTTAAGTAAACCGGTGAGTGTACGGATATTTATAAATAAACGATGGGTGATCTATTAAACTACAAAGACGAACGCGACCCATTAACTGTAGAAGAAGCTCTGGCAAGGATTAATATGTTGACCTGCCCGACCGCCAGGAAGAGGTTGGCGGCGAGGAGCATCGAGCTGAAAGTCGGGGGTTTTCACGAAGATGTACCGCAGAAGCAGCTACTGTTGTATTTAGTTAGGTAAAATAAACAAAACAGTATGCTTCCGCATTTCCATGCGAATTATTTCATTCACGCACAATTTTTCTGAATATTAATTCAATTCGTTATTGCGTCAGTTGTAGGAAGCTTATTTAAATTACGTAAGGCGATAGAGTTTACGTAAGATTGAAACTTGTTCCTTGTTTTCTATAAAGCAATTGTTCTTAATCAAAAGTAACCACGGACGCATAAAATATTTTTGTTTATAAAAGTGAAGGAATTAAAAAAGCGCGTGGTTTAAAAATATCTCCTCGTGAAGGTTTATTAATAAAATTCGTTCGTCGCTCCACATATTTTAAAGACTTCATTAATTTTAAGTTGGTTTCTTATTTAATTCTTATGGTTCGATGCAACCAAACTCTTGTTCTTAAAAAATGTCAGAAGGTTTTTAATATTCTACAAAAATCAGATTGATTAGTACAATAATTGATAAAAATAAAGACTACTGAACTGCACCTCTGTAATCTTGTATTACTTTTATTAATTTAGGTCTGTGACACATCATTAGATCGTCAGACTAAACAGAATGTTAACATTATCAAATCAGCGAGCATCATGTTATAAACAATGTGTTTTCGTGACTTCTAGGTATTGATCTTTATACAATGTACGAGTGAACTAGTTGATAAGGATTCTAAAATAAAGCTCACATTACTACGAAAAGCTTCAAAGAATGAATCTCATTCTACGAAAACAAACAAACTATTACTAATAATAATTTTTGTACAAACTTTTTCTTTACAATTTAATTGATTGAAACTTGCACTTAAACAATTAAATCAATAGTAGTAACATAAATGAAGGTTATCAACTTACGACGACTTCCTATACAAGGTAGAAGTGAAAATGAATCGCTTCTTTTTTTTATCTAGGTCATGAGTACTATAGAAACTATGTACTTTTGGACCACAAGAACTCTGTTTATACGTTCAAGTTCGCATTGTAACATACCCTCGAGTTCTTTACCTCACCAGTTTTAAGTAGAAGAAGGCCCCCAACAATGGTGACCAGAGGACACCGGGGCTTAGTCCTCTCCGCGAGGTACTACGCACGCCTGTTGGCCTTGCCCAGGTGAGTTACGCCAATTATACACAGGAAACCAGAACCGACGTACACTTGGCCTTGGCCACCGTTATCAAAAAGTCGCAGTGTTACAAGGACACGGTTGATTAATAAAGATTAAGGGTCAAAAATATAATTATGATAATAAGACAAACAATTTTGTTTGCAACGATGTTTTAGTATGTTTCTGGAATAAGATAATTTTATTTTAA